>JACJUM010002929.1:10939217-11636971 GCA_020976665.1 Heortia vitessoides
CGACGCGCCACCCGTCTTGCCCTTCACGCCGTCCGCCGGCACTGCAAGCACGGGGGCGGGTCAGGACTCGCTCGCAGCTCGGCGACGGTGCTCGTCGGGGGGATTCCATTCGGAGAATCAAACAGAAATCACTGAGACGAGACAGCTGAAAATTGAGCCTGCGTGATATTTATACTTTCGTGAAGCCGATTTCACTACGGTCATTTTGTTTCTATTGAGAGGACGACTTGTGACATAGTACGAATACATTACTACACGAAACTTTACTAAGCTCGAAAGGTTTCAGAGAGAATCCGGTGATCTCGTCGCGACCCTGTAAGAATATATTAAAATATCAAACTTTGTAGTGACAATGGTCGCCCCGTCGACCGTAACCGCAAATACTCACGAGCGATCGCCCTCATGATGGCGGGCGAACCGGGCGGCGTGTCCTTGGCGACCGCCACCAGCTTCACGCTGGACTCGTCGTCCGACGGCCGCACCGTCAGCGTGTGCCTGAAGTCCAGGGGGGACGATATCGTGTCCTTCTTCACCAGTTTCATTTTGCTGAATTTGCCTGGAAATTGCCAACTAGTAATGTCAGAATTTAAAATTTTGAAACTTGAAAGAAAGCTTTGAATTGTATACAACATTAATAATACTTTATTCTATAAAACTAAATGATATACAACTCAAATCATCAATGATACTGATGATCCTATATATGATTATTTATTGCGTGGCCTGATTTAAACAATCCTGGCTCAGAATTGTTACTTCTTATCATGATCATTATTATCATAGGAGCCTTAAAAATGGGGGATTTGTCTATAAATACCGCGCTGGGCAAGCGTGTTGGAAATCGCAGAGCGTAGCTTTGGCGACGGGGATGCTGCTGCCCATCCCCACCCTGTGCATTTAAGCTGCACTGTCTCGGATGGATATACCGCCACCTGTCGGCTCTGGTATCTTAGTCACCTCTTACGACATCTGGTACAGGGGGAGGTACTATTCTACTCTGCCGGTATCTCACGGCTAGGATTACCTTGATTATTTTTCTTTAACAATACCATCCCTCTACGACCAATTTCAGTTAGGGACTATACCTGATCCACTTCAACACAAGAACTATTATCCAAAACACCCCCTTTTGACTATTACAAATATGAAACCCCCCACCTTTTCTTTTATTAGGCTGCGGCGGCTGATTATGCGTCATGTTACTGGCGACTATGAGTATGTGCAGCTCCCTAGCGGCCAGGTCAATCTCCCTCATCTCCAGTTCCCGTTGCTTCTGAGCCAGGTTCTGTTCCCTCAGTCTCTGCTGTAGTTGGGCGCGCGTTAATTCCTCTTCGCGGCATCGCAGTTCCTGTAAAGAGTGCAATGATGTAGTATGTAATATTTGGTTGTATTTGCAAATATTAACCAACCAAAACAAAGTGCTCGGCTCTGCCAGAGTTCGACATTGGAAATGTATATAATACACGGAATGTGCAGTAATTGAATAAATCTCGACGTACTCGGGTCATATTTTATTTAGGTATTAATTATAAGGCAAATTGTGGTATCACGAGGAAATCCATTGTTTTATTAATAAACTGTGTGTTTACGCGGATTGCAGCTTATAAAAACAAATATACAATAATAAGCAGTATATATATATATGGTCTCTGTTCTGGAGATCATCTGCGTTTATATACTTTATTAAATCAAATGCACACATACAAAAATAACGATTCAACTCCACTCATCCATTTCGGTTTCACATTTAATATATGTAAATGAAAACCGCTTCGGATTTTGTTCTCGGTCATAATTCTCTAGTGCAAACATTGAAACGACTTCTCGGAACTCATAAAAGGAACAAAACTAACAACATCAATTGTCACTAACCTCTTCTATTGTTTTGCATTCCTATTCGCAAGCATTTTGTGGAAATAAAATTTCCTCATTAGTACATTGTTATTTATTTTTCCGTAAATCGAATGAGACTCAGGTATATATTTAGGGTGAATTAAAATTAACCAATACAAATCACACGATATTTAATACGCATTTGTTGTTATGCGTGTATTCATATCAACAAGGAAAATTCATAAAAATTCATACCCAACACTCCTGGGAACTATTGTGATTCCGAAACAAATTAAAAAAAAAGTTATTTAAAATTTGCTGTATTGGGAGTTTTATTTAAGTTTAGTGTTACAATCTTTAAACAAACAGGTGCTTGTTTTCATTCAGGTTTTGTTAGGCACATATTATTACAAATCTTTACTTGGGTATATTTCAAAACATTATTTTAAACGTAACACGGGTCTCGGTCATTTAACGATCATCAACAGCAGCCTGCATTTACCAAGGAATTATAATATCCAATCCTATACTTCGATACGATATAGTATATTTAACATCGTGAACATATGGACTGCTCGATTTAAACTTTTGTCTATTGCAGATATTAGGAATAAAAACGAATTCTACAAAAATATAGGAGATTTGTAAACTTTGTGTTAGTCAGCAAAGTTTTGTACTTTTCAAATGATTTATTTGATAGTATTACATCACATCACCGAATCTATTGTCATTTCTCGGACACTAATTCGAAATAATTAGACTTAATTTGTTTACCAGCATGCAATGCCTGTTTTACATCGCTTCGGAAGGTATTATATATATTCAACTTTATAAGATAGATAGGTACCGGCAGAGTAGAATAGTACCTCCCCCTGTGCTAAGTGTCGTAAGAGGCGACTAAGGTACCAGAACCGACAGCTGGCGGTATATCCATGTAAAAAAAGTCAGCTCAAATGTACAGGGCGGGGATGGGCAGCAGCTTCCTGCATCCCATCCCCGCCCTGTACATGAAAACTGCGATTGCCAAGACGCTTGCCCAGCGCGGCAATTATGGACAACATGCCCCCTTTCTTGGGGAGGTTTATGTCCAACAGTAGACTTTTAATGGCTGGTATGATAATGATGATGTGATAAGTAGCGGACATGTCGTGGTTAAAATATATACGGTATGGGAAAGATGCAGGTTCGAGTCTCGCCTGACACCTGAGACAAGTAGTTTTTCTAGTAAATAGCATCTTTAATATAATCCAGCAATTTTTATGCATAAAAACTCTCAAAAAAATAGGCATATGGTTTTAATTAGGTGCAAAATACATATGACTAAACAAACTATCCTATTTTCTACAATACGTCGTGTAATGTGTTCCAAAGATCATTTTCCTTTTCTCGAAATATAATTGCCCATATTTATAATATTACAGATGTTGTCTATGACACGCATACTGGAGTCTAAAAATAATTATATTCTCATTTTAATTGTATAAAAAATCATACCTTTTCCTTTTCCCTAAGGTCGCCGAGTACCGCTTCGATCTCGACCCGCCAGTCATCTTGCATCGTGTGGAACGACTCGTGGGGCGCCCTGGTGAATTCCGACTGTCTGATCAGCTCCAGCTTATCTAGGATTTCGGGGAACAGCGGCCGTTGGCGAGGATTCGACGACCAGCACGCTACGAACAATGATAAAAGAATTAATAAAAGACTAATATTATAAAGAGGAAAAATTTTACTCTATGTTATGGTTTAACTCAAAACTGATTTTAAAACATCTTGACTATTAGAGAGCTGCTACTTAACAAGGTAGTAACCAAGGCTATGTTATGTTTTCGAAAAAAAATAAGAGACCTCTATCTAAAATAAATCTATGTAAAGATGATTTATAAGTTTGTACGTTTATAACAAATAAACTGGGAAATTACTGAAATTATTTCAAGAAATCTCTTTCATGAATAGGAAATTAAATTATGTATCAGCAAGAGACCATAGAGCATGTATTGTATCGCCATATTGTCATAGGAAGGGGAATAACGTGAATGAAACCGCAGAGCGCTGCTAGTCAGATAGAATTTGAGATGACGATAAATAAATAGATAAATGCGGTTCTTAGCATCATTTATTATAACTCGCATATTAAAAAAGCTAGCTTTGCCACTTTATGACCCCGCTTACATAAGAAAAATTTAAAACAACATACGTACATTTACTATGACTAGTGTTTGAACGCGACAGTGACTGATGTTTAATTATTGGAATTATCACAATAACAGTTTCACTTATGTTATTTGTAGCCACCGCACGGCATATTGGTACTAATTTGAATTCAAACAATTGTCTTAGACTGGGCCACCTCCGATGCAGGTTTATGTGTCGTTTGTTACCTTGGTCGCCCACGCTGGTTATGGCTTGCAAGTTCATATTATGAAATAAGTGGCATACAATTGATTGGCAGTGTTCTCTTCTATTTAAAATTCAGTATAAATTAATAATAATTTCATTATTTTACTAATACGTCACATCTTTTAATACTATGTTATTATAGACTAGCTGTGTGGACAGTGAGTGTTCACGGAATTCCTTAAAATTATATGGAAATTACCATTATTACATAGATACAATAAACATTAATTATATAAAATTTAATTTAAAAAAAAAATACCTAATCTAATCTACCTAACCAAAGCGTATACGTATATTTTTCAAATAAAAATAATTATAAGGCCTTGGTTTAAATCTGCCCTTTTAAACTGCGGAATTGGATAAAAAGTAATTTTCAGGTGTCTATTCTCATCGTGCACAGTTAAATATAACTGCCCATTCTATCACTTCAAGGGTCATTCTTTTATAACAATACTCAAAAAACTTGAACCTAACTTTTTATATGAAATAACAGCAAATTTTTCTTTTTATTACTGTTTTATATATTCGAATATTTGTATAACTTGAATTCACTTACACTTTATTTTTTATTAAATGCATCCCCTCCTTTACGTTATATCTATATATCCATACTAAACTTTAAAAAATAAACAGGATCTAAATAAGACGTGATAGGATTACGTATATAACAAACCAAACTCTGCCAAACAGAGTTCGCATTTCTGCGTTCCGGTTTGAAGGGTGAGAGAGGTACTGAGAATAATTGATAATGTGACATAGTATCTTTAAGTCAGAAGATTGGTAATGCGCTTATGATATTCTTGTGATAATAGAAACTTCTAGAAGCTGCAATGACGCTTACTTGAACTGTATACTTGTCTGTCGACTTAATTATATAAAAAAGAGGCATAAATGGTCTCAGTAATTCTTACCTTCCATCAACGCCCGCCAAGGCTTGGGGCATGTACTAGGGATGGGCAGCGTCAGCTTGTTGACAGCCACCCCGTACGCCACGGCTAGAGCGTCGATGCCTTTGTACGGCGTCTCGCCGGTCAGCAACTCCCAAAGCAACACTCCGTACGACCACACGTCCGATGCATGGGAGAAGGTTGAGTTTTTTATTACCTGAAATTATAATATACTTTTCAAAATGGCAACACATATTTGTTACCATATGAATGTGGTTATAGAGCTTTACATCACAGCAACCACTCTCCACCAAGTCCACTGCTGGTCATTGGCCTCCCTAAGTAAAGGTGAATTTTGCCGACAATTGCCGCGTTGGTAGTCGCAAAGTGTAGCTTCACGGCGGGGATGCTGTTGCCCAATTCCGCCCCGTGCATTTGAGCTACAGTTTTGGATGGAGATACCGTATAATTACAACGGGAAGAGACAAATCATGCATTGTTCTGTTAAAGGTATCTTTAAATTTTTTAATTTTTAATCAGTGCAGAATTTATAAGTTAAATCGTAAAATAAAAACAAAAATCAAATCTTTATCCAGTTTAGATACATATAGTAGTTATAATGTACGAATTTAAAGAACGATGAGTTTATAATGACGTACAGAATAAACATAAATAAATGATTCCCACAACATCTCATACATTGACCTGAGTCTAAGGTAAGCCGCTTAAAGAATCATTAGAAAACAGAGCAAACACAAATATTCATAAATGTTTGTCCTGGGGGGATCGAACCCATCGTCCTTGGCGCACAAGATAGGAACACAAGATCTGCGCAATCAGGCCCATTAACATACATGCAAAAGTAAATACTTCTCATCAGTAATCTTGGAATGCCTGATAAGTACCATTAACATGGAATAGAACACCATGAAAAAAGTAATACAATGAGTGCGCCGCAATCTGATAAAGTTTGGGAGCCTCTGGGTTAAGGGCACACCTGCAATGCGGTTAAGGCATAACCGTGCCACGATGAACATTTTGCGTTCGGAAAACATAATGAATGGAAACCTATAAATAAAGTAAGCTTACTAATGAACTAATCAATAAGCATTAATTAATATTGACTTGTACCTAATTAAGGTTACAAGTTGATTTTTTAGCGTAGCCTAGGTGTTTCATAAGGCTCTTGGTTATCGAGCGGTTCCCAAAATAGTAGAACGATAACTAATAGTAATATTCCAGCGCTAATAGTAATGCTGAATATGCTTGGGCGTAGCCAACTTAAAGCCCATTCAAACGAACAATTTCTATTAAAGCTATTTGGTCTGTTGCCAATCTGTTAACTTCCAGATTCATATGATTTTAAGTCGTCTAGCCAATTCAGTGTCGACTGTCTGTTACTGGTTCTCAAAGTACATTATTAGATATCAATCATAATGGTTATTGCTCTTGATTCCGACTAAATGCTGTTTTATTCATTTCCTGTTCAAATAAATTAGGTACTGTCGCTTACCGCCGCAGACTCAATATCTGTCACGTGGTACGTAGCTCTAGACAACATTACATTATCCGATTTGGGTATAGTAACTTGACATACAATTTGAAAAATGTATTAAAAAAATCTATTTTAGTATTTAGTTGGTTTGCAATGAAGATGGATAAATGGTTATTTCCTTATATATTTCAGTATATAAATGAATAAAATATGCAAATATGTGAAGTTGTTTACTTCTTTCTCTTTTGAATCTTTTGCAGTGACCGCATTATGTAGATAATAAAAGTGAATATTTACTTATTTCAATGAACCACAAATCTAGTATAGTTACGACAGTCAACAAAAAAAATGTGTTTTTATTAAATTAACGCAACATATTTAATGTTTAATATAAATATATTTCAAGTTTGTTATTATATTATGTCTACAGAAAAATTGAAATGTATCTGTTAGTCCAATATATTTCAGTGTCATCTATTCTTGGAAAATAAGTATACGTCGATAGCCTAACTGTATTTTATAATGCTACAAAAAAAAAATAATTTTTGCTAACATGGCACTTGCAAGAGAGATCATTAATTGTGACTAAAAACAATACAGGAAATTTAAAAGGACTGATAGCTAATTACAACTATTTATAGCTACTATATAATATAGTACCTCTGGCGGCATCCAGGCATACGTCCCGGCTGCAGACATCCTTGTAGTTTTGTAAACTTCCCGCGCTAGCCCAAAGTCGGTGATCTTCAGTGTTTTATTTTCTAGATTGTCGTCAGGCAGAATAATTTCGCTGAGAAGAACTGTAATAAAAGAAATCAATATTTAGCACGTTTGACAGTAGTGTTTCTTGATATAAGGAGTACTTCATAAAACTCAGTGCAGTATTGTACACTATATACAGGTCTGGCGATGGCATATGTATGGGTGGCTGATGGCTCTTAGAGACTACCCACAATAACCATTTTTTATTCTCATTGCACCCGTGCGAACCCGGGGCGGGACGCTAGTATATTAATATTCATCAGACTTTAATGTATTTTACAGTGTCATTCTATCTAGTAGCTAATTGGTGCATAATATTCGCAACTTACACAGCCTTAAAAAGCTTACAAATTGCAGGAAGTTGGACACTTTAACCTGTTTGTTAACATGTCTATGTATATCTGTTAATATGTTAATATTCAACAAAAAGGTATTCACTGAGTACATTAAAATATTTGACAAGTGAAACAGAATAGGTTTCCTTTTAGATGCCAATTAAGACATTCATCTAGCTGACCGGACAAACGTTCCGTCTTAAATATATACCCGTTTTGTCATGAAAAAAAAATAGCGATTTTACATTGAGATATAAAATATCCTATCCCTCTAGTTGGATCAAACACACACTAAGCAAACAATTATTAAAAACGGTGCAGTAGTTTAGAAATTCATCCAGGACAAACACCGTGACACGTAATTTTTATATATAAATATAGAAAAACTTTTCAATTACTTTATAAATGTGTAAGAATAATTTCGAATTCTTACGGCTCTACGTCGGTTTAAGCCCGAAGGCCTTCAAGAACACCGCAATGCAATTTCTCATGGCGTGCCGTGACGTGACTGGCAACCGAAGCAGTGTTGGCCCCACACGACATTACGCCCGTAGTTTATTGGAAATTGAAAATATCCATTCCATTGGGGCGTTCTTTGAGATTGATTTCATTGAAATTAGAAATGACATGAAAACGCTTTCAGAGAGGTAGACCTAATACATAGGTCTTCTGCATAACGTCGTCTGGTACCTCATTCTCATTTATTTCTATCGCTAAATAACAATATTCCTGTTTGAACGGCGTGTGAGGCAGTGAAATTACTGTGTAAATGTGATATTATATCTTCAGTTTACAAGGTTGGCGACTTTGTAGGCTGCGGTAACGTTTATCCTCAAGTGGAATTTATGTTTGTTCGCCGACTTCATAATATAAAATAAAAGAAATCTGAAAATCCTGACTTACCTAGGTAACATGTCTAAGAAAAATATATTATACAGTGAATATAAAATGTTTTTGGAATATTCTCACTAATAAAAGATTTAGAGTTGTTGGTTCGACAGAAGGTGCGATACTAAAGTTTGTTTTTGTATACTATTCTAGCATAATTCCCGATGAATTGGTAAAAAAATCTAAATATATCACACGCACATGCCCTAATACAACAAATTTAAATATTTGGATAAAACAATCAACATATTCACAAGTTTTCCGTGTTTCAAAAATTAAAGCTTCCCGCGTCATTATTTGCCATGTGGGCAATCCGTTATTTTATATGACACGGATATTTCACACACAATATCAGCCTTACAAATATGCGCTATTGATATGTCCAAAAGAGGACCATATCGGGCCGACGGCAATTCAAACGTCGATCAATTCGGCGCACAAAGGGACAGCTCTTGTCTGCGAAACTGATTTGCCATATGATTGCTGCAAGACTTAATGATGGGCAGATTACCGTTTGCTTCTCTCTCAACACTCTTTCTCTTCAATTTTAATTATAGGGTTGGCACACGAGTTAACCTTATTACAGTTTTTTTTATGATGGCAAACGACGATCGACTAGGCGAACAAGATAAAAAGTCGCGACTGTTGTAGTTGAGACGAGTAGCGTGATAATTTTCATAGAGTAGGTATTAAATAATAAATTAATTCAGATTCTTTGATATCTTGTAAGATACTTGTTTATATATGATCGTGTAAGTCTAAAACTAAAAAATGGCTAGACCTTTTTTGATGATAATACCTTAAGGAATTAAAACTTAAAATGGAGGTTTGAACGATGAGGAAATGTAAAACAATAATAATATAATACAACAATTTATTCTTGCAATACAACTTTTCCAAACTGTGAAACGAAATAGAACACTTGTCACTTGGTTGTCAAAAAATTATAGGTGCGTTTAGAAATCTATAATTATGATTCATACAAGCAATACAAGCTAACCTCTGTTTTAGAAATAAAAAGCTTTATATATTTAAGCATAGCAAAAAAGACAAATATATATGTAGGTGATACAAAATTCAACAGGTCATCTAGTACAGTGTAATAAGAATTTTTTACAAACCATACTTTTCATAACCAAAAACTATATCAATTAAACGATTTAAATTAATTACTATACAGTTCCTAATATACGTAAGATTTCAGTGGCAACTCTGACCTCGTCAAGAATACAGCAACTAGTTTATACCATAATTATTCGGATAATCTAAAATCAATATGGTTCAACCAAGAATCGCCATGGTCGCCCAACCGTCTTGATCGAGTGCTCATGCGCACGCGGCTGTCACAAGTGTTGAATAATTCAGCGACTGAACGCGGGAAGTGGAGGAAACAGCGCCCAACAGGATACAAGATCCGGTTCCTCTCTAGTTTTAAATTTCATATTTGTGGTGCGCCTCACATCATTTCACGGGACTGACATTTCAGGAGACAATTACTCAAGTGGGATCGCCGAATCTGTCTTATTTATATATATATTGAACTAGCGACTACCTGTAACCGTACATCGTAAATAGGTACATTTTTATAAACAGCATTTATATACGTATTCGAGAACAATAAAATCTTATTCCGTTCTATCTAATGGGCCCGATGGTGCATTTAATAGTATGTCCGATCACCACCCCGGACAAACATTTATGTTATCAACATTTGTCCTTGCCCTGTCTCTGGGTAATAAATAAATGTATTTGAGTATAGTATTTGTAATATCTGTTATCAAAAATTCGTAATTCAAGAGCTTTAAGCTATTATGTAAAAGATGTTATGTAAACAAAGAATAACTCTCTACACGCATAATTTTATTTTAAGCGTTAACACACAGGTAGACAGAGCCAAAATTTCGGATTTATTATATTAGAAATGGGTAGGTTATTATAATATATTATATTAAAGTGTCTTCAAAATCCATTCAGTTTTTGCGTGACAGACCTACAAATATTTATAGGTCTATAGGATAATATTTTATAATGATATATAATATTACAGGGAAATAAAGTTTTTTACACCCATAACGGTCTTATTAGAATACAATTAGTTAGTTGAAGAAATTAAGTATATCTAGCACAAGTTACAAGGTAAGTTCGCTGAAAACGTAACTGTCCTAGAATCGCCTCTGAACGGGGGCGTCTAACCGTAACACGCAAACTCATATATCACGACGGCTACACTGCGTTTGTAAATTTGCAACGAAATACATTTGATAAAAATTTGCCAACGACACACTTGAGCTATTAAATTTTGACCGTTAACACAGCGTCAAAGAACAAAGCTTTGACAGCGTTTAAAATACAAATAGCCTTTTTTTACAATAGAATTATTACAAGCATTGATTCGGCGCACGCGGGGAGCGGCATCGTTTCTATCAGATCGTGCGCGTTGAATACTAAATGCACTCGTTTACAGACTATGAATACAAACTGTTTCAAGAATCCGTTCAGTTTTTTATGAAACTAAACAAGTACTCGTATCTCTTTTAAAGTTAAATTATTAGTTGTACAACTGTGCGTATGATTAGTCTTAAAATAGCGTAAGCCTTAGTAAACTAGTATGCGCTGAGTAATCTAATAATATTGTGTTATTAGCTTCTTGAGCCATGAACAGCTCTTCGCTGTTTAATAAAAAAAGTTACGCTAGCTTTTAATAATATTGTATGGACCCAAAGAAAACATTTTATATGATATCCTTTTTAGGCATTTAGACTTAAATATATTGTGCTTTCCTGATATGCTATCATAAACTACCAAATACGTAAAATTACACAAATGATACAGAATTTTTATTATTTAAATCAATAAGTTTTAATTGTACTGATGTGCCGTGGAGTACTACTGGCAAGAGTAGAATAGTACCTTCCCTGTACCAGGTGTCGTAAAACTCGACTAGGGTACCAGAAACGATCATAGCGGTATATCTCGAAACAGTGTAGCTCAAATTCACAGGGCGGGAATGAGCAGCAGCATCTCCGACGCAAAAGCTACGCTACGCTGGCCCAGCGCGGTAATTATGGGCAGGTTCCCATTTGCTTGGGGAGGCCTATGTCCAACAGTGAACTTCCAATAGCTGATATGATGATAGCTTCTACAATTTTACTTTAAATATTTTGTTTGAATGTCATGATCAAGACAAAACGATGAAAAATTTCAGAAATAATTTTTCTTTGGACTTTCGTTTTACCAAAAAGCTGGTTGTCCGCGTAAATGTTGGTCTCTTAGAATCGGGTTTTTCTTTATGCATTTTATTAGTTCCCGCGTTACTAATATTTTATCTAAATTACTTTTTCTAAATAAACTATTAATTTCACAATAAAATTATACTACATATATAAAAACAGGACTGCAAGTATTGGAAAGTATTAAGAGATATTAGAAATGGCTCATCTTTATGTGATATGAAACATCACTGAGTAAGTCCTTCAAAATAGAACATTTAAAAACTATATTAGATACATAAATTTTAATGACATGTACGCAGTATGATATTTTCAATTAAAAATTCTCTTATAAACAGAGGTATGCAGCAAAAAAGCTTTGGACATTTACGCTGCGGTAAGACGGTAAATTCCAGGACATTTTCTTCATACCGAAAGGTTTATAAAAGTAAGTTATTTATGTTTCAAGAACTTTGTCGGCTAAAGGCATTTTTATTGCACGACTCGTCTACTAAGGCCGAATTTTACGATTTTGTTCTCTTACCGAATTCCCGTAGAATACCGTAGTCGGTAAGACTGCCATCTTACGAATAAGCACATGGAAATACGTATTTAATATGCTATAGAGTATTTTGATAAACAAACTTAACATAAAACCAGTAAACATAACGCATAACATTAATTTTATATCGTATACATTTAAGGAAATAAAGGGCAATTACGTGGAATAATTTTAATATCAATACTTGTCACGATATAAACGAATACTAATTTAGTAATAAAAAAAACAGTAAAATATTAAAGTCATTAGAAGCAAAAATCAGGCGATCCACGTATGTTTAAGATCAAATAAATAGTGAAAAAGAGTTTAGTTTTTTATATGATAATTAGTCAATATAAAACAATATACAGAAAGAAAAACAAATGGAAGCATTTTTCCGATTTTGAAATGAAATAATAATAAGAATGTTAACAATACAGAAGAATATTTCATTCTGTAAATACTGTACAGTTTTGCACTGCGCAAAATTGTTCTTTGTCTTTCGAGAGACCCAATGGCGTATTTGATACTGTACCTCTTCTGTGCCAGGGTTCGATGTGGGTTCGATACCCCATTTAGTACAAACTTTTATGTAACGAACATTTACATTTGTTTCAGGTTTGGGATTTAATATGTATATATATTTTAGTTTCAAATATGTATTTCATCGGTTGTCAGATATCCATAACACAAGTGATTTAAGCTACTTATTTCGGAGTGAGGTTAATCTATGAGATGCGGTGTGAATTTATTTCAGTAAAGATACTCAACATTCAACTGTACCAAACCGTCGACGCTTTAAGTGTAAACCTATATTACTTGAACTTAACGAGGAACAGACCCAACAAATTATTAGACATTCTATCTACCAAGCAAAGTGACTTATATTTAATGCGACAAGTCTCTAGCCCCTTAAAATTTAATCAAGCCTTGGCAGAGGATTTGAAAAACAGTGTAGCGAGCGACGCAGTTGTTTGTCAGGGCCTAGATTGTGTTATATTGCCGGAAGCTAGGCTGAGTTTCAGGAACGTCATATAGGAAAAACACTTTAGGTATTCACAAAATAAATATATTTTTCTACTAAAAATGACAACTTTTTTTTGTTAAGTGTACCGTCTAAAGAATACAACTAGATAATTTGTTTATACATTATTTTGTATTAAGCATACATTATTCGCACATGTGCAATGTTGATTATCTCTGAGAGACATACGTTTGGGGACATTTTTAAGGTGCACGGGTGCAGCCAGCGTTTCCAATATATCTATTTTAAAAACACATCAAAATCCGTTGCGTAATTTTATAGATCTATTCAAATATAGGGTCAGGCAGACAGCGGCAAGAGACTTTGTTTTATGCTTTTTATGTTGTGATTACCTAGACCAGAGGTTCTTAAACATTAAAGGTAACGGATAACAAACCAAATACTTTTTATAATAGAACTCAAATGATTACATATCTTATTATAATATAATTAAAATACTGTTTCTTTTTGCTTAGTTTAACTTTTATAAATAATTATTTTATAGATCGGTATTATGTCCGACAATTGTCTGGGCTGAATTCTAACTACTCAACTCCCTAAAAAATAAAAATAATGAGTTCTCAATATATATATTTATAATATAGCCGATTATATATTTATATTACTTTAAAGCTATAATAATACTTGGGAAATCCATGACCTATACCAATATTGATTTGTAATACATACTCCTAACTATTTCGATAACCATGTAGTTTATATCCAAGATAATATTATTGGTGACATTGATAAACGATTTGTAACTGAAACTTTAGGGGGTTCATACAATTAGTACACAAGGTTAATACGACGTCTATTTGTTTTCCTGGTGATAAGAGCTTTTGTAAGTGTCCAAAATTATTGATGAGTTCCACCTTTACTTGGCACTATATAAGCAAGTCATTGTGGCTATCAAAACGAAATGGCTAGGTATTAGCTACAATAGAACTGTACAGAATACACACCTATTTACCAATAAAACATTGATAACGCATCAGCCATTGAAAGTCCACTGCTGGACATAGGCCCCCCCAATATTTTTTCCAAGGAATTTTGTCCGTAATTGCCGCGCCGGGCAATAGTGTTGGCAATCGCAAAGCGGAGCTTTCGAGGAAGCTGCTGCCTTGTGCATTTGAGCAACATTGTTATGGATGGCTACTCTGACGGTGCCGCCACACGGCAATTGAAAACGTATGTATAATTTGACGTGACTATTTGTATTTCCTAGCTCACTATCAATAAGCTGATAGATTATTATTGAAAGTAGATAACAATCAGATAAGCAGTGGCGAGGTTAACACATATTTCAAACTAAAGGAAAAAAGAAAAAATCTATTTAATGGACAGGGTTTGAATGAGGTTCGAATGAGTCGGTGAAACATATACATAAACGTTCAACTGAAGCTAATATAAACTGTGTAAAAAAGACAAATAGTTCATAAGGTCCTATTTAAAGGTCCTGTAGGTATGTACTATGTTTATGATAGGAAGTCGAATTTATTTATAATACATATATAAATATTTTAAAGGGTACTGGACCTACCACGACTTGGCATTATATCTAACACCTACAAAGGAAACTTGTCAGAAGTATAGTAGGTAATTCCGTTACCAGCATTACCTGCTCTTAGCTGATTCTATGCAAACAAAGTTGAAAGTTTTTCCGCGTAGTAAATTGTAAACGTAAAAGGTGGTAAGTACATACATACCTAATTACCTATATAGATATATATGATGTTGTTGATTGTTTGACAAAAGTACCAACCCGCGAGGCTTGAACGCGTAGATAGGGCGTGTAAGCCCTTTTCAAAAACAAAGAGATGTGGGGGTTTATTCATCCTTATACTGTGTAAGCATTCCTGTGGTAAGAACAAGGATATTTATTTTTAAATTAGCAAGCAAAGGTGTTGGAATAGAAGCAGTATGTAATGTTGACTATAGTATCCTTACTAATATTAAAAATGCCAAAGTTTGTAAGTAACTATGTGTGTTTGTTATTAATTCAAAGATTACTGATAGACTACTTTTTATACCGATAACATGTTCCCACGGGATAGATCTGGTTTTTTATTTTGCACAGTTAAATGTCAGGGAGCGACATAGACATTTTTTCCTAAAAAACAAGAGTTAGTGGCATATATTTTAGGAACATAATTGCACGAGATGTCCAGTGTGTGTGTGTCTTCGCTTAAGTTAGTAAAACTCCCAGTTGGCATGGTTTTTCTGACATCATCAGCCAACATCGCTTTATTTGGCACTGATGAACCTAAACTTTACTATGAATCAAATCAATGTGTCTAAATTTGAAAACTGTAAAAAATGTTTGGTACTTTTGAGTTTATCGTCTCAACTCACACTTAAGTACATGCCAAATTTGTGGCTGTTTAAGGCACTGTCAGCGACAAATTAATGAAGGAAAGACCAAGTGGCAAATATAAGGGTTTGGGATTAAACATTTAACAGTAATCTTTATATTACTAAACCCTATAAAGTGAGCAACGGAACTAATTTAGCTGATAGTTCAACAACACTAAATAGGGGGTGGGTTCAGTCACAATCTTCTCATTTACTTTCCATAGGAGGTAGACTTATTGTTGCCTACGTACAGGCATGCACTCAGACACCAATTAATATGAGTGGCGCTAGGGAACTAAGTACTCACTACGCGCTCGCGTAAAGCCATTACTAAGACTATTTACACGGTTAATTAAAAAAAAAAATAACGGTTAAATATTAACAATAGTGTTCTATGAATAAATAAATTAAGAGAACGAATTCACACATATAAACACAAACTTGCTGTGATAACGTTTTTTAGATGGCATATGATAATTATGCCGTGCCGTGTGATACCGAAACCGACAGATGGCGGCATATCCATTTGAAGCAGTATAGCTTAAATGCAACAGAGCGGAAATGGAAAGCAGCATTCCCGTAGCAGAGCTTTGCTCTGCTATTGTTACCACGCTTGCCTACGGCAGTTATGAGCAAATTCCCTCTTTTTTTGAGGTGGTATCCAGCAGTCGTCTAATGCAGCATGATGATAATAATTATGTGCAGCAAATATTTTGTAGCCCTGTATACTAAAATTAATAACCACCGATATTTATGCCCTTTCAATTTATATTTCATCAATATAATTTATGCATATGTTAACAAAATGGAACACATAATACGTGTGTACATTTGCAATAATTTGTCTATACTCCTTCAAATATAGCTTGATTAGAATGACAAGTGTCAATGTAGTAGCGTGGTATAAGTTATTTATATTGGCATCATATTTGTAATTAAAATTGTTTATATTACAAAGGATTCACATATCAAGTATTATATATAAATTAAAACAAAAACCAATAAAAAAATTAAATTCACGTAATTTTGACAACAGTCAGACTATAATAGACATTTGTGATTTTTAATTATATGTTAGTGAAAGTAGCTAGCAGGTATTGGCACACATTGTGTTACCCTATATATTAAACATATTATTTTATGTTATTTAATATATAAATATGTATTTAAGTATTATATTTGATTCGTGATGTCCGTAATTAAATATTGTGCGACTTAAGCGACTTACCTCGGAGTCAGGTCAATATATGAGATGTTGTGTAAGTATATTTTTTTAGCTTCTATGTCATGTATGAAAAATAATATTATGCGCTAAAGCCTACCTAAAGTTAGTCTTAGAGTTATTATTGTATTCCATAATTCAGAAGTCTGTAAGAGATTTCATAATTTCGGAATATGAACAAATCATTTATTACGAAAGTTTTAATGATGATTGCTACGTTAAATAATGGTAACACTATAGACATGACCTATTAAGAATTAAAACGTATTTGTTGCGGTTGCGCCGGCGCCTGTAGCTAGTCGGACCACCCACACTACTTGTTTGTACAATATAATAAACAAACAAAGACTGAGTGCTGTCTGTGCAGTGAACTGTTTCTTTATGACCATTCAATGACGGGGAATTAAAACTGATGAATACGGTAGAAATATCCTGATTTCTCTTAGAATATAAATCTTTAATACCAATATTTTGTGTCTCGTTGTCTATCCAAGATAAACTTAACCTATTGTAATTATTTTGTTGCTTTCTATGTAGTTTTCTTAATTTAATCCAACTTGAGAGATGCTTAACATACAAGTATAGTTTTAAGTCTTAACTGTTAGCTAGGATAATATAAGTAATAGTTGCTAATATAGTAATATCGACTAGTATTAGCATAAAAACAAATAGTCCGGTTTAAGTAACGACAGTTTTTTCTTCCTAGTACCAATTATGAATCGTTTACAATACAGGAAAATTATGGTTTGAATTAACACCGGTCACCTAGAATACGTATGCGTGCTTTGTCTGGTGTGTTTAAGAGAAATTATAAAATGTGTGTTATAGCAGACAGGCGCCAATCCAGGCGTGGTGAGACTGATAAACTTGCTGGCAACAAATCAGTCCGTAAGCTCGATGCGAATAATTATTATTTTGTAGATTTGAAATAGTAACATAATAACTAAATGGCTGAACAAAAATACGAAAAGCAACTTGATATTTCACGAACTAGTGCCGTACGTTCCTATTGATTATTCTAAATATAATCTGCTATGTTCCTTGTTACACGTATTTTTCCAAGCAGACGGTTAATGCCATTAGCAAAAGAGCTACAGTTGTAAACAACGTTGCATCACATTTGTAAGAAGTCATCGCAAGCGAATAAATTACATGAAAAACTCGGCGACACGTTTAAGCTTTAAGAGTTGATACATTAATGGTCGTGAAACGGCCCATGCATGTCATAAGTCATAATAAATACAAGAAAAAGTTGA
This sequence comes from Heortia vitessoides, assembly GCA_020976665.1. Taxonomy (NCBI): domain Eukaryota; kingdom Metazoa; phylum Arthropoda; class Insecta; order Lepidoptera; family Crambidae; genus Heortia; species Heortia vitessoides. Next base: position 10,957,422 of record JACJUM010002929.1, read on the forward strand.
TTGCAACATCAAGTGCTTCTCAGAAATAGAACAAGAATATCAAGAGAGATCAACGTACTGTATATACGCTTCTCGACGACCTTGTCTAGAAGTCACGTCTTAAGCTACGTTAATCGTACGATTTTTTTAGTGATTACGACTAATATTTCTTAGTTCTTTATAATAATACCGTAGATCATGGATAGCAAACCAATGACAGACACGCAATCACGACGGTGGCACACGACTAAATAATCTGGCCACATTAAAATGAATAAATCGGTGTTTCCATTTTTCTCTTCGTATATGGACAACATTATTATACATTTTATAGCAAACATACCGATTAATGGTATTGCGATTTTTGGCTAACATGTATTGCATGGTAAAATATAAATAGAACATCAACAAAAAATATATTGTTTTGAATACATGTGTAAATGTCTTGCCACCGTCCATATCTGTTTGTGTATGTTGCATCTGTTCCCTCCGTCATCAACAGGTAAACACTAAAAATCAGAGTCGTGATACCACAATGTGGTATCATGAGAATATGCTGAGTTGGTCGCCTTTTTGGCACACCGCAATATTTTAAAAACTATTGCTAAACAAATGTGTTTTAGTAAAAATTCACTGTCGTATGCGTGACGGCAGTCACGTATACAACGGTAAAATAAAGTTAGAAAAACAGTAAGACTATCGCATAATATAATTTAAGCACGCCAGAATATTGTAAGGTAAGCAGGTACTTAAAATTTTGAGGCAAAACAAATATATTTTTAAAGTACATATGCACGGAGATATAAAGATAAAACTATTTGGAACAAAATACTCGAGAAAAACCAGCTGTACTAGATTGAACAGCTTCGCAATAAGCGATACATTAAGCTTTGCTTGTAATGAGGAGCGACTACCACGATTAAACCATCTAAGGAGAGTCTGTTATCTTAATTGTGCCCTCTTGTAATAAATCTCACGTTTCCTATGGCGTTCTACGCAGTAGCAACAAAAATATATAGATCTGCTAATATCACAACATTTAAGATATGTAATATCAATATTTAGAACTTAGACGTTTTTCTACATATATATTGGCTACTTTATATAGCGACGCGCGCGATCTTTTGTTTACTAAGGTTCTAATAGATAAGTCCCTAAGAAATAAGCTAGCCACAATACAAATTTAATAAATATCCGTTCTCCGGCTAAGACATGAAGCGTAACAGACAAAATTCCTTTCGCATTTATAAAACCAGTATTGATGGATCTTAAAGCATTAACAAATTTATGGGTGAATGTATTGCTAATAAAATAGAAAACACCAAATGGCAGATCACCGCCGGCTTATTTTGTACGGACCGTAAATAAACGATGCATCCAGACTCTGCAATAATGTTTTGCAAATTAACTAGTAATTAATTTTATTAGAATTTGAATAACGAAATAAAATACAAACAGTTTCACAAGTAAACGTATTTTTTTAAATTAACTCCGCTAATAAATATCGTCAGTAGCTTAGAGCAAATTTCTTTTCTTTTTACACAAGTCTTTAATATTGTATTGCAAGTCAAACTTGGTAATCTGTTTTAAAAGCTGTTAGGCAACAAATGGTACGGATATTTTTAACTTTCAGGATATAAAGGCGGATCTATCAGTTCATAACACAAACTCAGTGGCTGCGGTCTCTCCCACTTACCTTATGGGGCACTAAAACGTTTCGTCAGGTTTCACTCAAGTAACGTAAACAATATTTGAGGCAGAACGATATTAGACTTTAGCTCTGACATCTTAAAGTTTAACACACAACATAACACGCCACTAATTTGTTGTGTCGCAACAAACAACGCATTCCTGTCGGTCGCGTCGCTTTATTTGTGACATGAAAATATACTGAGATAATCGTATTATAATTTGTAGAGCAAGGTTCCAAAAGCCTCAATTGTTTAGGAAGTTAAAGTATTTTTACAAAAATTAACCGATATAGATTTATTGGTTTATTAAAATAATCTAGATTTTTCATTCCACATTGTAAAGTTAATATTACTTTTTCTACAACAGAATACTTTGGGAAAAAAATCAAATTTGATGCAGACTACAAAAATGAATCGTTATGATATTAAATACTAACGGAAAGTTGCACCAACTAAAAATAAATATATACATATACCTATTTCATTATATTTAAAATGAAATCTATGCTTTTATACTGGTTTCAGTTGCTGGTGATAGCATTACTGCAATAATAAAAATTTGACTAAAAGACAAGAAAGTTCCTATTTACTTCATAAATTGGTTGCAACAAAACATTGTTTTGTTATAGCTACAAAATTCCTTGCCTTAGCTTTTTTTTTTAAGATTTCGTGAAGTAAATTTGTAGTCAAAAGTTATTATGCAAAGCGGGACGATCATATTAACCTCGTTCAAATAGATTAAGCATATTGAATACTCTCATTACCACAATGAAACAATGCAATTTAAATATGTCGTGTATACATTCCCTTTTGAGATAATAATGTTAAAAAAAACGCAGGACATTTGTCCCACTTAATTCCGGTGACATTTTCACACGCGCCGCAGTGGTACCGGTCTGGCCAAGGTACGGGAGCCCAAGGTTATGTGTTGTCGCAGGTAGACACACATAGATATCTGAATGTTTGTAGAGGTGGCTAGTACAGTAGTAGTATGAGATGTGAAGAAAATGTACTCCTAATAATTTAGCAGGCCAGGAAGCCGACGTTTGACGAGATTGACACTAGTTAGAGGTCGAGTCATTGACCAAAGAGCAGTTGTTTATTCAACTAATGAGATGTGTCAAAAACTTTTGTATTACATATAAAATTTTCGTATTACGAGTATAATTAGTTTCGTTTTGTCGTTGTGGTGGTGTGAATAAGGCATGAATTCGTGTATCTGAACGCTGTAAACTGTAAAATCATTGATTTTCATATCGAATTACAATCACACAATTAATTTGTAAATAAACTCGACATTTTTATTAGAAAATATGGCGAAAGTTTATGAATGAGAGCTTTTTCTTTTTCTTTTTTAATCATTGGGGCACATCGGAAATAGAATACAATTTAAATACTCCACTAGTCTCGTATAAAATACAAATAAGATGCAATATGTGATTAAAAACAAAGACGGAAAAAACACAAATTTCCAAGAAACTTTGATGACGATGATCCACGTCACGCCGATGTAAATCAAAACTTTCTCGTATGACTCAGAAGGCCTACGATATGGGTCCTATTAAGACTGAACAAGAAAAATAAAGTTAAGATAAAATACTATTCAATTGATGTTTGTTAATTAGACACTATAATGATGTTTGCAATGAACTTGTGTTGATCAATCATAGAGCAAGAATCGAATTAAATATTAAAAAACATTAGTGCATCAAATAACATGTAAAACAATATAAGTAATGTTATAATCCGATTAATTTCTTAAGCAAGCGTCCCACGGTGACTGAGTACCGTTCTACATCTGTCGATCACCTGACGAGTGGATTAATGTATCAAATACTATTTTAAAAGGCGGGGCTGATTTGCGTCTCAGTAATTATTAAAACTAGCTAGTTCGTTCACGGTTCCATTTCATTTGCCATTAGCGTAAACATCGTAGGTAAATAAATACTCGTCATGTATCGGCGAGAGCCGGATTGCTTCTGAGACGCGTAAAGTTAAAAGGTGCATTGCGTAAGAAACAATTTTAACTTGACTTTTAAGTGGAACTTTTAAATCTGTAATTATTGTCTGCACGGTAGGCGTGGGTTCATAAAACGACTTTTCAATGTCTTTCAAAATCGGGTGTGTCAACAATGTAATTTCAAAGAACAGGAATAGTTAAATTATAATGTCATAGTGCTGTTACCAACATCAGTATCTGTTTGTAATATACCAGAATACACATTTCCTTAATACTTTAAAACTGCCCCGAAAAGATGAGATTCTTATAACCACAATTACCAAATACAATGTAAAAGTAATTGCTCCTTTTCTAAGAACATATTATTTTATTATTAACATTTTGTTTTAGTATGGTCATCTACCGATCAATTGCTACACAAAATTATTCTTTCTAGGCGTGGCAGAGGTTTTTCTAGACTTCTTTTTTAGTATTCACATTCTACTAATATTACTAAACGTCTATTAGTTTTCATTATGCTAATAACAATGTTCCGATATCATTAATAGGACAATTTACATAACATGTTTCAATAAATATGACGTCGGTTTCTCAGAAAAAAAATCATAATACTGAGAATAGTCATTTTCTCACGGCCCTTTAACGCGTCTCGATTGTTTTAACCTGTGAACAAATCAACATAAACTATATACCTATATCTAATAATATTTTTATAAAATAGGTACTATAAATAGCAATTTTGTTTATATTAAGTCGTCATTAGGTTCTGTGTTAAATGGATCAACTAAGTCTTATTTTGTCTGCTCATCACATGTCATAAACAGTGAGGGCGGCGGCCACAAAGCCGCAGGGGTTTACCAACCAACACAATAAATGTTGCGACCAACTCGGGTATAGCCATTTGCGGCCATTCCGTTCGCCATCAGTATCGTTTTACGATACCTGTGGCATTTAGAGCAAAATTGTAGGTGCCATGAACTACAGATTACCGAGGGAAATAATATTGAGCGACGAGTTTGTTAAAAAAACAAGAACTTTTAGTACTTCTATATTTATTTTGATTAGCCAGTGGTTACCAGCCGTTGTGCAGGCTTTTTTCGACATGACACCATCAAAGGTGAAGAGATGGCAAAATATTATATCTCTTTTTTTATAATACGATATATTTTAGTGAACTACTACATTTCAAAAATAATAAATTGGAAGAACGTGTTATTAAATGATAAATTTCCTACAGACTAAACACTGCACATAATATTTTGTAACACTGTAGGTAAGTATTTGTCAGAGATATTTTAGTTTTATACATATAATTAGTGACCCGCCCCGGCTTCGCTCGGACGCAGTGTAAATACTACTTACTACAGGGCAGTGTGGAGTGATTAATAATATTATGATAACTTCTAAGCTACAGGATACTGCTGCCAAAAAGGAAGGGACAAAACGTCGAGCTCGCCAAGCGCTGTGCGTTTGCTTTTTATATCTCCGATATTTTTTAAGATATCCATTTTATTGGCATTCTGTAAGGGCTATATTCATCTATATTAAATGCAGAATATATTTAAAGTGCTTAATAGGATTGCTTAAAATTGCCTTTAAAAAGTAAAAGAAAAAAAGGTCTTATAACCTACAAGCTCTAAACGATAGACACATACCGTCGCGGACTTTTTTGTAGACACTTTTCAGATGTATACTACAGTACATTATTTTTTATCCATCTTTTTATCTATCTCGTAGGGTTCATTCAGCTTTATTTGGGACATCACATTAGAAACCACTTCTTTTTTGTTTTTGTGCTATATGATGCATGTATTAAACATATAAAACTTTCTCTTGAGTATTTTTATCGATTAAGAACTATATCAAAATCCGTTTTAAAGTTCTAAGCAGACATAGAGACAGACAGACAGCGGAAGTAGCTTTCCACTGTCTGTTTTGTCTTGTTTATATACAATCTAGTGATTATTTTGGTTACAGCAATTTGGTACATTGATAGAAATCTGAAGCAAAATTTACGTGGTTCATGACTGAGAAATGAGTAGTTTAATATCGTCCATTCACGCTGGTTTAAAATTTTCCAACATTCAACTCGCACATTACAATAACACGGTTGACACATTCGCCTCAATAGACGCGCGTGCGCAAAACAAAGGTGTAGGTCTCAGATGGATGTTTGTTTACTTGACACTTGAGTATGACTTTCTTTGATGTAAGTATGACAACTTATAAAATCATTTATAAGAGGCTATAGTCAACAATTAAGGTTTTTATAAACTTGATATGTTAATATGATATGTTGTATAAAACTATACATCAAACAAAGTCCCCGTTTGCCTCTGTTAGTATGTATATTGGACGTGAAATAAATAATTTTTGGGGATGACGATATTTTTTTGGCGACTATAGAATATATCGTAATACGAACATGCCACCTGTAAGTTCGATCGTAGCGAAAAGAAGGCGAGTCACTTCACTATTATGTAAAATCGCATACAAAGCTCTGTTAAGGTTTTATAGCAAATTAGGACATATGGATACACTGGATTGCATTATTATATATGCATATTAACTGTCTAGTGGTTTCACCCGCCGTACAATCGTGTTTCACCCTAAACTGATGTGTTAAAATTGGCATGTTAATTGTAGTCTTTCAAACATGCCATAATTATTTTAAATAATTAAACAGTTCATTTTCACCATTATTTTATGTATTAGAACTCCATAGAACTAGTTTATTGTTTACGTAACTGGTACTTAAATATACAATCAGCATTATTCAATACATTTTTTTTAATAAATAAGTATGAGATAGATTGAATAAGATTTTTTGACTCTGATTGTCAAATATGACAAGTTTATCAAGCAATCCCTACTATAATATTATAAATGCGAAAGTAACTCTGTCTGTCTGTCTGTCTGTTACGCTTTCCCGGTTAAACCTCTCAACCGATTTTGATGAAATCTGGCATAGACAATCTTTAGACCTTAAGAAAGGACATAGGCTATTTTTGAACTCGAAATAAGGGTTGTAAGGGGTTGCAAGGGGGGATGAAAAGTTGTTTGCATGGATCGCTATTTTTAGAGCTAGAAACTTAAAACTTATTTTTCAGGCCATTGATTCGATATAAATAAACGTGACATTCAAAGTTTATATAATTTGAAGTAAATAGGTATGGTACCCAAAAAACTATTCCACGCGGACGAAGTCGCGGGCACAGCTAGTTTATATATGTACTATCACACTATGTGGGTGAAGGAGAAAATAATAAAAGCACCATAAGTTACTATTTATAACAGCAGCTGTCAGCCATTGAAAGTCCCATTAAAATTGATCCAGATCAGAGATTAGAACAACGGAACAATCAGAGACAGACGAATATTAAAAAGATGTGTTTTCTAAATATTTGTCTGTCTGTGTCTATATACTACCATATCGTTGATGATACTTTAATACCGCATATGTAGCTTAAGTTAATAAGGTCCATTCTCCAAAGTTGAAAATTCAATTAGAAAAGTCTAATTGAATTTTCAACATTATTTGCAACTGCTACTTATGCGGTATTGCACTATTATTGACTATATGCATTAAATGAATAAAAAAGCTGTTATTGTTTGGAATTACATTGAATCACTATATTTTTCTTTACATGTATATGTGACAGAAAATATTTTTTATTTTAGGAGAAAAGTAAACCTTGATTTTTGGTCAATATCACAAATACAGATCTTTTAAAAAGAAAACTTAAATAATTTCAAATAGAACCTACAAACAACATGATTATTAAAGACATTGCAGTAAATCCTACTTTTTTCAAATTTTATGCACAAACATTTTTTTAATATAAATTGGGTGTTAGCAAAATAAGACACTAAAAGATGATTTTAAGAGACCACTTCCAATTATTAAAATAAGGTTTTAAAATCCAATAAGATTATAAATACATATCAATCTGTTTGTCATCACAAATTGATTTGTATTTACAACTTTAAAAACTTCTGTCATATTATTTTAGTAGAGGCCTTTGCAGTTTGATTATTTTCAAGTTTAAAAATTATTATCAAAAGGTAGTAAATTTTTATAATTTTAATGGAAAAACCCAACATAAATTGTGTAAATTAAATGCAAGGCATTATTATTACAACCTAAAGCACACTAATTCGAAAAATAAAATGTGTTTGGAAAGCCTTATGTTTGGAAAGTTTTATCAAATGAACACAGTTTAGGTCCTCTGGTTTAGTTTTCAACATGATTCCAAGTTCAGATAAATTACTCTAAACTTGAATTTGTCAAATTTAAAAAGTCACTACAAAATGAATGTTTTCTTAAAAATCTGCTGTTGTTATAAACATTTACCTATGAATATATGAAAGACATAATCAATGTTACACTATAGCAGAAATAAAAATTTGACATGCAAATTAACACTTATACTACACACATGTAATGTCAATTTTGATGAGCTCTGTAGGCGTTACAATAACAAAAAAGAGATGTGGGTTGAACAATATTATTGCAAAAGGCACCTATTAGAAATTTTGCATATCAGACAAAATGTTAACCTACTTTTATAGTTAATTTGTGAGCATTATTAATATGTTGACGAAGATATTTACTCATTATACTTTGTCTCATATTACAATATTTAATAAATAGCTAAAGACCTTCACATAATACCTTAATTGACAAATTTGTACTTACACTGTAATTAAATAGAAATTGTGCTAAATCTCATTGAATGACTAGATAAAATTTGAAAATGAACCTTTTTGAGCCATGTTAATATTTATCTACTGCTATTTGAAATGGTGATTTTGTTTATAAAAATTAGACAAGATAAATATTTGATATTGTTTAAGAAATGTAGATATAAATTGATTCACATTTATTTGTGGTTTCTTCCAAACCATCATAAATTGGTCAGAAAAGTAGATCATATTTTACATAAACTTTATAAATAATTAAATTTTTGTAGGTGGATTACCTCAGAACCCCTACAATGCTTTCTCTCTTAAATTTTAATTCCCTTAAAAATTCTGATACAATTTTTGAGCTTTTCATTAAAACTTAGATATCTAAGCATTATAGGATTCAATTATGCATATGTTGGAGTCATTGGATTAATTCATTTGATGAATTCAGTAAGTATCATCTAAAATTAACAGCACTTCTCAAATATATATATATATCCCAAGTACAGTAATGTTTTTATTTCTAATACTTATATTAGTTTTTACTTACCATTTGAACTTTTCAGGTCCCTGTGGATCAGAGATAGAGGTGCACCCACATGTAAATAGGCCATTCCTTGAGCGACTTGTATCGCCCAGTCCACCAAGATTCCTGGCCGGATTTTCCTTCCTGACAACACCCGATTCAATGGACCACCGCGAGCATATTCCATTACCAAGCACAAATTCGGCTCCTCCAGGCACACACCTTTTAACGACACTATATTTTCATGTTGCAACATCCAAAACAGTCTCGCTTCTTGTAAAACACTCTCTTTGATAACTTCGATGTCCTCATTCGCGTCCTGTCTGGCCGCTTTGACTGCCACGACCTCATCGTTCCAGTAACCAAGGTACACTTTTCCGAACCCACCTACCCCAATCACTTCCTCCAGTTTTAGTTCACTGAACGACACACGCGGTGGCTCGACAGCCAGGGGGTCTTCCTCCGTCACGTAAACCGAAGGGAAAATACCAACACGATCTCCAATTTTTCCTGTCCACCAGCCTTCATCACCGGAGATATTAGCGTCTTTCGACAAGACTTCAACGATTTCACCTCGCCTTAGGGAGAGCTCGTCTTCTCCTTGCGCGATATAGTCATACGCGGCTGTAAACAGAGCGAACGGCGGGCGTTCGTCTTCGGCCGCCATGGCCGCGCGGCCGGCCGCAGGCCGCGGCGGCATCACCCCGGCCGCGCCCCCATCGCGCCTCTCCTCCTCACCTAAGCGCCCCGACACTGCTGCAGCCTCCACCCACCACCGTACATAACGCTACACAACAACGCGTTTGGTTATGATCACCGTATTATTCCGCCATCTTTGTTTCCCTCATCGATCATGGCGGTGTTGTATTGAAGTTTACACTACGTAGATTTACACTCCCCGGCTTACACACGCACGATCACAGGTTTCGTTTAATAAAGCACTTGTCTTCGCTGCGACAAAGTTAATTATTTCTCATTCATCTATCACGATAACCGATAGACGGACGAAATGACAACCACACCACAGCGAAGTCAGTGGCAAACTGTCATAGTTAGTTGCCATATATGATATAAACATTTCTTCTATTTACCACCTACCGACCGATAAAACATACACATATGTGCACATATTTTCTTTTTAAAACATGACATTATTTCAATATAAGCTAACAGGTTCATAAAAATCTGACAATTATAATATGAGATATAAATAATTATTTTAAAGCGAAAACACCTCATAAAAAGAATATAACCGAATATCATATTAATACAAAATACTGTTTATTTCTAATGAATTCATAATAGCGTATCTGAATTATGTAAATTTTTTTGGCAACATTTTCTAGAAGTTAGTTTGTTACATGTGGCACAGAGGGCACTACATACAATTTTGCATAGTGCCGCCATCTATTATTATGGTATTGTATCATTACTTATAAAGTGAGACAGAATGCCAATACATAAAACAACCATTCTGTAGACAGTCAAAAACTAATCTCAAAAATAGTTACGTTTATCAGGAACAGATCTAGTTTGTTAATCACAGGTATTTTAATAATATTGATATTGATCTGGACTATAATTTTGAACAGAACTATGTTTTAATTATATGTCACGGAAGAATTTCATTATTTTCTTGAGCATATAATTAAAAAAAAGAATAAATTTAAATGTTACTTTAAGAATGTAATTACAATAATACATAAACGTCTATATTATTATTTCGCCTCTCTAGAGAAGCGGTCCCATGGTGTAATGGTTAGCACTCTGGACTTTGAATCCAGCGATCCGAGTTCAAATCTCGGTGGGACCTCATATGAACATTTCTTTTTTATTTTTTTTTATTTATTTTTGTTGCTCAATACACAGAAAGTAATTTTTTTTTAAATACACAAAAAAGAATAAACTGTAAAACGTATATTCACGTATTAACGCGAAAGTGAGCGATAGTCTGTGGGAGTCTGAAGGGATGCTGGGTAGGGGAGCATTATTGATCGAGCGAAAATGGGATGGTCGTATCCATTCGCGGCGAACACCCAGCCCGCGGACGAGGGACCGCTTTACAATCTTCAAAACACGCTTTAAACGCCTTAATCACTAGTCAAATAACCCAAAAAATTACACTGTAGTCCCTGTCATCTAATACAATATTAAATAATCATAGATTATTCAACGCATCCTCGAAGAACAGTGCAAAACCATCGCGCGAGTATTAAACACAGCAGAAATGTGACATGTCACAGTGAAAACGCTTTCAAAAATCCGTGAATTCTTCCAATATACGCTTAAAACATCGTAGATTTTTGTAAATAATAACAAGGACCGCAACAAATTGTGATAAAAATTATCAAATGTCTTTTGGTTTTTTTCATTTATTGGGTGAAGAGTGAATAATATATAATGGCCGATTTATTTTCACCGGGATAATTTGAAGATTATGAGTGTATTGGTGTACAAAATGTGCCATATTAGCAGTATACTGAAGATAAAATTATGCCTAAAGTGGTGCTGGCGGAAGCGTTGGCCGGGTTTGCAGAAAAATGGAGTCACTTCATGTGAATTACGTTCAATAAGTATTTTTTCTTAGCTGGTTCTGTGTTTAGATATAATTCAACTAGAAGATAAGCCATTTAAATAGTAATTCAACATGAATACGTTCAACGCCCCCACCACGCAAATAAATGCGATTGATAAAATGACAACAGTCAAGTGTAAATCAGTTGATTTAGAAGGATACGTTATCATCGTAGTGCAAACTAAGGATAACAAGGTCAAACTTTATGGTGAGTAATTTTATTTTTCTTTAATGATTCATTTTGATTGTATTTTTAATATTCTGTGAAAAATATTTACGCCTCCAATGAAATTAATTTTGTTATAATATTGAATATGTAATTTGTTGTAATATTAAATTTAATTCAATATTCGTGAACAATTTGATTAATATAACCTTCAAATAAACCATATCTCTTTCAAAAGCTGTATTTAGTTAACGCTACAAACTCTAAGAATTGACCGTGTCTAGAGTTGCAATTGTCTAATTTAAGTTTTACACACACTTCTCTTAATTTTAAGAGAAATTATAGACAGCAATGGTTCTTATTTATTTCTGCGAAGTTAATAGCTAAAAAAATATGCGATATCTTTTGGTTCAATTACCTTTTAATCGTCAGTCTGACATGAACTAAAACAAATGTTACGAGAACCTCGGTTGAATGACATTTTTTATTGGCTGTAAAATAAAAACTGTCATTCAAAACTCGTTATAAATTTATGACGTCACGATTTATGACGAAACAATTTTCTAAACTTTATAAGATGTCTAAACTTAAACTGTATGTAGCAGCGGCTATTGATCGTCTGATATCAAGTCACGCATACCTACATACTTATGTGTATTATTTTAAATTTATTCGTAACTGTAATTAGTTCCCGCCACTAATAGATAGTTTCCTAACTTAACTATCAAGATTCTTTTCGAAGTCTAAATTTAGGGTAATTTCAGGGTCACCATCGGCAGGAAACTGGGATAATCTGGAGCTGGCAGACGAAATAATGGACGTGAACGAGACTCGTCTGGAGGACATGACCAGGGCTGAGGTCCTGGGCCATATACACGAGGTCAGTCACTTTTGGGACGAACTTTATCATGATATTTTTTTACTCAAAAGTCCTTATTTTAAAAAACGTGGATATTTTCATGTATTTCTAAAAACTATAGATTTTATTATTTGACGGTCTAAAATATTATATATATATATATATGATTAATGTTAGAAGTAATATACTAATAGAATATTGAAGTACTGACCTAATAATATTATTAAAATAGAATATTGCGATGAACTGTAAATTATAATTGAAGCTTTTGAAGAAAATTTCTTAAAGCTCTCAAAATACGCGTTTGTTTCGGCAATGGCTTCTTTATTAGACTCAAATCTCTTACCACCCAGCCCAGCCCATTTCTTTAGGTTTGGAAACAGATAATAGATGGGGTAGCAGTTCGTATCTGAATTCGTGGATTTTGGCCATCGTGACTATACAAGTATGCAAAGGTGCATTGGTCTTGATGGAACAGCACTTTCTTCTTCGCCAAATGCGGCTGTTTTTTCTTCAATTCAACGTTGGATCTGTCCAAGAGCTTTGAATAATATTCGCCGGTGATTGTATACCTTTCTCGAGGTAATCAATGTAAATGACACCGCGTGCATCCCAAACTACTGTGGCCATGACCTTGTTGGCAGACAGACTCTGTTTGGCCTTCTTAGGTCCACGTTCACCCCGAGCAACCTCTGTTTCGATTGTTCCTTGGTCTCTGGCGTGTTATGATTGTAACAAAACGGCGCAAAAATTCGTCTGGATTATGGCTGATCAACGCTAAATACTCTTTTGAAGTTGTCACACGATTGCGCTTATGGTCGAGTGTGAGAAATCGCGGCACCCATCTCGCGGAGAGTTTTCTCATGTCCAAATATTCGTGTAAAATATGATGTACGCATTCAGTTGAGATTCTTACAGCATAAGCCAACTCACGCACTTTCATTCTCCGATCATTCAATATCATTTCATGGATTTTATCGACGATTTCCGGCGGTATCACTTCTTTTGGGCGACCTGAACGTTCGGCGTCACTAGTGCTGGTACGACCACAACGGAACTCTGTATACCACTTCTTTACCATTGAAATTGATGGTGCTGAGTCCCAAATAGTATTTATCAAGTTTTCCTTAATTTCAGAGATTATTTTCTTACATAAAAAGTAATGCTTAATAAGCTCACGTAATTCATTTTCTTGTCGTTTTTTTAGGTTGTCTGCTTTGAATGGCTATCAAACACCAACTTCATGACGTAGCTTAGTCAAAATTTGACAGTTGCCCACTAATAGATTACAGTTGACGGCAGCACTGTTGCGTTTGGAATAACTGCGCGTTCAAAAAGTCACTGACTTATCAAACCTAGTATTAAAGTAAATATATTACTAAAGTTGCAAGAGTTATATATATGTATATATGGTATTGTCATTGTAATATTTGCCGTAATTGTTTATTTTTATTATTGTTAACATTACAAACGTTTCACATAGAAAGCATATTCTACTAAATCAACCTAAAATTAAGACATCAAGCCATTTCAATAATTTTAAAACACGTTAGTTTGACAGCTGCTATTCTAATCAATATATTATAGACAATAATGTCTTATACCAAATTAACAGCGTTATATAAAATATACCTTTATGGAGTTAAGATTCGTTTTATACGCTTGTTTTAAAAAATTAACAAAAAACAAAAAAGAACTGATTTGTTTAAATATTGTGTATTATTGGAACAGCCGCTTATTGTCATTTCTGTACTTCTCAAAGAAACCGCCAAAGAGGGGGACCTAATGAGTACACGCCATTTTTTAAATTAGTGCTGAGTAAAAATTGAGGTCGTGAATCTTATAGTCTACCCTGTTTTAACGAAAACATTTTTTTTGTTGCGTCAGCTTAGAGAGTAAATTACGTAGTTCTGAATGAAAAAAAAAATCACTCCACTTATCTATATATGCGCTTGTTAAAGAGATACCCCGTATAATAATAATTTCACACAACATACATTGTTCTGACTCCAAGATAAGTTGCTTATTAAAGTCGCTAAACATAAGTACTTATGTTATGGAAATTAGACAGCAGAGGAATCTCAAATATAATACTTTTTTTTTCTATTTTAACAAAAAAAAATAGTTTATAAAAATCGGTTAAGCCGATTCGGAGGATTAGGGTAACTAACATGTGACACGAGAATTTTACATATTGAATATCTTTGTACGTGCAAAATCTTTTACTTTTTAGTTTATTCATTAATTTATTCAAACGTAAATCTAGTATACTGCTAGTAATGTACAGAAAAATAATCGAACATCGCCACTTCCTACCACGGCAACGGTGTGCTGGTTTGCTATCATTATCGTCATGACAGCAGTAGAACTACTAATGGACATAAGCATATTTAATGGGGAATTTTATCCATAATTGCCGCGCTGGACATGCGTGGTAGCAATCACCTTGTTGCATTTGAGCTACGCTATTCCGGGTGGATTTACCGCCATCTGTCGGTACGTTAGTCGCCACTTACGATACCTAGAACAGGGGAAGGTACTGTTCCATTCCGCCGGTATCCTAGTAGTATAAAAAGGGTTCCAATCAACATGGCAATATTTCAGTAACATTTGCAAAGTGAACACATAAAGCCTCTATGTGAAATCATTTCATTTATTGGTCAGTCAGCGTAGCAGTCCTTTATAGTTCCTGGTGTGATCTCTATTAAGAAATATTATTGTCTATGGCGTACAGGTAGAGTAGAATGGTGAGAACCTACGTATCAGGCGTCCATCATTTTAAATATTATTGTATATGGCGTTTAGGTAGAGTAATAGTATCCACCTATGTATGAGGCGTTTAGTATTTTAAATATTATTGTCTATGGCGTACAGATAGAGCAGTATAGTATCAACCTACACATCAGGCGTCCATCACACTAGTATAGCTCTATGATTGTCAAAATGCTTTTCCAGCATGACAATATAGCAAAACCTTAAATTATTTATCTCTTATGGAGGTATTACAGTCAAGCATTGGACTGTAGATAATATAATAATAATAAATATTTATATTGTGTGGAGGTGAAGTTTGTAAGTTTTGTTGCTGAGACTAATCTTTGAAATAACTTTTAACTGATTTTGAATATTATGAAACTGCTGTAAAGTTTCTCTGGGATGCTATTGGTATGGTGCGATACTCACGAAAGCTGGAACTTTAGTGAAGGCCCCACCTTTCGCTACTTACAAATATAAATTACAAAACAGCTACTTTATATTGGTAAAACAAGTAGATGTTTTCAATACAATCCACAGAACACGAATCTGTGATTAGGTGTTAATGGATGCAGTAAAGTTATAATTTTATACTTACATATAAACTAGTGACTCATAGAATTGTAGATTTTTTGCTCATCTAATATTTATTTTATATCATCATCATCATACCAGCCATTAGAAGTCCACTGTTGGACAAAGGCATCCCCAGGAAAGAGGAAATCTTACCCATAATTGCCGCGCTAGGCATGCGTGTTAGCACTGTTTCGGATAAATATACCGCCATCTGTCGGTTCTGGTACCTTAGTCGCCACTTACGACATCTGGTATAGGGGATACCTCCCCTACTATTCTACTCTGCCAGGACCTCACGGCAATTTATTTTGTATATATTTTTCAAATATTTATTCTTATAAAACGTCTGAAGAAAAGCGTCTTGAAAAAATGACCGAGCGACATTCAATTAAACATGAGCCGCGGTAGCAATAACGTGAAAGTAATATTAATGTTTGTATAATATAATTTGAACAGATCATTTAATAAGAATAATTATTATTATTATATACTCTTTATTGTACACCAATAAAACAACACAAGAACATCACAAAAATATGGCATAGTAGGTACAAAAGGCGGCCTTATTGCTAAATGCAATTTCTTACAGGCAACCTTTGGATAGAAATAATGTCAAAGCTGGTGGAAGTTTGAGGTGCATTTAGTACAACAAACATACATACATATAATATTTCTTAATATTTACATTTCAATCTTATCTTTAATGAATATGGACAGACAGCGTAGTCTTAATGCTAAATATCAATACTGTAACCTTAAATTCTTATGGCTGAATATGGCTATAGATCATCCTATGCAAATCTGCCATAATTTCCCAGTTCATATTAAACTGAATTATGTTTCCATATTCCACATTAGTTATACTTTTCGGACAGATTTGTACAATTTGATCTGTAGCGGTGTGTACAATGACTACTCCGTAATCGAATCACTCGAAGGGGATCGGTCAACGACACCAATCTGTAGGAGTATTATGATTCCCAAACTTCGCCGGGACTGGGACCCCCTCCCCAACCTTAATTAAAGTCTGTCGCCAAACCGACTGGATTAAGCATGCAAGTGAGAATAAAATATGTTAATACTTTAGCCTACTTATCATATTAAATGGTCGGATTTTGAAACTTTTTTGTTACTCACTTACTTTTGATATAGGAGGAATCCTAACTTTTTGTTTCTGTCGAGGAAATTAATGAAATTCAGTGGTATATGCATTCAGGTTTAATATGCATATTAATTCCTCCCGGAAAATATAGACTTAACTCGAAAATAAGGAATAATAAGCTATGTTTGCCGTGAGGCACAAGCATTGTCGTGAGTAGTATAGTACTTCCCACTGTACTAGGTGTCGTAAGAGGCGACTAAGTTACCAGAAACGACGGATGGCGGTATATCTATATGAAAAAGTGTAGCTCAAATGCATAGGGCGCGGATGGTCAGCAGCATACTCGTTGCGAAAGCTGCGCTCTGCGATTACCAACGGGCTTGCCCAGCGCGGCAATTATAGACAAAATTCCCCCTTTCTTGGGGAGGCTTTTCAGCAGTGGACCTCCGATAGCTGAAATGATGATGATGAAGCTATTTTAAGGAAGTTATGTTATCAAATTATTATTTGCAGTGTGTATTAAACCATATGTTATTTCACAACATATGGTCTAAAGTTATCCAAGAATTGTGTCAAGAGCGTATGCTTGAAAAGTATTTTACAAAAAAGTTTTAGGTGTTTTTTTGTAAAAAACTATTATCGGTGCAATAAAATAAGGTTTAATTTGAGGTCTCACACGGACATATGTTTAATTAATTTGTTTTGTTACAGTGTATATCTTCGTGCGTAATTAAATTACGAGTGAAGAGACGGAGTGAAACTAAACTATGTAAGTAAATAATAAAATAAATAACTAGCTAACCCACAAACGGTGTCCTGTCTTAACTATTTTATCTATATATTGTTTATCATGATTTTTTTTATCTATCGCGAATATGATATGAACTATCCTAAGAAATAGTAGAGCAAAAAAAGTATTAAATTCGAACTAATAGTTCAAAAGTTCATCCTGAACAAACAACGTGTTGAAATTTGACTTTTCATTATCAACTGGAGTTGGGCTAGCTTCTAATTTAAAATACCGCTTTTATATTATGATAGCTTTTACGATATTCTGATAAGTAAAATTGTTGTTAATTTTAAAAACTACTACCGCGATGTTTATTGTAACATTGTTCACATTAATTTTATTAATTAATTCACACAATTCTTCTACATTGACCTGACTCTGAGAGAAGTAGCTTAAAATTCTTGTGTTCCGGATATTAGACAATAAAGGGGAATACTAATATAGTCGGAGAGGCATTACAAATAAGATAAAATACGTATTCATAACATCCGCATGCAGAGACGGAAAACTGAGGGACATGTATTTATTTAATAATATGAAAACAATTAAGTTAGTCCACATTTGTACTGATAAACAAAATTCCTTCATATGTTACCAGACCATATTTTTATTTCTTTTCTTTATTCCGTGTTTAATGTAGTAATACTATGACGTCACATCCCTACTAATATTATAAATGCAAAAGTAACTCTGTCTGTCTGTTACGCTTTCCCGCTTAAACCTATCAACCGATTTTAATGAAATTTAGCACAGACAATCTTCAGACCCTGAGAAGGGACATAGGCTTTTATTTAATTCAAAAATAGGGTTGTGAAGGGTCGAAAGGGGGGATGAAAAGTTGTATAAAGTATCGCTATTTTTGGAGCTAGAAACTTGAAACTTATTTTTCAAGCCATTGGCTCGATATAAATAAACATGACATTCAAAGTTTACATAAGTTAAGGTAAAGAGGTATGGTACCCAAAAAAAACTATTCCACGCGGACGAAGTCGCTAGTTTTAAGATAATTTACATAAAATGCAAGGAAATTCACGATGCTATCGGGTACCGGCAATGCTGAATAATATTTCAACTGTACTAGATGTCGTAAGCGGGAACTCGGGTACTGGAACCGACATCATCCTAAAAAGCGTATGTCAAATGGAACTGAGAGCAAGGGGCAACAGCATCTCAATATGGTATACTCTACAATTGTAACCAAGCAAGTCCAGCATATCTGTCGCCGTCAATAATTATTTCTAGGAAGCCTATGTGCAGAAGTGGATATGCTATGGTTGATACGATGAGAGAGTCCAGCATGTCCATCAGGTTAGTAGATTCGTTCAGTAAAACCCAAGCTAGCACTCCACTTATAGATTCATTCACATAACAATTTTAACTTCAGAAAACTAAAGCAGGATTTAGATTAGAGCACCAGTCTTCACTGACCACTCCCCTGTAGAGCAGGCAAAGGATCCCTCAATATTCAGTGACTGCACCTGCTCCAGCCCTGGCACTGGAATTAACGGAGTAGTCCATTTATTAAATAGGTACTACTCTTTATCGTAGTACCTTTCTATCTACCAGTCGTAGAGAGTCCACTACCAAAAATAGGGTTCCCAAAGATTGAGGGTATTTTGCCTACAATTGCTGCTCTGGGTAGGAGTGGTGGCTATCGCAGAGCTTAGCCTCACAATGGGGAATGTGCTACGGATTCCCGCCCTGTTCCATTTGAGCTACGCCATTTCAAGTGGATATACTGGTGGTGTGATGGTTCCGGCACACAAGTCCCCCATGGCGTACCAAAACTGTGTACTTACCCATTTTTTTTTCTCACTATGAAAGTAAATTCAAAATCTCTCCGATATCATAGCAATCAATTTATACTTATGTTTTATGGCATAAGCAGTTACTTCGAAAGTATTTAGTGTTTCGCAAAGACATCAGTTTAATATACTTAATGGACGCCGTTCGCACCGCAGAGGTTTCTGTTAATACACGATACAGATATGAGTTCAATACAAATATACATACTTATTGGTGTTTGTATGTAAATGCATACATAAATCTTTAGCTCTTTGTATATTTTACGGACTATTGTATGTAGATTCAGGTAGGATAAAAACTTGGTTTTCTAGATAATAAAGATCGTCTGTTGTGTTTTGGTGAATTATGTAAAGGGAGAAGCCGAAGTTATGTGAGTATATTTTTGTTCTTTAGCATTCCGTCTGCGTGGACTTTTTTATAACAAATCTGACGGGAACATCCTTGAGATGATAAGTAAATGTCTTTACCAACTTATATTTGGATACTTCCTTTCCACATACCTCATTTCACCAAAATTGCTTCACTGATTGTGCTATGAAAGTGTAATAAACTGACAGAAATGATGAATTTGTAATTGGTACTAAGCTCTCCTCTTGCGACTTTGCTCGCGAATTCTTTTTCTGTGATCATATGTAGTGTATGCCCTTCTATAGTGTTCAAGCGATACCTACGCACAGTAAATTTAATCAAATTCGGTTTATATATTATATTGCTCATAAAATTAAATTAATAAGTAAAAAAAACCAGAAACGCACTCAAATAAAATAAAAGTACGGCTGGCCTAGTTAGTTAACATAGATGATCTTCCATCCTGCGTTAACGTAATTGTCTTTTCTGTATGTTCATAATATTATTACAGACTGAGTCCGAACGGCTTCTGTAAAGAAGCCAATTTAACTTACAGTTGGAAAATTCAAAACATATTTTAAGTTAAATGCAGAAGGTTCAAATTCGTTACATTATTAACAGAAAGCAGTAAAAGGCTCTTCATTTCAGAACTACACGACCGGTATAGCGCTTACAAAGCCACCTATGTTAGTTAAAGTGACATGGTTCTTAAGTCGTTCAGTACTATTGCTATTGGAACGTTGTCGTCCTTTTAAGTAGGTGCTAGTGAATCACGTTCGCGAGATTGAGCGCTCTCGCACCGTTTTCGCTTGGACATGGCAGCCTTTGAGGTTATATTTTGGTGTTGCTGCGTTCAACTAGTTGCTTCAATATAAGTAATTTAAAATTTCTTAATAATCCTAAGAGATTTGATATTTTTTCTACATTAAAATACAATAAGGAATATATAATGATATGGTAAGTGGTTGATGTGCAATTCCATGAGTTTGTAGGCTTCAAAGGCTATGCAAATTCGATTGTCACTCGAGAGGTCGCGTTTAGTATGTCTTAATATTATAATGGTAACTGTTACGTGAATGCTATACCTATCGTAGCAAATATTTTATACTAGCTATGCCCGCGACTTCGTCCGCGTGGAAGAGTTTTTTCTGGGTACCATACCTCTTTACCTTATCTTATATAAACTTTGAATGTCATGTTTTTTTATGTCGAATCAATGGTCTGAAAAGTAAGTTTCAAGTTTCTAGCGTTAAAAATAGCGATACTTCCATACAACTTTTCATCCCCCCTTTCGACCCCTCACAACCCTTTTTTCGAATTAAAAAACAGCCTATGTCCTTTCTCAGGGTCTAAAGATTGTCTGTGCCAAATTTCATCATAATGGGTTTAGAGGTATAAGCAGAAAAGGGTAACAGACAGACAGGCAGAGTTACTTTCGCATTTATAATATAACCGTCCGGACGTTGGCCTGTCTTAACTATGATTATTGAATTGGTATTAGTATAATTATATATATTTTTGCGACCGATAAATCTGTTTTAAACGATTTGTGCTACGTGTTTCTGTGAAATGCCATCACAAAACTTAATTTAATATTGTCGAGCAAGTTTTCGTATACTTTCTAATAACATGATTTAACAAATTTAAGAGATTTCGCGAAACAGTAATAAATCCGGTCGTGTGATGCCATAACCATGGAAAAAGTGATTCATTTTTATCATTACGTTAACTATAAGGAAGAGCAGTATTTTTTCAATTTTAACCAAAATGAATATAAACACAATATATAACCTAACGTATGGTTTAATTGTATTAAGTAACAGGATACGATTAATAAAATACTACAGTCAGCTCAAGATGACAAGATAAGATCTGAACTACCTTTAGCTAGTAATTTAACTGGAGAGTTTCTGCTTTGAGGGCAGACTTTCTGCACTAGAAAGTTCTAGCAAATGCCTAAAAAAATTCTAGTCCTCGTTCGAGATTTAATTTCGAGTTCGAGACAAATTAGAGATCCTTTTTTAAAATTCAACTATGTAAGGAAGACTAAATTTTTTCTAATTTTGTGGCAAATTAACATCATCCTATCAGATATAGAAAGTCCAGTGTTAGCCTTCACAAAATAGGGAGATTTGCCCATAATTGCCGCGCTGGGCAGAACACAACTTTGCGATGAGGATGCCGCTGCCCATGCCCATCCTGTATATAGGGTGTTCTGTTTCGGATGGATATACCGCCACCGGTACTTTAGTCGCATCTTACGTCACCTTGTACAGAGGGAGGTACTATTCTACTCCGCCAGTACCCCACGGCGTAAACATAAAAAAATTAATTCGAAAAACTACATTATTAACGAACATATGCTATATTTTATGCCCGCATTTTTAAGAAAACGGTAAGGGAAACTTAGGGAATTACGCGGGTGAATCTGCGGTGCGCTGCTAGTATTTGATATTATAATGACCGACAATTAACCTAATCTAATCTACAACCTGAAGTCCTTAGTTGGCGGAATATCGCAACCATTCCTTAGAAATTTAGTAAGAATATAACATCCGATCTCGGATGTATTTATGCAGCTTCCTCAGTTACATTTTAGACTCCTATATATTATATCAAACTACAAGATAAATCCTCAACGCAATTAAAATGGAATAGTCCGGTCAAAGAAACTAACGAAGAAGCTATGATAAAGAGCAATTTAGAATGTACATAAAAATAAATACAAATCAGCAGGATTTAAAAAAATATTGTAAAATTGAAATTATAGACCGACTCCTCATGTGACTTCTTCCGCGTGGACATGCCTTTGTATTGCATCCTTCGGGATCTCTGGTTTGCTCGGGTTCTATAATAACCTGCGTCGATCTCTGGCCGTGAGGTGCCGGCAGAGTAGAATAGTATCTCCCTGGGTTCAGGTGTCATAAGAGGTGACTTAGGTACCAAGACCGACAGATGGCGGTGTATCCACCTGAGACAGTGTTTCTCAAATGCGTAGGGTGTGGATGAGCAGCAGCATCCCCGTCGCGAAAGCTGCGCTCTGCGATTGTCAACACGCTTGCCCAGCGACGCGATTATGGGCAAAAAACCCTTTCCTTTGGGGAGGCCTATGTCCAGGAGTGGACATTTAATGGCTGGTATGATGATGATGATGAAAAATACGTTAATATTCTCTAATAATATCTATCCAATGGGATCCGTACATTTTTCCGGGATAGAAGGTTAAATGTGTAGTTCTTAAATCCCTAAAATACCCCTTCACAAAAGACATGAAGATTTTCTGTGAAAAAGACAAACAATTGTATTGTACACCTTTCTGGCAAAAATCTTTGTTATTCCAGATTATAAGCTATCTCTGAGCTAAATTTCATGCAGATCTCTTCAACCGTTCTGACGTAAAAGAGTAACAAACATCAATGGAACCTTACATATTTTTGAAATTAGTATGGTTCGATTAATTATAAAAAGAATCCTACTATCATACAGTTTAATAATAAGAATTCAATTAAAAGTTTTAAGACCCATTTGTTTTCAAAAAAAATTCAGTAACCTCAAATACAATGAAAGTAAATAGAAAAAACGTGGTAATTAAACGACAAAGTATGGCAACACCGAACAAAATCCAAGAGTGAGAGAGAGGGAAAACAGGTTTACAAGTAGCCGCGAGCCTCCGTACGTACTCGGTGTGTTTTCAACTCTGTTCACTATTATTTAATAACAATTGCCCGTGTTACCCTCTACAGAAATTGTGTTTATGAAATACTTAAGTTGTTTAATTATAAATGAGCAGTGCTTGTTGTGATACAGTGGTATTTTGTGAATAGAAAGTGATTGGTCATTGCATTCTTTCTGGTTCTCCGTGAGAGGTGAGTGAACTTGGTCCGTTGAGACAAGGCTTTTGCCCTTTACCACTTCTACTGGACCCTCGTTCGCCTTGATGCTGGAAGAAAATATTTGCCGGCCGGTCAGTCATGATAAGAAATAAATTTACAAAGATTCCGCCGAATTACGTCAGTGCGATCGTAAAATTCCCATACACAAGGAAAATTTAATACTAACACTATGCTTGAAAACTATAAGAATACTATGAAATGGCAAATCATAGTTGTCACATTCATTCATTAAATTATAATGTCCACGTAGATATTAGAAAAAGATTCGCACAACTGGTTTTGGTGGGTTTTACCTATGTTAAACATTTATCCATAAAATATTGTCTTAAAATATTCATTAATGGCAATCAAAACTAATTTTGATTGGCAAATCGCAGAAATCGTAGATTAGCGGAAAAGTAATAAGATTTCTGTAAATGTCTCACATTAATCATTTAATAATTGACTAATAAATTAAATTGATTAAAAACAGACACACTTCGTCAGTGTCGTTAATAATTAATTAGAATAGATTAGGTAATTCGCTTGCTTTCATTATCGTTTCACAAATCAGCTGACTGGAGTCACTTTTAAAAAACACTTGATTTTCTTTCAAACTCTCCAACAACTTTGGCAATAGCAGTAAGATGTTTAAAACATATTTCTATATTTAACAGACCTACGATTTTTTGATATATTACTTAAAAAAATACAAATACCACATATTCTTGATTTACATTGTTATATATTTGTCAACTACAAATGTAGCCAGAGCCTTTTGTAATCCACAGAGAAAGTAATTAGGTGGTTGCCCAATACGTCAAAATTTATACAAAATATATTAGATAGAGCAAGGAATTATTTGTGCTAAATTAATCCTAATATGGCTATGTAATAATATTAAACCACTTCGAGGTGAATTTAACTATTTACTCTGTTTATGTATACTGTCATTCAATAGTTTTTTGTATAGTGTTTTCCCCAAAGGCAATATAATTAGTAGTCAAAATGTCATGATAAAACTTTTTCAAACTTACTAGCGGGCTTTAAACTGCAATGTTGCCATCATCATGCATCAAATATGAATAAAGAGGTAGAGTTAGTAAAAAATACGAGGGTTTTTCTTGAACATGTAGCTTTAAAGAAAAACACTGATTGAGGTTTAGTTTGATTTGACTTGTCTTACTAAATTGATCTCTCCCTACCGTGGTAGGCCTCCCAGCGGGTTTCTCTTCGATCTCATAACTGGACCATGACTCATTTGATTCTATTTGTCAATCTTGATCTTAGTAGTACGTTTTCCGTTAATTTTAACATTAGCATGTGCTTTCTCACGCATTACGATCTAAATACCCACATTAAACGGAGCATGTCTTTTGGAATAATTCGAATTCTGTATTAAAGAATTTCTTTGAATTATGCAGTCCGGTTATGCCAATTGTTCTGCGTGATTCATGTTTGTTACGAAATTATTTAATGAATGGTACAAAATTCCGATTTAATATGCATCCAGTTGGTAGTTTAAAATATCTATGCCAGTTTAATGATTACTGAAATTTTATGGAATATGGAAGTTATTTATAATCAGCCTCTTTCTCTCTCGCTTTAATTAGTGGCGACGATACTGTGTAATATACACAATTACCGCCGGCTAAGACTGGTTAAGACAAATTTCATATTTATCGAAGCAACACATAATGACTGCAATGGCTACTCTAACAATTTTTTCGTATGCTGACCACATCAAGTTGCAAAAAATTAATAATCGTTGCAAAAAACCGGTCAGCCTTGAAGTCTCTTGGTACACGGCTGAGCGTCAATACACATTAAAATTTTATATGTGTACTCAGTGTGTCGTTTATGCGCACATCTACTTCAAAGCCTTATGCTGTGAAGTTGGATTACGCATGTTCTTATTTTTGTTTTTGTTGTGTATAGTGTTATTCATTGACGTTTCCGTGCATTTGTGTTTACGTAGTTTATTGTTTTAAGTATAAACAGTATTAGATTATAAATAAATATTCAATCCACTCAAATATTTTCAGAAATAAACGTAAAAGAGTATAAACGAAAGAGTATTGCATTATATATGACCGTGTGGTACATGCAGAGTAGATTAGCGTCCCCCCTTGTACCAGGTATTGTAAGAGGTGACTTAGGTACCACATCCGGCAGATGGCGGTATATCCATCCGAAACTGCTTAAATGCACAGGGCCGGGATGGGCAGCAGCATCCCTACCGTGAAAGCCGCGGTTTGCTAACACTCTTGCCCAGTGCGCAATTATAGGTGAAGTTCCCCCTTTCTTTGGGAGGCCTATGTCCAGCAGTGTACTTCTAATGGCTGGTGTGATGATGATGACTGACTATAAACAAATCAATAAAATATTTTTTCCATTAATTATAAATGAATGAGCTTTATTCAGATATGTATAAGTTAGATATTTTAACTTTTCTCTTTTTTATTCGCATAATATATTTTTCGACAAGTTTCTTCTAAAGGGGTTGAAACTTTCGAAAACTCATTAGGTACCGAAGTGTTACTCTTCTATGTTATTATTACTGAAATTATTGATAACTTCATGCCAAACGGGTATAACCAAATAAAATTATAAAGCTGAGATAAACTCATTAAGTTCATCTCAGCTGATCGAGAAAAGATCGCGGATGTGAATGTGTACCGACGAGTTCTCGGGACCGAGATCAGTGGAACAGATATCGATACATCAACGAGGCCGGAGCAAAATATTAGAACGGTAGTCATTAATATTTAAATATTCGCCACTCCGTAGTATATCGAACCTAAAGAGCTAATGCCTTCAAGAACATATGCCAAAGTGACCTCGTTTAATATTTTTTTAACTGCATATAATGGAATCTTCTAGATATCTATATATTAATGACACTGGCGAGAATATATTCAAATGGTGATTGTACATAATTTTGAAAAATTCGCGGCATGGTCCAAACTATTTGCGACTATAAAAACTAAAACCACGAAATAAAAGCTTACTCTATTCCCGTTCTTGTTTCAATAAGTTTAATTTAATATTGTAAACAGTTTGTCTTCATTATTATACCAGTGAAGTAATATACGAAATAAAATCAAACTTGCCACGGAATACTACCCAAAACACTTGTTTCAGAGGTAGACACCTCAAAATAGACATAGTAACAATATTTTGGTGTGTGTTATAGTATAGTATATTTAAATAAATGTATAGTGTGTGTAGAAACTGGGGACAATATTTTACAATAAATAAATTCACACCTGACCTGACATGACTCCGAGCTTAAAGCATTAATAGCACTAAGTAGCTTAAAGCATTTGTTTTACGGATATCAGACAGAGGACTCACAAATATAATACTTAGATACATATAATTAACACCTAGACACATAAAAACGCAAATATTTATAATATAAATATTTGCTTTAGGTTGGGATCGAACCCACGACAAGAACATCTAATGATATAATTCATATGTATAATACTACCTTATAATTTATAACTACTTGTATAATTGATACACAAATTTTGGATAATCTTGGCATGAAATATATCCATAATTACAGTTGATACTTAGATAAAATAAGGATCGTACCTCGCCTGGTTACTTTTTGATGTAGAAATAACAAATCCAAGTGTTAAAGTTTCATCTAGCGGAATAAAATATGTCCGACATCAATAACAGGTGTCTAGAATTTCGGTGGTTGCTGCGATTCCTTACGGTGTTTTTATAAGTTAAAAGTTTCTTAGGCGAGCGTCGGTAAGCGGCGAGTGCGATGCGAATCTACAATTGACGTTAAAGCGAACCATCGCACAAGGTGGTGACATCATAGATACTGCTTTTTATTAATACGAATATGTCTTCAAATTTGTTTCCATCATCATCATAACAGTTGTAGAACGTTTACTGCTGGACATAGGCCTCCTCAAGAAAGGGCGACTTTTCCTATAATTGCCACGCTGAGAAATCAGTGTGACAATCGCAGAGCGTAGCTACGTGACGGTTGCATTTGAGCTACAATTTTTTCGGGTATAACCGCCATCTGTCGGTTTCAGTCGTCTCTTACGACAACTGGTATAGGACTGGACTATTCTACTCTGCCGGTTCCACACGGCCGCCATTGTTTCCATAGATGGATGTAATTAAAAAAAATATAAAATAAGTCGGGATGATAGAATTTGGAGCTATAATTGTTTAATTATAAGGTCTATGACGGGCCCAATGGCGCAGATCGTAGTAATCCAATCTTGTGTGCTAAAGGTCATGGGTTCGGTCCCCACCCATGACAAATATTAATATGATGATATTATCATGTCTGGGTAATATATGTATTTAAGTAGTATATTTGTGATTCCTCTGTGGTCTGACGTCCGCAACACAAGTGCTTTAAGCGACTTATCACGGAGTCTGGTCAACATCTGAGATCTTGTGGGAATTTAGATCTGAAAGTGCTAAAAGATCTATTCAAAGATCTACGCAAGAAATCAATCAAGAAGGTGACATTGAAATATCGCTTGTTGCCTAGACATATTCACTTAAAACACAGTTGTTTGCACAACACTGTTGCTGCTGATTCGATACGAACAATCCCACGAGGAATTTAAATCTATATAATGATATCCAGTGTTATACAAGAGATGGAAAGTATGAAGAAGATATAGAACGGAGAGTGAAAGCTGGAAATAGTATCAATGGAGCCTTACATGCCTTGATGGGCAGCCAAAATGTGTCAAAAAGGGCACGACTGGGCTGTTCATAGAAATGTGTTGGTTCCAACACTGAAATATGGTAGTGAATGTTGGGTATGGCAGAAAAAGTAGAATAAATGCTGCTGAAATGTTAGCACTTCGAAGTATGTATGGTGTGAGTTTGAGAGATATATTAAAGAGAATAGTGTAATAAGAGATCGATGTGGTGTAAAAGATGATGTTGTGACATCAATAGAGAAAGGAATGTTAAGATGATTTGGTTATGTAGAAAGGATGGATGAAAATAGAATGACTGCTCAAATATATAGAGCGGAAGTGAATGGAAGGTATAGAATGGTCGAGGCGAACAAATGTTAACCAGGTAGAAGAGGTATTAAAGAAAGGCCAGGTTAGAAGTACCAATAATAAACGAGCGTGTATGAATGAATGGACTAATGCGAGTAAGGGAAGCAAGAAAGGCTTGCCAAGATCGAAGCAAGTGGAGATCCATAGTCTCTGCCTACCCCGATGGGATATAGGCGTGATGTATGTAATTATATTTTCCTGGAGTAAAGTTAACATGATTTATAACAGAAATCGGGCTTAGATATTTACTCTAAGGTCATAATCACCTATGAGAATACAGTCAGCGTAATAGCAGCCTACAGTCATCTCACTTACTGTCGCTATAGAGCGTTTGTCGCTCTCAGC
Organism: Heortia vitessoides; assembly: GCA_020976665.1. Classification (NCBI taxonomy): domain Eukaryota; kingdom Metazoa; phylum Arthropoda; class Insecta; order Lepidoptera; family Crambidae; genus Heortia; species Heortia vitessoides. Next base: position 10,986,523 of record JACJUM010002929.1, read on the forward strand.
CTATAAGAGTCCTGAATAATGCAAGGTATCAGAAATATGTGAGACTAATCTACGCATGTAGCAACCATAGTCAAACATGGGATAAATATCGCTCCGATCGGGCATAGTCTTTCGTTAAGACCCATTGGTCCCTCCGGTGGCGACGGAATTGGCGGCCGTCTACTATGCCCGCAAAGTCTTTACTTTATATCTTATCCCTGAGGATCTTATGTTAACCCGGGAAGAAGTATATGTCGCTTCCTGGCAGCTAAACTTCACAAAAAATTTTGCTGATTCCATAGTGAAAAGTAAAACGCTAATTCAATTCCATGTTACATGTTACTTCAAACTATCAATAATTAATCACTGTGCCCCTTTACCCAGATCAGCTGTTCTAGCGTGAAAAGAGTCCACACTTCCAAACGTTTGCGCTTCTTTAGTAAGAATGTTGTAACATAGTTTGAAGTGCCCGATGGCGCAGTTGGTAGCGATCCTATCTTGTGCGCCAAGGGTCATGGGTTCGATTACCACCCAGAGCCAACATTTAAATTATGATATTTGATTTTGTTCAGTGTCTGTTAAATATATGTATTTAAGAAGAATATTTGTGATTTATCTGTTGTGTGACGTCTGTAACACAAGTGCTTTATGCGGTTTACCACAGAGTCGGGTCAATGTATGAGATTCTGTGGAAAAGAAATATGTACCCAAAAAAGTTTAAATTTTTTTTGAAGAGATTCGAAGCTTGTCGCATTGCATTGCTTATTTTTTTATTAGACCTAGTCGACCTACAAGCATAAATTCTGCGTAAGCGTCACCGCAGCCATAGACGCTCGTAATTGCCAACCTTGTGACTTGTAGATATTATTTCACATTACCCATTAATTTTACTATCTCTCGCACCCTTTATACCGGAACACAGCAATGCGAACACTACTGTTTAGATTCAAGTACCAATGCGGACGACCTTTGTATGAGGCAAAGGTTGTCTGTTGCGGTGGGTGCATGTCACTCACGTAGAACCATGCTCAAGAGGCGAGCGCATCAGGCGTTGAGACTGTCGTGCAGTTGCCACGCGCTGTCGATGGGCTTGATGTGTGACGTACAAATGCAATTAAAGATTCGTTATGAAGGTAATCTTGACAGAACCGAAAGTGACATTGGCCGAGACTATCAAGGAACAGATTCTCATTCAATATAAGTAAACAATATAATTTAGCCCTTAAACCCGACTCACGGGCCCGATGGCGAAGATAGTGATCCTATTCTATGTGCCAAGGGTCGTGAGTTCGATCCCCAACTAGGACAAATATTTATATGATGATATTTGTGTTTGTTCTGTGTGTTTTTTGTGAGCGGGAAAATACCCACCCTGCAATTAAATGGAATACGACGGATTCACCGATTGTACAACCAACGCCTACCACCTAAAACACTGCTTTAGCAATCGCACTGCGATTTGGACTAGGCAACTGGAGCTGCGTAGCATGTCATCACGGTACCCAGTCTGTAGCGGCTCCATTCACGGCCTCATAGCCTAGTTCCTCCTTGGAGGGTATTCTCACATCTGTGCCTTTTGTAGGCCTTCGAACCTCTAACCATTCTATTTGTCCCTGACGTCTTCTTTCCCTGGGGTCGGCTTTAGTATCAGCCTCTCTGGCGCGTTTATCAGCCTCTTTGCGGCTCATCGCTGCTGTGCAAAAAGAGGCTACGGCGTCCCATACTATTTTGCTGCTAACTATAGCGCCGATTACTGAATCGAGGGAAAAGTCACATGATCCCAGTGACGTTACAAGTACGACGCGAAGTTCTAACCAGGCTGGGCATACTGACCATGTATGCTGGACCGTGTCTTCTGGCCATCTACATTGGTGGCAGGCGGGTGTCACCTACGTCAGATCTTAAATAAGTATCGTCCGAAGGCCCCATGCCCTGTCAACATTTGTGTCATAAGGAACGTAATGGCTCCATATTACCTGTTGGTCCATGCCGATAGGTGCGGGCGAATGCATTTCCCTCTGTTGTCTGATGTATGAAACACACATGTGCAATTATTAATAAACGGCCTCGAATTAACGTCACTAATTTTTTTCAAATGATGTTTTTTTATTGTATCATGAACGTTTTAAGTATAAACGCTATATGAGGTAATCCTAAACCCTATTAAAATGATAAATTCCATAGTAAGTTTGTTTGTTGTCTACTTAAACTACTTATCGTTGGTGCACAGGATAGGAAGGTGTTCAATATTGTTTTTTATATTAGAAGTCAGCAAACAAGTATAAAGTCCGCTAGATGATAAACGTGATCGCTGCTTATACACGCTCGTGTCATCACAAAGGTATCACTAGCGTATCGACAACCCTGTGAACTCGTGATACCGTGTCCCATTTACCCAGTAATTTCACTGCCTCTCTCACCCTTCAAACCGAACACAGTAATGCGAACACTGCTATTTCACGGAAGAAATGGGTGAGAATGAGGTATCAATGCAGACGACCTTTGTAAGACCTCTAGTAATCTTGTTATAGCCTAAAATAAATCCTGACTAGGGTTAGAATCCAAGTCTACAATGAGCTAAATGCTATGTCAGCGAAGTTGCACAACCTGCAATATCATTACGTGATAATTTTATCCTAGAGGTCGCAGGTGTGACGTGTGAAAATGCAATTCACATGCTTATTACTTGTGTAATATTTCGCGCGTAAGTAATATGTTTTTTCTAGTTTCTTATTAGGTTTCCTTGGAAATTTGTTCGCTTTTTATTATATAAACTGATCACAAGAGTAACTGTAATAGTTCATTAAATAGTCTTGAAAAATATTTAGGTATCTGTTACGTCGACCATAACTTATATTGGTTAAATACACCGTTTTAAAGCCTTCTAATGACTCTCTCTTCGTTTAATCTATTTTATATAAAGGTAAAAGGTTTAATTAATTAATATCATTATGTCAGTCGTTTGGAGTCCACTACTGGACAGGATCTCTATTATTGCCGCGCTTAGCGAAAAAAGCTTAAAATAGGTCTAGCCATTACGGAGTTTACTTAAAACAGACATACATAAACTTTTAAAAACATTTTTCGTGGGTATGCATTACTTATATATACGCCCTTATGCACTACTTAGATAAGCATATTTTAACACACAGATTTCAATCTTTTTTATAAGTATAGATGAAAAATGAGATACGAGAGCGATGTTGTGAAAAAGATAACGTGACAATAATACTATACGATAGATACGATATTACTGCACAATATATAGAGCGGAAGTGAATGAAAGAATTGGAATAGAATGAACTAGGCGGATATTAATTAGGTAGAAGAGGAATTAAAGAAGGGTGAGGTCAGAAGAACTAAGAATATACGAGCGTTTATAAGAGGACTAATGCGAGTAAAGGAAGCGAGAGAGGTATGTCAAGTTCGTAGCAAGTGAAGATCCATAGTCTCTGCCTACCCCGATGGGAAGGTGTGTTGAATTTATGTAAGTTGAAAACAAAACGATGATATCACTTTATAAAATAAAGCGATGAGAGCAAGATTTATATTTATGTACATTTGTAACATATTTTAAATTGATTTTCTTAATGAAAAGCTAAATGATCAGCAAGCTATTCAAAATACATTTTATTCACTTTATATATAGTTTTGGAGATAATTGCGAATATTTAGGTTCGGTTGCTTGATTTATAATCGGTAGTTAGATTCCTAAGGAATCACAAATATAATACTTAAATATATTTATTTAACACCCAGACATAGGACAAACACATATATCATCATACAAATATTTGACCTTTTTTATTTTTGAAAACACGCACACAGTCTGCGTGATAGAAAGCGTCACTGCACATAAACCTTGTAAATATCACGGGGATATCACTAGCGCGTTACCAACCTTGTGACTTCAGCATATTATGTCACGTTACTAAGTAATTTTACTGCCTCTCTCAGCCTCCAAACCGGAACACAGCTATGCGAACAGTGCTATTTGGTGGTAAATATAGGTGATAGTGAATTATCAATGCAGGCGACGTTTGTATGAGATGAACTCTGAGTAGGTTTCGAACCCACAATTATGATGCACAAGGTAGGATCACTACCGTCTGCATCATCGAGCCCGACAAAGTAGTGATTTTGATTTTATAAATACAGTTATTGTCAAAAATCTGTATAGATTATGACAAAAGTTGATACATTGTAGATCTTCATTTTACTTTTTCGTTCTTTTCTCTTGTAGGTAGTTGTTCTTTATGCCTAGAGTGATTGACGGTAATGGGAATCTATGCGGTTTCCACGCCCCACTCATTGACTTATGGTGCCAGTTGATACCACAAATGTGCGGGGTTAGACTTGGTGATTGCTTTAATGCTTTTAAGAATTGCTTTAATGCTAGAAACGAAAATTTGGACTTGGGCAGTTTAGTAACATATAAGTTGCGGTTATCAAATTATATAGATTTGTATAGTTTCTGTTTTATCTTAGATTTTTATCAGATTTCAGATATGTTTTTTAATAAAACACTCCTGCTAATTTTTTAAAATCTTTATTTAACAATTAATTTGGAAAGGGAAATTAGGTACAAGCATTGTATGATAACATGAAAGAAATAAAACTGTTTATATGACTTTAAATTTACAAAACTGCCAGGTTAGGGCTCGCCCCTTTTTATGTTTACTATCACTCAATCTTATTAATCAGTCTCATATATTTGAATCAACTTTAATATAATAGAAACATTCATAACATATCATTCGTTAATAAATGGCTATCCAATTTTATACTTATTCTATGTATGGCAGTTTATTCAATGTGTTTGAAATATTTAAGTTTTTTATTCTCAAACAATACTTCTCTCCCACCAACCAGGTGTAGGCTTAGTTAAAATACATATGAAATCATCGCGAGGAACAGGAAATATGTCCTCTCTGGGTCTATATAAACGAAAACAGTTTTTTCCTCGGTAATTTGTTTTCTTTTTCATAAATTTTATAATGGGCTCACCGTCATTAAATAAATCCAATTACTTGATGAATGAATTGCTTTTATGTTTTTTCAAACAAAAATTTGGCTATAACCCACACGTATTTCTTTAGCTTTGCCCTTTATCATCCGGTTTTCCTAAATCATTGTCCATGATTTATAAGTCGTTTTAGTTGAATCGTCAAAACCATAAATATTCGGAATTTTATTCTTACACTTCGTACATTTGCGTAACATGCGCAAGTCTCTGAATTGATGTCACGTTACAAAGTTCCCATAAATTCTGGTAAGAGAGTATGCCGAGGTATTTAAATTTGCCAACATTAGCTCCATATTTTCATGAACCACGCAAAGCAATATGTCTCTTTCAGATATTTTTCGTGCTGTAATCCAAAAAGGTCTTAGTCGGCAAAAAGTAGTAAAGCTAATTTTTGTAAGTATATATCTGTTTGAAATTTCTTGTGAAAATTTAGCAAAGTATCACAGAGTATCTTTTTTGATTTTTGATTTTGTTTTTTGTGAGCCATTTCTTTGGTCTGGATACATTTTTCTATTATATCTCTTTCAAGAATTTTTTTACGGCTATTCGAAGTTTCTTTGGCTTCGATAGTTCTGTTTCCACCATAAGAGGGCTCCTCTTCTTTGTAAGCCGTGTTTTTCTTTCGCTCTGTTCTCAATAACTTTACTTGTAAAGAAAGTACTTTTTTTCATAACTTGTATTGTCTCTTTTTGTGTCTACTCTTGATGCTTGTATACCTTTTTTGTTTTGTCTAATATTTGTCCCACATTGTGAAGAAATCTTTTTAACTATGTCCAAGCATGTGGTAGTATCACTGGCGCAGCTAGACAGACAGGCTCCTTCCTCATATGCGCTTCTAAGATAGATGACGATCTGGTCGGATTGGTAATGCTGCCTCATCATCAGTAGTTTCTGGAGTGTTATTTTTTAAATAATCTAAGTCTTGAAGGTTCCCCCATCTAAATACATTTTAAATGTACACAGTAGATACATTTCAGATAATATTATATTTCTGTACACACTTATAGTTAAAGATGAAACGCAGCAATTTGTTTATTCGTAAAACCTATGTGATCACATCCACGGTTGGGAACATTTAGTTTATTATTAAAATAAAATTAAATCAATTTTAATCTGTCTAAAATAATAATATCTAATCTTAATAAATATAATCTCATCTATACTTTAATTTCACAAAACATTTCATCATCAGTTGATTACTATCATTAAAAAAAAATACGATAACATCATTTTTTTTTGGAAAATGATAATGACCCAAATACGAAACTTAAATAAACCTCATTCTGAAGCCGTAAAGTACTTTGGTTACATATTGCTTAACAGATGTTTGCCAATTAATGTCGTTATCCAGCGAAAGTACTAAACACCTTTATGCCTGACATTACCAGTCTTTATGACTAATATTTTTAATAATCCTCTTACACTTTGTACCCGTCATTATTGGCGATTATAGTACCGGATCCGACCGATGGCAATATACCCTTCCAGTCGCTAAATCATCACAGCCATTGTAAGTCCACTGCTGAAAATAGGCCTCACCGAGAAAAGGGGAATTGCACCCATGATTGCCGCGTTACGACGGGGATGATGCTGCCTATCCTCGCCCTGTGCATTCGACCTACACTGTCATCATCATCATTATTATACCAGCTATTAAAAGTCCACTGCTGGACATATGCCTCTCCAAGAAAGTAGTTTTTTTGCCCATAATTGCCGCGCTGGGCAAGCGTGTTGGTAATCGCAGAGCGCAGCTTTCGCGACGGGGATGGTGCTGCCCATCGTCGTCCTGTGCATTTGATCTACACTGTATCGGATGAATATACCGCCATCTGTCAGTTCTGCTACCTTAGTCGCACCTCCACTGGTACCACAGGAGGTCACCTAGACACCTGGTACAACGGGAGGTACTATTCTAGTCGCTAAATAAATGTCTATTACAATGTATATGAGGATACTAACCCTACTAACCCTACAGCCATACTCTACTGCTTGTAGACTCTCTTGTGTGCCAATGGTCGTGGGTTCGATCCCCACCTGGAACAAATTTATATGATGAATATTTGTATTTGTCCTTCTCTGTCGTACGTCTTACGTCGTAGTCGTAAGCCAAAAACGACAAAACCGACAGATGGCAGTATATTCATCTAATAGAATCGCTTAAATGCACAGGCGGTTATGGGCAGCAGTTTCCGTCGCAAAGTTACTCTACTTGCCAACGAGATTCCCACTTTATTAGAGAGGTCTATGTCCATCTGTAGAAATCATATGGTTCGCATGATTATGATGCAACTAACTTATGTATAATAATAAAATCATTTTACCGGCTTTTTATCGCTTTATATACATATAAATTCGCTAGTGTGTATGTTTTCATTCGATTCGAATTAGCTTAAGGCAATCGTTCGCTCTTAAAAATGTTTTACTATGAATAGTGAATGCATAAATGTAAGAAAATATTATAGAATATGTCTAATATTTTTTATTAAACATATATGCAAGTGAGACAGACACTCATTCATGAAGAATTACCGTCATGTATATTTTGCGGCCTGTAATTATGCGAACAATGGGATCGTAGACGCGTGTGGCGGTTGATGTAACGGTTTCGATGTCTGCGTTGATCTTGTGGATCACCATTCTGAATTATGTTAATCACTGCGATTATTCTGTTTGTAATGTACAACATATAATTATTTTACGACTAATGACTTATCCGAAGTAATACACCCTTCAACAAAGGCAGTCTGCATTCTAATATTTCTATCACTACACAGGAATGATTCCATTTTTTTTGTATTTTATTTAACTTTTGACGGGAATCTTGTGTGCCAAAAGTTCAATTCCTTGTCATGACAAACATTTATTTAATGATGAATATTCTCGGAGTCTGGTTAACGTATGAAATGTAGTGTAAAATGACGCTCGTGTCATCACAAAGGTATTATTATAAGCGCATTACTAACTTAGTAATCTGAAAATACAATTATTGTCTATTACCCAGTAACTTCGCTCTCTCTTTATTTTTTTAATTAGAAAGCAGCAATGTTACGTGTTTTATTTGGCGGGTAAAATAGATGAGAATGGTTTAAGTAAGTCCAGTCAATAGTGAGATAAGCGGCGTGTTTACTGGGTAATGTGACAAAATATCATCAAGTCGCAAAGTGTGCGTCATCCTTGCCAAAGGTTGGTTGACGCATATATGTATCATATTATTATTTTGTGATTTTCTAATAAATTTCTCCCTATAAATTTATCCAAACGGTCTTCACTTATTTGCGGTAATCTTTTTATTCCTGAAAGAAGTCAGTGTCAATCTCTGACAGCTATATTGTGCTAACAATTTAATAAAATTAATTAAAGAAAAATAAAAAAACCAGATCTATGCAATAATAAGATGTTTTCGAGATGATATGACCTTTGTATTATTCCAAAATATCAATAACATTTGTGCCAAAATTCATCTAGATCAGTTCAGAAGTTCCGGCTTGAAAGAAAAACAAACGTCCATGCAAACTTTCGGGTTTATAACAATATGATTAGTTGGATTGTGATAATGTTATCAGTAGTTAAAAAATACGAAAACTAAAAGTCGATAAGCATAAAGCATTTCAGATGTATATTGTTTTGGTACCAACACACGCTATGTGATCGGATGACCAAGCCAAGATATTTCGAACCTGTATATATATGTATACAGGTTATATATATAAACTTTTGCCAAAATGAAATTATATGTAAAGAAAATATTTATTATCCTAAATAATTCAATTATATTTCAATAATTAAAAATAAATGCTGGATTGTGATAATGTATACTCAGTTGACATAAATCTCGAACGACAGCACCAAATTCTATATTTTTCTTGTTGCGTTTGTATGTGACTGGAAATGTTGTATGGACAGGACTTTGTAATCTAATGTTTGTTTAAAGGTGGAATGTTAGGTTATAGACTCAGGAACGAGTCTTTAAACTTCGCCCTTAATGGTATCAAAGGGATGAAGTTTTATTTTGTAATAAACGTAGTGCCGTAGGCCGCAAGCGATGTATAATTTTTTTTAAAATAGTTGCCGTGGTGTTCCGGCAGAGTAATATAGCTCTTCCCCCTGTAGTAAGTGTCGTAAGACGTCTCTTACGACACTTACTGGTACCATAATCGCCACTGTGGTACTAGAGCCAGCAGATTGCGGTATATCCGAAACGGTGTAGCTCAAGTGCACGGGGTGAGGGCAAGACTCCCTCTTTCTTGGGGAGGTCGTTGTCTAACTTCAATGGCTGATTTTAGGATATTTTTCGCCGCAGCAAAATGATAAGTCAACCGGAGCCTGACGGGGCGATCGCGCAGATGGTAGTGATCCTATCTTATGCGCCAAGGGCCGTGGGTTCAATTCCCAGTCAGAGCAAATATTTATATTTATATTTATTTATATATATACATATATTTGTGTTTGTTCTGTGTCTGGGTGTTAAATATATGTATTTTAGTAGTATGTATATTTGTATTTCCTCTGCTGTCTGATATCAGTAACACAAGTGCTTTAAGCTAATCTAATCTAAAGTTTAGGTTACAAAGCAAAGTTTCTTTGATTGTATATTCATACAAAACAACTGCACAATATACATAATAAACGTACATAAGTGCGAAAGTAAGTCTGTCTGTCTGTCTGTCTGTTACGCTTTCCCGCTTAAATCTCTCAACCGATTTCGATGAAATTTGGCACAGACAATCGTTAGACCCTGAGAAAGAACATAGGCTATTTTTTAATTTAAAATAAGAGTTTTAATGGGTCGAAAAGGGGGATGAAAAGTTGCATGGTACTATCGCTATTTTAAAAGCTAGAAACTTGAAACTTACTTTTCAGACCATTGATTCGATATAAATAAACATGAGATTCAAAGTTTATATAAGTTTAGGTAAAGAGGTATGGTGCCCAAAAAAACTATTTCACGCGGACGAAGTCGCGGGCACAGCTAGTAAAAAATAAATTTAGTTAAATTAAAGCATCAGAATACTGAGGCCGAAAGATGGCCGAATTTTCATCCTAAACGGTGCATAACTAAAGCAATGTCGCGATGCTACGCTCTACGAATGCCACTACTTGCGTGGCATTACAGGCAAAATCCCCCCTTGGAGAAGACTATGTCCAGCAGTGAGGTTCAACGGCTGGTATGATGAAACGTAATTAATAAATCATAAATAATAATAGATAAAAAAAATCACACTACAGCACACGTTAACCTGACTCCGAGATTAGCTTTAGCTTGTGCAGTTGTTTTGTGTGAATATACAATCAAAGAAACAATTTAAAATATAATTGATTAACTTGCCTGATGAAAAGTGGGCTATGGCTGCAACGTGAAGCAAGTTAAGGTTACGTGGCATCATTACTTAACTAGCTTTTACCATATTAGACGAAGCATTAGAAATAGAAAATCTCATTTTCTGGTGGAATATCTAGTGGAGATTCATAGTCTTTGCCTTCCTCGATGGGACACAGATGTGATGTATGTATTTGTATTCTGATGTTTTAAGGAATCGGAAAATGATTTTTTAGATTTACTGATGCAGTATACATGGCCTGCCACTTTATACGGTTCCCGTTAAATACAGCACGCCTAACATATTTAATAAGTTATATTAATATAAATAGTGAGATATGTATGTATGTAATATAAATGTACTAAAATATGCGATATCGCTGTAAAATAGCGTTTCAAGCATTTTATGCAAACATGCTAATGCATATAATCCGATGTATACTTGCTACATGCCAATCAATGGTGATATGAGATACTTCGATGTTCCTATGTTCTTTGTTAAATCTAAGACTGTATATAACTGGTTCCATTATATATATCTGCTTCCTAAGCCTAATGTGATGATGATGAGATTATTTGAGACTCAATGCACATTCTTAGCGAATTTAATAATTCAAACGCAAAGTTGTATTATATTACTGAATAAATTCAATCAACATTTGATACTAGCTGTGAGATGCCGCCAGATTAGAATAGTACCTCCCTTTGATCAGGCGTCGTAAGAGGCGATTAAGGTACAAAACCGGCACGTAGCGGTAAATCCATTCCAATTCTGAATCCGTGTAGCTTAAACGCACAGGACGGGGATGGACGCTCTGCGATTGCATATTCACTCTTGCTTGGGGAGGCCTGTGTCCAACAGTGGACTTGCGATGGCTGATATGATGGACATTGATACATTGACCTAAATCAGAGAAAAGTTGCTAAAAGCGCCCGAGCTGCAGATATTAGACAATAGATGTATCTCAAATATATAACATAACACATTTAACACCCGCACATAAACATAAATTGATCACATGAATTAAACCATTAAGTATTGTCCTGGGTATGAATCGAATCCACTAACTTTGCGCACTACAGAATGCGGCATCGGACCCAGAAATAGGCATTTATACAAACATACATCACGCATGTGCTATCACGCATATGATATATTATACATCTCTATTCGCTACAATCTTGGCATATCCCTCGTTTTCTTTATAGTCCTAATACGAGATCAGTTCTTTCAATGTATGAATAGACTTAAAATAAAGAAACTATCATTATCCCATCGCAAAATCTGCGCTCTGCGCTTGCCAACACGGAGTACGGATCTACTAACTTTGCGCACCACAGAATGCGCCATCGGGCCTAGAATTAGGCATTTATGCAAACATACATCATGTACGAGTATGTGTCCCCCAACCGGGGTAGGCAGAGACTGTGAGTTTCCATTTGCTACAATCTTGGCATATCTCTCGCTTCTTTTATAGTTCTAATGCGAGATTAGTTCTTTCAATGTATGAAAAGACTTCCAGGTACTTCTGACCTGGACCAATGCCATTTCCGCTATTTATATTTGTGCAGTCATTCTACTTTCAAAAATCGTTTCTATACGCAAAATTAAATAACCAAAAATAGTACGTATGAAATAACTCCCATCCTTAAAAAAAAGAACATTCATCTTTACTTGATTCATGTTACGTATGCCGGCATCCACTAACGATGCCAGCATTATGTAATTGATTTTTTTCTACCAAAAGACCTGTGGGATTAACGTCGAGGTATATTATTAAATCCGTGTGGTCCGTCTGTCCATCACAGAACCGGGCCACTCCACTTATTAGATTATCCCGCGTATAATCCACCAATGATGGTCTTAAATTACAATGCAATGACTTAAGAGCCGACTTTCGTTTTCTTAATGGTTATTGTATTATTACCTAGATATCTGGAAATAATCTGTACCTGATAGATTTTTGCCGCCTTCCCTCACGATATTGCAAATCAAGTATTTAAAAATATGAAAGTCATAAGATTGAATAAGCGTACTGTGGGAATCGCAAATGTTAGATTTATTTGCCCTTTATAAATCCAAAAGATTAGTTTTCACATTAGCTAGACATCATGCAAAGGTCGTCTGTATTGGTGCCTTACTGTCGCCTATGTCTTCCACCAAAAAGCATTGTTTGCTGTACTGTACGCTTGTTTGTCGACCTGGTCTAAAAAATAAAGTTTAAAATTTGGAGTTTGGTTACGACTTAGACAAGTCTAGAAAAGCTGGTATTCAAACAAGCTAATCCTCCGCTAGCTATATAGCCTTTCTGTGCAGTATCCCACGAGTATTTCTGTGACTCTCGGATTTTGAAACATTAGCGATTGTTAGTATTAACATTATTGGGGTTTTATTTTTTTTATTTTATTTATTTAACTTTATTGCACAAAATGTTACAAAATGTACAAATGGCGGACTTAATGCCAGATGGCATTATCTCCCAGTCAACCATTACACAAAACTGAAATATATATATATATATATATGTATATGTATACATAAAATAACGTACATCAAAAATTCTATAATAATATTAGGAGTAATAATAAAATATGTTAGCACCGTCTGCGGTTGTCCATCCATGTAGGATCATAGATTCAGGCTGCATACCTATGTACATGTTTCATTCCCCTAGAAATATACAGCCATTTTTTGTCAATAACACTATCCGGGCAGCTCCCTGACAGTGAGATATGTTTTGGTGATATCAGATGAGTGATAATAAAGATATTTGTTTCCTATGGGATATTTTTAGACTAAAAGGGTTTTAGAGCCATTACTCTTCTAATCATGGGCCTTTTTTCACATATTTATTTATTGCGACTAAAATTTTCCAATGTACTAAAGATCCAATCCAGTCTAGTCCAATCTTGAGACTAAAATTGTATTTTTAGGTTGTTGTAAGGCGTGTCACACATTATTCACACAAAATTGTCCTAACTTCGAGCTAAGGCGCTTAAAGCACTTGTGTTATAGACATCAAACGACAGAGGAATCACAATACTTAAAGACATATATTTAACACCCAGGCACAGAACAAACATAATGTCATCGTATTATTATTTCTCATGGGTGGGGATCAAACTCACGAGCCTTGGCGTACAAGATAAGATCACTAGCATCTACGTCATCGGGCCCGTCATTAATAATGTCAGCATAGATTAGAAGTGTTAGCGATGTAATAACACGTGGTATCAGGACAGCTATCTTACTGGACACGAATCCAGGTTGTTTCGCGTCATAGACGATCTCCGCGTCAAGCCAACGTCAAAATGACATGTGAACTATGATTTCTACAGACAATTACACCAATGTTACACATAGAGATGTACCGTTCTTTCCGTCTGTGCTGGAATGCATGGAACTGGTTCTGCACTAGCAGATCACTAAGCTTCCATTCGACGATAAAGCAAAACATACCAGAAAAAAAACACCTAAGAACGATATTCCTTTAACAGATGTTGAGTAAGATTTTCTGATGCCGCGATAGGTGATGTATCATCATTAGCGACGACCGTGAAGGAATGTGGATTTTAAATCGTTAGATTAGGACATATTTTTATTTGTGCCAGTAAGTGTGATAGTATGAAACTGTAATACTATTATAATATTTAGACTCGGCCCAGTTTTGCTCGTTAAACATTTATTCTAGCCATTCCCGTAAGTCCGTTTTTTCGCTTGTGACTTCTTTTATTTTACTTTTCATCGCAACCAACGGGATCTTCTGGCTGAAGAACTAACTAATTTATAGTTGCAGATTATCTATTTCTAGGCCAAATCTTCCTTTGTATGTTTCATCTGTCTGTGTCGCTGTAGCCGAGCACATGAACAACTGGAACCCTCGAGAATGTCATAGGCTTTCAATTCCGGAAAAGTTCTCGATAGTTCCGATGTAAACTGAAGTCCATGCCGACATAGTCATAAAAAATAGTAGTAAACAATAAATGAAAGCACATTTGAGATTAAGTCCTTGAACACGACAATAAGACTTATTAATACTAACTACGATCTCTAGATCTAGATCATAAAATTGATAGTCAATATTGTCTTATAACTAACATTAGAAATCAAGTAGACTTGGCCGCTGTTCTAGGCACCGTGCCATCTGACACTATCAAATCGAAATATATCTCTACTTAAGTAACTTAGCTGTAATCTCACCAAAGTTATTTTGTTCGGCAAGATAATATTTTTTCGGAGGTACTTAGTTTTGAATGGCTGTGATGTCATGAGTTTTCGACCATTGTCATTTAGTAATGTTATTGAGTAGTTGACTTTAACCATACTAATATTATAAAGAGGAACTATTTGATTGTTTTGTACGATTTAAGTTAAATCGAGTTTTCATTGAAATTTTTATTTAAATTTAAATAAAAACTTTAAGTGCCTTAAGTCGAAAGTTTTTGACCAATGAGTGTAACCAGCGTTGTGCGAAGTTGTGTGACCTATGGCAGCCAAACTTGGTCTCTTACCATTGACCTTATTGACCAACTGAAAGCTGCTCAACCAGCTATGGAGAGGGCAATACTCAGAGTTTCTTTGCGTGATCAAATCAAGAATGAGGAGATTTAAAACATAAACAAAGAAACTGATATTGCCCGGTGGATTAGCAAGTTGAAGTGGCAGTGGGCAGGGCATTTGGTATGCTGAACCGATGGCTGATGGAGTCGTAAAGTTCTGGAATAGAGACCGGCAAGCGGAGCGTAGGGCGTCCACCCGCAAGACAGATTTAGACAGTGACAGACGATCTGACTAAAACCGCAGAATCGCGCTGTTCACAGGCCGCATACCACCGGTCCTATTGGAGATTACTTGGGAAGTCTATTGTATATATGTATAGTGTTTGTTACTCGGTGAAGATGTAGCTTCCTAATGGTGAAAGATTCATTTAAATTGGTTGAGTAGATTTTAACTTCATCATCATCATCATATCAGCCCGCAGACGTCCACTGCTGGACATAGGCCCTATAAAATTAACGACACGGCGTGCAGTTTTGGCCGTATAGTACCAGCAGAGTAGATTAGTACCTCCCCTGGACCAGGTGCTTAAGAGGCGACTGTGGTACCAGAACCGACAAATGTCAGTATATCCATTCGTAATAGTGTAGCTCAAATGCACAGACGGGAAAGCTACGCACTGCGATAGCCAACACGCTTGCCCAGCGCGGCTATTATGGGGCAAAATTGCCCCATTCTTGGGGAGGCCTATAGTCCCAACAGTAAACTCTAATTAGTTGATATGATGTGTAGTTTTGTACCGCCTGGAAATAACGACTCCCCGAAATCTTTACCAGGTCGTCTATCTGGTAGAGGGTCATCTCACGTAACGCTTTCTAGTACGTGGCCGCCACTGGAGAACCTTTCTCCCAATCTGCCATCGTTTTGTCGTACTATGTACCCCGCCATATGCCACTTCAACATGGCGATTCGGTGAGTTCACTTCACGGTGAGCTTTGTCAACATTGACATGTTGACGACTTTTGTTCTCCTACGGATCTCCTCTTTTCTAAGTCGATCACGTACGAAAACCCCGAGCATAACCTTCTTTATTTATTTATATATTTCTACAGTTATAGGCCAAGTCCCACTACCATAAGTCATCACCACACACTGTTTGGAGACTTTTGTCTTCAAACACTGGAGTATCAGGGAAGGGAAAACAGTACGCAATTTCTTGAGCGGAGTCGAGTCTAGCTGAGTAGGGTTCAGCAACTAACCTCTTTCTCGGAGTTGGATCTACCCGGCCGGACAATATGTCCTAGACACACATATTCGTCATAAACTTCGAATGTAGAGATCCCAATAGTAATTCAAATAGAAATCCAAATAGAAAATGAAGCTAGGTTTTTGTTTACTTACGTTTTTGCTACTTATATTATCCTGCCAAAGCCGTTCTTAAATCTAACAAATAAATACTTTTAAAGAACCCCAGCTATTATGATCAGAGGCTTTATATAGGTCCAATATATAATCCTATAATTAATTACAATTACCTTACTGTTGTATTTGATTTGTATTTAAATATGCTATTGGTGATATATAGGTATAAATATATATTGCAAAATTCAAATAACATAAAATATGAACCCTACGTGTATACCTTAGAATATTCATTTTAATTATCAATAGTACTTGGGTAATAGTTTAGTTTTAATCTTAGTCTTAAAACAGGGAAAGGATGTTAAAATAAATTTATTATTAAAACAATTTTAAGCACATACGTATGAATATCTCGAAATAAAATCGCAAAAAGAAAAGAGGAAAACTCATACCTCACGCAAATTTTCATCTTATCCCATTCTGGAACCATCTTAACCTGGGAACCGAAACGGGGCAAGCCAATAAAAGGAGCTAGGGCGATTGAATAGACGTAAATCGAGATATTGCCGGATCTTCCAAATCGACGGGGCGAGTTCGCGAACGGCTCTGGAAATTATTTTGTTTTGAAACGACCCCGTTACCCTTTTATATGCGGCCGTTAATATGGTAAACTGTTCTTTTTCACTTATTGCTTTTGTACGTTTGTTTTTATATTCTAATAGGGAGGTAACTTTTTATATGTTTAAGTAGACAAACAAGCATACGGTTCGCTTGATATTAAGTGTAACTGCAGGTTATAGACGCTACCAATCTTGTGTCTTAAAGATAATAACCGGAACACAGTAATGCGAACACTGCTGTGAGGCGGTAAAAATATATGATAGTGAGTTACCCAAAGCAGATGACCTTTGTCCACCTCTATTAATGAAGTAAAAAAGGTTTAAGTGTTAGAAAAACTAGAACAATTTTTAATAGCATAAAACTTTTTTATACAGAATGAAGTCATAGTTAATCTCTACAACTTGTCGTGGGATACCAACAGCGAAGAATGGTACATCTCTGTACCAGATGCAGTAAGATTGTGTATATCCTTCAGGCGGTGTATTTGAAACATCGTAGCTTAGGATAGGCAGTATTATCCGGTATTCTCACCACACTCGCACAGAGTGGGAATTGCTAGCAAACGTCTATTCCAGAATGTAGCTCTGCGACGGAAACGCAGCTGCCCGTCCTTCTACTGTTGCATTAAAACTACGCTGTTTTGGGGAGATATGCCGTCATATACATATATATATATATATCCTTTCCAGTACTTCTGTCGTTTATGCTTGTTGATATCAACTCTCATATTACATAAAGAAGAAGCTAACAATTACTAAAAACAGGGCCTAAACTAGAAGGGTAAGAAACTTAAAAATTTGCAAAGGGGTTTCTTTTATAACGAGTACTATGAAAGGATCTTTTTAATTCACCCCTTAAGGGGGTAAAACGGGGGTGCAAAGTAAGTATGAAACTTTGCTGTTTTTGAAGTTATTTGAATGAAATTCAGTGTAAAGGTTTCTCCATTGAAAGCTTTGAAACAAATGTGAAGTATTTTTTTGCAAATCCTTAAAGGGGGTAAAAGGATGGTGCAAAGTTATTTTCTACAATTAAAGTATAAATATAATTCTACTATTTCACGCGGGTTAAGCCTCGGGGTACTATGCTGGTCGCGCATATGCCGCCGAGGTCAAATATCAAGCTCATTGAAATAATTGAAAGGAATTGATTAAAATGTACTAGTAAATGTTTCCGGCCTTATTCGGTGACCGCCGACGGAGATAAATTATGCGGCTCAGAGTTGAAGCTGAGCCCAAACAAGCGATAGGTCGAGTTCAGTGGGTTGCTATTCCTGTATCAGACAGCGTGAATAGTCGCGACACATAGCTATTTCTGTGCTAAAATACTGACGCCACCATTTTAATCGATATTTTTAATACTTTCTATTGAGACAGATCTCTCTCATTTTGTTTTAATATTGTTGTGTTGTAGACTATGTTGACTACAATTCGAAAGTTTTAATAATGATGAACATTTGTGATTGCTTCTATGCAGATGCAAGAAATAATTACTATTGTTTTTGTATTAATAATAATAATGATTCCCACAATACGTTATACATTGACCTGACCTCGTGATAAGTCGCTTAAAGCACTTATGTTACGGACATTAGGCATCAAAGGATTCACAAATATACTAATTATTTACATACATTTAACAGATCAAACATTTAATATAAATTTTTATCATGGGTAGGGATCGAACCCACGACCTTTGGCGCACTAGATAAAATCCATACCATCTGCGCCATCGGGCCCGTATTAAATACACATATACAGCATGATATTTAATAAGTATATGTCAACCGTAATAATACACGGTACTTTTCGTCTCAAAACTTAAGAGCACAAATCGCAGAGGTTGCAACTAACAAGAACAGTACCTGAGTTATATTTATTAAAAAATCAGTTCTAGAATGGAACAGAGTTGACTCTGCACCAAGATGTGCCCCTCGCCCCCCTTGCTCACTACCTCTAAACCACTACGCGGACATTATAATTGAATAATATTTTTAACTAAATTGACGTCAGTCCCATGTCTAACTATCGGTCGGCTGCATACGAAACTCGTTTAACCAAATTATTAGACAATTAGCCTTCCATCAGAGCTTCTTAGTTAATGAGAGAAGTTTTGTAGGTTTGTACAGCAATCTTTCTTTAGCTTAGCTCACTTTCTTAAGTTATAAAATTAACCGTGTCAACAACATCTATATATCTATCTATATATAAATGTAAAAGTTCCGACATATAGACGCACGCACAGCCATAATCGCCTATGGTAGAATCGTGTGGTAGAATCTGGAATGTTGATTTAAACGCAGACGCATACTATGAACCTATTAAGAAAAGTAATCATAGTTTGAAATTAGAAGAAAAGGTTTAGACAAATTTTGATAAAGTTTGAGATTCACGCTCTTAAAAATAATTATTTTAATATATGTTTTATAGTACATTAAAATTTCCTCCCTAAGGGTGCAAAATAGGGGTTACAGTTTCTATGGAAAATATTAAATATTAGCTCCAATTTCTATTTGAAAATAAAATAACAATCTGACCTTTATAAAATCATTAAAAATATATTTTTAATTATATCCAAACTTAATTTATAATTTTATTCTTTTTTTAAGAACTCGACACAAAAAGTTGTGTATGAGTGTAGTAATTTTATATCTATTGTTTAATACGCAGTTGTTTAACAAGAATTACCAAAAATATCGTCCAGGCGACGTCGATGCTGTCCGCTACAGATCAATATATTTATTAATTGATGAATACGTTACATACGTACGTAATTAATTTATCTGAAACAACATTTCGTACTTTTTTCTGGCCCCTATTAAAGAATTTCCCTGAATCATGAAAACCAGAAACATTGACGGGTACTATAAAAACTTAGAAGTAACACATGTCGTATGTATGTTAGTGATGGAAACGAACCCATTAGCCCTACCTCCGCAATCTGCTACTATAATATTTATCATCTTGATCTTGGTAGTAGCCGTACGTCTACCACGGTTGGACATCGACTACCCAAAGAAAGGGGAATTTTGCCATAGTTGCCCCATAGTTATCGTGCTGTGCAGGCGTGGCGCATATGGTTTTATGCTACCAGTTCTGTCGGAACCGGTACTTTGGCTGCCGCTTAAACCTGGTACAGGAGGAGGTATTATTTTTCCCTGCCGGGGTATCGGTGGAGAAGAACGGCTTTATAATATTACGAGGTACCTATTATCATGAATATCGATACCAAACGTTAAACAAACTGCGCATCGATAATCTGTATTCTGTGTGGATCGTAGATCAGTACATAACTGCAATTTTATTAGTATTCTAAGTGAATTATGTTTGCGATTGCGTGTTCCCGCTGATTTTTAATTACGACTTATCGCGTTGATTATATCTGTGCTTCGTAAACACCAAGGTTACACCTATTGGCCCATATACTTATATACTAGGCAAATTGATTCGATCAGAAATCGTACTAATGCTTATTATTCCGCCAGTAACATCAACTGATTTTAATCAATTATATAAATGTTTTGATTTTAATCTATTATGAATAATGTATGGCCTTGGCTATCTTTATATATGGATTATCATCGTCATATCAGCCGTTGGACATCCACTGTTGACTATAAGACAATGTTGCTCATAGTTGCTCAGAATTGCCGCCCTGGGTAAGCGTGGTGACTTCGCCAAGGGGATGCTTCTACCCATACCTGCTCCATTCATTAGAAATGGATATACCGCTATCTGTCGGTTCCGGTATTTCAGTCACCTCCTACGACAATACCTGACACAAAGAATGGTACTATTCTGTTCCAACGGTACCCCACATAAAAAAAATGTCTGTGCGCGAATTGAATCCCTTCGAAATCTGACGGTTCGGTGATTTTAATAATTGATATTATTAATAGGCAATTAGAATCTTTAAAATACCTTCGATATAAATGTTATAATTTAATAGGAAACAATGCGCTGCATTGCATGAGACCATGAGAAATGCTAAGGAGTGATCAAACGAACGATGACTCAAGTAAATCTATTTATAGTTTCAAAACCGCCTCGAGTAAATTATATATGGTTACCTTAGAAGTCATTATACGAAGAAGAAGTAGATAATATAAAGTAGACGCACACTTGTGAAGTATTTTTGAGTCTCTTGGCTCCGTCTCTTAAGTATAGTACTATCATTTTTCCTTTCACAATGACATGATAGCAATATGCGTGACGTTTTTTTACTTCCTATTTTTTTGGTCGTATCTAGTGCTGATCATGGGATGGATGGTTTATCAATGAACCGCTCTATGCACGAATGATCGATGTATCGGAGAGGGATCTACCTTACCGTCGCCTGCCAGGGTTCTTCACTTACATATTTCTCTCGCTTAACAACATTACAGTATTCGAGACACTAGGCTGCGGTAAATTACTGGGTAACGTGACATTATATCGGTAGAACCACTACTTTAGCGATAAGACGAGCGTGTATAGACTATCATACCGATCGTATTCTTGTGAGTTGCATAAAAAGTACGCTTTTTGAATCCGATATTACTATAAAAAGGATAATGAATTAAGAGTTAATATCTAAATTCTATTACAGCAATCATGTATTTAACTTTATTTCAAGAAAATATCATAACATCAATTTAAATTCCTCACAAACGACGGTATGATTGCTTCTTCGTAAATGACTTAATGAATATTATAACGGCCTGTGTTTTAATGGACATGTCTCACTCGCCTTTTACTATTACTTATTGTCTATGTTTCTTGCTTTAGGTATATGACACATGCGAGGAATACTTACTACATCAAATTCAGTCGTAAAGTTACTAAAACCTTAGTTATTTTCTATATTAAACTTAAGTAGACCTGGCGAAGGTTTCGGGGAGTCGTTGGTTCCAGTCGTCATAAAACCGCATGCTGTGGCGTAAATTTGTGTGGTACCGGCAGAGTAGAATAGTATCTCCCCCTGTACTAGGTGTCGTAAGAGGCGACTGAGGTACCAGATCAATGTACAGAGCGGGACGGGCACCAGCTTCCCCGTCACGAAATCTACGCTCTGCGATCGCCAACACGCTTGTCCAGCGTGGCAATTATGGGCAACATACCCACTTTCTTGGGGAGGCCTATGTCCAACGGTGGACTTTTCATGGCTAGTATATGATGTTGATGTCTAGCAGTCCACGTCTGTGAGCTGATATGATTGATGATGATGATGATGAACTTAAGTAGTGATCTTGATTGTTACCTAAATTGCGGATCCGCAATTTATTTCCTTTAGTTGAACGTAACTATTTCTATTCAATTGCTGCTAGAATCAATCCATCCTCACCGTAAACAATACTTACGTACGCCCACAAAATCTAGATGATAAGCAATAATATACAATCTATACTGTTGAATGAAGGCGTCACAATGGCGTTGCTCAAGCATTGACTCACGCGCAGCCCAGGTATGCCGGCGCGAGCGGAATACGAATTAGCAAGCCTTGCTAAACTAATGCTATTATAAATTATTCATTTATCAATCTACATTTTATAGAAGATGGAAGTATTCGCCACGTGGTATTTTTACATAGTTCTCGTTTGATTTGAAGTATAAACTCATTTCAAATCAAATAAATTGCGCGATAGTAGTACGCCAATCCAAAGTTAGATAAAGATGAAATATAGAAGGCTTAATATTATGATATAAACTTGTGAAAGTGATATAATGGATATATGTGAAAGTTAATTAAGCCATCTGTTAATTAAGACTGTTCTCAGTGATATCAAATAGTTTTTATCCTGGAAACTACTCCTTGAGAGAATGACAAGGAGGGGGAGTAGAAATTTGTATTGTAATAATTTTATGCTGACAAAATTGCTAGCTTGTTTTATGAGAAATATCCTATCAGGGATATTTTAGGTTTTTTCAAAAGGTTACTAATATCATATAAAAAAAGTTTTAGATTAGTGTTTTCTGCTCAAAGCCGAGTCTTAGTGTCATTTTGTGATTGTCAAGAGATCATTGCAAATATCGTCGCCAGGTCTCATTAAGGTGGAGATGAATTTGCTTCCTGAATTTTAAGGCTCAACCATCCGCAGTCATAACTGAACTGCGGATGGTTAAGTTTCGGTTACTGTACCATTAAAGTGAGGTGTTGATAAAATTCCCCGTTTGCGACTGATCATAAGTGTGAACTGAGTGGTGATGATTCGAAACGAGTAGTGTCTAGTTTTCTCGAAATTACCAAATGGTAAACTTAAAATTCGATCCCGTCAGTTTCCTTCAAAATGCTCGTCTTTTGATTATTGTATGTATTTTACAATATTTTCTAAGACAAACTAAATATGTATTTTTTTTACAGTATCGGATATCGGACACAATATCATCCAAGATGCATTCCTCATCGCGGTGGAAGAGCAAGCAAGGCAACGCCTGCAGCGGCTGTCGGCGCTCAAGCGTATCACGCCAGTCGACATGTCCAAGCTGTCTGTAGAGGTAATTATTTTATGACGTCATTAACACTTGCGCATGAAGACGGGTTGTACATAAGGTGAATGAGTAGGTCTAGAATATGAGAAGAGATTCTAATGAGACGCCCATGTTGGTGAAGGAGTTAGTTCGCCACCAGCTATCATCTCTCAAGCGTTCCACGCTCTAGTTTATCTAGACTCTAGACCAATGGTCTCCAATCAGTGATATCTTTTTTTTACGAAAAAAACAAAATTATTTCGAAACTATAGTTAAATTTATAGTATAATATGTAAAAATAATATGTATAATTTATATATACATAATTTATGTTTGAAATTTTACGTGTTCAGTTATTATTGTATTAGGAAAGAAAGAATAAATGAAGAATGGAGAATATTAGAAAAATTAAATATTTCGAATTTATATTATTATAGTGCTATTTTTTACATATTCAGTTCTAAAACTAAGCTACACAAACTGCGCTAAGCTACTGGTGTACTTATTATGTTACACTTATTATTTATGGACTAAGTGTTACTGCTGTTGACCACCGGTGATGCGCTAGCTTACCGGTTGGGAACCATAAAGATATCATTATTTTATGCTATAATTAACACGTGTGCGGGTATTGTGTATTTATCTCGCGTTTGAATGCGTTTATCAAAGCGATAAAGGAGCAACTTCGGAAATTTATTGAGGCAATTTCTTCAGACTGTGGAGTGTGTATTCTTAGACCTAAAAGCTAAGTCATTTGCAAGACAATTGTTCCGTCAATTCAAGGGACGCATGACCTTCATATCCATTTTTCTAGCAGGCTCGCTTTTAGTAAATCATGAATTGATCTTGTCCATAATTTATTTTTAAAACCCGTTTAGTGATTATATCTAGTTTCAAAATAGGCTTGCTACTTGATGCCAGATTTGTTAGTTGTAAGTCTTTTTAACAGACTTTTAGATTGACAATCATGAGAACGGTAACCGCATCGAGACCGAAACGTCGAAAAAAAGCTAAGAGGTTTAATTAAACAGCGTTTAAAAAATGTAAAAAAGAAAATTTGTGTGATTTTTACTTATCAAAATTGCGTGTAGATACTAAAAAATAATTTGACATGCTGCAAAAAAACTGCGTAAAATATCATATTCGCGCAAAGGTTAATTTTGGCCTTACAAGAAACACAAACCAAGCATCTGAAACGAACGCGTTCCGATAAGTGATTATCATTATGTTGTATTAATATAAAAAAGCATTCATGCAAACCATCTCATTAGCGTTCGCGTGACTCCTGTTAACCATATGCATGAGGATGGTTCAGTAACGGGATGCTTCTTTGTCTTGCTTCCTGCCACATATATTAGGAGATATTTTACGACAAAGTTCTAATCACCTGGCTGTGAGTCATGTTACGCAAATTAATGTGCGTGGGCGTTGTATTTCGTGATGATACTCGGCGTTTTGGATTGCTGGATATAATTAATAAAACATTACTTTGATTTACAGCAGGAATCATATATTAATTCGTATTACTTAAGTTAGCTGTGTACGAAGTATTATTTTTATTATTCCAAATGATGGGTACAGGTACGAGGAATATCATAAGTATATTAAGGACCATTATACCATATATACAACAATAATATATTTGACGGGCCTGATGGTGGTGATCCTATCTTGTGCCCCAAGGGTTATGGGTTCGATTTCCACCTACAGCAAATATTTATCAGATGATATTTATGTTTCTTCTGTGTCTGGGTGGTAAAGATATGTATTTAAGTAATATATTTGCGATTCCTTTGTTGTCGAGATTCCGTAATATAAGTGATTTAAGCGACTTGCCAAGGAGTCGGGTCAGTGTATGAGATGTTGTAGGAATTTTATTTAAAATCAGAAACTAGACATTGATGCCATACAAAATTGATACATGTTGCGTTGTGACATTACTTGTTCTTTCCCTGTGCTCTTGATATGTAGGTATCTTACATTCCTAGATGCAGACTGCATCAGTTTAAAATAATATATTGCCCACAATTCTGAAATATCGCAAATTTAAACAAAATATTAAAATCCTTCAGTAAGATTTCAACAGAACATGTCGGTAAAGTTTTGCTTCCAGATAAATATACGTCAATTTTTAAAAATTTAAACAAATTTACAGTTTTGAGTTGTTCCAGTCTTCATGTACGGGTGCGATGTATGCATGCATCTCTGGTATAGTAACTTATCTACTTCCCTTTTACTAAGTAATATTGGAATAATCATCACATTAGCCATGGGAGGACTGCTGGACATAACCCTCCCCAATAAAAGGGGATTTTTGCTCATATTACCGCGTTGGGCAAGCGTGTTGGCAATCGTAGAGCGCAGCTTTCGCGAAGGGAATGCTGCTGCCTATCCCCGCCCTATGTATTTGAGCTGTTTCGGGTGCATATCTGTCGGTTCCTTACCGCCATCAGTCGGTTATGGTACCTTACTCGCTTCTTACGACACCTGGTACAGGGGAAGGTACAATATTTTCTAACATTTACGCGTTGACTTCTTATAATAGGGTACCTTGCGGCAACTGTTCTCTAGAAAGTCGGACAAAATAAAATTAAAAAGTTAAATAAACAGCATTTTAAAGCTTTTAAAAGAGTAGTTTTATTACACAGGCTATGTTTAGATCCTCTTTAAGGAAATTATGCATAATAATATGTATATATAAATTAAAAAGACCAGATAAGAGTCGTTAGTTTTTACATTCCTTCAGTTGTTTTCCATTGCGAATCTTGTGTATCAGAAAATTAATAATTAAACACAACAAAGGTAGCGTTTCAGCGTCAGTATCTGATACAAAAGCATTAATTTGGCCAGAACATAAATTAGAGCGGCACTGTCGAGACTCCTAATCCAGTGAGTTCGCGAGTGTTGTAAGCGACGCCTTTGCAACGCTACGTTCAGACGGCCTCAGGCTGTCGAGAGCTCCCGACTACTCGAACAAACAGCTGCATGTAATGAGCGCTAGCGGGCGGCAGTCCTTTTCTATGTTGACATACTTTGAGTTTGAAGGTCATCAGTGGCATTGCGACATTGAGCTTGCTAGACGCAGTCAATATTACGTTTGACTCTCATATGTAAGAAGATTTTAAACATAATAATTGTTCGGTATCGGTAGGTAATATGAGTTCATCATATAGGATTTATTCAAGTAAGTTTAGCCTTACTTAGTGCCGTGTGGTACCGGCTGAGTTGAATAGTACCTTCTGTACCAAGTATCGGAAAAGGCGATTGAGGTAACGGAACCGACAGGTGGCGGTATATCAGACGCAGTGTAGCTTAAATGCAACAAGGCAGAAATGGGCGGCATTCCGGTCGCGAAGCTATGCTCTGCGATTGCTACCACGCTTGCCCAGCGAGGCAATTTTGGGCAAATTCCTCCTTTTATTGCGTAGGCCTATGTCTCGCAGTGGACGTTTTACGGCTGCTACAATGATGTTTAGTTTGGAACTCGTTAATCGAAATACAAAAAAATAACTATTCGAAGCGACTCCGGTCTGGTCAATGCGTATCCAAGAATTATTATTTTTATTTCACTAAAGGTAGACCTCTTTTAAATGTTGTCTGCATTAGAATCTCACTCTCTCCTATTTCTATAGCCAAATAGCCGTGTTTGCATTTCTGTGTTTCGATTTGGTAAAAGTGACATTGTATCTTCATTTCACAAGGTTGGCGACACACTAGTGATATCTTTGTGATCTATAGGCTGCGGTCACGTTTATCATCAAGTGGTCTGTACGCTAGTTTGCTGACTTCTTAACCAAAAAAAAAATCACGTTTGGCATTTAATTATTTTATGTTTGTACCAATTATGTCTACATTGGGTTGATGGTATTTTATATCTCTCATTACTATTTCTATTTATGTATTATGTTTTGCCGTTTCATATGAAATGCCATTTCTCTCTTTTTTCGTCTGTATTCGTCAAAAACCATCTTATAATACAACTGATCATGAGTAAGTAAAGTTTTAAAGAGGCAGACAGAAAATGAAAAACATAAAAACTTATCAATTCTAATGTTAAACGCCTTCCGCTATTACCTTGTGGCGTAAACTAATTGTTTGTTAGCTCAGTCGATTCGTTACTCTCATTCTGTTCTCAAGCGTTCTTGATACCGTCCTGAACTCGGAACTCTTCAAGCTGCTCCACCGCTTTATGAATACGCTTTATGAAAGAATTGTCAGCGCTTTATCATCAAGTGGTCACCTCGGGAAATACCTTTTGTTTAAGTCATGGTCATCAATATGACTTCTGACTACGTACTTAGAAATGTAATTCTTTAAATCTTTTATTGCGTCCCTAAAATATTCCCGGTATGGGTTTAAAATTAGTATTGTACTCTGAAGGTAATTAGTGTTATCTTGGCACTTAATTTTTCAAGGGTTTCAAGCCACATTTTTTTATCTTCTTTTAGCACTCACAACTGTGTTTTTATGAGTTAATTGGGGTCGATGCGGACCCGCCAAGTGATGAATTGTGGTAATCCATTAGATTATTCATAAAAATCGTGACCACATTTTTTTATGTATATTCTATGCAATACTTACATTACAAAATATTTACATGATATATTTGGAATGTATGATAATTGCATACCATAATGGTTATGATAGCAAATAAGTTTACATCTTATTCGTACACATATCGGCGTGTGGATTTTTGTGTTTTTTTTGTTTTGTACTTCTAACACAATCCAGTTTTAAGATTAAGGATTAAGATTAGACCAACGATATTTCTGCATACACGACTTAAATTTTAATTATTTTGTTACAGTTAAACAAAAGAAAAAGAACACAGCCAGAGAACCGACAAGAATTGAATGGTTATATCGCAAACTCCACCGTATATGTCACATCCATAAACGAAAATGGAGCGATAGAGAGCAAACCCACTATATCTTCTCCAAAATCTCAGCCGAAATCATTACAAGCCAAACCAGCTCCTGTCATAGCCAACGGTATACAATCAGATAGAGATAAAGATAAAAAGAAAGAAGCGTTAGAAGTTAAAGAAGAGAAGGTAGAACCAGAGAAACACGAAAAGGATTCAAGTGAGAAGAGCTCAAAAGTTAAACTTCTGAGTGATGTTAAAATAAGTGAAAGTGAAGTGATCAGTGATAATAACGATATAAGTAAATGTGACGCGTACAGTGTAGCTCGAGAGCATTTGAACAACGGCAGAAGTGAAAAACTATTGGGTGAGCCCGATCATAGGATTCGGGCGACTGCTATTGTGGAAAACAATAAATTAGGACCAGGAGAAAAGGGGTAAGTTTTGATTTCTTTGTTCTCTAAGTTTAATATTTAGTTATATATCGAGTAAAAGCGCTCAGTCGTAAGTCTCTTAAAATTCTAATAGTACTTCTTTACAGACTAGTCCTGTTTAAAAATCTATAATTATAAAAAAAATATTCTAAATTAATCTAGACGGTAATCCAATTTCTAATAAACTTTATAATGTTGAACCATTTGACAAAATATAGAAAAAATTATTACATCGAATTAGAAGTTTCGTTTTATTTTTTTTTATTTGTTCTTTTTGCAACTACATATAAATAATTTATATAATACGACTGCATTAAGTATTAGATTTAATAACTCAGCCGGTAACAATTGAAAATAGATCAAATGTACAGTTACAGCAGTGGCCTCAACGAGTGAATGAACTAGGAAGCCATATTGTCACATTGCGTTCAAGGTTTCTGGTCGTTTCGTAATTTGAGTTTGATGCTTTATCGCAGAACATTAGAAGGTTAGACTTTTGTATGGATTCTGTATCAGAATATCCTACCAAAGTTCTTTGTTTTGAGATCATATTTCAAACGATAATGATCTGTTTAATTCGATGGCGCAGATGGTAGTGATTCTATCTTACGTGCCAAAGGTCGTGGGTTTGATCCCTACCCAGGACAAATATTTATTTATATGATATTTGTGTTTGTTTTGTATCTGGGTGTTAAAAATATGTATTATATTTGTAATTCCTTTATTGTCTGATGTTCTTTAGGCAAGGCAAGGGCTCTAGGCGACTTACCACGGAGACAGGTTAATATATGAGATGTTAAGTGAATATTATTATTATTGTATTGTACGTTGTCCGTCAACACGCGAAGGCATAGAAGTTTCATTATCATGTCTTTCATTATTACGTCGTATTGACACCGAAATTAGCTTTTTAAATGGCCAATTACCAAGTCACATAGAACATTATCAAATTGTGTTGTTTTTTGTCATCAATAGTTTCTTATTAGTTACTTCTTAACAATACATAAATTAACGTATAAATAATAAGTATGAATGGGAACTATTTACCTCGTCCTTCGTGTGATTACATCAAAAAACGAAATAGACTTAATTGTTAAATAGGTTTATGATTGACAATGCGATGACGCAATACTTTGCATATTAGTGTAACCTCTTTTCCTTTAACACCGATGATAATTGAGTTGGGATTTTTGTTATTACCGTACGGCTATTGGAATTATGTATACAACTGTATTACGTGGCTTCCTAAAAACTGGTTTAACCATAGAATACCAATAAATCATTTAGAATAATGAGATGACAACTATTTTTCACTTCGCAGGCGGACGTAATTAAAATGTATAATTTAGTTCATGTTAAACGTACTTGATTAATGTCATTTATAATTATGCTAATAAGTGTGACCGTATAAAAGACTGCAAAAATCTAATCCTGAAAACCAATATCCATTCAATTTTTTTTAATGAATTGTTTTTGTCAAACTTCGACTGGATACATCTTAAAAATATACAATGAATATTATACACTATATACACTTTAACTTACTATTAGAAAGATCTGAACTAGCCAAATGGTAGTCTAAACAAATTTTAAAACATTATCATGGCCTTGATGCAGAGTAAAATAGTGCCAACCGTGTACCAGGTGTCGTATAAGGCGACTAGGATGTCAGAACCGACAGACGGCGGTATATCTATCCAAAACGTTAGGCTCTGCGATTTCCAAGACGCTTGCGCAGCGCGGCTAATATGGGCAGAATTCCCCCTTTCTTGGTGAGGCCTATGTGTAGCAGTGGTCTTCAAATGAGTGTTATGATGATGATGATAAATACATTATCGTATTGGTAATGTTACTGCTAATCCTCGCATGGCGCCGTACTCTTGAAGATAACAGAACTACACATCTAAAAACTAGTTAATTTTCCTGTCCGGTGGGTGGAGCGCCGTGTACAACGGATAGCGGCAATTATCGGCGCAGAGTCACGTTATCTGTGCAATTATACGTGAGATCTTATTGCAGTTCTGATATATTGATTTAATGACGTCAAATATGTGTAGTATGTTGTCATTCAGCATCATATCAGCCATAGAAAGTCCACTGTTGGACATAAGCCTAAATGAAATACACTTTTGCCTATAATAACCGCGCTGGGCAGGCGTGTTTTGGTAATCGCAGAGCGTGACTTGACGACGACTATGATGCTGCCCATCTTCACCCTGTAGTACTTAAGCTGCCCTGTTACTGATGTATATATCGCCATCTGTCGGTTTCGGTACCTTAGTCGCCTCTTACGACATCCGGAACAGGTACTATTCTACACCGCCAACAGACTGACAGCGAAGTAACGGCTAAGTTATAGTATACATGTTGTCATCACAGCATACCGATTCTTGATGTCATTCGTACTTAGCGCCTTCTTTAAAAATAAGTAGCTGTATGCCCTTGAGATTCGTTTGAATAATGAATTAAAACGTGTCCGTATGAGTTAGTATTGATTAAAATGATTCTGAAATGATTCCAAATGGATGCATAGTTGATTGCACATTGCACATGACGAACAATGGCCCGACCTGTTTGACGTTGGAACAGATTCAAGGTATACATCGCAGTCAAACAATGGTATAATCGATGACATTATTCACATTTGTATTGTATTGTAGGAAGCAGGTGGGTACGTCGCGACGCCTTGTAAGGAAAATGAAAGAAAATGATAACGTAAATTCGACGAAGAACCTCGGAAAACTCTACCCTTGAGTTATTCCGAGACAATTTCTTAGTCACTTCCTTATTCTATCAAACATGTTTTTAATTATTATTTTATAGTTGAAAGATATGTTATATTAAAGATCACACATTGATTGCTAGAGATGATTTTTGCGAAACCTTTTTCCATATAAATGAGTATCCGTTATTGAATCTCGCCGCAGCCTCGCGAAGTGCGTGATAATATTGCTGTATCGGCAGGTAGATCAGTCTGTCGCCGGCACTTGACTGAGTGACACTTGTCGCCGTTGAAAAACTCTCTTGACGGTTGACCCTTTTGTCATCTATTCGAGAACATAGGGTAGTATTACCTGTGGCTTCCCTCCCCACAACCTTGCGCCCGCGCATGTGAGACCTGTTTTCTCCTGTCTCTTTCCCACGCAAGAGTAACCTAGTGCTTGCCCGTTCATCCCATTATTTGAATTTAGAATTTTTAAACTTACCTGCCCGCCGGACGTGCTGTTCGTGTTTCTTTACGAGAGTTATGTGAATATTTAGAATTCTTATGGTGTAATAATAAGTTCATAGTATATGATGTGTTCAAATTGTGTAATATTTACTAGTGAAGTGTGATATTTTGTTACTTGTGATTGATTGTGATCAACCTCAGGATGCATTACAAGCAATTGTTTAAGAGGTAATTGTTTCGGTCAGATCAGGTAATTAAATTAAGTTAATTACTAATAGAAATTTAATTGCGTCAGACATGGCGTGTCAGATGTTGAGCCTAGTCTACACAGTGATCATGTAAAGTTAGCACAGGTGTTATGTACCGACATAATTTTGTTTTTAATGCGCGGTTAGCGACTGGCAGTCTTGTATTATTCTATAGAAATTTGTTTGTAGTGTTTGTTCTACTTACACCGTACTGTGATTGGTATTTAATGCCCCCTGTACACCGTGTCACTATTCTAAAGATTTAATAACTGTAAACACTTTAACGATAGTAATTTAAAAAGAATAATCGAATGGATTATAAAAGAGTCTGCATTATGGTAGCCTCCAAATTTTGTTAGTAACCACGTAATTTCTGATTATTTTTATAGCAAAGTCACGTTCATTAGTAGATACAGTAGTTTTTGTGTGTATTCAAGTGTAATGGCGTCATTAAGAAAGGTTGGAGTTATCAAAACGCACCTTGATTAGTAGGTATCCAACTAAAGTTTTGTATCGGATGAGGCAGGAATACTTCCAAAACGTATTTTTCAAAGTTTCACAAGAACGCACGTATAAATTATAAGGATGGGTACACACGAAGCCCTCGGGCGGTGAACAACCGGTAATATCTTGTAATCAGGCAGTCGTGCAGTATACGCCTGGGAAGCATTGCACCAGAATATGCATCAGCAACGTTTTTATCGTACTGTCAAGAATAATGACTGCACATTACGAGATGAACTCCAGCCCCATGTCGTTTATCTTTTTCTCGCATATCGAATAAATTTAAATAAAATACCGTAAATAATACATTTCAATTTTGATTAAAGAAAAACAATAGATATTTAATTTAAAAGTAATATGCTTTTATTAGCTTCGCCTGAATGAAAGGTTGATGATAATACAGAACTTTGTTCTGATATCCTGACACGGACAAGATTTAGAAAATCCAGAATCATGAAAAAAATTAAGTCGCCTAGTTTTATAACCGACTATAAGATACAATTTTTGAGGAGTTATCGAACAGTACAGAAAAGCAATCACTCTATATATTCAAACAAATTTGTGAGTGTTTAAAAAAACCAGGTAAAGCGTTTTTTTTCTCATTGCAACAGGATAGGTGCAAATTAACTTGAATGTACTCACGTACAATGAAAAGACTGATGCAAAGGACTGGGCATAGTAAATTGTCTAATAAGTCTTGAAACAGCCGAGCACTCACGTACGGAGAATAATTTCCGCTGTGTTATACATCTACTTAAAAGGCATCCATAACAACCGTTTCCACAAAGGAAATTTGTATCAAAACTGGTATTGTCTCAGGCCTTTCAACCGACGACAATTTCTTAGAGATACACCCATCCCGTTTCCCATAACTTAGTGCATCGTTCGCTTTGTTCGTCAAATGAAAATGTAATTTATCAATCCTATGCGAAGGGCTATTTTCTAATGTAGCTTAATGCCTGTTAGTTCGTGTTGCCGCTGATTCGGTGATGACAATACCTTTATTCTGTATTCTAAAGTCGTTGTTGTTTCCCGCGATGTACGAGTAGTGTTAATATTCGATTTCAGTATCGGCTTGTGTCTGTCTGGATTCAGATTTGGATCCGTTAAACGATCCAAAGTTTGTATTTAAGTTTTATTTGACCTCCTTCGTAGTATCATGAATCACATCTGCTATCATTCCTTTATCCCAAAGGATTATTAGTGATTTTTGGATACGGTTACGCATGTTATAGCTATGGTTTTGTTTTCCACAAGGCACGTTACTTAGCCTTATCTTTCTTTTTTTACAACCTTAAAGCTACCTTGTACTGTTGCTTTCTACAATGAAATTTTAAGCAATGCTTAATAAAGTTATTTGTTATTAATGCATGCGCACATTAACTAAATAAATATAAGTGTTTAAAGTGGTTTGTGTAATATAACTGTATATTCATGTCATACATAATACTTTTTTCTATTTTCCGAAATCGTTGTTTCCTGTTTTGTAGTATTATTATTCAATTTCAGTATCCGCTTGCACCTGCATACAGATTTGAGTCCATTAAGCGTTGTGTTTAATTCGATTTCTAGTAATTATTATGCAAATACATATCAGTTCCCTTATCAAATCTGTGATACAGTTCCGAATAAAACTATCAATGGTAACGGACCGTGGTCATAAATTTCGTACGGTTCCGTACAACGTAAAGAATTTTATCCTATCAGTTTTTACGATGTTTGCTCGCTTAATGCATATTCATTGTATGTTCTTATTTAAATATTTAAATTGGTAAAAGCTCAATTTTACGATAAAATCACTGAGATTAATCGATAGAGGTGATTTTAAGTTAGTCTGTCGATTTTATAATTGTACATAATGGCCAAATGTTATTTGTATTGGATGTGTAAGAATATGTACGTTACGCTTTCACGGTTTAATATGTGAATACATTTTAATATAGTTTACCTATTTAGCGAAAGTGACTACTTTTGTTCTTGAGAAAGTTGACATATAGGCAGATAATTATTTAGATATTTAGAATATACGCAGAGTGATTCACGGGTGAGAACTAGTATTTAATATTAAAATCCTTTTTATATTATGGAATGCGAGAAACTTCCATTCGTTCACAAATTCCTTGGATGAAAAAAAGTTTATACTTCTTTCAACTCCATAACAAGAGTTTGGGAGCTGATTTAAACATGTGTTAAAAGCTTATACTTAAGATGTACTTGAGATGACCCATTTTTTACGAGGAATAGGTACCTTTAGGGTAAACGAACCGTAAGGAGGGTTCCTTATCTTTTCTCTTTTAAGAGATTAGCGGCGTTTTATATAGAACCTTTCGTAAAATTTAAAGAGAATTATATTAAAACTTGTGACTGAGCGTGAAATTTTAAATGATTACTTAACTTGGGAGGAATATAAATTTTAGAATGAATTCTGTCGTTAACTCCTTGGGAGCAGGAAACGTAGAAGTGCTATAAAATTACGTATTAAATCATCTATACTAATATAAATTAAAATAAGTCTCTCTGTTTGTCCGTATAGAACATACTACTAATTTTGATCGCATCAAAACCTGTGCGAACGTAGTTTCGGTAAAAAAACTAATGTTATTAAAATAATATCACTAAAGTTTACATACTGCTATTAAAATCCGTATAATCTTGTGTTGTTTGTAATTATTGACAGAGAAAACGATAACAGTTATTCTAATTATTAATATTTTCAATTATATTTACAAAGTTATAGCAAATTAAACATAATATATGCAGCTTATAGTTCCGAGTTAGGAGTACCACAAGGCATGCTACTTGGCCCTATCTTTCTTTTGATGTATACCTCCAAAACAACAATGAATTGTTTTTTATACTACCATCTTAGGGTAGTTTTGAGTCTTACTAGCCTTGTAGCGGAGCAAATCCTTATAGTTTCTGGTCGCTTACCGAAGTGACCCGATCTGATGTACCGCGTTCTATATACTGTCAGCTCTTGACGCCTAACGCTGGCTCTGTATAGCTGGTCTGTCGGTGGTACCTAGAAAAAATAGTTGTATATTTAGCAGCGCATGTCTAATGTACAGCTGTGACCTACTCAGCCTCTTCTGTTGTCAAGACAACCTGGAGCTGGTTGTAAGTAAGCGATTTATTTTATATATATTTTTTATATCATATATATTTATTGCGTTTATTTATACAAATATGTATGTAACGCTTACGTTTTTTTGTATATATATTGTCTGCACCACTATATTGTCTGCTTTTGTTTCGTATAATGGTTGACTCGGAGATCGGAATGGCAACTGGCATTAAGTCCGCAATTTGTACATTTTGTAATATTTTTTTGCAATAAAGTAAGTTCAATAAATAAATAAAATTGGTGCAACGATATTGTTACCTGGTCTTAATACTTGTGAAGATTCACAAAAAAATGTGGAATAACATTATTTTGCTATATTAATATCAAACACGTTATTTTCTACTTTAAGGGTCGCTTAAAGAAATGTATCGGGCGTTCCGAGAGTTGGCATAAAAGGGACATCAGACTATGTCATTATTTTTATTAATTAGTCGCAGATTATGAAGTGGCCTGCGTGGTATTGTCGTTAGGTTTTATGGTGTCGTCCTATTACAGCAATTATGTTAATATCAGCGTCATAATGACGTGCTTACAACCCAGTTACATAATACGCCCGGCTGCGTGATTCGTTCGTTTCCTTACATATTTACAAGCGGTATGGCTAGTTGGCAGATACGTTTAAGAAGATATTTAATACAGATTAAGGTTTACGCGTTCTCAAGACATAATGAAATATGAATTGACGACAAAATGTCATAAAGATACTACTTTTCAACGACTTTTAAACGCTTTATATCTGATTAACTGTGCCCACGACTACGTCCGCGTGGAATAGTTTTTTTTGGGTACCATACCTCTTTACCTTAAATTATATAAACTTTAAATGTCATGATATTTTTATCGATTCAATGGCTTGAAAAAAAAGTTTTAAGTTTCTAGCTCCAAAAATAGCGATACTTCAATACAACTTTTCATCCCCCCTTTCGACTTCTCACAACTCTTTTTTTTTAATTAAAAATAGCCTATGTCCTTTCTCAGGGTCTAAAGATTGTCTGTGCCAAATTTCATCACAATCGGTTTAGAGGTTTAAGCGGGAAAACGTAACAGACAAACAGACAGGCAGAGTTACTTTCGCATTTATAATATTAGTAGGGATTATTTTAATTTTTATTAGAAGTTTTGATTACCTTACGGCAGTCGTTCTCAAGAGTGACAGAAGTAATGTCAAATGAGTGACGTATGGACGTATATATGTACTACTTAAAAAACGTTCGCAGTTTAAATTTCGAATATTCTAGTTTCCATCCATGAAGGTGGTTTGGCGGTGCTATGATGTTGGCCTTTTTGGTCGTATGAATATATAGAATTCTCGGTGGTATTTTCCAACCATCCTGGAAATTCTCTATTGAAATTGTGGTGGTTTAATTAGCTCTTCTTCATTATGAAAAACTTAGGTATTGATAATATCGCTCGAGTAAATATTTTTATATCTAGTATTATTATCGATGTCCATGTTAATTTATTTGATAAATTATCGACGTATTGTGTAAATCATATTAAATCATATTTTACCTTATTGAATCGAATTAAACCAAGCGCTGACGACCATAAATGCCAGGTCACGTTTTTATGTCTAAGTTTTTCCTAAAGATTATAAGCATGATAAAATAAACTACTTTGTGGATACACAACTAGATGGTGCTTATTAAAATCTTATATTTATTCTTAATAATACGGTAGTCAACTACGTATTTATCACAATCAAAATGAAATGAATGATATATACACTGCATTAAAACTGTAATTTTAAGAAACTAAATGTCACTCTAGCTATTGAATGGCTATGCAGCAGACGGAATGTACTACACAATATTTTCTGTAGAGACCTAAGCAAGACAAAATGAATTTGAGGATTTACTGAACGTTCTATTGTCCATTAATTTTACATCAAATCCGTGTGATGAATAATACTAAATAAAATCAACATGGTAAAGTCAGAAATAGAAATTCGAACTGTCTCGGATACTGCGAAGTGTTGACCGTACTTAATCGTAAAAAAAATATACAATCGTAACGTAAATTCTGTAAGCTTTCACCATGACGCGTAAGTCACGACGGCGACCGAGGTGTGGAATTTGTAAAAAACCATCGTTTATGGAATTTGTCTACGATCGTGGTTATAATAATGTATGTACGTTTATGAAATAAATTGTTATGTGGGCGAAGGTACCTCTAATAGCTGTTGGATTACAATAAATTTAAAAACACACCAAGGTAATCTTTGGATCTTTAGGAACATTTTATCGTATCAAATTAACTGTTATGGTTTGTTGTCGTGACTTCTGAACGCTGTTGAATGCTCGGTAATTCATATGATTATTGATGGTAGTTCGAAAAAAATAATAGTTAAAACCATAGATATGATTCAAATCATATCAGCCCTTGTAAGTCCACTGCTAGACATAAGCCTCGCAAGGACAGGAGGAATTTTGCTCATAATTGCCCACGGCAATCGCGAAACTCAGCTTTCGCGATGGCCATGCTGCTGCGAATCCCCACCATATGCATTTGAGCGACCCTGGCTCGGATTGATTACCGCCATCTGTCGGTTTTGGTACTATAGTCGCTTCTTATGACACTTGTCTGCCTCATACATAAGGAAGTACAATTCTACTCTGCCGGTACCTCAAGGCAAAGGATTCAGATTTTTATAGGAAAAGGATTCAGATTTTTATAATATATTTGTTCATATATAATTTCAGTATATAAGTATAAGTTAGTAGTCTGTGATTGCATAGATTACTAAACTACACATCGAATAATGGACTGATCTAGAAGAGTAATAGAAAGCAATTATTTCTTCTCTTGTTAACATGTGTTGGCCAAAAATCAACAAGATTGTACCCAGCTCGGAAATCTCATTGTCACTTAGGCATCGTGACTTGGTTAGACCTAATCGCAAATTCAAGCAATTCCGAAAACCTTTTAAGCGTTGTAAAATTCTCACGAAATATTCGGCGGCTCACGACAACGGAGCCTCTCCCAAACATCAACAAAGGATCCATTCATGGAAATAAATAAAAGAAAATTTAAAAGCCTCCGCATACCGAAGTAATCTGTGGATTCCCAATAAAAGAAAAAAATACAGGTAACCAATTTTGGGGATGACGTAACGGTCGGATACGTTGGAGTAGACGGGAGTTTATTTTTGTTTCTTTTATTACGATTATCTTTCTCGTTTTTGTTAATACCAGATGTTTCGACTTTTGCAGTGAACATTTTATTTGTTTGTTTTAATTATTATTGATGCCCATTGTATGAAAACAAAAAACAATCAGTGTCAATTTTTTTTCATAAATTTGTTTGCAATAAAATTGGTTTGGGGCATTGTTTGAGATGATTTGATAAGAGATTAAATCGTTGGATTGGAGATTGTATGGTAATTGGTTTCAGAATGTATTAAAACCCTCCAGCATGTATGATTATAAATGATTGATGAATACAAGAACAGGCCCAGTGAATAGAATGAAACCAATTGTTATTATCCTATTTGCAAGTCATACATTTTTCGAAATGCTGTCTTGTCGATTATGTAAATACTTACACATATATTTCTTTAAGCAATATCATCAATTCCAGACAGACCTGTCGAAAGAATTTAACCGTGAACATTGTGTATAAAGAATTTGATTTTAACAGCATATCAATTGGCAATTGAGACAGTGTTTTCAATCTTGAAATAGTCGAATTGTTATTTACCTTAGCTTAATGATATATTTTCACTATGAAAACCTATTTCTTTATTGATTTCTTTTTTTATAAATTGATTGTTAACGCATTTTTTGTAATTGATGTTTCGGATTTGTTGTTGATATATTTATTGATTGTGGAACTGCCGGTAGAATAGATAGTACGTACCTCTGTACCCAGGTGCCATAGAAGCGACTGAGGTACCGGATCCGACAGAAGGACTATTTAATATTTTCGGCATCTAGTTCTCAAATCATGATATAAATAGAAGCAAATTGAATTTGTTACATTTAGTATATTTTTCTATATAACCTTGCCTGTCCACCGCCGTCGTGAGTGACACGTGTGTAAATTCTATTGAAAGTCTTTTCGAGAGGCTTAGGTATGTCTAATAGTGGACGTACCATGGCTGATTTTAATATATAATGTAGACTACGCCCGGTCTGAGTTTCCTCCATACATCTGTGAATTGGTCGTTAAAATGTAATAAATATGCCATGATGAACATGGGACATTGCCGCTGATTCATTTTGTTCAAATTTAAGTTGATAATATTGAAATATAGACGACTTGATAACTTTAATAAATTTATCAATGCAATACAACTATTTTCAATATGACTTAATTAAACTACTACTATAGAACATCTCCCGAGGACGCCCTATGCGAGTGCACCAAGGTAATGTTGAACCGGTTGTTAGTAACACTAATGCCAGACATTACACGCTTATTACATTTGCTACGCATGCATACTTAATGTAGCAAGTTTTGAGATTACATTAATGATTAATAAATTGTGTATAATCTAAATAGTTAGTATTTCTATATGATGTCGTGAAGAACTAGCCAGCTTCATTCGTTGAGTCGTTACAATCATATACTCACCAACAGAACCTAAAATTTTCATCAATTCATCCCCATTCAATATTGAATTCAATTGGCTCGCGTTTATAGATTATTTTCGATTTCAAAATGTTGACAGATTTATGTAAGTTACTCTAGTAATATATTTTGTTTCATAATAAATCCTATAATCATTTTTCAAATTATTTTACATATGCTGAACGGATTAGCCGTTAGGTACCGACAGATAAGAATAGTACCTCCCTCTGTACCAGGTGTCCTAAGGGGCGACTAAGGTACCAGACCCGACAGACAGATGGCGGTATAATCATCCGGAATCATCCACACTGTGGGTAAGCTGCGCTCTGCGATTGCCAACACACTTGCCAAATATGAGCAAAATGAGATGATTGTGTCGTTATAAAAATATGGTGGTAATAAAACCTGCGTGTGATCGTCTGTACCTACATAGATATTTTGTGCTTCCTTCAAACAATATTAATCTAATAAATTGGTTATGATTAGCCCCGAGGGATTTCTAGTTAGTCAGAGTCCAACTGATTATTTCTACAACAATAATGAATACTTAGCGTCAATGTATCAAAAATGTATCTCACCAGCTTTACCTAAGAAATATTCCACTTAAGAACACGATATTTATTAATTAAAATATGTTAAGCGATAAATAATGCGAAGTTAAAACATCACATACCCCGCATTCCACAGAAGAGTCTAGGGTGTGTTCACACACAAGGTAAACAAACTTGTCGGTCGTGGACTCGCCCTTAAATAGTCGGCCCATTAGTCAATGGTTGGTTAAGTGCAGCGATAAGCTTAACCAAGTAAGACCTGGTTAACTAAGTTGCCTGCCGTGTTTAATGATGTATGTATGTACCTTTTGCTTTAAGTCCTGTTCGATCGCGAGATTTGAGATTGTCGGTATCATTAAGTGCTATTAGTTCGTGCACCGCACGATGTTCAATAGATTTTATCATTCGTCTGATTGAATCCGACCAAAGTTTTATATCCTGTCATATCATGCTGTATCCAATATGATTTTGCCAATTCGAATTATTGGCTTTATGATTGAAAATTAATATAAACATATATATCACTACATAGTATAAAACAAAGTTGATTCCCGCTGTCTGCTAGCCTCATGTATGCGTAGATTTTTAAAACAACGCCACAGAATTTGATACGGTTTTTATCACATAGTGATTCAAGAGATAGCTTTAACATATATGTATAATAGGTACATGCATAATACAGTAAAAAAACACTGATGATTTCCGAGATTTTGATGTAATGTAAATAAACACACTTTTTGCGCTCACATTGCAAATGCTGACTGAACCCGACGAGATAGATCAATATAACGTACTACAGTACTGTGCACCTTAAAAAGGTCTACAAAAAAGTCCGCGATGAATATATATATATCTGCATATGTCTATCTCTTAGGGACGACCCACAATAACAATTGTTTATCCGTGCAAAGCAGGGGTTGGGTTGCTGGTATATTATAATAATGACAGGTTAAACTTTATAGAATTCAGATTTTTGTTTAAAAACGCATAAGACGACGGCGTGAAATTGATAGCAGCAGTCCAGTCATCGTTACTTATCTAATTTAAAACTAAGTTTTTTTTGACATCACGAACATATTTTTAATAATCTCTACATAAATTAAAACAAATAGTAGATTATTACATGTAAACGAATTTGCGGGAAAAAACAATTTATTTATTGGTTATTTAAAATGCATTGTTATTCCGATCAGTTATCTAGAACATTATATGTTCTTGAATCAGTGCTGTCGAATGAATGAATGGAACAATTTTGATACAATTAGACTCCAAATCTAAGGGTGAATTCTAACAAATATTGAAATTAATTAAACGATTTTTAGCGGGTTAAAAAGCGGTTTATTAAACTTTTTACATTCTTAGTTAGAGATGTTGTTAAGGATTTTAAAGTTACAAATGAGTAGTTACAATTATTAGATAGAAATTTGTATTGCATTAACGGATATCAATCAACTAATTGGCCGTTTCTGAGACAAGCATGTAATGCGATTGCTCTTTCTATGTTCAAAGTTTGAATAATTTAACTATGCGAACATGACTCGTCGTATCATTTTAAGTATATACGGTACACATTTAGAGAAATAATGTTTTATCGAGTATGCAATCCTAGAGAAATGTCTTATTTCCCAGTGACTGGTCAGTGGCGGCGATCAGATTGGCAGCCATAACTGGCACTTAGAGATTATACGGCCATTAGACTGCAATTTGCAGCTTCACACGGAGCATAAATTGCCGTTTTCTGCGTGATGGTATTGCAGTATCCCTCGGCACTTCCTATTTTTATTCACAGGCTAATTATAGACTAAAGTATATATAACGATTGCGACGCCGGAAAGTATTTCCTCCACTCCTTAAGTCCACTCCTGGACATAAGCTTCTCCAAGAAAGGAGGTTTTATGCCCATAATTGCCGCGCTGGGTAAGAGTGTTAGCAATCGCAGAGCGCGGCTATCGCGATGGGGATGCTGCTGCCCATCCCCGCTCTTTGCATTTGAGTTATCGTGACGGGGTGCTGCTGCCTATTTCCGCCCTGTGCGTTTGAGCTATCGCGACGGGGATGCTGCGGCCCATCCCCGCTCTGTGCATTTGTGCTATCGCGACAAGGATGCTGCGGCCCATCCTCGCTCTATGCATTTGAGCTATCGCGACGGGGATGCTGCGGCCCGTCCCCGATCTGTGCATTTGAGCTATCGCGACGGGAATGCTACTGCCTATCTCCGCCCTGTGCATTTGAGTTATCGCGATGGAGATGCTGCTGCCTATCCCCGCCCTGTGCGTTTGAGCTGCTCAGATTCGGATTGATATGCCGCAATCTGTCGGTTCTGTTACCTGAGTCGCTTCTTTAGACACCTGGTGCAGTGGGAGGTACTATTCTATTCTGCCGGTACCTTCCGGTACATTTCAATGGTCACAGACTGTAAGGCAAGGCGTAGACTGTGATATATAATAATTAATTCTATTTTATAATTAAATAAGATTTGATTTTCACTTCAACACGCCGTAATTATTAGATCCAGATAACTTTCCTTAGCTCCGGTATCATGGCGGCCGTTGATCATTTCAAGATACCAGACACCTTCATATCTGCGCATCAAGAAATAACACGGCTATGTCGTGCGACCGTAACTGTACACCAGGCTAGTGAGGCGTCGTGTGTCTTCCGAAACTTGATACACAGTCTAAGCATCCTCGTCGTGTCTCGTGTAAAACTGTCGCTCTTCTCACGGGCGGGAATGATGGCCATTTTGAATTTAACGGGTCATTTGAGTTGTTTCCATTGATTGCATTGTTGTTTATATCGGTCCAAAAGACGACAAGAATCCAAGACAAATATCGGGGTTTTGTTTGTTGCCTACACAGGGATGGATAAGGTTAACTTTAAAGCAGGCTTAAAGAAGATAATGAGGATTACGATATGATTAGATTAAATAGTTCAATTATTTGCCTGCTTTTTCTAAAAATTTTGCCTTTAAAAAAGTTA
The DNA here is from genome assembly GCA_020976665.1 of Heortia vitessoides. NCBI lineage: Eukaryota > Metazoa > Arthropoda > Insecta > Lepidoptera > Crambidae > Heortia > Heortia vitessoides. The sequence goes on from JACJUM010002929.1 coordinate 11,030,217, forward strand.
GTTATCTTTAAGGATTTCATTCTCTTAAGTAAATATAGCTTAGCGAAATTTATAAACATTCTTAAAACTTATATTAACAAGGACATAAACACGTGACAAGTTAAATTTATTATGAATAACAGTTATTTGTGAAGCATGGAAAATTCAGTAGCCACGTCTCCATCACATTCATTTTTGTAATTGTACAAAAACCGTAACAGATGTTCATAAAGACGCGCGAACCTTTTAAAATTCACGGCGAGTGTGTTTCGAAACAATTGTATGTAACAGTTGCAATGAAAACGTTAGAAAGTGTTCAAATTAATTCAGCAAACACATTCACCGGATTTTATATTATATGGTCCCGCGTCTGGGAGTCTATTGTAGCGGAGTGCTTTCACAAAATAATATTTACTTTTTTTCCTGTTGGTTTCTCTAATTAATATTTTGTACGCTATTATATTTGCATGCATTTGTGTCGATTTTTTTTTTATCTTTATGCCGAGCTATCGGCACTCACGTTAGATTGCTGTATATTTTTGAAGATTGCCGTTCCCCTTTTAGTAATAACCCTATGCCAAATTCTAGTTCTAGTAAAGACTTGACTCTTAAGACTTAAGTAAAGACTCTTCTTGCAACTTCGTTTGTGTGGATTTCACATTAAATCACGTCCTGCGGCACGCAATCCACATGTTGAATTTTATAAGAATGCACCATTAAGCAAGCGTGCGAGTGTTTGCGTCTGTAAAAATAAGTGTTATTTTGTTAATATGGAATGAAATTGATTAGCTTTTAGCTGGTTTGAATCCTATATCAAACAAATAATTGTTTTCTTGATGCCACCAATTAGTGAATATGGTATGAAAAACGAATCTTTTCTCTTTCTATATATGTATGTATATGGTTATTCTGTATATATGAGATCTATAAACCCATGAAAACGGTTGCATCAATCACCACGTCTTATTTTCACACATGTATTTTTTAATTGAGATAGTGGGCTATCTGTTATAGATAAATAAATACATTAATCGGGTTCATCTAGTTTTTTATAAGTACATATAGAATTAGGCAGAATTTTCATAAATATTTTCTGAAATTAAATAAGAAAGGATAAAAGTCTCTCAGTTTGGCGGATTACGTTAAATCCCTATTTCCATCATCGAAACTCATTGACAACAATCGACAATGACACAGAGTCGTTGTTAAGCGATAAACTAGGAAAAATTTAACATTTTATAATTATTCAAAATTTATTACGGTAGTTATTCTAAAAATCACATAAGCATACTAATGATAATTAACCGAGACTATCCTAGTCAATTAGATTGAATTCCTAGGTCTATTAATCATTTGCAAACTATGATAAAAAGAAGCCATAATTTACATCTCTAACATTATAATAACTGTAAAATTATGATAGTGTCGTAAAAGTCTTTGATGTTTATATAATGCATCGGAACAAATCGTTTGGCCTTTCCCACACTACCGTGCTTCTGTTTATATTACTACAGTGGGTACCCATTGTGTATAAGATTAATTTGATAAACAGAGCAGTATACAGCAATTGTAATTCAAAATATATGTAATACACGATCGCGGTCTTAATATTTTGTAAACAGTAACTTTTATATGATACAAACTAAACTTAATATTAATGCTACTGTTTTGAGAGCGAATATTTGGGTATTTTATATAGAAATGATTATACGCATATATAAGATCTATAAACCCATGAATACGGTTGCATCGATCGCCATGTTTTATTTGACGTGGTTATCGGCGGAGTAGAATGGCACCTCCCTCTCTACCAGGTGTCTTAAGAGGCGACTAAGGTACCGGAAAAAAAATGTTAGGTTAGGTAGTCGTATATATCATAACACGATTAAATTGTTGGAGTCCAACGTAATTAATGTTTTTTAAATATTTAATGTTAATTAATAATAATTAGTATGCTGCGATTTAGCGTTTCACCACTTGTTGGGTTTATTGGCAACCTTTAATAATATAGTAAATTAATTAATTGTACTTGTTGTGCTTTTTGTAATATCATATCATTATTCGGCTCCTAGTTGACAAGTATTGTTATGGCATCTATAAAAGTCTTTGCTTTATCTTACACGATCTTAGTCTTCTTAATATAGTCAACATCTAAAATCTAAATGAAGTGACTTGGTATAGCATTAAGGCAGAAAGAAAATTTGTTATGTCTTTTCTACAGTTATACATTTCTTTATAATAGAAATAAATAAAAATATTATGATACATTACGTGACACTGCAGTCTGTCAGACAATGTATAAAATTTCACAACCAATTTTGAATTTAATGACTTGCATTTAGTTTTATATTCATTGCGAAATATTGTCCGATTTCATTAAGTTTTTCTATTGCCTTATGTATACAAAAAGTAACATTACTATAACGCTTAGTTTTCGTGAGTACTTTCTTTGCTTTACTATTCATAAAATATCAAACGTCATGTACGCAACAAAACTATTTTGTTCTACTGTTTAGGTATATGAAATATTGCTGACTTTATACAGTACAAAGGTTATGTTTATATTTACATGTATACCATGTAAGTTACGCAAACTTAACATTATTTTACAACGACCTAGGCAATAACATTTTGACGTAGGTAGATATAGGTCAAATAGGTCAATAAAATGTTTGAAGATTGTACCTAAAACACTAAAACAGGACAGATATATTCGTATGCATAAGCTATATAACATATTGCGATCCACAACTACGATTTAAAGCAGAGTAAAAAATTTAAAATCATATACAAAATTATTATGCCCGTGAAAAATCAAACGAGCAGACTATAGATAATATGATCAACCCACACAAAGCGATTCAGTACATTTGCAATTAACTTAAAACCGCTGCCTTCCAATTCTTCGTGTTAAATAAAGCCCATTTACCAATTTCCGTTACCTCCGATGATGGAATAAGTCAAAAGACATAATTCCCAATTGAATTTTAATTGGAAATTGTGTAAATTTTTCTCGCGACCGTAATCAAGGCTGGCATTGTAGTCCGCATTCGTGTGTGTGGCTTCCCACGCCTCGCCCCTTGGGCGTGCCGTCGCACGGGAATGAGTATTCAAATAAATGGTTCCGTTTTTTTATACTTGATTAGCAATTTGTAAACAAGCATTTGATCTGCGTGCATGGTAAGATCGGATACGCAAGGATGGCAGTATAGTTTAAGATCCGAAGCCATCGGTGTACCGAATTTAACATTGTTTTGCTGAAATAAAAATAGAACACGTACAATATTGACTATCATCATCATATCAGTCCACTGCTGGACATAGGCTCCTGTCTAAATAAAGGAAAATGTTAACCATAATTGCCACGCTGGGCAAGCGATTTGGCAATCGAAGTGGATGCTGCTGCCCACATCCGCCCTGTGTAATTGAGCTATATTATTTTTATTTCGGATGGATTTACCACCATCTGGCGGTTTTGATACCTTCGTCGCCTCTTACGACATCTGGTACAGAGGAAGATTCTATTCTACTCAGCCATGGGGTACCCCCATGGCTTACGGGTTGTACTATTTATGTATATTGAATATTTGGCGATTGGGATAGGTGGTGAAGTGGCAGTGTTCATTTATCTTTAGCTATTTTGTTACGCTACGACAAAATTTGTTGGCTTACTTGTTCTTGTATATGAGGTTGCCATATGTAAAGGTATTTTATTGGTATATACATTATTAAATACATAATTTTATACCCCGAATGTATAAACTAACTAGATATAATGGCGGCATACTACAAATCAGTCGGAAATATATCCCGTCAAAGTTTCATATAACAAATGGTTTTCTAACTATATTTAGAAATTGTTGGGTACCAAAGTGGTATTAGAAAATAAAATGTGAAATTTACCCGCTAGAGCCTATCGAAGGCGCGAACAACTGTCAAGCCAGTTCGAGGCTTACATAAAACCCAGCACTAATGCATTGAAAGGAATTCTCCAAAGTTGTAAAAGTGACAATAAACCCAACTAACTGGTAATGAAATAATATTTCAACTTTCCACTTTCTCGTAGCTAAGCCAGCGAAACGTGTATTGTTCCGGTGAACACTGTATATTATAATACCCACTTTGGTAACTTGATGCTTTTCATGGAGATAAATATTGATCTGTATGTTAACTGCGATTTCGCATCATCCAAACTTCACTTTACTCTGTTTCGCTCAACAACTCTTGGTTTAACTGTAGGTATGAAAATTTATCGTACATCCATGTCTAAGGTTCCTACTATCTACTATAAATTAATTATATATTCAACACCATTATTATCATTATCGTCATCATCAGTACAAAACTGTGTGTACTGCTCCCGCTCTGTTGTATTTGCGTAAAAAATACACGATATGCTACTGCCAATTTCCGCTCTGTTGCAGTTTCGGATGAAAATACCGCCTAACAGTCCCGGTATTTCAGCCTTTTACGATATCTGGTACTGGGAGAAGAACTATTCTACTGTGCCGGGACCCCTAAGGCTTATACTTTTATCAATATCAATTGAAAACGTAACAAGCAATCGCGGCAGACTTCCGCATCATCATCATATCATCATCATCATAGCAGCCGTAAAACATCCACTGCTGGACATAGGCCTCCCCAAGAAACGGGGAATCTGTCCATAATTGTCGCGCTGGGCAAGCGTGGTGGCAAACGCAGAGCGTAGGTTCGCGAAGAGTATTCTGCTACACGTCCCTGCCTTGTTGAATTTGAGCTGGACTGCTCTGCCGGTACCTCACGGCTCCTATACTTACCAAGTGCGGCCTGGAGGTATTGTGATTCCGAACTGCCCTCCCAAATTCGATTGTGGATGCACCGTGGATTATTGAGGGGAAATTGAACAAGCTTTCATCGGTAGACTTGATGAAAACAAGAGGGTCAGGTGCTGGTTGATTGTTCTAAGTATCACGTTATCGTCATATCGCCCGTAAGAAGTCCAATGCTGGACGTGGGCCTTTCTGAGTGATCTCCAATAAGACTGATTGTATGCGAACTGCTGTATTAGTCAGATCGTCTACCTACCTTGTGGGTGGACGCTCTACGCTGCGCTTGCCAGTACGTGCACTCTATTCCAGATGCAACCTAAAACATGATAATATTTTGTGACGAATTTTTTTCGCCTTCTTGCAACTAATTAAGTCGGATAAGGCATCATGAGCACGTTATTTTTTGAAATTTTTTGCTTTAACCATGAATAATCAAAAACGTAATGATAATGTTTTTGTGGCAATGTTATGTTCTCAGCGATGTTTAGCATTCGCTAATGAACATTTAGCGAGCAACCGTAAGTCAAATGAACTTCTTTTTATTCTTCTACGCTAATCACTTTATTAGTTACAAGTATTTTATGATTTGCATCGGTATGATTGAGTAAGGTTTCATTCGACCAACTTCCTCCTTCATATATAAAGATATATAAGTAAATTGGACTGTAGTAGCAATAATTAATACTCCTTATATATAATTATAATGAAATACATTAGTTTCAAATTTATTAATTTTAATTTTTAATAATTTCACAATAGAGTACAAAAACATATTCCACGCACAGAACTGTGCAAGTCGTTTCATAGCCTCATTAAAACAAAAGAGGTATGTCGGCCAAGTTTTTAACAAACACTGATGAACAATACAAGATTACTATTAATGATACCACTTAATACAGGTTTTAAAGTAAATCAAGTATTTCAAGCTAATGTTTGCAACAATAGCATTGCCATTAAAGCGATTTAATACTTTTGTTTTCTACATCAGAAGCATGCTGTGACTCAGCATTGTCTAGTTAGGTACCATCCCAAATTCGTCGTGTACTCTAAAGCGGTTACAAAAAACCCGTGGGAAATAATGATAATAATGACTACGCCATTCAGACAATCGAAGTTGGAACTGTTTTATTGATTTAAGATCGTGTTGTAGACGATTTGGTTGGTTGTGTACCGGATGTGACGTGGCGCTTTTGTAGCAAATCTTTCGCTATTAGAGCTGTAATGGATCTTATTTAGTTAACTTAACCAAATTAGTACCTACTATTCTTGTGTCAGGTGTCCTAGAAGGGAGTGTACCGGGACTGATAGTTGCAGGATGTCTATACGCTACGTTCTGCGATTACCACCACGCCTGCTCAGCGCAGCGTAACAACAAAAAGCGAAAATTGCTCTAAGTAGACATGTATATGCCAGTTAAAATTTCAAAGATTTAGCAACTGTGTCATGGAAATATAAAAGTTTTTTTATATTATGACGTCAGCAAACAAGCATACGGTCCGCTTCATGATAGATGTGACCGCAGTCTATAGATACTCGTGTCATCATAAAGATATTACTAGTGTATCACCAACCATGTGAACTGAGGATACAATGTCACATTTACCTAGTAATTTCAGGGCCTCTCATCCTTCAAACAACGGAAAACAGCAATGTGAACACTGCTTTTTGGCGGTAGAAAAACGTGAGAGTGAGGTACCAATGCAGACAACCTCTATAAAAGGTCTACCTGTCGTAATAAGTCACATATAAAATCAACTTACAGACAGCGTAGTGTTTTTGCTTGCAATGAAATTTTGCTAAGGAAACAGAAATAAAACATATTATGAAAGAATTTATTTAAAGAACTGTCATGTCATGTGTAGGTAGGAAGCCGAAATGATAAAATAGTCCGTACGACTTTTTAAATTATCGTCTAACATTTTAATTATTTCCATTAAATGCTTTCGTTACAAGACAAGTGGATGTTATTGTGTTTATCATTAACGAAGCCCCATGTTTCCTGGTAGGTAATGTACAATGATGATTGCCGAGTTAATTAGAGACTTGTCTCAAAGCCATTGTCGCCGGCCGACCAAGACGATGCAATACGGAAATGTTTCATTGCAACTCGTTTGTTCTTTCGTTGTTCATTGGTTTTTGCAGCGGGTAATGAGTATCATTAAATAAAGAAGTAATTACAATATGTATATATTTAAGATGTGTTCGTTGACTTTAATGTCCTCTTCTAATTTGATGGTGTAATGTCTAAGATAAGTAAGGTCGTAAGCATGTCAGTATAAATCTTATATAATATAGTTAATATCAAAATTCAATATTAGATCATCAATCAACTGTGATGGTCGAAACCACATTTTCACTTAGATTGAAAATCGGGCATAATTTTAAAGTTACAATTAGATAATATATATATATATATATATTTTCACAGTTCACAGCATAAATGTTTGTCCTGGGTGGGTATTGAATCCACAACCCTTGTGGCAGAGTATAGAGCCACTTTATTCACTCAATGCATTTAGTTCCGGAATAAAAAAAGGGTAATTTACTTAAGATTTTTCCTGGAATATTAAAACATTGAAAGGACTATTAGGTGTTAGTTTTAAAGTTGTAACGGCCATATATCAATAACAATATTAAATAAAAAAAAATTGGAGGTAAAACTGACGTCGAGACGACGGAGTCCTGTTATTCAGCACGCAAATAAATCTCGTTACAATCAAACGCCAGAATAGCCATAAAGCGGTTTTATTTCCTGAAATAGTGGCACCGGGGTACATTCACAGCACGAGCGGTAATTAGTCGAGTCGTTTAACATAACGGCTGTTGTTTTACTCTGAAGTTGGGGCTCCAATAACGGCTTGCGATCGCGACTATGAGATGATATGGTTCAAGGAACTGTATATGATCTATTAACGAGTGGACCAATCTTTTTCCTATAGTATCCAATCTCACAATAATTTTTAGTTAATCAACTCGTATCTATACCTGTTTCAATTTTCAGCGTTATTTTATTTAGCTTACTCGTCCAACTCGAGTATTCTCAACCCAAAAGCAAGCCACAACCCAAAGGCAAAGCTATTAGAAAAACGACGACGACGAATGCATACATACAATGAATAAAGAGGAATGAGTAATGAAAAAAAAATGTTTAATATGGATTTTTCAAAGCAGATACACTGAAACCAATGAATACTGCAAAGGTTTTCCTTCCAAGTTTTCGAAAAATATAATCTCTTGACTTTTAGCCATTTCATTAATTTACTATTTACTATTTTGTATTGCATCAGTATTAAAACAGTCATAGACCACACAGTAACAAATCGCTAAGTAACATGTACATAACCTTATTAACGTATGCACTTTGCAGTGTTTATTAAACCGCAACGCAATGTACCCTCTCCACGCTTTAAGTATCACCGCACACCAGAATGACCCTCTACGTCCCGTTCTGTAACTCTAATAAGAGCATCATTTGTCAGGACTAGTTAATTACTGTTTACGACTAACCCAGTACTACTTATGTAGTTGCTAGTTTGGTTAACCACTACCATTTTGGCGGCTACGGATTTCAGCTCAGACTATTCATTGTACCACGAAAACAAATTTTATATATAAATTTTATATAATTATATATATATATATATTATAATCATATATTAGCGTGGAAGACTTTTATCACTAACCCCATAGCTATACAATAACGTCTACAAATATTTGGTTCCGTTATCGGGGAGGATCTTAAAAGCTGCTTTAGATGAGTCAACATCGTTGTGTTTGGGCGTTGCAATTTGTAGAAAATTGTATGACTCAAATATTCTTTTTGATTTTCGATAGATTATCTAGGGTAGGTGATGTTAGTTTTGTTTCAGTATATAAGGTTACAACAGTTATGATCATTAAAAAAGATTTACACATTTTTTAAAATAGTTATGATGACTAAAAATCTTTATTAAATCAGATGCCAAAGTTCATCAAAAATCGTCCACTAGTTCGATATGTCAACATTTCAATAGTCGAGGCATGACAAAGATAATTACATATTATAATATTAATATGTAATAATATAATTTTACACATTAGTTAAAAAAATAACCTCAAACGGTGTATAGATCGATTCAATATAACCAGCTTGTCCTACAACGCAAATCTGTTTAAATCACATTACGGCCGACAAGCGACGTCACTCTGACCCATCCATCCATGCGGCGAACAATCCATTTTATTTATCAACTCTTATCTGTGGTGAAACAATTAGTCAGGTTGACATACCTGCCAGTGCGAACGTCTGTTACGCTCCAAAATTATGACATTTCCTTTTTTAAATGTTATTATTTAAAGTGATCTTTCCAAAGTTCTAGTGTTTTTTTAATGTCCTTTATTTCTCTGTTGCTAGATTTTTCAGCCATTGACAAATGTTAAGTGATTTAGTGGAGTAATTTTTACTCGTATAGTTTGTGATTAAGGTGGGCGTTGTTTGAAATTGTAAGTTTTTTATTGAATTTTTTACCGTTGTTTATGAATGCCATATGATGAACACAATTGAAAAAAATATGATATTCCGTATGAAAAGAGACATGGAAGTGGATTTGGTTATTTCAAGAGATGTCTCGATGTGTTTGCAATGGGTAGATTGCGAATTGGTCTGGCTTCATTTGCGATCCAATTAGTGGGCGTTAATTCAATTAAAACAACAACAAAAACGTGACAGATGTTTTAACACTCATCCTTGTATAACCTGTAATTTTCATTTCTTTACTGTCGACATTCATTTTCTCCTGTGGAAATAATGTTAAGTTCCTTGATAGTGCTTTCAAACGTTTCTTGAGTGATAGATGGTTATTGTGTCTAATTTATTGCTTAGTCCGAATTAGTAAGTCAACTGTCTATTCTAAAATTGTCATATGTACTTGCTTACATCTAGACAGAATATAACTGGACTGAATAAATATTTATTTATATATATAAGCTAAAAATAAACCCACGTGGTGTTTATTTGTGTATCACGTATTTCCATAATACAATTGTCTTATCGTTTTGTACTAGATCCGTGTATCTTTACTAGATATGCATTAAATAAAATTGACATTCAGAAAAGGCTTGATGAACAATTATATATGATAAATATATTATATAATAGAGAATTATAAACTAATTATACATATATAATATAACATTGTTAAATTATCATAACTGTCATAATGTACCTGTTTTATCCTTTTTTTATATACGATCTGTTGATAAACACATATACGAAACAGCTGTATCCTCTATCCTTATCTGGCATAGGTGTGCACGGAAATAGCGTCACGGTGGTGATCAAATGACTTACTTCCGGTCAAACTTAAATTGTCAGTGTTTCACCCAAAAATAACTCATCATTATGGTTCACCGCCATACGGTAAGTAATTTTTTTTTCTTCGTAAACTGGAAAAGTAGATGTTGGCATAGACTTAAATATAACTACTTACAAGGTGCTTTTTATAAAATAATCATGAAAAGAAGTGTTATTACTTCGTTTTTTATTTCTCCGTTTGTTAAAACCATAGAAAATACGTACTAGATGTACATATTTTCAAGTATTAATAATATCTAACAAATAGTAATATAATCAGTTGATAATATTGTTAATTTTGACAGTTGCAAAGGAATACTTGTAGGATCCTCCGTCCCCCGTTGAGACAAATAATAATAAAATAAGTCATTTTAGCTGGAACTAATGTCTATTAATTCTAATATAACAATTTATTTACACAAAATGTATAAAAAATATCTACCATGATGGACGAGTTATTACGTACCAAGCCCGATTCGCACTAGATAATTATTTGAACACTTCTTTATGTCATATTCACTTATTATTGTCTCTAGCATACTCGGCAAACGTTATTTTGTTTATATAACAGATATATATATACAACTATAATAATTTTATATATTATATAACAAATATAATAATTTTTTTGCAATCAAAAATCTATTGTGACTATAAATTAAGATATAAACTATCCTATTTCTCAAGTCGTTGTTGCACATAGTGAGCAAAGCTAGATCAAAATTGTTTCAGTAATCAGTAGTAGGTATAGGAGTTGTTTTTGTTTAAATTTCAATACATGAATGTGAGTATCGGGGCTGTTGTCTGCATATTAAATCACCTTGTTTCTCTTGATCTACGACTATAACAACAAGTTGGCCAGTAGCCATTATATGATCTTCTAATCGTATGGCACTAGGCCAATCTATTGGCAGACATTTAGCAGTGAAACGAGAGACATTAGTCTATTAAGGTGTTATAACGATGTGATTGATATAAATAAGCACAGTCTGTTAAATTCCGAATCTGAAAAAAAGGAACAAGTTATTTAGGTACCTTAAATATTTTTCCAAATTTGCCTACCTGTTTCCATAGGTGCTATAATTTTATATAGATCGGGAATTATACTTAAGCGTTCTGTATTCTATTTCTTTGTATAAATGAAAATGTAATTAGAGTATAACTCGTTTTCACCAAATTGGATAATCTTTCTAAATTCTTTTATATTTTCGTACGGGGCCAAAGAAATAAAATTTATTTTGCGAGTAAATAGAAATAATATATTTCTATGTATTTCTTTGTATGAACTTGCATAGAAACATTAAATACATTTTTCAGTCATAGGTCTATGCTTTATATTTCATTTGCCTAATATAAGTTGTTTGTGGCCTTCCTGCCATGTCATCATAAACGGATTTTTACTGTATATAAATAAATTCAATTCGGTTTTGATTGTAAATTTCAATCTTCAATATCATTTGGATATCAATAAAGCGGCCGCAGAGAAAAGTAGGTGAATACAATGGACAGATTGTGAATTTCACGCCTATCACTCGACTGTCTACTAGTCTAGATTTTTTGTATTGAATCTAGAATTGCGGGCGGCGGGCGTCGGGCCACTAGGCTGTGCGATTCAACTTAACCTACTGTATAAAGGCAAAAGCAGTATAAATTTAACATATGTTAAATGGTCGCTTTAAATTTAATTATAAAAATATTATATTATAAGCATATATGAAAATCATGGGTAAATATTCTGAAACCAAGTCTCTACGTTTGCAAAAAAATCAAAAACAATCCAACGGATTTATTAATGATTTTCATTAAAAGATGGAGGTACTAAGGTTAAATCATTATCATCATACCAGCGATAGGAGGTCCACTGATGGACATGGGCCTTATTAACTGATTTTCAATTGCACCGAGTTTTCATTTTCGAATTTTCATTTCGAGCTCAAGTATATAAAGTATAGTAGGCAAGTGTTATCGAGTATTTCATTGAATGTACATAGTATTTATGTCCTTGTATTACAAAAGTACAATTGCCAGCAGTGAAAGCCGGCATATGGGCATGGGGGCGATTAAATCGGCCAGCAACACGTGAAATGGCAACTAAAGAGAAAATGCATTGTTACAATTACCTACCTACTAGGTTATTCTTACTAAAATGTTATATGTTTAAATATTACCTGTGTTCACACATCTATATAACAATTAATTCCTTTTTCCTTGGTCATGGCAACACGCTTGATGTCATAGGCCTATTTTGCTAATATTTATTGTATATAATTTTTGTAGAGGAACGCTCATTATACCATGTCATACCAATAATTTAAAGCTAAAGAGTTTGTTTGTTTCAACGTGCTGATCTTGGAACCGCTAATCCGATTTGAAAAAACACCCCCAAAGTGACTATTCCACGCGTACAGAGTCGCAGGCAATGCTTGATGGCTATTGAATAAATAAAACTTTGCCTTGAGGTCGACCGAACGAGTACAGCCTGTCTATTTTTACCGTGACATAACAGTTCTCGCAAAGCTGTTCCGGTTTAAAGGTGAGGCTGTAAAATTACGCGGTAATGCGGCATAACATCTTTAAGGCCCGAGGCTGGCAATGCACTAGTTATAGCTTAACCTTAAGTTTGTCCCTATGTATGCTTAGGTATTTAAAACTATGCAACGGATTTTAATGCGGTATGTTTAAATTGAGTGATTCAAGAGAAAGGTTTTGTATGTATAATACATTTAAAATGCAGTAGAGAAACACAACTAATTTTATAAGTTTCTAATGTGATGTCGTAAATAATCATTTCTTGCGTTTACATAGCAACGTGTTTGTGCAATGTGCTAGCTATATATATATACATATAGGTATTCGTCTATCTCTTAGGATAGCTATTTTTTATTCCTCATTGCACCCGGGCAAAGTCGAGGCGGGTCGCTAATAGTAACATAACATAAAAACACATCATTTCACCTTGTCAAAACAACTTTCGCGCAAACTAGAGAACTGGAAGTCGTTGTATTCGTGAAATTTATACTCGCCATATTAAAAATAAACGATGCCTTTTTACCAGCGATAATTTATGAAGTCCCGAAGACGGGGGACTCGCTCCAAACAAACAGGCTAGACGTTTACAATTTACCTCCGTCCTTTCCTCGTGACATTGACAAACCGTTGCTATTTAACCGGGAAAACAAACTTGGGCCCGAACAGCCACGACAACAAGTCCTCCTATCTAAATTTTTAAGGTATTTTTTTAAAAACTAATTTATCAGACATTTTTTCTATGGCAATTTTTAATTTTTGTGTCACTGAAACCAGCGAGATAAAAGTTATCATAACAACCATAAAACGTTCACTGCTGAAAAAGAGAAATTTTGGCCCACAATTGCCACGCTAGGTACTCGCGGTGGCAATAGCAGAGCGACGCTTTACGACGAGGACGCTGTCCCACCCCCCATCTTTTTACATTTAAACTACACTGTATATACCGCCGTCTGTAGATTTCGGTACCTTAGTCGGTATTTACATCCGGTCCTCCGACATGTTTGAGGTTCTTGTGTCACAGGAATACCATTGAAATTAAAAAACAGTATGACACCTCTTTTTGGTATATTCTATTGATTAAAATACACCATAATATACATGAGATAGCACGTTTTCATAAATTTTTTTTTATTACGGCGAAGTCATTCAAGGATGTTACCGTAAGCATAGTGCATCTGAAACTATAAGACCATTATATTGTAGTTTCTGTAAAACCTATTAGGTTGCTAATTGATCATCTGAAGCACTCGCAAGAGGAACTGCCTTTGATATTTGATTGCATCGGAAAATATCGATTTAATGGTTAATTTATTCATAAATTAAAATAAAACAATTATTCGAACTACAATAAGTTAAAGTTTTGTATACAAGAGATTATTTTTTTAATTTAATGTATTAGTTAACTAAGCCTCCCATTTGGTTTAACCAAATTAAAGAAAAAAATATTTTATCTGTGTTGAGCTTGAGATTGGATACACCAACGCCATGGCATAAAAGAGGTCATAAGTTGCTCCGTATCTAGAAAAAAGAGATTCATTTGAATGATAGTATCACAAGTTGTGTAGTAAATAAATTATGAAACGTGCACATGGTTTTTCCACATTGAGATTAGTACCTATTTCCTTCCTTTTTGTTCTGTTACACGATTATAGATGATTCTCGACTTTATCTGCTATGTATATGATGATTAAGATGTACTTAAATACATATATTCAACACTCAGATACAGGACAAACATAATACATATTATCATATAAATGTTTGTCCAGGGTGGGGATCGAATTCACGACCTTGCGCCTTCGGACCCGTCCGATGTTACATCTCCCTGAGTATTTTATCGCTTACATCACGTCATACCATTCTTACCATTTCGATGGATGTGTGCGACAATTACGCGATTTCAGGTCCAATTTTAGAACTGCTGATCTATGGAACAGATGCGCTGCAGTGATATTTCCCGTCGTTTACGACTTAGGCACCTTCAAGAGCAGATTCTATTCTCTCCTTAAAGACCTGCGCATTTGATGTTTCAAGTGTCCATGAGCGTTTGTGCTCTATAATATATATAAGTTTCTGTGTGCAAAACCATAAGAATACATATCTTTATAATCTCAGAATCAGGTACCTCACTCTCACCTTTTTCTACCACCAAATAGCAGTGTTCACATTGCTGGGTTCCGGCTTTAACGGTGAAAAATGTAGTGAAATTACCAGGTAATGTGACATATATCTCAGAGACACAAACTTGGCAATGCGCGCGTGATATCCTTGTGATATTGCGAGCATCTATAGGCTGCGGTGACGACGCTTTCTATCAAGCGGACTGCATGCTTGTTAGTCAATCTAGTCTAATAAAAAAAAACATTTATATTAGAGATTGGATAGTTAATTACGTGTCTTATCACACTAGAATACATTATATTTTTTTTCTAGTACAATATAAAAGGTTGTAAGACAAGCAAACAGAATTCCCTTTTCTAACACAACAGAAACAAATGTGAACGAAAAGTGGATTAAATTTTATGGGCACTCGTAACATCCCGATGATATATCGTCTCACAGATACGAGCAAGCCAGGATAAATCCTCATGGTAAGCGGCGAATAAAATTCAGAAACGGCTCGGAAACACGGGAAATTGGTTCCTTTCATATTTCCACCGTTTCCCAGCGCGGCCGGCATACGGGCCGTCCGCGTTCGTAATTTTACACAAATATTGTGAGAGGTTTTATTATGCTGATGGGTCGCCCTGGAACCTTTTATATTTATGAGTTGGGTTTAGTTTTTGCTCTACTTTGTTTAAGTTGATTATCGCATGCATATTCTTCGTGCATGGATATTCTTCAGCCGTGGGGTACCGGCACAGTAGAATAGTACCTCCCCTTGTACTAGGTATCGTAAGAGGCGATTAAGATACCAGAACCGACAGATGGCGGTATATCCAGCCAAAACGGTGCTGCTCAAATGCATAGGGCGGGGATGGGCCGCAGCATCCCCGTCGCATGCCCTCTGCGATTACCAATACGCTTACCCTGCGCGGCAAGTATGGGAAACGTACCCCTTTTATTGGGGATGCCTATGTCCAGCAGTGGACTTTCAATGGCTGGTATGATGATGACGATGATGATGCCTTCTTAGACTTAGGGTTCACTAAGTGTCCTCAAGGATAGGTATTGTTATGGTTTACCTTTTTTTTTATTTTTGCGTGCTTTGTACATCGTGGCTTAGGCAAAACGAGCCTGTAAAGAAAAATGGCGTTATGAATGTTTTTCTTTAATTTAGGGTAGTTTTGTCGTGCTGCGGTTTATTTTTGCTTCCTGTATAGAGATTTGGTAGGTGAATGATTTTAATGTTAAAGGCCGAATGTGAATCGAAACGTAATTAATTTCTTACCTATTTGTCAATACGTAGATTTTCCATAGCAAGTCCATAAAATAGTCCTGTTATGAATATTATTATAGATTTATATTAACGCAGCTATTTTATAATCATAAATATATTTTTCTTGGATTCCTCATAACTTGCATAGTGCCCGCGCATTACATATTGCCTGCGCGCCTATCAAGTTTTAGATTTCTAGGCAAGTCTGAGATACCGGTCACACAATGGCAACGCCACCGCATCTCTCCCTTTCACTTTCAAACTAATCCTTTATGTGCAACAGAGACAGGCAACCCGATTATGTCACGCATGCGTGCTTTACTGCGGCACACTCATCCGCTCGTAATATTATAATATCTTGCATCTGCATAGCAACAGGAAAAGAGAAACGAGTTATTAATTTACTAAGAAATATGTTTGATGTTTCCCTAGGAGCTATGTTTATTGCACGGAAGAAAATTCTTCATTCGACGTTTGTCGCCACTTAATGATCTGATGAACCATTAGAAACGTACTTCGCACAGTACCGGTATATAAAACGAGAACATAAGTCTTTGGTTGTTGTGTGACTTGTTGAGCCTGGGGCATTGTGACAATTACTGTACAAACATCAGAGGGTATGGGAAGTTCAAATACGTTTGTATGTGGGCGTAGAGATGATTGTATCTGCATACTACATATGTATCCGACCGCATTCGTTTGGGAATACCCGTCAAAGTGTACTGATTGACGACCACTACATTATTCATTCATTTCGTAAATTGGCTATTGTGTTCAATGTTCGGTTATGTTTCGTTTAACTAAACTTGTATATGTAGTTCATCATCTGTTAGTGCACCAATTTTAGTGATATTACCTTTTGATCGTGTTTTATTGATATGGTCGCGCCCACTTATATACGGACAGCGAGATGAGGGCTGTATGTGTATTATTGCTAAAACTAAACTTATTTGAAATAACTAAATTAAACGTTAATAAAATTAGGTGCGTGAAACTTTATAGCGTGTTCTTATTTATTTCGAAAGAAACAATTTTTTTTTTGTTAAATGTAACGGAAGCAGGGAATTATTCTATAAGACGACAGGTAGCATAACGATATTAGGGTAGGCTCCCCTCTGACTCGAGCAGGTTGCTCCCTCGTTTTGAATTCACCTTACATTTTTGTTATGAATTTAAAGCGTACATTTATAATAAGCTTTAGGAAGTAGTCTGTAACGTTAACATTTTTAATGATTATGTTATTTTTTAACATTACCATTTAATGCTAGCGGTATATAATTTAAAAATACTTATATTCAACTTTTAATAATATATTTTTTGCCACAAATTTCCCGATCCCACCCATCCATTACAAACTTCTGTCCGATCTTGCTTAAAAACACATAAAGAATATCAAATTTGGTGCAGTCGTTCTAGTTTTATGCGTATACATACATACATTTCAACGATCAATTGTTATTTATAAATATAATACCAATTTTTGATACAATGTTATTAATCTTATTGAAATATATATACATATATATAAGATCTATCTAGATATAGATATACATTACATTATGTACTTGTGTGCGTTGTGCACATACCTGTTGTTCTAGTTCAGTTCTAGTTCATTGATTGGTTAAAAGTGGCACGCGATCCGCATGCCACTTTTTGTCCCTTAAGAGTATGACTTTCCACACAAGACACCAGTAAGTCGTAGTATTGAAAATACTGGTAGAGTGCGAGCATTCCATATGAATGTATGAATCACAAATTCGTTACTTTTTTTAACACAATTTTTTTTTAATAATCCATTGCTAATGTATATGTATATTCATATATATAGGGTTCTATTTTATGCTTTTTGTGGCTTTTAAACACAAAAAAGAATATTAATGTCCAGTATCAGAAATGGTCAGATAGGTGACTTCAGTCAGTCAGATTGTTATCGGACAATAACAAGGTAATAATACAGGCATCCTGAAACTTAACAAGCTTTCTACAAACCGTTACAAGTATATTAACCTTTAGAAACAGCTTATGTGAACAATGTTAATAACAAATACTATAATGCCAATATAATAAGTGCCCATTGGCGTATGGTAGTGATCCAAATTTTTGCGGCGGGGGTCGTGGGTTCTATTCCCACCCTGGACAAATATTTATATGACGGATTTTTGTTTTTGTTTTATGTCTAGTTGTTAAATATGTATTTAGGTAGTATATTTGTGATTCATCTGCTGACTGGCGTCCGCAACACAGGTTCAATCAAATTATCTCGGTGTCGGGTCAATGTGTGAGTAGCGGTGTGAATTTATTATTATTATTCAATAAATCGCACGGCGCTACTTTATTGACATTTCATTCTAATCAAGATATATTGAAAGGATTATAGTATTTATTAACCAAGGAGACCTACTAGATTAACCTTATTGTTATGTTATGTTATAAAACTACCTTTTTTTGGCTATAAAACACGGTTTATTTAACATATTATTTTTTTTTGTTCGACGTTCCGGCAAAATTATGGATAATGAACACGTTATTATTGTTATGTTTTATCGTGCTATTGGCCTTCCAAATATTAATCAATATCTTGTCTCGAAATAACAATTTGTGTGACATAATTACGCAGCGAAACAAAACTAGATCGCTTCCATATACTTGTACAGGGGATGAATGACAGTCAGCACTATTTATACCGACTAGGGTGGAATATTATAAATAGCCATAGAATAATTTCCCCCGCAGCCCTCCGGCTGCCGGACATGTCTTTCATTGTGGCGCCCTCTAGCGTGAATATTGCGACATACTAGTTGTATTGTGGAACCATAAGCGGAAAACGTTGACATGTCTATTGGCGATATGGGCACACGCTTCTGTTACTAGTTGGCGGTGGTTCTGTATAGCTTTGAAATTTTGTTTATATTTGAACTCATCTAGACAGTTATAGCATAATCGAAGGTCATCTCATAAATAATATATAATCTATAATATCTATAATAACGCAGCATCTAAGTAGTATATTGACCCGAATCCGAGATAAATCCCTTAAGTGTTAGGAACATCAGATATAAGAAGAATCATACGATATTAAACATAAATATGTTTGTCCCAAGTTTGGTGTATATATAAACATAATCTCTGTATATACAATTATTAACCGTACCGTTTTAACATATGTTTATTTATTTTTCTACTACCTGTTAAAATGGTAATGGTGTTGTTTCTATTATAAGTTTATGTTTATTATGTGTATCTATGTTTCTCAGGAAGTGAATTTGTAATTCTACTAAGAAATAAATATTATTTAACTCTAGAATATTAGAAAATTGAAGTAGCTAAGCAGTTAGCAATATCTAAATAGATATCTATTCTCGGCCTATCACGATGCTAAACTAGCGATAAAGTGACACATGCAGCACAAAGACAGCGGTATAAATGGGTCAGGGCACAATGGCCGCTTCACACCTGTCTACCGCTACCGCCCGGCACAGGTACTCTATTATAATGCCCATTCATAGGGGCTCTTACCGACTGCTGTGCGCCGCCTCGAGATGCGAGCGGTGGCGGGGTGTTCATATGCTTGGATTAATAGGACAAACTAATATTGTACCTATATTCGTAAGTGTGCTAGTATGTTTGTTATGTAATCATATCATAGTACAGGTAAACCGGTTTTCAAATTTGATATAAACAGCTTGAATTCAACATTTCAGAAAGGAAGCGATTTAAAATTGTCTATGTCGGCTTTAGGATAGTAGTTACCACATGTAAGACTTGTTTTGCTCTGGGCGTAATGTAACAACATCAGGCCTATC
Organism: Heortia vitessoides; assembly: GCA_020976665.1. Classification (NCBI taxonomy): domain Eukaryota; kingdom Metazoa; phylum Arthropoda; class Insecta; order Lepidoptera; family Crambidae; genus Heortia; species Heortia vitessoides. The sequence goes on from JACJUM010002929.1 coordinate 11,050,050, forward strand.
TCCCATCGGAGAAGGCAGAGACTATAGATCTCCACTTTTATGATCTTGCCAAACCTCTCTCGCTTCCTTTACTCGCATTAGTCCTTTCATACACGCTCGTTTATTCTTAGTACTTCTGACCTGGCCCTTCTTTAATACTTCTTAAGGTAGATATGTTCGCCTCGGTCGTCCTATACCAACTCTTCCATTCACTTCCGCTCTATATATGTGTGCAGTCATTCTACTTTCATCCATCTTTTTTACATGTCCAAACTATCTCAACATTCTGATCTCTATTGTTTTCAAACACCATCTTTTATACCATCGATCTCTTCTCACACAATTTTTAATCTATCTCTCAAACTCACACCATACATACTTCGTATATGCATATACCATACATATCATGCTGTCATTTTAACAGCATTCATTCTACTCGAGTGTATAATTTAAACAAGGATGGAAGAAAACAAAATATCTTGGTGCCAAGTCGGCCCATGCTTCCTCGGCTTTTGTTGCCACCGATGTTGATATGATGACACCGGCCAGTATAAATAAACTATCTATATCCGAAGGTCGTGGGTCCGATTCCCACCCAGGGTAAATATTTATATGATGATATTTGTATTTATTCTGTGTTTAGGTGTTAAATATTTATATGTAACTAGTATATTTGTGATTCCTGAGTTATGTGGCGACCGTAACACAAGTGTTTTAAGCGACTTACTACGGAATCAGGTTAATGTATTAGATGTTGTGGGAATTAAAAAAAATATATAGGATTTATATATATGTACTTACTCGATATCGATTATATTTATAACAATATCCATTTCGGTATATTGATCAGCTGATGCCGCTTCCTATAATAAATATATTTATTTGTCAATAGTAAATAAGAATAAAAACTTCTCAAGTGTCGCTTTCTATAGCGATCGGTCTAGCGATGTCGGTGTTCATCGGTGTACTATTTATCACTCCCCCTTTTATGCACATTGCGCCGTAGCGTTGATATACAGAAAGATAAAAATACATTATGCAAAATGCAATTATGCTAACTTATAAATAAAGATTCGTTAAGAATGTAAATAATCATCATTTGTACAGAACCTTCTCCAAAGAAATTTTTTGGTTATATGTTCATCCTATGCATAAGCTAAATGTTGTTCTGAATTTTCTTCAAAATTGATTCCGAAATTTTGAAGTAAAAAGTAAGAAACATTCACAGATATCTGCTAAGAAACTTCCTATATTATACAATTTTTAGTATATCAGGTGTCGTAAGACTAAGGTACCAGAACCATTGTATATCCATCCGAAACAGTGAAGCTCAGATAGGCAGTAGCATCTCTGTAGAAACACGCTTGCCCAGCGCGACAATTTCGGGCAAAATTCCCTCTTTTTTAAGAAGGCATGTTTCCAGCAGTGGACTTCCAATGGCTGTAATGATGATGATGAAATGATAAGACATTAAAACCAAGAGAATTTTAACGCATGTTAGTCCAATCCATACTCTGTCGCAACTCAAGTAATCATAGTCTCTTTAGTTTTTATTGTACACAATAAATTACAATAAAGATATATCTTAAATTCTTATATGTATCTGCAAATCATAGATACAAAATTAAACAAAGATAGTATTTTATCTCACGATGTCCGCTCAGAACAAAATTATTACCAATCACAAGGCAATGGACTGCGAGTAACCACAATTACTATAAAATCGCTGGACTAATTCCGCAACCGATATAAAATGACCGGTCTCATTAGTTGTTCCGCGTGATGCGATCGCTTAATGCAGTGGTTCTCAAAATGTGCGCTTCAGTGCTCCCCAGTCGTCGTGGAAAGCAAGCATTGCCTCTCCATTAATATAGCAATTTATTCTTATTACGGACTATTAAGTTTTAAAATTTTCTTACCAAAGGAGGCCTTCATTGGTACCTATTTCTACCGCTAAATAGCAGTGTTAGTCATGCTGTGAAAATACTGAGTAATATTACAAGCGTCTATAGGCTGCAGTGACTCACTATCACGCGGACTAGAGGCTTGTTTGTAGACCTTTTCTTCGTTTTCACATAGTGTTTTGATTTGATTGTTTTAGTTAAGCTCGGCTCTTCTATGTTATATCAATAAACTATTAATAGTGTGTAACTCTGTCGTGGGGCACCAGCAGAGTAACATAGTGCCTCCCTCTGTGCCAGGTGTCGTCAGAGGCATACAGAGCGGAGAAGGCCAGCAGCATCCTCTTCGCGAAGCTGTTCGCTACGATGGGAAAAATCCCCGTCTTGGGAATGCCTATGTCCAACAACAGACTAACGATGGCCGATATGATGATGATGACAGAAACACTGGGCTACATTAGTATACAAATCTGCCAGAGCGGGTCGCACTCCGTAAAAGTTTGGGATCCGCTGTGTTATTGCACGAGAGCCGGTTAAATAACTGTTATCTACCGCACGATAACGTTGTTGCAATCTTTATGTAACACACTTTTACCAAGGTGGAGCTATTGTTAAACTTAACTAAACTTTTTTTTTCCTATATTATCCTATATTCGACGGGCCCGGTATTGCAGATAGAAGTGATCCTGTTTTGTGCTCCAGAGATCGTGATTTGGATCTCCACCCCGGACAAATATTAATATGATGAATATTTGTATTTGTTCTGTGTCTGTGTCTTAATAAATGTATTTAAGTAAAATATTTTAAAATCTTCTGTTGTCTGACAGCCAAATTGTAACACAAGTTCTTTAAGCGACTTATCTCGGAGTGAGGTAAGATGTTGTCAGAGTATATATATTTTATTTTCATTTATTATTAAATCAATCGATATAGTTTTACAATGTTTTATACGTGGTTATTAGTTTATATTTAAAAGGTTTGATTACCATAAAAAATTACACGCATTTCATTTGGGCGCGACATAAAAAATACTATCTAGAATTAAACGAAGTTCTGTGGGTAATTCGTAGGTTCAAAAATAACATATGCTCTTTCCTAAGTTTCTGAGCTGTAAAAGCGTTTTCTATTGTTAAGAAATGTATATAGAAACTTTTACTGACAAAATATAAGTAACCAATTCACACCACATCTTATTCATTGACATTAACTAACTAACTCCGTAATAAGACGCTAAAAGCAATTGCTTTACCGACATCAGACAGCAGAAGAATCACATATATTATATTTAAATGCATATTAACACCCAGACACAGAACAAATTCAAGGATAGGACACATACGGAAGCGCCATCCGACCGTGACATATAAATAGGTTTTTCTTTATTTATTTACTTTGAGTCTTTTAATTGTCATAGAAACCAAACTTGTGCATTTTTTATTATAGATATAAGCCAGCATTTCCCGCACTTACACATTTGCATAGCACATTTGAAATACCGAAGCTTGCTATATAATAAATCTAGGGTACAAATTAGTCACAATTTCGTAGAAAGAGGTTTCATCCATTTCTCTGACCTAAACCTATAAAGAGCGTTCACTCCAACAAGGCGGTATTAACCAACACAATTTGCGAAATAGAATTTCCGCGGCTACACTTGCGGCGGAGTTAGAATTGAAATTGTGCGGGTAATGTTTGTTATTTACGCGGGTACAGCCCACGATGATTGCATTAGCTCCTGAGCCGTTGATCCTGTAACGTTGGTTCCAGACCGGGTAGGGATTCTAAGGCTTCGGAGCAAGGGAAGAGAGACTTGTGTTAAATATACAATTAAGAAACAAATTACAATTTGTCTTAAACGCGTTAATTTAAGTTACTACTGGTTAGAATATATACATATAATATACATATATTTATCCACAATATCAGGTCTTTTGTTCAAATAAATGCAGGTAAAATTGTAAGGCACATAATTTGGTATATTTTCATATACTTACAGTATACCAAGTATCTCTTCTACATAAGGGGTGAACACAGAATTTTTATTTACAAATAAATTCTGAAATCTGAATCTGAAATCTGAAATCCATACTCTATCTTAGTCTCTTCCTCCAAATTCATCACCTCAAACATAACCTCCACGCGTCTGTTAAAAGTATAAGACCGTAGTAGACCGTATCAGGTACATATGATGATCTTATGTTCTTCAAAATCTTTTCTGGAACATTGTAACAACGCTTGTTCGTGTAGATACTTGTTAGACTCTTTTAGAGTGACAATTGGCACTTTAATCTAGTTCTACAAACAATATACAGGCATGTTCGTCAAGTAGACTATCAACAAAAATGCTTTGGAAGTGACGACGTGCATTTGGCAATTTTAAAACATCGAGCAAATACCCTGAAAAAATCCCGAAACTTTGATAAAAGTAATATAACGCTAAAGTAAATTACTAGAGGTAGACTTCTTAAAAGGTAGTTTGTTGACGTTACGTCACTTACCTATTTTTCTTTCGAATTGCTGTGTTTCGGTTTGAAAGGTGAGAGAGGCAGTGAAATTCCTGGGAAATGTGACATCGTATCTTCATTTCACAAGGTAGGCGACGTACTAGTGATATCTTTGTGATGACACTAGTGCGGTTTTATTATTAACCGGACAGTATGCTTCTTTTGTGACTTCATTACATAAAAAAGTAAAATAATCTGCATCATATTCCCTGTATATCTGATAACCCTAGAATATTCTTTTTAACATACACATAAGTAATTTTAAAACTTACTGATGAACGGGTTAAACTTCGACCGTGAACTTTTTATAATAATAAACATTATTTATCGTAAAAAGTCTATAACATTAACAACAAAAAACATTATATTATGAGTAGGACAATAGGCGGAATTATAGTTCGAGCGATCACTTCCTTCTTCTTCTGAGTTTTGACAATAATGAAGGATATATTCCGTAAGGTACCGGCAGAGTAGACCTCCCTCTGTACCAGGTGTTGTAAGAGGCGACTAAGGTACCAGAACCGACAGATGGCGGTATATCCATCCGAGACAGTGTAGCTCAAATGAATAGGGTCGGGATGGGGAGCAGCAGCCACATTGCGAAAGTTGCGCTCTGCGATCGCTAACACGCTTGTCGAGCGCGGCAATTATGGGCAAAATTGCCCCTTTCTCGAGGAGGCCTATGCCTAGCTGTGGACTTTCAATGCCTGTATTGATACTGCCATAGGTACCGGTAACTCAGTCACCTCTTACGTGCTACTGGGCGACGTACTATTAACTCTACCGAACTCCACGATTTGTAAATTTAATCAAAATCTAAATTACCTTCCAAATACGAACCGAGCACTCTCCTTTGAGCACGTCACTTCGACATTGGATTTTTTTATATTACTTCTCCCCATCGCCCGTATACCCTAGCCTGAATTTTAGTGATTTATGTAAATAAGGTGAATTTGCCGCCGCTTCCTACGCTTTAGTCCGCCGGAGCCGGAATCGTGCATTTTATTCCCGAGGCCCGTTCCCGGCGAGCAGTGGGCCGGCAGTAAAAGTGAGCACTCCCCCGGATTGGGGCAAATAATCGCACGCTTTGTACCCCATTAAATAACGATTTCACATGAAGGAAAATTGAAGGTCAATGTTGTATCGGTGCAATTAAATAACAAAGAAGCAATTAGCCATTTTTTGTTGTGCCTAAGCTCTTTAAGGTTATTATTTTTTTTGTGATACAATTACAATATTCTCTGTTATATTTGAAGGTGTTAATGAATTGGCATACTTCGTTTATATTGTATGTACCTTTATAATAAATTAACTTGTAAATGGGAAAATATATTTCATATAGTACATTTAATGCATTAATCATACAAAAAGGTTTTATAGCTATTTATTTCAAAAATATTATTTTAAAAGCCTTAGAGGAGCCAAAGCCTGAATATAAGTTGCAACTTAAACTTAAAATATAATATCTTCTCTATTTTATAAATTCACATATCTCAAATCTTGCTTATATAACTTGCTTAAAGCTCTTATGGATATCAGACAATAGAAGTATCACAAATATTCATCATATAAATATTTGTCCTGGTTTGGAATAGAACCCACAGCCCTTGTCGCACAAGCCAGGGACACTATCCAATGCGCCAACAGCGTAAGGCTTAACAAAATGGCAAAAAAAACTAGAAGTTAGAGAATATTTGAGGAGTCACATATATTTGATCTAGAACCTACTTAACGCGTTAGCTAGAAATACTGCCGAATACGACTACAGGATACTAGATATGATAAATTATATAATCATTGCTTAGCCTGGCTAGCCTGATAAAAAACTCGCTCGACTGCGTTTCAGACGATCTATTTTTGAGATCAAGAAACTTTATTTTAAATAGCGAGACAAAACGCGTTCCAAATTTGAACCTGTTCGAAATCACAATATTCAAATGTCGCGGACCGTTACACGGCCACGAGGCGCGTGTGTCTTCACGCGCGGCTGACTACGTCAGTTGGCAAGAGCGGATGCGCTTCCCTCTACCGGCGAGTTGGTGTAATGGCGTGATGTGGCCATTCGTTTTTTGTCAACTTGTTGGTATACATGTATGCTCCAACTAGAACCGCTCTAACAAAAAATCGATTAGATTAAATATTAGTATTGTGTGGATAAAAAGTGGTGTCCAAAAATATTAGTATTGGGGCTTCTGTTCATGCAAACAAAAACCCTCAATATAAATAAACGAATTAATAGGAATGCACTAAATCGTTTGGACATATAGAAAAGATGGATGAAAGCAGATTTACTGCACAGATATATAGAATGGAAATGAATGGAAGAGTTGGTATAGGACGATCTAGGTGAACAAATCTTAATCATGAATACAGGATGTATATATGTATGCATTAAATATCATCATGTTTAAATATTGTACGCATAAGATGTTCACAATACATATACTGTTCTACATGTCATTGTCCATTTGCAATTGACATGCAAAAATATTGGGTATATGATAAAAAATCTACTCAATTTCAACGATAATAATATAATTAATAAAATATAAGATGTCACAGGTAGTAAAGATTAACAATATGCAACTGAATTTACAGGCCCCGAAGAAGGTCGGGCTCCAGCATCGTAGTGCTGGGAGCAGAAGAGGAGAAGAGACCCCCGCCGGATGACGAAAGAGAAATGCTCACCATGCTCTCACTATCTTCCGACACTGGTCAGTACACCCCCTTGTTAATTTACCAGCTAATTCAGGACTTGCGTTACTAAAAAGCAACATATCATCACACTGTTATCAGGGAAAGTTCTTGTTCCACTTTTCTGATGAGGAAATCGCAAACTGATAATTTAGACAGATTTAAGTAACATATTTTATAGTGTTAGGTAAATTATCAAGTCAGGTCTTGTTGTCTTACAATTAGTATACAGTGGGAATAGTTTCATAAAAATAGATCGATTTTATAAGTTTAGAGACGATTGAATTTACGACCAGAGCGATTTGCTTTAGAACTTGTCCGGATCGTTGAGAATGGAACATTAAGTTGAGCAAATTCTGGTATCTAAATCACTCGATAATTAGTTAACGTTGAACGTAGAAATATATTTTATATAAACGTTATCTCTCTGTTCATTAATTTTGGGATAGATGTCTGCCACATTTCCTCTTCTTGAGCTTCTATATTTTTCTTAATATTTGGTATTGTTCTCATTCCGTTAAATTCAACCTCTCTTTGAACTCTTTTTATAAATGAGTCATATTATAAAAACAATCAATATTTTTATCACCTCTTATGTCTAAACCAATGATGAAGTTGATATACAAGAATCTTTTTATTGACTTCTTATTCCTAAGAAACTGTTTAGTATAAGTCGCCATTTTTTGCGTACTTGTGCTAAAGATGACCTCGTCGAGTACAATAGCACAAAAACTTATGAAGGTTCATTATTCTGATTATCATCGTTAGCAATATACAATCTTTTTATTTATAATAAGATTTGGTATAAAATAGGAGAACCTGTTATATAAACAATAGGAAATAGACTACCATTTTATTAATATTTAGGATATATGAGCTTTATGAAATATGCCTGCGTGGCAAGCTTTCGACTGCAAAGGCCAATTCGATCAATCAAATAAGTCATACCATCCGAAATATTTCAATGCACGTACAGCGATACAAACTTCACATTAGCTTGGTCAACTGAGAGGAAGATTGATGGATCGGAAATGATTCAACAAGAACGCCGTAATTCATACGCGTCAAGTCGCCGATCGGGCCGTGTCAACCGTAAAATGTATGCCGAATTCAAACGCTGGAATGACAGAAATAAACATCTGGCTATGTTTAGTAATATAAACTACCAAAATATTATCAAACTGTTTCGTTACTTTAGTTACGCAGCAGGAAGAAAAATTAATACAGCAAATTTTGTATAAACTATTGATCACTGCTTCGAAAATAACTTTGTAATTAATAAAAAAGTTGTACAATAGACCTCACTTTAAATTAGAAAGTCTAAAAATATATGGCGGGTAGATTTCACAGTCCATTCGCTCGGCCTTATATTTCAGCTAATTGGTTGATAAGCAAGTGGGGCGGTGCGCGGTTATGAACAAATTTATTCGGGTCATTTACGCTTTGACGGGAATTACTCCACGGTTATTAATTTTCCAAGTAGGTGTTGGGGCCCTTCTTAATTGTTAGCTAAATCTCTGTTTCATTAAAAACGTTCTCCTTCATGCTTATGCTTTAGAGTTATTAGAGGTAGAAGATTAATAGAGTTTTTCACTGTTTTCAGGTCCCCACCGCGAGATGGCGGTGGACGTGCCGGATAGTTTCATCGCGAGGAACAAAACACCACCACGATACCCACCACCCCGACCTCCACAGGTACGCCTCCGGGCATCCAGGGATGACGAACCGCTTCTGCTATCCTCGGGGGGTTCAGGCACGAGTTTCGGCAGTAAACAAAGCACCGTCCTGCAGAGCACTATTGACATATCAGGACCCAGTTCAGATGGCTCCGGGAGCTTCAAGAACAACAGCACGATCGAGCTGCTATCGTTGCCGCAAAGTTCCGACGGGTCGGGAACCAGTTTCGGCAGTAAGAAGAGCAAGGGGTCATCGGAAACAGCCAAATGTGGAGACTTGATGTCCGAGAGGTCCGAATCCGTGGCTTCGAATACCACGCACAATTTGAGCGATCATAAAATCCAGCTTCTCATATCTAATGGCGAAGACTCTTTATTGGACTGCAGGGAAGGAGTTACATATTCAGCGCGGACGGATTCAGTGTTGATCCGGGAAGCAGTGTATGCGTCATACAAGCTTCCCCCTGGGTTCGACACCACACCAGTACTCCTCGGACGAGAGGTGGCTGTAGACGTGCCTGACACCTTCGTCCAAATCGTGAAAACTACTCCAAAATATCCCGGTACCGTGGACAGAAAGAGCGTGGCGTTCCAGGTAATGGGCACTTAAATGCTACGCATGGATTCATTGCATCTTGGGGTACAGCATTGTAGTTGGGTTTCCTTAAGGTAACTTCGGTTCTAACAATCTATTATAATGAGTAATGTAAGTATATACTGATAATATGATCATTGGGTGAAGGTTTACTAACAGGGGATGGTTCATATTACTTTGGATTTAACGAAAAATTTTATTGTATTTTTATATATTAAATCAAATAAATGCTAAAGAGCAATTATTACTTAATTAAAAGTCCTAATATTGCGTCCTGGTATATCTATCTACTCATTTTACAATAACATGCATTTTAGACAATATCAAGATCATTTAAGTGATTAGACTACAATTAAGTAAATATACTTTAATATCGATTTGAAGTAGGATACGAGAGTATATTTTTTACTAAATTAATTGTTCTTGTCCCTTTATTTGTTTATGTTGCATTTAATTTTAAACAAAAAGTCGTAACGAGGTCATTGATTAACTACAGTTTTTTATATCACAGTGAATTTAGACAATCATTTTGCACTATCGTCATTAACTAAATTGTCTATATCATCATCATCAATATCATCAACGATAATGATCATGCTTTTTGCACCAAACGCCTGTTCACGAATCAAAATATTCCGAATTGCCGGTGTAACAAGATTTATGAGTCTTGGATTTCATTGAAAGTTGATTTATATAATGATTTACTAGTCATTTCGCGAAATGTGTTTCAAACAATTTGGCTGTTTCCGAGACGTTGCGTTAGTTCGTTGGGCATATTATTTTATATTCTAAATATAAAGTATGAAGATTACAATAGCTAACATGTACACTCGGAGGTTTAATTATAGAGTACGACTAATTATTGTTTGCAATTATGGTATATATTTATGTATGTATATCCCAATTTATAATCGCAAGGATTTTTTATAATGATAGTGATATATAGTTAAGTCAGAACACACCCTTACGTGCGTCAGTTATTTTAAAATAATAGCCAGGATAAGAACTAAATTTAATGGTACCATTTGTGTTCGTATTTTTAATGTTTCTTTGCAAATAAGTATGAAAAATACTTATTTGATAATTTATTAGTATTTTTCTTTTTACAGTCAACACAAGTTAGATGTTCATTTGATTCTGATGGGTATCATTCTATGAAATGCAGCGTATTTTACTTGCATGAATTGTGATACTTTTTACTGATTATTATGGGTTTTTATAATTTAATAAAATGAATATTGTTGATATTAGCAACAGTAGGGAAATATACTTAACCGCTTTATCAGCGTGTATTAGAACCTAAATCTTGCTTAGAGAAAACAATATAAAAATGTCCATGTTAGCAAACTTATCAAACGCAAAATATAACACTCGCTATGATGATTTGTCTATAGTAGGTACGTTAATAATATAAATATAGTTAAAACAAGTATGATATCAGAAATAATGGTCCACTATTCAGGATTATTATGAAGCAGAATAAGCACTCCGCTCATGGCCAGTTACGGAAATATAGGCAAAGTAATGACCATTTGTCTAGATGTGGGCGCGTATTTTCCTGATACATTAGTAACGCATAATCCGTAATGTTATCCGGACTGCCGAGTCTTTATCGTGCTTTCCTCTCTCTCCGTATTTTCTTACGCTTGTTTCTATTTATCTCCATAAAACTATTACCCGAGTTGGTAGATAATTTCGGGTAAGTGTCAGAGGTACCGGGAAAACTTGCTGACGTTCTTTTGTTTAAATACCAGCTGACTAAAGGTTGTTCTGTCTTAACTATATAATGTGTGTCTTTATATTGGTAGCTGTAAACCGACGGATACATCTGTTTCAAATGATATTTGTGCGCATTCTACTTAACTATTTACAGTTGGGTCAAACGCAATTACATTCGCAAAACGCTTAACATTCGAAAAGCTAGTAGGGCCTTTAGTTATTTTTAATTTTCTCATTATCAGCGCCACTATCCCGATTTTTCGTTCATAAGAATCTTCTCCTAGCAACAGCAAACACATTAAAAAGGAATTATTCAACTCAGTACAGCCTTTCTCGCGTGATGTCACTGTATACGAATCCCTCGTAAAGTTTAAGGTCCTCGTAAGGTTTATTCATATAAATATAGAGACATAATCCTTCGCACTGGCTCTTATTACCTTTTACACGTCTCCCGAAGGATTTAAGATAAAAAAAAAACTAGAGATCTTCCGTCTGAATAATATAACCTGTGCGATAGTTTCTTAACTTAACCGATTGCGATACATCGTGTTAACGAACTGCTAAAAACAGGCCATAAAACGGGCAATTTTGCCCATAGTTGTCGAGCTGGATAAGCGTTGGCAATCGCAAAGCGCAGCTCTCGTGTTAGAGATGCTGCTACCAATTCCTATATTGTCGGTATAGTTACTTTTGTCGCCTGTTACGACACCTGGTACAGAGGGAGGTACTATTCTACTCTGGCAGAACCTTACGGCTATTTATACTTGCGTACAATTATTTCAGATGAAAGTCTTTGTTAATTAATTAAATCTATTACATTGATGAATTTTATTCTACTCCTGCGTATTTCTCTTAATCATTTTCTCTTTCAGATTCTTACTTTAAGCTTACTCTTAGATTACACGATAAATAACTATTATGTAATTATGAGAAATTATTTATGTATTATTAGATATAAGACATAAAAATTGCATGCATATACATTGATTGTATTTCATATAATGGGGACTCGCTATTATTAAGTTTTATGTGCATTTCTATTTATGTTATCATGATCAGAAATATATATATAGTAAATAGATGTGTGCTTGAACAAAAAAAGAAATGGTATGAAACAAACTACAATACTACAAACAGGATGTGTAGACAAAAATATCAAAGTGATTAGCGGTTGTTTACTAAATAATAAAATTCGATTCGATTATCTTACGGCTATCGTTGTCAAGATTTTTAACATGAAATGTTAGAATTTGTGGCTTATTTAACAGCTGCTTTCGCAAATTGAGAAATTTAAACTTTGATTGTTATAATGTTATCGTTCCTATTATTTTATGATATAGTTGAAATTACTTTTATAAGTATAGAAAAATACGATTCCAGATTGAAGTATTCAAGTTTGATCAACTAATCTATAAACAGTGGCTTTCCAAATATATTTATTTACTTTATATTTCTGATCATATTTCCTCTTTATATTGAAGAAAATGAAGCATGACCAAAACCTTAAAATTGTGACTGTGAGTTACTCCGTATTCTATAAATTAACAATGGGTTCTAAATGAACGAGATCTGTCACAGGAAATTTATTTACCTACCTTTAGAATCTAATTTAAAAGATTTTAAGCCAGTGTCGATTTGAAGTCTAATCTGATGAAGTGTTTACTTAATCTGGTCCAATCTATTATTATTAAGAGGAATTTATTTGTTTGTTTACAATTTAACTTAAAAATTCTACTATAAAAATATCTCACTATAAAAATTTATTTTACCATTAGAAAGTTAGATAATAATCTAGTAAGGTAAGTATTCCCTACCTAAAATAGAACAATATAAGATATTATTTATGCGTCTGTGACAAATAAATTTTAAAAAAATTACCGGTTTGAAAGAATTTCTGATGAAAAGCTACATTATCAGCAAATGTCATAGTTATATATTAGTGGATTCGATGTCATCGGGAAGTGTTAAAATATTATACAATAATATTAATATATAACTATTTTATTACTTCCGTGTTAGTTCCAAGTTCGAATACTGGTTTGATTTCTTTATGCAGGTTTTTTTTTAAATTTGTATTGTCTAAATTTTGTTATAATTAGCATTATTTTATAAGATCTCAATGAAGTCCTGGTACAGAGCTCGCTGATAATATACCTTAAGGGAATAAATTTTAAAGTACTCCCTACCCTGAAGCATTTGCATGTAATGACAGTTCAAATACGAGTATTAACTACATTGAAGAGTGAAGATAATTATGACATAATGATTATAGCATTATTGTAACTCAGTATTGGTAATTGTGACTCAGAAGGAATCCTAAAGAAACTAAAGTTACATGATAATGCTACGGACAAGGGGGTACTACAAAAGGTGACCTTTTGTCTGCATACTTGTATTTTCTTTTTTTAGCATTTATTGTGTTGCTGGACTCTATATATTATAATTATTAAGTATATAAACATTTAAAGTGAAAACCAAACAAGTATATTTTACTCATTATTGAAATAATGAGTAATATATAGTTATTTAGCTTACATTATACTAAAATAATTAGAAATTGATAGAGTTCCGGGTTATTTGGAGGATAAAAATCCTAAGGTCAATTGTCTTTAAGGAGTGTTTCTACTTCTTTTTCACATAAAGTATCGGACGTTTTTGTTGTGTAGTTATGAAATTATGAGTCTTGTTAATTGCTCATCTTAAATTTTTAATATAATTATTGTCCTGCATATACTGTGTTACTATTCAAGTTATTTTCGCTGTTTTAAAGTTGTAAATTTTATTTTGAGAGTAACCTCTCCATAATCTTGTGCGTTTTCGTATAGTTTCTTTGATTAATGTTATAGAACCTTTTTTTTGAAAAGAAAATATTTAAAATAACTTAATACAAATTTTACTATACCTATCTAGATAAACAAGAATAGTAGAACAGTACTAATATTCCAAAATATAGTATACTATATACGGTACTCCACCTTATAGTTTAAATCTTCTAATTCTTATTGCCCGTGGTATATTAGCTCTCAGAATAATGTTTCAGCTATGTAGAAGGAATAGGTTTTGTTCTTTAGACACCGTTCCTGTCGCTTTAAATATATATTTTGAAGGTTATACGTATTTATCATTACAATTCATGAAAAAGGACGGTTTACCAAATGCTGACACGTGTTCTAACAGCTTCCCAATATTTTTTCTATGTATATCATAACAAATGAACTAACCTGAATATGTTTGCAGCAGGTAAATGGCACGGCGAAGACCGCAGCACCTGCGGTACCGCCACGAGAGGCGCCGAGAGCAGCGCCTCCTAGACCTCCAACTTACGAGAATGTCACCAAAGAGGAGATGGAATCGATCAAGAAATATCAGGTCAGTCCATTTTTACTTCCCACCATGGCTACCTAGGTTTTTCTATAAAACTTTAATGTTGACTTCTGTATTTCATTACCACTATGTTAGCCGTAGGACGTCCATTGATGGACGTAGATAGCGGTCTGTATCCAACGCGATTATGCGGTTCTAGTCAAATCGTACGGACGATTGATCGGTGTACGTACTACGCTTTGTCTGCTGGTTTCTAATCATCCTGCAATACGTTCAGGTGATATTTGTGAAAATTCGCAATCTGCTATTTGCGAACTGGGGTACCGCACAAGGCAAAGCCACCTAACCGACCACAAACCGGTGCGTCTTTTCCATCCATTCCTGCACTATGTATATTGAAAAACCAAGAAGGTAGACAAATTAGTAAGTCAAATTTATCTCCGGTTCATTGCCTCACTGTACCGTGTTTTAAATATACTTTTGACTTGTAAATATTATACTTTTTAAATATCTTCATTTGATGACGGTCTTTGAAAAATTTAAAAAATATTTTTGTTGCCCCATAACTTAGGGATAATTTTTAAATTGAAACTAGAATTTAAATGCTATACTGAATGATAAAGACGCTCTTTTCTTTATTTTATTAAAGCATACATTAATCTTTCAAACATATCAATTAGTACGTTTAAAAATCATTAAATACCTGGGTATTAAGTGAGAAGTTTCGCAGTTTGTGATACGTTCGAAAATATTGTATAACTAAAACAGTTAAAACTTTAGTTCGCACACCGATTGAGGAATTTAAATTACATCAGTTCCATTAGGCAGCGCTGCAGTGAGTAGAATGAAACTTTGGCACCGCACCGATTTGTCAATCTGTCAGCACCTTTATCGATGGCCACAAGCCCGGAACACGACATGTGAAAATATTTCGATGCAGTTGCACATACCATTTACATACCGAACAAATAGCTGAACATTCACACCGAGGCAGTGTACCCGTTTCGCGGTTGACAGATTTATTTTGTGGTGTTTGGATTTTGCTGCAGAACAAAAATGTTATAAAACCTTTTTTTATCTGATATTTATGGGATATGAATTGTCTCTAAAATACGTGTAATAATAGCAGTATTATATCGAATTGAATCGAACGAAATTAATTTATTTGTAAAGACACATGACAATAGTAGCAAAAAAAATGGCTTTTTAAAATGATAACATAGTTAAATTAAGATGTTACATAAGAACGTTTATACACAACAACATTAAGACCAAAATTTAAATTGATGTATTTTATTGATTTAGGCTATTATTTCAACCTTGCCCAAAAATCTTCGATCTCTCGTCTAGGACCTACGTGTCTACATGAGGCTAATAATATATTATTAACTATGAATTTTATATCATAGTTGATTAGCTAGTGGTAAAAAAAAATCATATAAACGTTTTCAACCGATCAATATACAAGAGATTCGAATAGATTTTTGTTGCAGTATACCCAAATTGAGACCAACATTGATCTGTTAGTTGTCTCGTTTGCAAATACGTATTACTTGCTATCCATTATCTTTGTAACATGTCAGTCTGTGTGTTCATACAATAGTTTACAACCGTTATTCGTGCGGGTACCATTTCCTGCCAATTGTTGTGTATATAGGCGACATCTAAAATACATTTTGGAAATCGGGTTTAGAACAGCCAGTGCATTGTTCGATGACTCTTTTCAGTGACTAATATCGTGACAAACTGATTTTATCTATAGCTAGTAAAAATTCACGATAACATACGCATGTAGCTTTTTGTTATAATAATTATCCTAGAAATATATGAATTGATACTTACGAAATTTAATGCAATTAGCAAGCATGAGCGTCAAAAGTATTAATAAAAATGCTTACTACATCTCATTGATTGATCTGACTCAGAGATAAGTCGCGTGAAGCACTTGTGTTACGGACGTCTGCATATCACAACGTAATAGGGTTTAGCGAGAATAGTACATATTTTAATTTACCTAATTTCAAACAAGTACAACAACAGATCTAAGTGTCACTACGTAATATTCTAACTATTAGGAGCACATGCCGGTTTGCCACCTTCCTGTTACAAAAAATATTTTTTTAAATCATGTTTAATAAAAAAAATATCTAAATTTTGCAAAGCATTCGCTATTTCAAACAATTTTTGTCTCTAACTAACACCTTAATGTCTTTTACCTTCTAACCGTTCCTTCATGCGGCCTATGAGACTTTAGAAGCAGTCGCACCTATTTTTTATTTAGACTCGAGTCTCGTCTATATACTGTTAACTGTTTATTTTTTTTGTAGTATCTATTGTTATGAACAAGCTTTGTTAATATAATTTAAACGTCACAAGCTTTGAGAGCATTCGCAGAATGTTGGTATTTCTTTTGGCCAGCCCATTCTGACGTTAAAAAATATGGTGCGAAAGAAACAAACATTTTTTTTACATAACTCTTAGTTTCCGTATAAGGGAATGCAAATGTTTTTGTGGGTGTCCTTCCTGGGTATGTACTCGCATGGGAAAAAAGAATTACCTGGGAATTTCTCATTTGGATTTACAGTGTTTTATAAAGGTATGGTGGACGAAAAGTTTTTTTGATCAATCAATAAATGCCACTTGGTGACTTAAATTAAGTAGGAACTATTATTTACTATTGAATTTACTATCAATATATATTACTAGCCGTGTTCCGCAAACTCACATGCGTAGTTCCCTTGCCGGCAAGAATATAGTATATACCTAACTAATCACATTACATCGTGTAACTAAAGGTAGGTGAAAACGTGTTAAAAATCGGGCCAATAGTTCTTGAGTTTATTTGTTTCAAATGTAAAATGATTCAAGTTTTTATATTTTTCGTAAATATAATAGCCTATGTTGTTCTCTAAATGTTCGTCATGGATGGGGATTGAACTCAGGACCTTTGGCGCACAAGGTAAGAGGTTCACTGCCAACTGCAACACAACAATAAACATATGCATCAAGTATTTAATCAAGTTATAATGAGTATGTAAATTTATTACGAAAAAATAAATTCCCTATAATATATATATATATATATATATATATATATTTATAGGGAATTTATATATATATGTATGTATGTATATAATAAGCGTGATCCACTTTCCGCCGGCATATCATTCGTTACGTTTTCTTGGCACTAGTTGTATTATTTTAATGCTACTATAATTCAAGTTTTATATGCTGTTATTTCACTTTGTTTCCCTTCGGCCATTATCACAGTTTAATGAAATTGGATCGGGTCGTAACTATAATAAACAACCAGCCGTTGGCTTATTGAGAAGCTACCGTAGAAGTGAGTTAACTTTAATCCTAAAGGGTAACTTTGTCTATGGGTTATAAAGCTGTGAGTAATATTGAAATTCATAGAATATTATTAACAGGGAATGGACATCAGCATTTCTGCTATGCTCTGAGCCACTACGCCTGCCAACTCGGCAATTATGGGCAGTTTCCTCTTTATCTTGGGGAGGCCTATGTAGATTAGTTAGATCGTTCTACTGCTGATATGATGATGATTATTATGATAACCTACAACTGCTAACACTTATCACTTAAATGTTACCTTAGGTTTTTTTAAGATATGAAAAAACCTAAGTACCTATACTTTTTAATGATTAATGGATACATCGCTTTAGTCACAATAACATGTGTTACCTAATTAATAATTCATAAGAAAAAAACATTTAGAAATCAAAATTCTTATGTTAGTAAACAGTTATTAAAGTATATTGAAACAATCTACAGGAATGCGTGTCTATTTATTACTTCACCACATTTGATCGGAAGTATTGCAACAAAGTGTAACAAAAGATTTTTATTCGAAACATTTTACGACGGTATCACACTGCGAGCGGGTCTCTGTAGAGAAATAAAACCCGTTAGTGCCAAAACTAGGGTTGTTAGATGTCCTAATTTTATAGAAAATTGTGTTTTATTGCCCTTTATGTTTGTTGGTTTGTGCTAAAAATTTTAAAAATTCCTTATGACGACCTAGTTATTGTAAGACAATGAATAGCCACAGATGTAGATAAAGTATTTTAACTAACTATCATCAGCATGCATCTATTCGCGACACGGAAAGGACGTCGCGTGTCGATGACAAAGAATTACCTTACACAGTACCTAATATTTATAAGTTACCCAATTCTTGATATCTCGGTTACTAATTAACATAACGTTATTAAGTTTAAACAAAACATTGCTATATTGTAGATCACACCAAAACAGTAACTAATTAACGAGCCCGATGGCGCGTACCATAGTGTCTCTATTCGATTTCCATCCGAGACAAACTTTTATAAAATGAGCGTTTGTATTTGTTTTGTGTCTTGGTGTACCTGTATATTGAGCATTATAATTGTTATTCCTTTATTATCATATCCATAACACAAGTTCAATTTATTTATTTCGGTGTCAGCTTAAAGTATAAGATTTTATTCGAATATATGATTTAGAATCTATGGTTTGTTAAATACATAAAAAAATTAGCAGATTGATTACATGACTAGTATATTTTATTGATATGATACTTAAACATTATATGATACTTAAACAGTATAATCGATTATACTGTTAATTCTTCCTCGACAATTACCCCGTCCATCGGAGCAATTCATATTAAAATTTAAATGAAAACACAGACATTGAAATTGAAGAGTTCACTTAAACATTAGTTTTGTAAAGAAATACTTTGATTCCACAGAATAAAAGTTCTTTGTACGTTGTCTATAATTTTACCTCTGCGGTAGCAAATCTAACCGTATCTATTTCAATGAAACATTGATAAGCCATTTGATGACCTCAACTTCAAAGGGATCTCGAACCAAACCCGCGGGGTCTAGCAACATAAATAAAAACTCCGGCGTTACTTAGAGGATATTTATTTAACGTATCCCCAATACACTACCTCTCCAATTTTGTTCAAATGTTGTTGCTACTGTCAAATATTAGCTCACTTTTATTCCGTTTTATGAACACATATAACCCGGACATATCAATAACAAGTATTTATGACCACTTACTCTACCATGTAGTTAATGCATTTCTGTATTTATATTAAATAATGCCGGGAGGTACCGGCAGAGTAGAATAATATCTCCCTTTACACAAGGTGTTGTAAGAGGCGTCTAAGGTATCAGAACCGACAAATGGCGGTATACTCATCCGAAACAGTGTAGCTCTAATGCACATGATGTGGATGGGCAGCACCATTCTCGTCGTGAAAGCTTTACTCTGTGATTGTCAACACGCATGCCCAGCGCTGCAATTATGGGCAAAATTCCTTCATTCTTAGGGAGGCCTTTGTAGAGCAGTATATTTCCTATAGCCTTAATGATGATGATGAATTCATATTCAACTGTATCAGAAAGGTTCTATCTATTATTATCTACAAATTCGATGGAAACGCAACAAACATACAAATGGTGTTTTCCGAGAAGAGTTATTAAACACGTTTTTTAATACGTGACTTTTTAAACTGTCTCTATAAAGTCTACAAGACACGCAGAACTAGATTGACGACAGGATAAGAGTCACGCACTGTCAGAAAATGTGTTTACATAAACAAACAAAACGAATCCACTGTATGTATATTTATTACTGTTTGCAATTAATAACATTTATCATAATTCTCGTGTAAAAAACGTTTGCCAATCTTAGCATAATCAGAAGTCGTTAAGAGTCTTAAGTTTGTCAATTTTATGGCCTATTAATGAAGATTTTATTAAAAACACAGAATTGTCGATAAGTTATCGTCGTGCTTTTGTTTTAAAGCTTTTTAAACACCTACAAAAGCTTTTGATAAGTGTTCGGAATATATAATTTTAAATCCTCCTGGGTGTCGCCATCCATTGAATCACAAAAAGGCATTAATTAAACTCGGGTGAAACAAAGCGAGTAACGCAATCGGTATTTCCATGTTAACGAACGGTAATTTTAAATACCGGGCGGTTTTATGACTTGTGATTTAATATTCTCTCTGTGGTAATGTTCGCTTTCACGGTCGACAATCTAATCGATATCGAGCGTCAATCGTAATCAGATATTCTATACATATATAAATGCTAATTGAACCATCTACAGTTACTTACATGTATTATAATTAACTAATTCTTGATGTTTATGTGGATGATGGGCCACAGCTTGTATGAAAATAGTTGGTAATATATATATATATATATATATACATATGATTAAGACATGTGATATAAGACAACACAGGAATCTTAAGTAGGATAATATTTAAATATATATTTAACACCCGGACACAGAACAAATACAAACATTTATCATATAAATATTTGTCCTGGGTGGGAATCGAACACAAATCCCTTGGCGCAGATAATGGGATTACTACTATCTGCGCCGGACCCGTCCGACCAGGACCACCCGAGAGAGAGTGGTAGATTGATTAATTTTGTCATTTAAGAAATTGAACTAAAAGACACCATGAACAGTAATTTTTGTTTAGTACCTTTGCTTATTTAATTTTTTGAAAAAGTAACTAACTACCTTAAGTTACTGCGTGTAAAAAAGTATTTTTTTTATAATACACCAAGCGACAAACAAGCATACAGTCCGCGTGATAGCAAGCGTTACTGCAGCCTATAGACACTTGCAATATCACTAGCACTTTGCCAACCCAGTAATTTTACTTCCTTTCTCACCCTTCAAACCGAAACTACTATTTGGCGGTATAAATAAGTGAGAGTACCAATGCAGGCGACCTTTGTTTGTGTCAGTGATGTTCGTTTGCAAAGTGACATTAGAAGACAAAGCGCACAAGTCTTTCGGTATCACGTTCGTGGTTTAATTAAATACTTGTATTTATTCGTTTATTTCGTCTTTATAGAGAGGTATCGTAGTTATCTAATCTGTGATACAATCGTGACATAGGTCTAATAAATAGATCCCGGCCATAGAAACGAACTAACTTGGCTGTATTTTGCTCTAATGCGTTTCGCAGCATCATCACATCAGATTTGAGGACTCGTTCCAAAGAGAAACCTTTCCATGTATATTAAAACAGTTGCTATTGACCAGATACACAATTATTTTTTTAAATATTAATGGAAAATTTAACACGAAAAATAAAACAAAACACGAATTTTTGGTTCCCTCGGAATTACTTTATGAATATTGATGCCGCAGTTAATCGGGCTATTTTGGACGTTCCATTAGACAAAAGAAATGAGAATGTACGTTGCATACAAGAATATAGATGTTGTCCCGACAGACGTTGTCCTGTATTATTTATATATATAAAATATTGCCACTATGAATTGAGATATCATCGCTATTAAAGCAACCGCAGCAAGAAATGGGTAACTGACCCGTAATCGGTGCCTTGGGCAAGCGTGACAATCGCAAATCGTAGCTTCGCGACGGGATTGCTGCTGTCCATGCCCGTCCTGAGCTACACTGCTTCCGGTGGTTATAGCGCCATCTGTCGGTTCCAGTACAGGGGGAGATACTTTTCCACTCTGCCGATGCCGGTGAAATATAAACAATACTATATTTATTCTATAGAACCAGGATAGGTAGCATTAACTCTGTATAACAGTCTAGCCAAGAGTCTGCCTGAACTTGATATTAATTTTCATACTCTTCCCGGGTTTATATCATTGATAAAATCGTTTGATGGCGTACCGTAAAATGATGATTTTTGACTTTTAATGTTTGTGTATTCTGTTATTTATTTTACATCCTTACTGAGTGATTATAATTAAGAAAAGGTAATAATTATTTTTTTTATATTAATAATTATGCATGATATGATTGCCTCTAATTGTAAGAACAGTTAGTTAATATCTTTTGAAGACACAATTATTGTTCATTATCTACAGTTACTTATGTTGGTAATCCAATATTAAATAAACATCGCAAGTTGGATCAAACTGTTCATAGTATAAAAATATAAAATTTGGATCATTGGTTTAGAAATGTATCTAGGACAAACACCGTGACACGTTAGTTTTATATAAAAAGATATATCTTCATGTTTAATTCTGTCATTTTGTTGGCGTTGCGGTGTGTTTGTGTATTTATTTTGTATGCGAATGTATATGGAGATGAGAGCGTTTGTCTGAGTTATGGTGGTATGGTGCAAGGGCGCTCCTCTCTTTTATTCAAAGAAATTTGTAAGATTATTTTGCATCGGAATAAATGTGTATTTAAGATTAGTTTCCGCGTTTTTATGTTTCATTATGTCTTTTTTCTTACTAAGATACAACGTATATCGTTTTCAGCTAACTAATATTTCTCTATTGAATAAACTTTAAAAACTAAATATTTTTTGTTCTTCTTTATTTATATATAAAAGAATATTGCTGAAGATTCTGTCGTAAAATAAAACTAATCATGCTTGAATATTTACATGTGAACGCTTAGTGTCAGTACTCGTTTCTCGTTACTATAATAGTCGAGGAGAAGAGCACCTGTTTTATCTTGCAGGATCACCGTTAATCATTCTAAGTATTAATACCAACGCAACTGCTCAACGGATTATTGACCGGGAAAAACTATATGAAATCACTTAATATACTATACTGACTACACCGATGAAGTTGTCTTCTAAAAAAAAAAGGTTTTCCCAGTTGAAAGATACATTCCATTTGTAGTTGGTAGGGCAAGTCATCAATGCCCCGCGATTTCACCCGCGTTAATATTTTCACACGTGTTTTATGACTTTCAACGAAGAACCATTATTCTGAATTTCATTCGAATGACTTCAAAAACACCAAAGGTTCATACTAAATTTGCACCTCCTTATAGGGGATGATTTTTAAAAAATCCTTTCTCAGTGCTCCACTACATTATATAAGGGAACACCTGTTTCAAGATTAACCCCCATAGTTTCGGCTCTGCGTTAATATGTCAGTCAGGTGATACATTCAGGAGGTACATTTTTATATCCAATGTAATTGAATCAGCAAAAGACAGCTCGCTTCTGACCCACTCAGGGCGTGACATAAATAAATGTAATCCTATTTCCATGCTCACTAGCGGTGTCTTTACAATTCATGAGCTGAAGTTTATATGCCGGTCATGGCTGAACGTCTGATCACCGTTAAAGTAGAATTAAATGGATGCACTCATTCGTAATTAATATTCTGAAATATTATTTTATAAATATTTATTTCGTTAACTAACAGTCGCGAGTGAAATTTTTAACGCGTCTGCGGACCTCGTTTACGTTGCGACAAGAAACTTATACTTTATATCATGCCTAGGTTTAAAATCAAGTTATATATATATATATATATATATATATACCAATCATTACTATAAACGAGGTAATAAGCATTATCTATCTCTGTTGCCTTTGTAAGCCGTTGATCAGATTTTATTAAATTAAATTTCTTCACTAGTTGGTATTTAAAGCGATTGTAATATTAAAGAACAATCAGATATTAGTAAGATATACCGCATCGGGGTAGAGTTAGGTCGAGTACTCTACTCGATACCCTGCAATTGCCACAACGCCTGCCCCGCGCGGCAATTATGGACAAAATTCCCTATTTCTTGAGGAAGCCTTTATCTAGCAGTAGACTTTCTATCTAGGACTAATACGATGATCCAAAACACAAAAATACAACGTTTCCTCTTTATGATATTAGTGTAGATGTAAATAAGTTATTTTGTTTATTATTATATATATTATGTTTTATTATATATATTATGTATTATAATCACGGTTAAAAAGCCTTAAAATAATGGTTTTGTTCGCAACTTCTAACATTTAGCTGTAGGCGAGGATATTGGCTGCAGTTGTTATCTCCAGTGTTAGTGTCTAAGTTCACCGTGTTGAACATGTCCATGCAAGCCCACTATCCTCAAAATATTAGAATTCCAGAAATATACGCGTTTGAGACCCGAGCTTCCCACAATCCCTTAGGATTGACCTTTCAATTCAAGAATGTATCTCGCCTTTCTTCTTTTCCTTTATTAGATTTTTAGATCTCTGTGGAAAAAATAAATAGACTACAACAAAAATAATGTAGACAACGACAAAAAGCGTATTTATATTGCAATTTAAGTGCATCTGTTTTGATATTTACATAATCATCATAGAAGCTACAGAAGGTCATCCCAAGAAAAAGGGAAATTTTTCCCATAATTGCAATTGCACAGCGTAATTAAAATAACCTATATGTTAGTACAACTTAAAGAGATTACGTTAAAGATATATATATATATATATATATATATATATATATATATATATATACTCGTATATGTGATCTTAGAGACAGATTTGTCGAAAACATCTTTGCTATGTTGTGAAAAAATATAGCTCAGGCATCACTGTTAAATAAATTAGAGTTTCAGGATAAAAAGGTAATATTATCTACCTGTACATGAAGGTAATTAAATTAAGTCCGCGGCATCAAAGCGGGTGATTAGACCTTCGAACCTTAGTAGCGCGCCAATCTTGACTGAGAGCAAAGATGGCCGACTGCTAATTGTCAATCTGTGGTTCCATAATCAAAAGCTTACTTAATGAACGTGTTTATTTTTTAATATATTTCAAATAAATCTATAATAAAATTAGGTTTACTAGAGGTAGACCTCCTGTAATATCGTCTGGATAGGACCTCACACTCACCTATTTCTACCGCCATATAGCAGTGTTCGCATTGCTGTGTTCCGGTTTGTAGAGTGAGTGCATTTACTGGGTAAATGTGACATAGTATTTTCAGTTTGCAAGGTTGGTGACAAGCTAGTGATTATATTTGTGATGATGTGAGCGTCTATATGTTTCGGTTACATTTACTATCAAGCGTACCGTATGCTTGTTTGCTGACTTCATAATGAAAAAAAAATGTTTCTTATATTTGATATGCTGTAAATGAAACAGATATAGCATTTAAATACTGACTTGAAAATCATTCTGAATGTGCATTCACAATAAAACCATCGGTTAAAAATCCTTATAATGATTGCTGTATTGGCGGTTTTTAAAACCAAACCACAGGTGTAAGCCGACCAACCGATCAAAAACCCACCGGCAACATGTGAACAGTTACCTACATTGCTCGTTTTCAAATAAAATTCCAGGTCGTGATGCCTACAAATTAATGGATGTGGTATTTATTTAGAAAAAAAATGTAAGGAATATAAATATAAAAGAAAAAATATTAAGTCTAAAGGCTCATTAGTAGTCCTCCTTTTTTTCTGACTCTCGGTGCAGCCGTGTTCATAACAAAGTAATACTAAAAAAAGTTATAATGGAGGAGACACGACTTTCAAAGAAAATAACATTATACAAAGTTTCAAAAACTTCTCGATCACAAAAATTGTTACGTTTGTTATGTCTAAAAATATAAGCTCTAAAAACTTCATTTGGAATGCTTATTGACACTAATAAATAGTATTTTTTTGTACTCAGCTTTTTACAACAATTTATTTAACATTTACTCTATTGTGTTGCAATAAAAATCGTTACTCGACACGCGGAACCCTTTTATTCAACTGCATAATAGCCTAACTTTTGAAAGCTTTCCAGTAAAAGGTCTGTACATCTGAGCTCAGTTGGACTTTCGGAATATAGAACGCTTCGTACTCCATGTGTTGTAGTGCTAGGGCTAAAGCCGGTCTTGCTTGAGTCAGCCAGTGTGCCGCGCACTGCTGCCGGGTTAGCACGCGTCGCCCTGTGAACCTCCAAGTGACAACTGTTCCAATTCGTATCAGAGTCAGTGATGTGTTCTATTTTCGAATCTTGTTTCTTATTATTGTTTTTTTTTCGCAACAAATGGCTTGGTTTTTAACCTCTTTTGAATTAGTTAATGCCTGTTGCGAACCTTTGTCGTTTGATGTTGTGTTATTGTTTAATGTAATCGTTTGGTGAATATTTAATGAATCATAACAATTAATGGATTGTTTTATGCAACGATCTTTGAAACTTTACCCAGTATTTTCTTGTTTGACGGCTATTGTAATACTTAAAGAATTTCACCTTGGCTGGTAACGTTTGTTTGATGAAACTGAACAAATATCGAAATTACAGATGGTAACTAGTTGACAATTAGCCTTGTCATAAACTATTGTTTTGTTCATTACTCATCTTCAACAAATACTGTTGCTACAAGGGGCTGAAACGTGTATTTATGTCATGACTTGTAACAAAGATTATTATTTGAATTAGTATTTGGAAATGGTGAAATATTCATAGCGGTAAATGGATTTCAATGTTATGGTACCTACCTTCACAACACGGGCTCTACCTTGTTGGACCTTAAAGTAAGATCGATCATTATCGCTTTCTAGTTTATTTTTTTTTAGAGATTTTTAGAACATTCTAGAAAAAAAAATTATTTTTACAATATTTTCGGTATTATGTTATTTTATTTGTATAAATGTTAAGGAATACCAGTACTATAAGCAGTATTATTTATTATTATTTTTAACGAAGACAGTCCACGTAAATAAATTATCAACTTACACTCATTATGGTAATTTATTCGCTCTTTTATATCTTACGAAAAATAAAAACTACAACGAACATTTTCAGTAGCTTGATATTAATTTAACATCATGTGCACATCGGCACATATCTCCGAAGCAATCCCAACATTTCTGGACAGGTTTCCTCATTGCCTTTCGATTTCAACGAACATCATTATTGAATAACCGCTGCGATTCTTGTATTGCCACAACACATATCAGTAATATCTCTGGGCAATAATAATTCAGTATAACGCGTGAGCCTTCGTCGTGACTATTAATAGAAAATAGGACAAATAAATAAAAATATTTATATACGACCGACCTGATGGCACATTCTGTAGTGTTTCTATCTTGTGTGGCAAAGATCGGTTCACAGCACAAACATTTATGTGATAAACATTTGTGTTTGTTCTGTGTCTGGGTGTTAAATGTATTTTAGTATTTTATTTGTGATATCTCTGTTATCTGATATCCGTAACACGAGTGCTTTGCGATTAATCTTGGAGTTTCATCAATGGGAATGCTACTGCCCGTCCTCGCCCTGTGCATTTCAGCTACATTGATTCGGATGCATATACCGCCGTCTGTTGGTTCTGGTACCTTAGTCGCCTCTAACAACACTTAACAGAACTAGTTACTACTATTCTACTCCGCCGGTACCTCACGGCATTGCCGGTACTTCACTTACCATATACTCCGCTTACGATTATGTAAGCATTGTGGTTTTTATCTTTGACGGGGTCATTGATGAATGATATTTAAAAAAACTGAACTATTTCTAGGTTTCCTTTGAAAACAAGTGTATAACCCTTATTAATTCATAAAATTAAGTTATTTTATTTAACCTTAGAATATACTATCTACTAACTAGATTTATTAATTATGACATAACGTGTTTTAGACAAAATAAGATTTATCCTTATTTTATATAAAAAAAATATAAACAACGTGTAAATTATATAAACACTAGACACACCTACAGCCATATTTTCATGCTGTTGCGAGAAATCAACTCATGACCTTTGGGTCTCTTCTACCGTCTTTAACCACTGCGCTAAATGCAATCCAATTACATTTGTATTGTAATGTATCTATATCTATAAAAATAAAATAGGTGAAATAAACTTAAAATTTTGCCCAAGGGTTCTTTTTATACTCGTAACATAGGAGAGTAATAAGATAGGATTTTTGAATATTTACCCCCTAAGGGGGAAAAACGGGACTGTAAAGTATGTATAAAACATTGCTGTGTTTGAAGTTATTCGAATGAAATTCAGTATACAAGTTTTTAATTAAAAGTCATGAAACACATGTAAAAAATAATTTCGAAAATCATGGGTTAAACCGTTTTTAATGTAAGTATGAAAGTTCTATAATTATACCAAGTTATTTCAATCAAATGCTGTATCTATATACTAGCTGTGCCCGCGACTTGGTTCGCGTGGTTGTCGGAAACTATCGAGATTATTTTTTGATTGCTCACGTTGGTTTATGTTATTGTATAATCGTGAATAAGATTTTTTTAAGTAATGTTTTTAAAATAATGGGTCAAAGTACTTCGCCATAAATTATAATTTTACTTTTGTTTAAAATAAAGCACCGTTTCGTAGAGAGCCGACCACGCGTCTGAGCCGCGCGGCATGGTATCTCGCAAAGATACACTCGCGAGTGGTAGTGGCAAGCACGGCGGTGGGTTGGTGGGCGATAGAAATATACTGTCGCGGAAGTTTTTTTTATTATTAAAAAGGAATGATTCTTTCATACATAATTTTTGAATAACTTAAACCGTTTATGCAGCGCATGCGACGAAAAAACTCAAATGTGAATAATTTTCCCCGTTTTTGCAACATTTCTCACTGACGCTTCGCTCCTTATTGGTCTCAGCGTAATGTTATATAGCTTAAAGTCTTCCTCTATAAATGGACTATCCAACAAAAAAGAATTAAACAAATCGGACCAGTAGATCCTGAGATTAGCGCGTTTAAACAAACAAACAAACTCTTTCGCTTTATAATATTAGTATAGATATTAAAAGAGACGACTGACTGAATGACGTACATATCAAGGCCTAAACTATAAGGTCAAAAAAAATATTGCATAGCGCATTTAGCATTTAAAGGTTATAAAACGTTATGCCAAGACCTATTACATAGATGATACTTGATTGGTTCTACAACTTAACGCAGTTCGCTGCTAATTACGCATAATGCGCAGTTGCAGCCGATTAGCTAAATATTACCCAACGTAATACACTACAAACATAATTAATAACATGATTAATATAGGAAATAACAATGCTATAAGAGAAACATAAGTTTTTTCATAGCATTGTTATTTCCAAGTTATACTATAAATGCGAAAGTGAGTTTGTTTGTTGTTACCTCTTCAAGCTTTATCCTATCAACCAATTGTATTGTAATTTTATATATATTATAGTTGGGAGTACGGAGAAAGACTGAAGAAATATGGAAAATGGGCAACCGTTCATCCAGTTTGCCCAGGAACTTCCTATTCAGAGAGATTTATAATAAACGACACTCCGAATATTTTATGTTTGAAATTTTAGTACTACAAAAATCAATAGATTGCGCTGAGCGATTTTAAAACGCGCAATCAGGTAAAAACTGATCTAACCAGAATATCCTAAACTCATTGAATTTTTTCGATCTCAACTAACTAATATTATAAATATTAAAGTGAGTTCGTTTTTTACTTTACATTTAACCTATTCAACCGATTTTCGTGAAATTTCGCAATGACGATTATAATAATGATAGTACTTGACATATAGTTCTGATTCCATGGAAAGCTCACGCAGGCAAAACCGCAGGCGAGCCTAACTTTCCTATGTATAAAAAGTTGAAACATGACGACTTTTATCCTATTATTATACGTATTCTAGCTTTCCTGCCGCGGTTTTCTGTACTTAACTTTTTATTGCATACATCCGTAAGCGTAAAAAATATAAAAAAATCGATATCCATCCTAGTAGTTAAAACTATCTGCTTACTAAATTACTTTGAAATCTGTTTACTGTTTAGGCCGTTAATGCGTTACAAACAGATCCGCATTAAAAAATTTGTTATGAATTTATTTATAAATGAAATTGAAACTTGAGCAAAACTAGCAAGTGCTTCTAAAATTGTAAATAACGAATTGAGTGTTAAACCTGTGAGTGCCACATTTCCTGCCGTACTTAGCTAACGGCCAAGGCTTTAAGCGCAGGATATTAAAACGCCTCTATTGAGATAGAAAAGGATTTGAATCATGACGGGGGAATGATTTATATCTCAAATCCTCGCTTTTATCTATTTTTAATGGCGCCGGCACTTTAATTCATGAAACGAAGCTTATGTAATTACTGAAAGGAACCACGAACATAGCACTCAAGTTATTTCTAATTATATTTTAACGATGCTTTCTTTTAATGTACGCGATTGGAATGTTCGCTAGACGTGTTTATCTGCAATTTAAAACAAGTGAAGCAAGCGACTGTGCAGAACTCAGCAAAACATTGGACATATATCATTAAAACGACATGTATTTTATGAACAAATAGCATTTAAGAACATACAAATTTATCGGCTTCAAATTTAGATTTCTCAAATTGTATTTGGAGGTACCTAATACCACACAAAATGAGCAATATCATAATTCCAATATAAATAAAAAGATATCTATTTATATTCCCTTGTATCCATTTAGATGTTACATAATTTCACACAAGATCTCATACATTGTTCTTACCCCGAGATAAGTTGTAGCAACCAAACACATATATATATGCAGAAAAAAATGTGGGGATTGAACCCGCGAGCCTTGCCGCGTAAGATAGGACACTACCGAATGCGCCATCGGGCCTGGATGTCTACGGCTTCTAAGCATCAAAAATAATGCACGAACTCGGTGTTGCTATTTTAAAAATGTTTGCTATTTATTTGCGACGTATTGTCGTGAATTATTGAATATCCCGGCAGAGGGTTTATTTTAGCTCGTAAATTGTAACCCTCATCAATGTAAGCCCACTCTGAAATATCACCTCACTCTCCGCTATAGTATCTAAAAATCCCTCACTTAATAGATTAATAGATATCTTACCCTTTATGTTGTGCCTACGTTAAAACAACGCTATAGTGTTAACCCTCATGAAAAATGTGTATTCTGTTAAAACGTTGGGTTTTTTGTTCATAAGAAAGGATATACAAATAAATGAAAGCCTCTTTATCATGTTAAGGCAGTGTCTACTTATGTTTCATTTCACCAACAATTTCTGACTTCATAAAATGAAGACGTACGCTAAATGCCTTTATTCCTATAAGGCCTATTATTCCTTAGAAGAATCGGGAGTTTGAAGATGAAACCTTTTTTAAATTATTCAAATAGATATATCAATTCATTCTAGCCATATACTATCAACTATTAACATGAGTCCTTACGATCTTGCAGAGCAATGTTTTGGTTATAACAAGCCAATATTGTGATTGATAAACAATCACTTATGTTCACATACCTGCTGTTAATTGGGAATTAATAATCCATACACTATAACATTGTTATTGTATAATAAACCTCTGTGATGTAGCTAATAATTCTAAAGAGGATCACATAGTTTCGAAGTTCGCTAACTTTAAGCTTGGCCTCCATAGTCTAAATATCTGCTGACAATAGTTAAAAGGCCACGGAGCCTACGCGTTGTTAGTCGACTCTCGACTTTGATGCTGGATACCTTAATGTTACTTTGAAGAATTCCTTAAGTAGAAGGTGTTAAGCATACCCTTAACCTTTCCACGTACGTTGCGTTTGGTACAAATTTCTGACTATATACAAGGAATTTTAGTTTATTTGTCATGCTACATCACGTCTGTCCCATCGGGGTAGGTACTTGTTACGATTTTAGCATACCTCTCTCGCTTCCCTTTCTCGCATTAGTCTTTTCATACATGCTCGTTTATTCTTGGTACTTATGGCCTTACCCTTTAATACCTCTTCTCCCTGGTTCAGATATGTTCGTATACCAACTCTTCCATTCACTTCCGCTCTATATATGTGTGCAGTCAATCTACTTTCATCCATCTTTTCTTTATGTCCAAAACATCTCAACATTCCTTTCTCTATTGTTGTCACAATATCATCGTTTATCTTCATCGATCTCTTATCACACTATTCTTTAATCTATCTTCGAAGTGCTCTCATTTCAACAGCATTTGTTCATTTTTTTTTCTATTTGTCATATTTTTGTGCTTTCAATACGTTATTTTCACTTTACCCTTTAAACAAATTATAGACACGGTAATTAGGCAACTAAAAATAAGTTGTTTTAATTATGTTCGCATGACAACCGGCTTGTTTTTTTTACATACAAATTGAAATCTTACTAAAAGTTTTGGTTGCCTAAAATAGAAACGGTGTCGGAGACCTTACTTAACATAATATTAATTAAAATATCAGTTTCCGCGGTGTGGGCGTGTATTGTGCTTACTCCCACTTATCGTAATCACGCATTCAGGGTTTTGACCTGGTCTCCTACAAACAAACAGATTAAGGAGAAAGTCGGCTCTGCTCGTACAGAACTTATCCTACATGTGAAGTATACGTGGCCACATCTCAATTGAGGGCAACTATTGTTCGACGATCCGATACAACCTTTAACTATGTCTCCATATAAACCTTGATAAGGCACGAATGCTACCATTAAACCGGAGTTATGGTTGAAATAGCGTTACCTACAATTTACTACGATTTGAGTATATTCTGGAAAAATGTCACAAACTGACATCATAGGTACTAATTCGGCCTGTGACTGTGTCCGCGCGGAGGTCACTTAAATCGCGCTCCGCGGATCACAAGTAGCATGTCATCATCGTCATACCAGCCATTAAAAGTCCACTGTTGGACATAGGCCTCCCCATGAAAGGGGGTATGTCGCCCATAATTGCCGCGCTAGGCGAGCGTGTTAGCAATCGCAGCGCGCGGCTTTCGCGACGGGGAAGCTGCTGCCCATCCCCGCCCTTTACATTTGAGCTGACTTTTTTGCATTGATATACCGCCATCGGTCGGATCTGGTATCTTAGTCCCTTCTTACGACACCTGGTACAGGGGGAGGCACTACTCTACTCTGCCGGTACCTCACGGCAAGTAAAATATGCGTTTCTCTAACGTTCAAGCTATCTATATGAAAAATTTCACCATAATCGGTTGATCGGTTACCAGGCTCGCAATTAAAAAAAGTTTACAATGCACATTCCATTTATCATGAGAGTTTAATAAGAATTTATGTTACAATTACGGAAAATATTCGAAATAAAAATTTTGCTGCGTCTAAGATACATATTGTTCTTATAATGCGAATTTCGTATATTATCTCAGTGTTTAATAAAAATCCAAACAGCTTTGTAGAAGGAATATTATAATTACTTCCCTGAAAAATATTTTGCGTTTAGCATTGAAAATATTTTTTCATCTAAAGTAAACGATTAACATTCTCTTTCATTGTATTTTTAAAAAATATAAAAGTTTATAACTGGCTGATTTAAATTGAACCACACCCCTCTCTTGTACCGTAACAGGGCGACTGAGTTATTAGAATTGACTGACTGTGGTCTAACCACCCCAAAACAGCGTAGCTCAAATGCAACCGGGCGGGGACTGGTACCATTTCCGTCGTCAAACTTTACTCTACGATTATCTACCCCCACGCTCGCCATTCGCGGCAATTATGGGCAGACTCTTCGATATTATCTTCGGATTGCTTTAAGCAGATATATATTTAGCAGTCTACGAATACTATGATGACTAAATATTTTTTGTTATTATAATTATATGGCAGTGTGGTACCGACAGAGAAGAATAGTACCTCCCCTGTACCAGGTGTCGTAAGAGGCGAAAGGTATCAGAACTTATAGAAAGGCGGTATGGTATATCCATCCGAAGAAGTGTGGCTCAATTTCAACGGAACGGGAATGGGCGGCAGCATCCCTGTCGCGAACCTACGCTCTGCGATTGCCAGCACGCTTATCTAGTGAGGCAGTTATGGTCTAATTCTTAATAAATTAAATTAGTTAATTTTTGGGAGGCCTATGTCTAGCAGTGGACGTTTTACGGCTACTATTATGATTATAATTACATAAAGTTTATATTATATACACTTTTATATAAATTGAGAAAGGATTGTTCCCTAGACGCCCTACATTTCTGTTTAAAATATATTGTTATAACAATTCTGTACGTAATTGCTTTTCCAATCTGCAACTGCAGATGGATAGGTTTCATTCATTTCTTGGACAGGCTGTGTTATTTTAAATACCAGTTCTCTTTCATTTAGGTCTTATGTCTAAAGCAGTAAGGTTTATTTTAAGTAACGTTAAACAAAGGCTGCACTGGTTTTAATTCGTTGTATGCTTTGTTCGGTTTAATACGAAAGTAGGTACGGTTTCTGAAAGTTAACGCAACGGGCAGCCGAGGCAATCAGGTAATTTGCTGTTGTGCACTAAATACTGGCTTAAATTTTGAGTTGACCTGTTAAATAATTATTTTAATTACTGACGGAACTCGCCGGGAGCTGGTTGTTTTATTCTACTATGGTACCTCGTTACCTGGTAATCACAAGTATGATTGAGAAGTAGATAATTTGATAACTGAAAACTGAAGTTAAGTTTAAGTCTAATTAAAGTATGTGATATTATTAATATTTTTCTATGAAAATCTATATTTTTATGAAATTAATTTTCTTTAATTTTACTTCTGAATGTAAACACGCGTTCATGCAATGAAAGTCTTAAAAATATCTCTTACGTAAATTTTTTTCACACAACATCTCATGTATTTACCTGACTCCAAGATAAGTCGCTTAAAGCACTTGTGTTACGGACGTCTGGCAACAAGAGGACCATAAATATAATATTTAAATACCTAATCATGGTAAATAAATAACCTAGACACAGAACAAACACAAATATCATCATATAATTATTTGTCCTGGGTGGGCATCGAACCCACGACCTCTGGCGCACAAGATTGGTGATCATATCACCGCCACTTGCGCTATCGGAGCTTTCAATAAATGGACGTAATGCTGAAATATTTTTCATTCATCTATATGTTGCACAGTATTGTGGAACTGAAAATTAGTTTCACTGCCTTTATTTGGGGATATGCGTAGTGCGTAATTGCGTGTGGGGCTGTTAGAACTACCATGAATGCCTAGGTCCTGACGGGGTCCGAGTAAATCGTCTAAAGTCCCTCAATCCGAAAAACAAAAACGTGAAGCCCATCAGAGTCGACATCTTTGTAACCACAGAACATATAATTATTAGTAGTACCGGGTGGTTTCACTTGCGTTACGTTGTAGAACATACATACTAAGTTTGCATCATCTTTTACCCCCTTTTTAAGGGATGATTTTCGAAAATATACGCCCCTTTTTACCCCTTTCAAAAATTATTTTTAGTGCCCCTACGTTATAAAAGAAACCCCTGTGCAAAATTTCAACTTTCTAACCATAAGAGTATAAGCCTCCTCTTATATGTATAGATATATAGATGAGCGGACAACTTTAATCCTGCAAAGCGTACACAGGTCGATGTGTACCGGTACTTTAATTATTCACTCGCTCATACAGCAAGAACTCTGAATACTGAACGATGCGTAAACAGAAAATAATTAGAAACGTGACCAATCAACCGGTTGTAATTGTGTAAAAGCATTACAACCCTCGATCCGGACACTTGAGGGTTCCTCTTATTACTACATCTCCCTTACGTATTCAGAAGAATTATTTTTCTCCAGATTTCCCCAAATTCCGTACCCTATTAGGCGATGTAAAGAACCAGGGTAACACATTTACAAAAGTAAAACATACTACAGATAAAATTACACTCCAGGAAAGTATTAATTCGAGCTGTTTGTGTTATGTTGATGTACCGAAGATTTAAAGACGATAAAAAGTCATACATTACTATCAACTATTAATCGATATATAGGTCATATTGAGGAAGAGCAAATACATTTACGAGAGGTAGACCTCATACAAAAGTCGTCTTCCTTTTTAACTCTCCTACCTATTTCTACTGCCAAATAGCATTGTTTTCAAGGTAATGTTCCGCTTTATTATAATGAAATGAATTTAGAGAAATGACAGAGGACAGAATGACATAATATCTTAAAGTCACAAGGTTGGCATCGTTCTAGTAATATCCTTCTGATAATATGTTTATAGGCAACGGTGACGATTTCTTACTTATTCGCGGACCGTAAGCTTTTTATCAAATTAGTCATATAAAAAATATCATAAATTAGTAATTTTATTGTTATAGTGTTTGCACAAACATATATTTATTGAGCAAAATGCAAACTGTGATTTAGTTTTAATGCAGTGTTTACCTAATTCCAGTCGTGAGTAGATCTCGTTCTCACCACAACAGAAGACGTTTATGCTATAAACTTAGCTATTATATTGTTAGCAGCATATACATTAGAAACAAAGTACGGAATTGCTGCTCAAATACATCGTTTATACGTAAAAAGCATAGACATATAGCCTAGCACTAGATTTACCATCTCAAGGTTATAGAAGCACATAGCTTGGACGGAATTTTGTAATATTTACTCTTATGAAGCCAAACGAAATAGTTTAGTTAGAATCACGACTTACTTCAAACTCTTATGTAGGAATATTCACTTTGGACGAGGGATATTTTTCTTATAGCAACTTTGCATACAAAAATTCGAATGTTAAACCAATATTGAAAATGTTTTGGCTGATTACCGTCCAACATATTTTACTCAAGAAGAAGGGCCGCGACGTATGATCGAATATTTTACGATATGTGGGAAAGTGAAGGTTAAAACAATAAATATCTGTGGGTACATAAAAATATTTATGTTATATTTTCTAACATTTTCCTTTTATTTTATTGTCTGACGTTTCCTTTACCTTTCGGTTACATATTTTGTCAATCTCGCGAATATTCGCCGCAAGGCAACCTGGACCGTCCCGAACGCATTTTTATCCAGTCAATACAGTAGTTTTATTAATATTTATGTTATAATGTACATACATGTCATGTGTATATTCTAGCTGTACGAATTTTATTATTTTCATATAAAAAATCTGTCTTTTCTCTTAAGGACACCTGTCGGTTAGAAATAAATGGATCAAAAATTTAACTTAAGGATAAGTTTATTTTAACTTAAAGGATGGATAAGAGTAGAATGACTGCACAAATATAAAGAGCGGAAGTGAATGGAAGAGTTGGTATAGGACGACCGAGGCGAACATATCTTAACCAGGCAGGAGAGGTATTAAAAAGGGCCAGGTCAGAAGTACCAAGAATAAACGAGCGTATATGAGAGGACTAATGCGAGTAAGGGAAGCAAGAGAGGTATGCCAAGATCGTAACAAGTGGAGATCCATAGTCTCTGCCTACCCCAATGGGACACAGACGTGATGTATGTAAGTAAATTTTTAAATAAACGTGAGTCTTTACTATTTCATAGATTCTTAAAAAGAAATATCACTATATTTCTTTTTAAGAATCTATGAAAAAATTATTTTGTTTTCCTTGCCTAGTGTTGGTCCAATTAAACCTTAGTCTGGACGGGCCTTCCAAAAATCTTTTATTAAAGGTTTAATATTCATTTCATAACATTCATTCTTGTTTTTTATTCATGTCATATGTATATTCTTCGCAACTGTAAAGTGATAATGGTAAACCGAAAGTATATATTTTTTTGATTTTTACATGCCTTTATCCGTTTTGTTTTATTCGTATTTTTCCATCAGTTGAAATCGTAATGGAAATCATTACGATTTCTACTGGTGGAAGTTTATAGAATATGCAAAAGCATTAAAACGGCTTTTATAATCTGTATGAACTTATTTCAAAAACTCGTGCAGTGTTGTACTAAATATTAAACTTATTTTTTCTCCTGCATTTAGGTAATAAAAACAAACGAATCGTCGCAATTTATTTTATCGACTTTATTTGGCCATACATGATTTATCTATATCCTCATATTGATATAGTGACGCGAAAAAAAAACAATTTAACTTGGACCAATACAAATCATTTTCGGAATATTTATTACGTTTTCTATTTATGATTTTCGTGGCAGGAGTGTTTATTCAAAGGCTTTTTATTTGGACAGTAAAATGTTTATCGTTGTAGTGTAGGGGGGTAAATGGTGGGGGGGGGGGATGTAATCTGTCGTTATGTAACTGGCAGATGTCCTCATTCCTTGGACAGAAATGTCCGTAGCTTTGACGTCTCTCCACGGTCCAAGTTGGGAACTCAAATGACACTTTGCAGCTCTCTGCTTTATACATAACTATTTTATATCTTCGCTCATTACAAGCCTGGTGCTTTATTTTTAGTCCTCTACATTACATTCCATCGAGTTTTTGCAACCACGTTTATATCGAGTTAGCTAATTATATTTATGGATTGCCTGTGCAGTATTTTATAGTATATATCTGCGTTTAGTTGTTTAACAACAAACATAAATAATAATTACAATAATTGTAACGTCACTGAAGTATGCGGCAAATCCGTTGCTTACGAAGGTTGCATGATAATAAAATATGTGTATGTGTTATAAATTGCATTTAGTTTTATGCATATGATTGTGTACTATAATCAATTTGCTATGAGAACTAACACTTATATTATGTAACACTTACTGTATTTTTATTTTTTAAGCAGATCTCAAATAGACATATATATCTCAAGTCCGATTAAACTTCATTTTTATGTCTTTTTTAAATTTAATCACTTCCATTCACGACTATGTCTGCCAGATCTTTCTATCTCATCTCTTTTATTACGGGAACAAGTGTATGTCGCTCTCTGACAGATAAACTGCAAAGTCGTGCCGATTCCACAGAGAAAAATGAAAGTCTAATCTATCCCGCGAAACATGTTTTTAGGATAAAACGTAGCCTATGTGTTAGTCGAGAAATTTCAAATTTCATCAAGATCTGTTCAGTTATTCCGGCTCGATAAAAAGACAAATATACATCAACAAATACGAACTTTCGCGTTTATATTAGTAAAGATTCAATAACTAGTTTAGATTCAGTTAAAGATACTGATGGTCATATAACTTAGAACAACGTAGTATTTAAATTTAAAACTCCATAAATTGTAGTAGACAATCGTAAAATAAAATATCGCGTTAAAATGTCCGACAAAGGGAAACTTAGTGAGTTAACCGGGAACATCTCGATCCAAGTATAAAGTTTCACAGTATCCAGGGGTATTTTTAGCAATTTACGAGCTTCTACGACAAATGTCCTGATTTTGGCTACGCTCCAACAACTAGTGAATGCTTAAGATAGTATTAGATAACTTACAGTAGTAGTCGGGATTTGTTTCGTCCAGTGGAATGAATATAGCGCTCGGTTGACTCAGAATTTCGTTGTTTTTAAACATAAAGTGCATAATGAAACGTAGGTTTTGTATTTAATTGGTTTTGGACATCCAGTCAAAGACATTTTTAACGTTCTAACCTTTCTTGGCTTTCTTATTTATAAATTACATTATTACCACGCTTTTGATTGTTGCTAAGTGTTGTTATAAATATTCTATTTGGTATGGCTGTTTTTTTTATATTTATATAGCCGTGAGATACCGGCAGAGTAGAATAGTACCTCCTCCTGTACCAAGTGTCTTTAGAGTCCCGGCATGCCCATCGCGAAAGCTGCGCTCTACGATTGCCAACTTGTTTGCCCAGTGCGGTAATTGTGGGCAATATTCCCTCTACCCTGGGGAGGCCTATGTCTAGCAGTGGACTTCTTGCTGATGAGGATGATATATATATCTATATGATGATGATGTATATATAGCCTTTAATTGTTCCAAATTCTTGTTTGCTACTTACTTGTTAACAGAGTTTTAAATAGTTTATCCAATTTATAATGATATGTTATATTTTAATAATGTGATATTTTCATTAGTCTCTTGTTACTCGTACTGGCTCTGTGGTATATAAGGTTCGCACAAACCTCTTACGCCTATTGACAGCAAAGGCTTGATGTTCACTCCGATATAAGATACGTCCTCCAAATATAATATTTACTATTTCTATTGCCGCAAC
Organism: Heortia vitessoides; assembly: GCA_020976665.1. Lineage (NCBI taxonomy): Eukaryota > Metazoa > Arthropoda > Insecta > Lepidoptera > Crambidae > Heortia > Heortia vitessoides. Next base: position 11,090,032 of record JACJUM010002929.1, read on the forward strand.
ATATTCAGGATATGTCCAAAAAGATTTACATTTACCTTTTTATTTATGATCTTTCATCCGTAACTACAGTCTATGAATTACTATTAATTATTGTAAGTCGAGTCTTATTTTATTTTTCATTAAACAAAATTTTGATATCATCAATCGTGTACACTGACTCTGAACCTGACTGACACATCAACGCAGGGTCTTAATTAAAATTAGAAACTTGAAAGGGGTTCCTTTTATATAGAGCACTAAGCAATATTTTTTTAAGAAAGAGTATTCATCCCTTAAGTGAGTAAAAGGAAGCTGCAAAGTTAGTTCATTAAAACGTCATATCTATAAACATAAGTAACTGACTGACTGGCTGGCTGCCAAAACTACGGCTTGGGCCTATCAGCATTAAAAATACTAATTTTGTTCTAGTAACAAATAAATAAACATAGTTTTATTCCAGTATCAATTTAATCACTAAATTTGATCGCAATTTTGTATTTCTCAGTAACATGTGGTCAATCGAATTAAAATGGGAATTGTATTTGACTAAATTATCGTTTACAGTTTTGAATGAGCTCTGTGTACGCAGCAATAAGCTCCCAATTTCATTTCGTATGCATTTGGAAGTCGAGTTATCTGACCAGAAAATAGAAGCTGGCGAATTCCATTTAATCCAAATACGTCTGTGATATTGTACAAGAATCGAATGGACACTTTGAATATACTTTATCCAATTCGGATAAATAATACCATATTTCTGACGTAGCTGCAATTTTATTATTTTCATACATAAATCTGTCTTTTCTCTTAAGGACACCTGTCGGTAAGAAATAAATGGATCACAAATTTAACTTAAGGATAAGTTTATTTTAACTTAAAGGATGGATGAGAGTAGAATGACTGCACAAATATAGAGCGGAAGTGAATGGAAGAGTTGGTATAGGACGACCGAGGCGAACATATCTTAACCAGGCAAAAGAGGTATTAAAAAAGGGCAAGGTCAGAAGTACCAAGAATGAATGAGCGTATATGAGAGGACTAATGCGAGTAAAGGGAAGCAAGAGAGGTGTGCCAAGATCGTAACAAGTGGAGATCCATAGTCTCTGCCTACCCAGATGGTACACAGACGTGATGTATGTATGTAAAATTTTGAATAAATATTAGTCTTTACTATTTCATAGATTCTTAAAAAGAAATATTACTATATTTATTTTTAAGAATCTATGAAAAATTTATTTTGGTTTCCTTGCCTAGTGTTGGTCCAATTAAACCTTAGTCGGGACGGGCCTTCCAAAAATCTCTTATTAAAGGTTTAATATTCATTCTTGTTTCATTCAGTAGGCATTTGGGGCATTCTATACTTACACAGGGATTTTGGGATACATTCAGTTTATTGTTACCATATACGAGTATATTATAATAACAAATAAACAACTTTAAATTATATAGTATTTTATTTGGTTTGAATTTGAATACAAAATAATGATCTGTAATACAAATAACTATATTTGACGTTCTAGTGGTCAGTCGGCACGGTCTTAAAATAATAAGAGAATTACAGAGGATTTTATAGATTCCTTCGTTATTAAAAATAAATATTATTTCCATTTTAAGTTATTTCGTATAGTTGCATTTAATACCGCATAATTTCAGTGTTACATCCTTCAAATTATATATAATGAATTCCCACAACATCCCATACATTTTATTGACTCAATTCGCTAACAACACTTGTGTTACGGACATCAAACAACAGAGCCTTGGCTCGCAATCAAACCCACGACCTTTGATGCACAAAATAGGAACACTACCATCTGCGCCATCGAGCCCATGGAAAATATGTAATGCAAGTATTTCAAATAGAATTCCATACTTTAAAAATATGCACCTTGATAGTACCAATCTTATTTTAAACCGTGTTCCTTATTTCCTGTGTATACTTCTTTGTTTTATGTGTATTGTTCTATATACATATATAGACTTTAATACCGTTGAAAAACAAATAGGAAGTATACGTTTGTATGTTTTAATTCGCTCCAATTGTTTTGCCACTGTACTCTCGCCAAAAATTTAATCCCAATTTCTTTTGTAGGCGTGAGTTTAATAAATCATATTTTGTATTTCGTTTTTTTGTATGGTACATGTATTCGTTACTGTACGATAGAATAAATATTTATTAAGCTTATTCAAATTTAATGGGTATTTAATTAATAATTTATTTTTAAGAATGTTTTGATCAAGAATTTACTTTAGAAATACTAAACGCTATTTTAATGATTTACATAAAACCTTATCCATTTAAACGTGTCAACTTTTATAGTAAACGATCAGTGTCAGAATTAATGTACGAGGTCAATTTCAAAAAGGGAAGAAATGTTATATAGTTATGACGGATTGAGACATGGAGCGGTTGATAGCTTACAGTCTCTATTAGACAACTTTATCATACATACCGTTAGCAATCAGTTCTGCTTTCTTGACCAGCCTAGAGCCTATTCAACTTGCTGATCCTCTAGGCTAGTTAGTTCTTTGCCTTCTTAGTTCTAAATTCGATTCGATTGTGTTAAGAGTTAACCGTGTGGTAGGTACCGGCAGAATAGTACCCCCTCTTTCCTGTATCAGGTGTTGTAAAAGGCGTCTGAGGTACCGAAATCGACAGATTGGCGGTATAACCATTCGAAGCAATACAATTCGAGCTACAGCTCAAATCCAACGAGGAGGTGGACTACGCTCTGCGCTTGCTACCACGCCTGTCCAGCGCGGTAAATATGGGCAACTTCCCCCTTTCTTGGGGAGGTCTATGTCCAGCAATAGACATTTTACGACAACTATGATGATGTAAAAGCCCCTCTCTCTTTATCAGCTTACATGAAATGTGGGAATACGTTCACCGCATATTTCCAAGTAAATAAATATTTATGCTTATGTTAGTATTATGCCTAGTCTTAGTTCCAATAATAACCATGGGAATAATTAGCCGTGAGGTGTCGTCAGAGTAGAATAATACCTCAAGTTGGCGTACTAGAACCTATAAATGGCAGTATATCCATTCAAACAGGGCGAGAATAGGCAACATTCAATTATAGCCGAAATTTTCCGATTCATGGGGGAGGCTTCTGTCCAGCAGTAAATGTTTTACGGTTGCTATGATAAATTAATACGAACATCCAGACTATATTTACTGCAAAATTTTAAATTGTTATATTTGATCTAAATTCCTCAATCGATCATGTGAGGCCTAATTACGCCACTAGGCTTGAACTGTTGCAGTCACAATTTCGTGTTATTTAATTGCAACTAGAGAAATGAATGAACCAGTTTCTGGTTTATGGGCTCCAGGTGTTCCATTTAACGTTATTCATGGTAAATTTATTAATTGAAAGATAAACGTGTCTATATGCGCTTAACTGCTTGGTGATGAAGTACTCAATTATTTTCTCAACTCGCCTGGGATTCAATTTAACCACTCATCACCAAAATATGAGAATATCTGGTACACCTTTTGTCAACAAACTCCATATTGTAACACGATTAAGTTCTTGAACTGTGACATTAATTTAGTTTTGTTATAGGAATAAAATGAAGGTATGAGTAATGGGGTGCTACTTTGATAATATGCTATACTTGAGTGAAAATATCAGAGTGCTTGACCTCAGCTGGGCTATTTTAAATTCCGCGGCTGTACACTTTTGTAATTTCGGCTCCGTACGATTTCTCTGTATTGACCCCGTGTCATCCGTATTAGGTTCATCGCGTATATGTCGAAGATGACACCTTTTTTACCCCAAAAGCAATGCCAACTTTACCGATCTGGTAATAATATCGAAAATCACATAACACCTTCGCTGTTCGTAGTAAACGATGTATTTAAATTGTGTTACTTAATTTTCGATTTTATTGTGTCGCTGCTTATGCCTACAATAGTTTGACAGTGAACGACACAGCCCGCAACAAGCGCCAGCTTTTCCGGTTTGACTGGCGATTGCGTATGCGCAAATCTTTAAGAAAACGGCGATGAAATATGTCGAATTTTATCGTTGTGAATTATGTTTAGATGTTGTATTTTTGGCCACAAATACTTGGTTTATTCGATGATCACAATCTCAAGTTGGGATAAAAATTATTAGTGAATGTACACAACATCTCATAAATTTACCTAAGTCCGACATAAGTATCTTAAAGCACTTGTGCTCTTACATCAAACGATAGAATATTTATATATATAATACTTACAAATAATCATTATATAATGTTTTGTTTGTCCTGGGTGAGATCGAACCCAGGCTCACAAGATAAAGTAAGTGTAGAAATAATCGATCATTTTAATGTGTTAATTTTCTAACATGATCCAAAAGTGACGCAGAGTAGTTTGTGATTGGATATTGCAACTGAAAACGTTATATTTTTAGTTAAGTTATATAAACGTTACGATAGAGATTACAATATTTTCTTATTGTACATTTCCTTCATGAATTTTGAGAAACGGTTCAAACCATACGAGGCAAGAAAATATTAAAAATAAATTAAGTCCTGACCTGTATAGAAAAACGTACAATGACTTGTATTTAATAATATAATCTGTATCAGAATCAAAGTGTATAGTCACAATGTTCAACTCTTAGTGCAACGTTGCCTTTTTGTGTAAGCTGATATATCGAAACCCTTGGGAAAGTCAAAAACAATAGTGGAGGAGGTGTCGCGAAGCAATTTGTCAACTTGAGAAATGATCCTTCGGGTCACAAAATATTCCCACAGGTATATATAGGATATATTTTACAACAGATATAAATCTTGGAATAATATTAATAAGTATATTCGTTTCATGAAGGCAAGCATGCCAACATTTTACAAGTCATCAGTCTAAAAAATTGCAAAAAGCTACGAAACAAAGGAATAGTTTAAACGACGACTATATAAACTCACCTTTACTTTATGAAGGGCAATTTAATAAGTGAGTAATTGGTATTTCTTGTCATATAAAGAACTTCAGTAAATGCATTGACTGCGTTTATGACGACATTGCTAAAGTTGACTGAACTCTAGCCACATCTAGACCGTCAAACAACTAGATTACAGAACTTAAAAATTCTCGAGATCTTGCTAAAAACACAACAGAAGTCTTACAAAATTGCAGGCCGCTAGTGAAACATGTCAATGTAAGAAAACTTTAGGTATACATAAAAAAATCAGTATTATAACATTTTTCGTATAAATTATTTTGGTTGTGACGTTTAAATTGACTATATTCTCTGTGTTACAATGAATTTTGTTCAGTAAATTTGACCTATCCTTCGGGCCAAGGCCTTTTCACTAATTCAACTCGAACCAAATACGGCTAAAAGTATACGCTTAATTGAAAGGTCGCATTTGTACCAGTAACACAATATTCAGACTAGTTAATATGTGCTATTTAGTTCATATAGCATTTATTTAAATAAATATGTCAATTTTAACAGTCAAAGATCGTCCACTGTTGGATTTAAGGCTCCCCAAATGGGGATTTTTGACCGTAATTGCCGCGCTGATCTGACGTGGTGGCAATCCCAGGACGTAGCCTCGCAGAGGTAATGCAGCTGCCCAACCCCGGCCTGTTTATTTAAGCCACGCTATTTAAGGTGGATATACCGCCATCTGTCGGTCCCAGTATCTCAGTCGCCTCTAATCTCTTCTACTCTTTTTAAGATAAAACTATATTGTGATATTATTGGTTGCAATCTATATTCGTTTAGTATATCAACATATCAAAATAATGATACACGTTGATCTTGCGCTTAATTATAGTATAAATACTGTTATTTATTAACATTGTTAAGTTACTATTATCCTAGACAAATGGTGAAAAAGGAGGTGAATACATTATTTCATCTCGTGTGGATAACTTAGACTGTGCCCTAACAAAGAAAAGAAAAAAATCTTAACCCCAAACACTATTATATCTGTTTATCATACAAAAGATGTCCAAGTCCAGACAGTGTCCTCGATTTGGTAATGAAACTTATCCTCATGTTGTGCCTTCAAAACAATTGTGTGACTCAACAAACGCAATAATGCTAATATATGCCGCGTGACGATCCACACACACACACTTCGATATTTGCCATTTGTCGATCATGAACACGTTACCAAACGGATAACCTGAATGTGCTTATAATATGATATAGAAACAATCTAAATGCAAACTTACTTTTTAATTTTAGATTTTTTAAAATTAACATTAGTTGTAACAAAGTAGAAACTCCAATGTTAAACTAAATTCATTTTAATTAATTTATAATTAACTACTACTTGTATTACTCCTGATGCCGCATAATAACCATGTTCATGTCTACTAATTGATATTGAAGACGCCGAAAATAATCATAATTTATGTAAGCATATCTTTAAGGCAAAATTTACGATCGTATAAAACATAAATTATATATGTTGTAAAATGTTTTACATACAGACAAATGTACCACAGTATGTAAAGTCTATTCATAGCTTAATGTTAAAGCTAACAAAAAGCTCGAATGAAGCTTGCGAACAATCTACATTGCAACTGGTCTCAAACAACCTACCAACCGGCTGCCTTTTGAGAAAAACTCAAACAGAGCTGTGCAAAACTTTGCCCATTCAATAAACTCGTTTTCAATGGGCTATCGTATCAGTATTCATTAAAAACAGGAAGGAGGAAGCACGTGACAAACATACTGTCACCATAGCGACTGCCTCTCCTCCGGCCACCGTGTTGAATCAATGCACACCCTATCGTTTTTGTTTTTGCGTCTCTCTCGCGCCATTGTAAACGCCAATGCGAGACAGGGACGCCTAACGATCAAGCGAAGTGAATGCAGTCAGGTGCGAGCCTTTTTATACAATAATGAGATTTAGCTTTTGAATCAAATTTTAAATGGGCAATTCAGTTTCCAGTATTACATAGACTTCGTACGAACTGGCATGGTAGTGGCTGCGAAACGTAATGCTATTATATTTATTGCTGGCAAAAATTAAACCAAGGAGACTAATTTATAAATTACTGGTAAACTTCTTATGCTTCACCACTTTTCAGTACTTTAGTCAACATGCGATCTGAACCTACAAATGACAGTCCCATTCTTGAACAGATCATTCCTGACTTATTATTAATCCTGAAAACGTTCCTTCTTTTGAATCAAATCTTTCACATATAGGTTCGTATGTCGTTCAGTTATGTGATCAAGACACATCCTCTATTTACTTACTCTAAACTTCATTTTGTCGTACCTCTAAAAAGGTTTATTATATATCCTGTCAACGCCTTATTTAGGTAGGTGAGAAAACGAAATTATCTCGCGTTGCGGTCGCTGATAGAGTTGCTTACGGTCATTCCGTGTCAGACTTGACCTCGGTTTGAAAAGCAAATAATGAGGGACTTTGGGAAAACAGCGACATAGACTCCGTCTATATTTAGCTGATCTTTTTAACTGCATACATAGACCTTGTTATCTCAGAAAGGCCGCACGCCGAAGAGGTGAATACTTCAAATTTTGAATAGACTATTTAGTTCTTACAGTCAACGTCGCTAGGAATTATATAGCGTATTTGGTACTATTTGTGATTTTTATTTACTTTCTTATAAGTTTTTATTTTATACATTGTCCATAGAGTAATTATCGCATGGGCGCTCGAACTCTGCAGCTGGACGTCTATACAGGCGTCCCTAAGAGATTTAGGGTTCTTTTTTCCATAATTGGCATTCCGGGCAGCCGTGACTGCCTGTATATTTAAGTTCCCATGGACTTAGTTATTGAGTTATTTAGTAACAGCGCTCCGGGTTACTTTAGTTCCCTTAAATAATGGTGTTGGTGCAGCTGATAATGGTAATTTTTATAAGAGATAGTTTTTGTAATCAGTCACTAGTTTTTCAGTTACTTGTTACAAATGCCGTTTAAATATTTCCATTTTGAGTAGGAATCTCTTCTTTTTGTATATATAATATAACTAGGTTATTTTTGGAAACAATTTATGTAGTTATTCATTAAGTAAAAAAATATCTCAGACCGTTTAGAAGTTTTTGAGCGTATTTACGTTACTAACAAAAAGTTTAATAATTTCTTTTATATAGTATTAGTATAGACAAACCTATTATATATCTATCTAAAACTAATATTTTCCTTAAAATGTTTCAGTATTTATTATTATTGTAAACCTTTTATAAATAGATAACGATAACAATAAATAACTAGACAGTGCTTACGCAGGTGTACAAGCCAACAGGTGAATGTCTAAATGCCGTAACAAGACTAAAATAGAATATAGATAGCCGACTCGGTTAGGAAATTTCTGTTGATGTAAACTCCAATGTTGAGATTATTTAAAACATTGTGTTACCGATCAGCTGTGAGACTATCCCATCTAAACAATGCGAAATAACTAGAACCTTTTATAAAAAAAGCATTTCCATCAAGCTTGCTGTTCACTGCGTTTGATTTGTTCCTGCGTATTAAATTGTGACGGTCTATTATCTAATAACATTACTATAAATAATACAGACTGTTGTGTATGACTTCGTTTGCATGTTTATAGTTCTGTAGAATCTGTATCCTATCCTTTAATGGCCGTACATTTCATGGGATAAAAAAATCTGTTATTTTTTCACCCCTACACTATCAGTCAGCAAATATTTTGACCCCTTGCTCTGTCAAAAATAATCGTGCATATATCCTACTCATAAATATATAGCCGGTCCTGTTATAAATCACTTAGGGAGACCTACATCCAGCAATGGACGTCCTACGGTTGATGTATATTTCTTAAATTGTTAAGTAACCTATGCGTTAGTCGTCTTTATTGCATTCCCATCAAGATCACCATCGCCATCGTCACCCAGAGTAAATAGAGTATTTGTAAAATTCATGTTTGAGTTTGTTCTGTGACTAGGTGTTAAATATGTTTGTTTGTATTCTCTCTTGTTTGATGTATGTAAACCAAGTGCTTTAAGCAAATATCTGTCAGGTCAATGTATGTGATGTCGTGTGAACACTCCACTTCGGCTATCTAAACATATGTATTTATTCAAATGCGGGTTTCTATAGATATGTATCCATCAAAACACACCACAACAGTTAGCTATCATTGACAAAAACAGGTTAATAAAACCAATACCAAGTTTGATTTGTATAACATTTTTCCGACACGGTATTCGATTTAAATCAAATATACCCAATTATTATTTGCCAAACAAGTATTTTTTGGAAAAATCTAGTAAATGAGTTTTATTTGTAACCGTATGAAGTTACGAGGAGTTTCTTGGAGTCGAACGCGTATGTTTTCCCTTTGATGAATAATTTATTTTTTCTATTAACATTCAATTCGTTTGGGAAGTCGATCGGCACATCACAAATAAATGTTATTAAGTGAGGCGACCAACGTACTAGAACCGACAGTTGTCAGTAAATTCATTCGTAACAATGTAGATTAAATGCACAGGGCGAGGATAGGCGGCAACATCCCCGTCGCGAAGCTATACTCTGCGATTGCCTAGACGCTTGCCCCAGCGCGGCAATTTTGGGCAGAACTCCCCCTTTTTTGGGGAGGCCTATGTCCAGCAGTGGACTTCCAATGGCTGATGTGATTATGATGTCTGGACATTGAATTATATCACTTGGTATTTTGGCGGATCTTAGAACTACTTGCGATGCGTCAGTTTAATGTGGCTAGTGGTTATGCCAAAGTCTATATAAACTGTAAGTAATTATTAACTATACATAAAGTTTTCTTTTATGTATATAGATAATTTTCAAAAATTGAACTTCGGCTGTCATGTGTAACCATTTTGATAAAACTTGACTTGATATATTCACAAAAATAAATAAAATTAAATTTACCAACCTTGTTACATTAGTAATATGTCACATTACCCAGTAATTTTACTGCCTCTCTCACCCTCCAAATCGGAACACACACTGCTGTTTGGCGGTATAAATTAGTGAGACTGAGGTCTCAACGCTGACGACTTGTATAAGGTCTACCTTAAGAAAACCAAAGATAGCTAATGTATGACAGGATCATTCCACAAACAAAATAATGTTATCAGTTGCATAGACGTAAACACGGAAAATACATGGCCGTATCCATCTCAGTTACACTCCATTTTCTTTTTAAATGAATGGTGCAGCTAGGGCTCAATATTTACTTCTTTCTCCACTATAACCTAAGTGCATGCCTGCCTCGCTGTAAGCCGGTATTTGTTGTCGACCGTTTATTTAGGTAAGGGGAAACGTCATTAAATTTTCAAGACTTAGGCATGACGGTAGCGTCTGTGTATACGTACTAACCGTAATTTTAGGCGCTACATCCAGTTGTACATATAAAGGTTCTGTACAATGTTTGAATTAAAGATAGGCTGCGTTGTTTATCTACAAAATACTCGTTTTTTTGTAATGAGAGTTGACACGAGTACGGCTTCAATCAATATCACACTTTTAGTTCTTAATGCAAAATTACGAGTGAAGCTAAAGAAACTAGTAAATTATTTCTTGCAGAAGCATAACCAATTTATAGCTCTTATTCCCAACATTCATGATATATATTTGAATTAATTTATCCAGTCGTCTAAGTTCCCTCCTTCTACTGTCCATATTATTATTATAAATGCGAAAGTGTGCCTGTCTGTTCATTTGTTTGTCAATTTGTTGCGCCTCATAGCAATTGCCGGGGACAGGTTCTTGTGTAATTTTTGTGTCTAAAAGGATCACAAAATTTTCCGAGAAATACCATTTAGATTATAGTCTACGCTGACGAAGAACATATAAATAAAATTTTAGTGTCTGTTTTTAGTTCCAAATTAACAGTTTTTCACTAAATATTAGTAGATAAGTAATCTCTAAAATACTCCGATTTCATTCACTGGCAGTTATTTATTATTATATAATAATATTAATAATAAAAGTAATCACTTAGACCAACTTTTTATTAATTATTCTCATGAGTACGGAAACTACGGGGGATTCCTCGAGGCGCTGCTAGTATTAAATAAAGATAAATGGTAGAAATACTCGCAAGTTATCTGCGGTTGCTAAATCCACGATCGATCCACTCTTTTCTAGATTCTGCGTGATTGATTTATTGTATCTCTCTCTCGTTTTACACAAACAGTTCTAATATTGGAAAGTTATTTGACTTTTATATTTAAATGATGTGGGAAAGTAATAGAAGTTTGTGCTACCAATTGTTATGTCTGTTATATCATAATTACAATCTGTATACATAAGAATGATTTGCTAAAATGTTTGTACAATCGTAAATTCAGAACGATAGTGCCAATTTTGAAAATTATTTGCGTGTTGTATTTCTAATTATTAGGAATATCATCCACTAGAGGGTGTCCACTGCTAGGCAAAGGTCTTCCCAAGAAAGAGGCCTTTTCCTATAATTAAAGCCGCGCTGGACAAGCTTGTTGAAAATCGCAGAACGCAGCTTTCGCCAAGGAATGCTGCTGCCCACCCCCGCCCTGTGCCTTTGAGCTACACTGTTTCGGATATACTGCCATCTGTCGGTTCTGGTACCTTAGTCGTCTCTTACAATACATAGTATAGGGAAAGATACTATTCTACTCTGCAGGTACTATAACTACATATATAACTAAATTTATATACAGTTTCAGTGACATCAAATCATTTATGTGTGTCAGAGTAAAGAATATAAAAGTATATAATATGACTAATCTTACAAAATTTCGTTAATAAATAAATTATTTAATTTAAAATCTTTATGAGAAAAGTATGAAATCCATAGAATAATAAGTCTAAACAAATAAACAATTCAATGCGAAAGTGATTCTCTGGAATATGGAATAATGTATTTCATTTTCTGGTATAAAATGGGGCCAAACAATCAAGTCGACTCCTTGCTCTATGAAGAACAATAGCAATTTTATTCGTGACCGCTCATTTTTTAATAATGTTTATTGAGTTTATTAAACTCGAAAAATTGTTTGGATGGATTTCTGATACTCTTTTACGTAATTGCTACTTAAGAACAAGTTCATAATACAGTTACAGAAAACACAAGTATATAATACAGTTGTTTGTCAGCACCGACGCGGCTAGGGGTACCATTAACACCTTTTGGTATTTCGCCTAATGAACCTGCAAAACATAGTTTTAACACCCGCCTGGTGCCGGAAAACTATTTTAAAATAGTCGTAAGCCTTTCATGCCATCACTCTCATCAGTAGGTATTGTAACTTTATTTTTCTAAAGAAAAATATTTATATGCCCTATGTATATGAATATTTTTAAATAAACATTGTTAGAGTCTTGAGTTAGTAGAAATATAACATCAAAACAAAAACGTCCTCTGACTTGACCAAATAAAATAAAACTAATACGAAAAGTAGAAGCTAAAAATATCCCGGAAAGTATGACGAAATCAGCGGCTTACATTAGGTTAATCTGTTCTTGAGCTTTTGTGGTGGCTTAGTCTTAAGACTGACTGAGATATATCGTCGCTACATACGGTCCCCGCTTGCTACTGTTGCGTAAGACTCCCGCAAAAACTACCTGCCCCAGGGAGACGTCTCTGTGAAAGGTTTTATTTAATTTCTTATTTATGTCTTCATAATTGAATAACAACCGCCTAATATATTACACTGAAAATGAAATTATGTCTAATAATTGAATTGCGTAGATTGTAATTGTTATCCTATAGGAACCGATCGATTTCCTCGCGTCATTGAGTAACAAACAACAGTTTAAACTTTTGTTAAAAGTAAAAACGTTGGGTCAGCTGTTAATATAATTAATCATATTAATAGCTGACCCAACGTTTTTACTTTAAAAACTAAAAGAAAGTACGATATACTTTATGACTTATTTGCAAATCCACCAAATAGATCACTCATAGATTTTTTTTCTACAAAATCTCATAAATTTACCTGAATAAGTTATTTAATAAGTCGCTTAAATTACTTATGTTACGGACATCAGACAACAGAGAAATCACAAATATACTACATACATACATATATTTAACACTCAGTCACAAAACAAGCATAAATACTATCATATAAATATTTATCCTGGGCGGGGATTGAACCCACGACCTTAAGTCATAAGATCACTACCATCTGCGCCATCCGGTCCGTCAATATAAAAAAATCGAGGTACAGAAAAGAAAACAAATATCGGCCAGCCTCTGTAATAAGTTAACCTTTAAAGAAATAAACACTGAATAGAAAGTCTGAAACGAAATATTAAATTTAAAAGAAATATTTTCCTGTGCGAGAATAGTCTACGTTATATAGAGTTTCGAAATGGAAATGGGGTGGTTGCAAAAATAAATGTTAAGCAACTAGGTCTTTCGCCGGCTTGTCGAGCCGACATGAATAAAAACGAAGGTAACATAATCTGGGGCTGGTCTCGCTCAGGAACCTCGTTAATCAGCATTATTCACGGGAATCGTAAGATAGGCGGTTTGGTTTAAAAATAGCTCTTTTCCTTGAAGAAAACTGCACGTTTCCTACGCATTAGTATTATATATTTGCGATGCGAAGCAATAATGAAGTTTATTTAGACTCTGAAACGATAGCACCACATTGGACAATTATTTCTTTGTTGTATCAGGACTAGGTTTTGTAGGTGATCTTCGTGAACTATGGGTTTGAGAAGTTACTATGGTAAAAACGTTAGCATCCATGAAGGAGCACAGATTGGGTAGAGTTTAAAGAAAGGGATTAAAACGCCCAAGATTGCAGGATCAACGAGATTAAATTTTTCTTCGACCGGGCACATACCTTGGTCGATATATATACAAAAAAAAGCTTTCCACCTGCGACTGCGTTCTTGTGGTTTACTACTGCGTACTGGTGGTAAATTATTTTCTCTGGTTTACTTCAATACAAGACCTTTTCTGCTGGATATAGGCTTCTTCAAAGAGGCTCAAATTTTGCCCATTATTGCTGTGCTAGGCAGATGTGGCGGCTATCGTCCTGCATTTGAGCTACGCTGCTTCAGCACTAATATCGTCATTTGTTGGTTCTCGTACCTTATTCCCCTGTTACGACACCTGTCGGGATTGCAGTAAATGGAAATCAATAGTCTCTACACTCTGGTAGGATATGTATATGTATGCATGCAACAGGCGAACTAAACAGTATGCACATTTTTTTTTGCTAGTTGTCTGATTGTTTGGATCTAATATGCAATTTAATTGAAAATTATTCGCGTTAAACAACAATCGGTATGAGTACCGAAATCCTATCAATAGTGCTGTAATAACCTATCGAATTCGTATTGGATAAATACAAAAATTGGTTCATCTCAAATTTTAACGAGAGCTCTCAGAAAGAGACTAAAATAAATGTATATTCCCATATGATTTTTTGTTTAAAAATACTCGATATTTCTCTCACATTCGGATGCAAAATAAACACAGAACGGGTGTTCAATCTCCATTTAAATTCACAAAATTGGACACCTACTGTTCAACGCTCTTTCGTTTCATCACACGCGGAAATAATAAAATAATCTCTCGGGGATCGCAATCATAACTTTTGATGTCCAACTTACACAATTACTCGTCAAATAAAAGTTATGGTAAATTCTTTCGCACCCTTCAAAACTCGAAGTACCGCGTTTATGTAAGTCAGAACACATTTTACATTATAGCATCTGGAGTGTATTTAACCCAATTTTAAAGTTGTCCGTCAACGTGCCCGGATCCAATCCCACGAGAGCCAACTTCGGGCGATAAAGAAAATGCGTCCAGTGTCTCTTTAACAATACTTTTTTCCCCCCATTCTTATCCAGAGATGTGGAAATTTCAGATAATATTCAGCACCGGAACCTGGAAGTGCTGAGGATACACTTTGCATTACTTTTATCCGCGAGATAATATTCAAGATGTTTGCTTACACAATATGGCTGGCGGTGCCCGCGGGGAACGTGCTTGCGGCCATCAACTTTTCTTTTTTATTTTTCTTATATTCTACGTTAATTTACATAATTACCGACCTGACCGGACCGTATTAGAATGTTATAATTATAAAAACACTTGTCCGTACTATCTCTAGTTATATTTATATATGTACCTACACCTGTTTGGTGTGCGTATGGCATTTTCTAAGACATCCAGATGGAAGGCCCCGGGTTTTTGGTGATATGTTTGGTAATACTTACTATTCTAGAACAGTCTAACAAAAAAGATATTAAGGTTAATCGTGGACGGAATAGATATCTTGAATTTTCCTTTATACCAACTATAGCATTTGTGTGAGTTACAAGCCCTAGCAATGGTGTAATACCACTTTGTAATTAATTATTAAAACCGCGCAAATCAAGCGCGCTCCGAGAGTAGCTTCCAACACTTTTCCCCCTGGCATTTGAGTCTTAATTTTTTATCGCAATTCCATTTCTGTGCACGTTATATTTCAAGGTGAAAATAACGAGTGCCAGTTTCCAATACTCTCTCCATTCTGGGGTTATAATTTTCTAGTCTGATGTTTAAACTAGTCATACAAAAGCAGTCGAAAATGGCGCGTTTTATTTTCGCCTCTTTCGTTTAATCACTGGCTTATTTTTTTAACTTGACAACCTTCGTTTGCTTAATGGCACGGTATTCTAAGACGACGGTTTTAGTTTGAATTTTCAACAAATCTAAAAATTATTTTAAATTCTCCAAGGCCTGGATATTGTTTTACTCATTGATTAGTAAATATTGAATTATTAGTACCACAACTAGCAGCGCTCTGAGGTTTTCATTTCCGTAATTATCCTTCTCGTATAGGGATACAGAATTTTACCTTAGTTACTTGCTTGTTATGTATTTCTCTATTCGTAAAAGATTTGTGATCTTTTCAAAAATCTTTCGTTCAGGAGTTATTGAGTCTATTACAAACGTACAAAAAGACAAATCTTGTTTACATAGTTCTGTTTTAAGTAACATTTAAGTTTTCTTATTTTTAGCAAATACAAAATAGCCTATGTTTCTCTGTAAAGAAAAAGCTCTTTAATAGTGAAAGAATGTTAAAAATCGTTCTAGTAGTTTTTGATTTGAACCGTAACAAGCAATTGAAACTTTTCCTCTTTTTAATATCAGCATAGTTTATGGAAAACAGCCATGCCGCCCGCTTACCATAAATTGGTGAACCAATAGATATTAAAAGTCTTTTTTCCGTTAAGTTATAGCATAGGTTTTTTTATAATTAACCTAAAGCCGAGCATATACTATAAAAATACAATTTATTTTACAACACATAAGTGACATACAAAAAATAAGCACTTAACAATAAGTCTTAGGAAAGGACTTTGCCAAAAACCTGTATCACTGGTCTGTCAAAAATTAGTGACGTGTCTACACATTGCGAATGCTTAAATTATTGGAATTCGTCATTGACGAATGATTTATTTGTGAGTTATTTTCCTTCAGACTTTAAATACCAAAGATAAGATTGGTAATAAATCGATTTATACACTGTTTAGTAGTACTCAAAATATTTTACGTGTATAGGAAACGGCAGAAATAAAGCGGTCGTAGCTTGTGGTCTATAAAATCGGACATTAAATCTTTTTGCCTTATCGGGAGTACTTGCGTTGGAGCTAAACTTTGATCGTGAAAGTAGGGTGAAGTGCGCGACTCTGCTCACAGTAAGCTGGTTCTGTACAGGTAAATAATGCAGGGATTTTGTGGGATTCTGTTGTATTGATTCGGAGGCTTGCGCGGCAAACAGCTACTGAGCATTGTTTGTTCAGGATTTTACGTACAATTTAACATAATAAGTGAAATCCTAAACTGAATTTGACTTACGTGTACGTTCCATATTGTGCGCTAAGGGTCGTGGGTACAATCCCCGCCCAGGACAAACATGTGAAAAATAAATATGGTTGTGGTTTTGTCGCTTTATTTATTTTAGTAACTTTATTAAGATGATGTCTTAGATAGACTGTAGAACAGCTAACTGGAATCCTGAGATATATAAAACTACATGTTGTATAACGTATCGCCTTCGAGGGTTTAAAAGCACGCCTAGGTGCCAGCTAAGCTAACAGCATTTCAATGTCAAGGCAATCGTAGCGTCTGTGACGGGCATTTATCGGCACCTGGTGTGCTGCCACCTGCACCACGCTATTTTTAGCCAAGAACAGCATAGTGATAACAAAGTTTTATGTTGAATAATAAACCTATTTTTGAAGACGTACACAAGTACTTAATACTTTTTTGCACAATACAAGATTGAACGCAACCCTCGCAATATGTAATTTGAGTAAATTTGTAAAACGTATTCTTTTAAACTTTCTGGCTGCGATGTTGGTCAGGTTCAAACTTAGAGATATGTATAAACACTTATCTTTATATTACATTTATTTCTTTAATTGTAAGTACTTACTAAGAAAATATATATTGTTTGTATTATGTATAAAATATATAACATGGTGAAGATTTTTTATTAATTATAAAACGTTAATTCATGCTGAAAATAAATTGTAATTTAATCTTTGGAATGTCAACAGATTACTTTTTTACCAAAATCATAATTTTAAATAGGTGATAATCATTTAATCAACAATTAATACATATTCACTGATAACTTAAATAAATTAGATAAAAGAATATTTCAAAGTTATAATAAAACGACGAATGTATTGTATCACTATTGTACCGCACAAAATATAAATGCACAAGTACTTAGTGTCCCCGTAAACAGGCATCTGTTTATGCAAAACAAAAACAGACGGTTCGTAACGTTTTATAGCATGGCCATCGTAAAACAACTCCAGCTATCGTCATCATAGCACATCGCGCACAATATCTACCGTGACAAACTCGAGATAGCCAGACTCTGATAACACCAGTGCTAGCAGACTTATCCGAATGTGCACACGTTTATCGCAAAAAAAAAACAAATGAAAATCGACACGAATAACCACCAGACTACCGCCAACAATGTAAACGTGAATCAAGTTCTGTACCTCTGTGATTTTTAATATCAATTAATTAGTGCTAATATGGGTAAAGTAGTGCAGACGCTGAACGCATACTTGCTAGACACAACAAAATGCTGTATGACCGTGGACAGATTAAAACACTTTTGCTTGTGTCGGAGGCTCGAAGGTGAAAATGAGGTAATATATTTACATGAAAATGCCGTGCTGTATTGACGCTTGTACATCTTAATGCTGTTACTTGAAAACATAATGCAAAATATACAAATTCTTGCATTGCCGTAAAATTCAGTGTGCTTCGTCTTTTGGAGACAATACCTAGTGTCTTATTCTCAGAATCGATTTCTTTGTCTTAAAAATATGTCTTTGAATTCAATCGATCATGCATCCAATTTGGTCTCACTATTGTCTTGCAATTGTATACTATTGGACAAAAAACATTGAGCAATTATATTTGTGTTACATACTTAGAACCTGCATTCCTATTAAAGAGCAAATATACAACCAATTTTTTAGACATTCATTCAAAGTTAACATACGATTAAGATTACATTTGAATTAATTAAAGAATATAAACTAATTCTTATCTCACAATTCGTACACGATAAAGTATATTTGTTCTTTAGAATTGTGAATGATATTCTTGTAAAGGGGTTACAATAGAGCCCAGCTGATTACCTTTTATCGATAGCCAAACACATTCTTATCAATATCTCACAATATATGATAAAATATTTTTCTTATTTCTTCACCATGCCTGATAAGCTGTTGATCATAAGTACGCTTACTTACGTGATCTAGATCACATTTGGCCAATACTGAAATTATATACTTT
This sequence comes from Heortia vitessoides, assembly GCA_020976665.1. Lineage (NCBI taxonomy): Eukaryota > Metazoa > Arthropoda > Insecta > Lepidoptera > Crambidae > Heortia > Heortia vitessoides. The sequence goes on from JACJUM010002929.1 coordinate 11,108,746, forward strand.
AAGAAAACTTTATTCATTTCTGAAGTTTCACAGTTGGTTGTATTAATTTACAACCGGTTTTAATGAGGCTTGTCAGAGCTTCAGAGAAATTCGAGGAAAATAAATGTCCGGCAAACTCTTTACATAAGTTGAGGGAGGTTTCTTAAAGCCACTTTTGAGAGGACTATGCAAATTTTTAATATCTTAACCGGGCAGTTTATTTGAAGTGAGCGTGGATTTGTTATTTTTGCGTTAAAATAGATACTGTACCGTTCAAAATTTATACCTGAAGGTAGTAGAGACCAAAGTCTCTCAGTCTTAAGAACAGGTTAGACCTAGTTTAGGTACTTAAGTATCAAAGTGTATTATTATATTATAAGTGTATTATAATCAATTGGAATTTTACTTTAATCCCAAATTCATTAAGCATACAATATGCTAATTTTATAAAGAGAAAAGACTTGACTTATTTGTTTGTGACGTGTTAAAAGATAAACTACATGTCTGTTTTAAAAACGTCTTCCGCTATTAGAAAGCTACTTTTTCACCGAGTAAGCTATATTAAGTAAATATTATAATATATTAAGTAAATAAGTAAGCTATATTTTGTATCCGTACTCTTACGGGAAAGGGGAACTATGCGGGTGAAGCCGCGGAGCTCTGCTAGTGGATATAAAAAGTAATTTCCCAAGAGGACCGGTTTCTTACGAAAAAACAAATAAGTTATTAGCTAATATTTAGATTAGCTAATGTTTGGAAAAACAGTAACAAACGTCTTTGAAGTTTAATGAAAATTTGCGAATCAGATACATGTACTTATATTTAATAATGATCGTTCCGGGAACAACAAACTGCAAATTGCGAGGGGTCATAAAATTAAAATATTGAAGTGCCTACCATCGTTATCAACGCGAAACCAAGCCATTTGGGGTAAATAATTCTCTATATTTACTATCACGCCGGCAACGTTAATTTGTGATTAATGTTTATTTTTTAATTATTATAAAGCTATACACATACTTTGGCGGATAACTTTTGCAATGAAAATCGCTTAAACTGCCGATTTTGTAGAATGTGTGAATGCTGTTAACTAACTTACAATCGCATTGCATTTACGAATAGAGACAAGATTCGACGACAGTATTTTGTTTCAATCACGTGCTACAATACAGAGTGAGACGGGCATAGTGTTATGTAATGGAGTGCGTTCTGTATTGGATAAACCGTTAACCGATCAGATATTATGGTGTCGTCATCGCCGCGCGCGCAGACTCGGTCGCAGCACGAGGTTGACCCTGAACGGATAAAAGCCTACTCTGTAAGTATAGTGATGCAACTCGGTAATAGAATCAAGCAGCGATATTTGGACGCGTATAGCGACCGCTGCGTACATATTTACTGAAACATGTTCCAAGACCTCTTACCTCGTAGATAAGCCGTGAGGTACTGGCAGAATAGAATAGTACCTCCCCCGTTACCGGGAGTCTTAAGAGGCGACTAAAGTACCAGAGCCGACAGATGGCGGTAGGTATACCCATTAAAAAAAGTGTGAATCTAATGCACAGGGCGAGAATGGACAGCAGCTCCTCGTCAGGTAAGATGCGCTTTGCGATTGCCAACACGTTTGCCCAGCGCGACAATTATGGACCAAATCCTCCTTGGTGAGGCCTATGTCCTGCAGTTGAGTTCCAACAGCTGATATGATGACCTCCTAGATAAATTTACATGTTATTCTTAACTGCCGTATATTTTACCGACAGTGATGCTGGCACTGCTGTGCTTGATTCGAAGGGTGAGTTAGCTCTCAAAGAAACTACTGAGTCAAAATCATCATAAATGCTTGTTTTTTTACATGAGGACGTTTTACACCTCATTCCAAGGACGTCTGCATTGATACATCACCTACCTATTTCTACCGCCAAAAAGCAGCGTTCGCATTATTGTGTTTAAAAACTAAGAGAGGCGGTAAATTTACTCTGTACTGTGACATAATATCTTCTAGTCACAAGGTTGGCAACGGGTATCCCTGTGACAATACAAACGTCTAAAGGATCATAACATAGAACGTCCACTGCATGACATAAGTATAAAGGGAATTTTGCCCATAATTGCCGTGCAAGCATGGTGGCAATCCAAAAGCGTCGTTTTGCGACGGAAATACTGCTGCTCAACCCGTCCTGATACAATCGGTCTACACTGTCTCGGGTGGATATACCGCCATCTGTTGGATCCGGTACAGTCGCATCTTACTTAGTACAGGGGGAGGTACCATTCTACTCTGCCGGTATCTCATGGCATGTAATAACTGAGTAATGTGATAAATTTTGTCAAAAGCACCAGGATAAAGTGACTTGTTATTAGTTATTTTTCTCTACGTGTTCTACATCTTCCTCGCTTTATATGAGGTTAGACTTCTAATGGAGGTCGCCTGCATTGGAACCTTTACCTATTTCTATCGCCAAATAACAGTGTTCGCATTGTTGTGTTCCGGTTTGAAGGTTGAGAGAGGCAGTGAAATTGCTGGTAAAAAGGTTGGTGACATGCTAGCATATCACCAACCTTTATAATATCCGTCTAATATCCTTGTGATTACACTAGAGTGTATAGGCTGCTGTCACGTTTACCATCAAGCGAAACGTATGCTTGTTTGCTGACTTCATAATGTATGTAAAAAATGTAAAAAAAATATTTTAAATTTTTCAGGCTATTAATTAAGTTAGTTTTGTGTAATATACTCGCGTTGTACTGTAATTTGTTTATATCGACCGTTTATAAAGGTCATTCATCTAACAAAACATATGAGAGTCAAAAATACGCATTCGTCATATTGAATTTTGGTTTTTAAATTAAAATTAACTCAAAATGATTCGTATTGAATTACGTTCTCTTTGATACTTTTTAAATCGTGATCTTCATTGCACGATTCTTTAATAAACCTTGAAGCGTTCAAACAATGATGGAACAATCCACATTTACATTACCCAATACTTGCTTAAAATATTAAAAGGGTTTATTAGTACTTACTGCCAATCATCGTCTTTGTTAAATTACTGGCAATTGCCAATGTAAGATTACAGTGTCTTAATGCAATCGATTAAAGGTTCAAAATCCTATGAGATAATCATCTTTCGATAAAGCAGATGTATGTAATTCACACGTTGGCTCTAAAAGGCCAATAATTGAATAGTGTTCGGTGTGAAACAAACTCTACTATGTTCTTACGTGAACGAAAGTAGCGGCCCCAAAACTTGCGGTTATTATTGTAAAACTATCGCATATCCATATGTTATGATTATAATCAAATAAGATATGTATTTAAAGGTATTTGTGCGGATATCAAACAACTCTATCCAGTTGGTTGAAGTAATAAATGTATGTACTGTAGGTATCTATTGTATGTGGCTACAGATCAACTTACAAATTTGCCAAAATCTCTCAATTGAAATGAAGCTTTAGGATGTGTTAATTAAGGTTAAAGTGGAGTGTTTTTTTAATGATCTTTGAGCTAAACCACATTAAGACTTAGTATTCTTAAGCAGCCTCCTGTTTCTAGCGATAATCTTTGAATAGAGGAAACTCATGACCATGAATAAAAATCATATATATTTACTTGTAATTGTAGATTTCATAATTCATATAATTTCAAATTATCAATATTGTAACTCTACCAAGCAGTAGACATCACGAACATTATTATATATCACTGTTATTGATGTTGACAATACTCTATGTATCAGTAAATTCAAAACATATTGATTAAAAACACTATCAAAAAATAACTAAACGTTTTCAATTTAAATGTGTGGGAAATTATTTATTCAGAAAATAAATATAAATACCGATAAAAAACAGCATAAATACCGATAGGCTATCTTACAATATGTGTGCCAGTTTAAAATCGATAAATAGATTTACACCGCTTGGCGTTTCTCAGTAATCTATGAAGCGGAATCTTCTCCGTACTGCAAGCCATTTTATGTTTTATATCCTATATTGTATATAGCCAGCTGAAAATCGTGGAACAAGCAAAAACCAGCAGACGATTGGCGTCGCTATTCTAAGAGCCCCTGCTGGGACCGGCGCAGACTTGAGCGGCTCGTTCCAATTCTTGCGTAAAGATTACAACGTTCACATAAGTCGATCCAAGGCGTGTATAATGCAAGTTAACCGATTTGTCTCCGTGCTTTTACGATACAAAAACAAAGCCATACTGTGGCAAATCATTATGATTGTCGCCAATGTGTACTGTAGACTATTACTATTACTTCTCTGAAGAAAAAAGGCAGATGACGTACATAACTCTCGTATATCAAAAAAGTTCAAGTACAGTATTTCATAAAAAATTACAATCCTCATGGAAAACTACAGTATATAGTGAACTGATTAGAGTGTAGATCCTTTTTTTATATGAAGGATTATTTTAAGGAAATGGATTCATAAAAGTATATATCTTTGATCGCTGTGTGCAGTTTAATATGTTTCCATGTACAAATCATCTTATAAAAGTATTTCTACAAATCATATGTTGTTTATATTGATTGGTAGAGTTGTAATAAATAACACATGAAATTGTACTATGAAAATGTGCCAAACGAATAAAAGAATTATCGTAAAACTTGAGCGTACGTTTCCAGCTGATGACTCTGATTACAATCAGCACGAGAACATAAACAGAGACATAAAGCAGACCGGCCCGTTGACTGTGCAATGCACTGGAATTGTGCTCTATGGTAATCTGTGTGGTGCTACGAACCGGAATTAACCGGTTTTAGGGCTGCCCGGTGTCCCAACAATAGTTGGCATTTATCTATTTACACTATTAATATGCTGCTACTAAAACCTGCCCTTAATTAATATTTTTTTTATTCATCTTGTTGTGAAAGCATCTAATTTTATTCCACGGATAACATGGAAATGCACTTTAGTGACAGGTTATTTATATTTTTGGTATTCATTTGGATTAACGGACGCGAGTACTTAGTTAAAAATGTATTTATTCAAAAGGCTGAATCTGTAGAAAAACGTGACAAAAGACTTCTTTATACCAGCCAATATACATATTAGCTTCCTCCTTGAATCTCGGTACGAATCATAAAAGTGATATCGCTTGAATGATCTCGAAAATACGCCGACATTTCATACTGGGTCTATGATAATAGACGCTGAAATGCACTTTTTGTAAAACATACCTATCTGAAAAAGGCAGCCTTTGAAACTTCACAAGACCAAGCTATGTTCCTTATGTAGAACACTGCTGGAATCAGCAAATATAAAGTGCAAATTGCACTCCAAGATTAGATTGGTAGAGTAAAGCTAGAGTTAGAGAAGAAAGGAATAGAGAACAGGTAAAGGTTTTCTTTGTCCTTTGATATGATAGAAATATTTCTGCAAAGAGGGAGTTACAAATTCCTTAAAATGTTAGGCAGAGATAATAAGGTTTTTATTACGGATTGATAACACCACTGTTTGCTAGTGTTATTACGGCTCCTTTAGACCGTATTCTTTCCTTTTGGACATACATCACTATTCTTTGACTGACCCGATGGCGCAGATGGTAGGGATTATATCTTGCGCGCCTAAACCTGTAGGTTCGATCCCCATTCAGGACATATATTTATGTGATGAGTATTTGTATTTTGAGTGTGTATAAAATTGTAATAACACGCAGTGTTATTTGTATGATGTCCGCAACACAAGTGCTTTAAGCGACTTATCTCAGAGTTAGGACAATGTATGGAATAACGTGTAAATTTATTTAGTACGATGCAACTCTGATGTGGGCATAATTCGAAAAATAATGCTAACTAATTGTTTCTTGCAAAATAAATAAAGGCTCTTTGTTAGATCTTTATATCAAATAAAATAAAATTTATATCAATATTTCAAACAATACTAACATTGCAATATTTTTTGTTATGTTTAAAATACCCGAAACAGAAGTGTGACTCATTGATATCAAAAAATAGAATTGTTTTTTTATTTTGTCATTTAAAGTTGATGCATTCATAACAGCAACAGTACACTGCTATAGTTAGTCTACCTATAATATAATCATTCACATGTCTGCAGTAAAAATATCCAGAATTATAAAAATGGCCTTACAATTCGAGTTAAGTTAATATCAGTAATTAGGCACTCACATGTTAATAAGTTTACAAACGAGTAATTTGTCTATGAAATATCTTTACAAAGACAAAGAAACTGCGTTGTGTGAGACATCACGGAGATATCATAAGCGCGTCGCCAACCTTGTGACCTGTGGATATTATGTCAGATTTACCCAGCATCCCTCTAGGCTCTAGCCCTTCAAACCAGGGCACAGCAATACAATTACAGCTGTTTAGCGGTTGAAGAATAGCAAATAAAGAGATATCTACTATCAGCACATAAAGGAAGTTATACACTACTGGACATAGGCTTCCCCAAGAAAGGGAGAATTTGTCTAATTGCCACGCTGGGCAAGCGTGTTATCGCAGAGCACAACTTTCACGTCTGGGATGCTGCTGCATATCCCCACCCTAGGCGTTTGATCTGTCGCCTCTGGTACCATAGTCGCCTTTACGACACCTGGTACAGAGGAAGGTGCTATTCCACTCTGCCGGTACTGCATGACACTATATTAGTAATAAAAATATCGGAAGTGTTCTGTCAATTAAAATTTGTTTCTTGAATTTTTAATTAATTTAACTACATTTCCTTCGTTATAGATTGTTAATTAATCCTGCATCATAATGGAGCGATTAAGGTTTTAATACGTATTAAAATCGTGTCATTACATTGGTAATGCGCTTGTCCGTGTGATGGCCGCTCTATCTATTTGATGGTGTATTGGATGATCCGGTGGATTGCCATGAATATTATGTAACATGTTTGGTAATTAAATAACTGAAAAGGAATTTTGATTCAATATTTTTGAATTTAATTTTGAGTTTGTTATTACCTTCATACCAAACTCAAAAGAATATACAATTGCCATCGTGTACATCTAATGCTGATAAAGAAGTTGTGTGTTATTGGCAGACTTCTTCAGCTTATATATTAATCAGTATGTCTTAGTAACATACTATTAATGACAATGACAAATAGATAAATATGTTCGTACATTGAAGTTGTCATACAATTTTTTATCGCATGCCTACAATAATGCAGAAAAGCATACATTCAATAAAATTCTAAAGGTCAACAAATTTTTTTGGTACATTTCGAGCTTAGTGATCTTACTATGGGGCAGATCTCATATAATGGTACCTTTTTCTACCATCAGATAGCAGAGTTAGCAATGCCGTGTTCCGATTTGAAGAGCGAGAGAGTTAATGTGATAATATCGTCAAGTCATAAAGTCGGCAAAGCGTGATATCCTTGTGATAATTCGAGCATCGATATGCTACGGTTTGTCGACCTGGTATAGTAAAAAAATGAACCTACGTTTCCAATGACAATAAAAATGTAAAGAAAATCGCTAACCGATCATTTGATCTTCACAAAATACTTATTTTAAAACAGAAACTTTGATCGAGCCAATAATGCATCACCCCAAAAAGGTTTCGTCCGTAGACCGCGGGAAATTGCTCGGCGAATTATGCGCTTTAAGGCCTTTGAAATTTTTGATGCGCCAGTATTAGCTTTCATAAACTTTATTTTTTATTTTAACATTCTTTTCGCTGGTGGAATTCGCGAACAATCGTTATTAAGCTTTAAAACTATTGCAGGCAACGTTTCAAACGTAACCCAAAATGATCACTACAGTTTGATCGAAATTGTAGTGTCTTCAAGTTTTCATTTCTTGGAGCTTAATGACAGACAACATTCCCCTTTTTTTACAATAGAAGAAACTTACTATATTATGTTCTTATTTATTAAACACGAAATAATTTAAAAACATTTAAATTAATGAAAACCTTACTAAATGATAAAAATGAAAGTCAAACTTAAAAAAATTAATTAGCTAAATAATTGTTCTTACAGCCGGCAAAAAAATCTGCAAACACATAATATGCAGTGTTGTATAAAAACTGTATATGCTCAAAGTTAGCATACGAAGCTTGTTAACGGAAATTGAGGCCAAAACTGAGCTCAATTTTGTTCAGTTCCGCACCATATAAAAACCGAACAAAGAACCGAATAATTTTCCCGTTTCAGACTAGCATACGACCTATCTTAAGAATAATTTGATTTGTGTTGTGTTATTATTGCAATGTTTTGTCAAAGTAAACTCTATTGGAATCGAGAATTCTGGTAATGCTACAGTATGCCTTATTCTTATGTCGTATATATAAATAAAAGATAATCAAAACCATAGACTGACATAACAAACTTTTTCCATTTAGCAATTGCCTAGGGTACGTCCTAGTAAAGTACTATTATTTAAGATGTATCGAAATGACTAATGAGTGTCTAACTGTGCGGAAGCTTCTGATAAAGTTAATTAAATCACTGCATCATTTGTTCGAACAAAAAGGTGGGCCAAATAGTGTCAAAGGAATCATCATCTCTAGAAGTTCTTAGTTGATAGTTAAAGGGATCCGTTACAAGAGGCCTACCTAGTTTAGGAGAAACTTGATTTTCTATGGCTGTCGTTCTATTATTGAATCTTTTACTTCCCTTTTCAACTTTGACTTATTTTATTACTTCAGCGTAGTACTCTAGAAACGTAACATATTGCATTATTGGTTTTAGCCTAAATTAATTTACATGGAAAATCTAGGTTACAATTAAGTTTTTGCTGAAATCTAGCGATTGGCCTCACTTCGATTTTTTCTAAAACTCTCGTTTACTATTATATTTTTACATTGTTAGCCTGAAACAATATGTTTCAATTGCAAACCGAATATGTTTAAAACTACTGTACAATAGCAATTTACATAGTAAAACAGTAGAAAGACAATAATCTTTCTACTATTTAGTTTTAACTAATGATTTAGCGACTATTTAGGATGATATGTGATAATAGGTAAATGACATGCTCGTGTTTACCTGATAATTATTCTTATATTTGAAACTAATATTAAACTTTTTTTCCCATTATCTACATATTAGAACCAAAAGTTTCGTTTTTCATTTCAGAATCTCCTGTTCGAGATTAAACACAAAATTATTTAAAAACGTTACGAGTCGCAAGGGAAAACATTTAATAATACTTCCTTTATTTTTATGTCCGTTGATCAGACTATATAACCAATTAAAAGTTACATCAATTTGCGTTACTAACTAAAGTATTCATGTGTCTTTTTCAGTTGTCTAGCCAGTAATGTAAAATGGTTGATTGAAAACCATTTAGAAAAGACACTTTTAAATCGCTTTCACTATAACTGCAGATTGCAACATAAAAAAATTTTAATGCATAAATTACTAGAAATATGGAAATGTCTTTAATTAAACCGTCTTGTTTACGTGTAGCCTTTGGTGTATCTACGGCCCGTTACATTTCCATCAAATTAATCTAATAATTCTATATAAGAGCACTGTTAATCAGTTTCATCATCATCAGGCTCACATATTGATAATGTAAACCCAATAATATTGTTTTAACAATTTGTATTTTGTCCTAACAGGAACAGCTAAGACGACGTAAAGAAGTGGAAGATCGGATAGCAGCCCAAAATGAGTTCCTCAGGACGTCATTGCGAGGCTCCCATAAACTGCAGGCTCTGGAGTCGACACCGCCTAGTTCAGGAGCTGCCTTCGTCAACGATGCTTATGAAGACGACGCGAGCGATGACTCTATGCAGCTTTATGCGTCTATTGGTATGTCTAGTCTTGTACTTATACAATAGTGATCTCTATTCATTTTATTTATGAGTTCGAATTGTATTTATTTCTTATTAGGAATATTTTGACATTTAATAAGACCTAAGATAATATAAATCACTAAAATCTATAGGCAATTAATGTTTTCTTAATTTGTGTTATTCAAACATTATGCACTTTTTCTTTATATTTATTTTAACTGTATCAAACTTCAAGTGCATCCTTTTGAGCAATTCCTTCAAATAGTTTTGGCTTCATATGTATATCTATTATAAACAGTTTATGAGCTGCAAGGTTCGTATAGCAAGGTTAGTCTGCTTGGGCGCCTTACTCTCACTTTCTCCAACCGTCATTCAGTAATGCTAACATTAATGTTCCAGCTTACATATTTTCTAAATCCTTATTCTCTTGGACTACTGATGAAATTTTTATATTTCCTTCAGTTATGATAAAATTAATAACGAAATATTCTCCAGTCTCTTAAATACAAGCTATACAAGTCACTGAATATCTAGTATACCGTTGCTCTAGTCTAGTACACAGTATTTTTAAGGATTAGTATTACTTTATATTGTTAACTAACAGCGCTTCGCGGTTTCACCTGCGTAGTTCCCGTTCCCTTGAGAATAATAAATAATCAAAGTAACCTGGTTACAAGTAATAATATCAATCATTTGTCAGTCCTGATAGTCCTATTAAAATTGGTCCTGCCGTTTTGGAGATTTGCCGGAACATACATTATATGTACCATCATAAGCAATCGGTGAGAAGCTGTTTATTTGGTATTGTAAATCGACACTTCAATATAGCTTATATATATAAAAGGAAAAACCGACTGACCGACTTATTAACGCCTAATCTAACTCAAACTACAAATACAAAGAAATCAGTATTCAACCACGAGAAAGTTCATATAACATCACGCTAAGATCAATAATATGACACTAGGTCTGTTCTACAACTTAACGCGGATAAATCCATGGGGCGCTACTAGTGGACTAATAAAGCGCTCACACCTTTCAAAGGCTGGCAGTCGCACGGAAGTGTCGCTATAGTATTAATAATGAGATGCCAACACTGGGTTTTCTGACTATGCATCGATAAAAAGGTGAGCAGGTCATGTTAGTTCCAGTTCACTCGTCAATAGTTGACGCTCGCGTCGCAAGTTTAATATTAGCCGTGAAGTGGGTCGAGGTGAATGGCTCCACTGGCTAAATAAACCTTAACACTAATTTAATCTGTGCTACTAGTTTGGGTGACAGGTTTTCTTTGATTTACTACCTCGTAATGTAGCCGTGGGGTACCAGTGGGGTAGAATAGTACCTCTCCGAAACCGACAGATGGCAATATATCTACCCGAAGCAGTAGCTCAAATACAACAGGGTGAAATAGTATTTCTGTCGCGAAACGAACTTTACGGTTCAAACCACAACTGCCCAGGGTGGCAATTATTGGCAGAAATTTCCAATCCCATTCTTTGGGAAGTCTATGTTTAGCAGTTGTTTTTCAATGACTACTTTGATGATGATGAATTTTGTTTACAGTATTAGCTGAAATGTTTACAGTATTAGAGAAAAGAGTCAGGCTTAGAGTCTATAGTTTTTTTTTGTCTGTATATTAATAACAGTTACCAAGTGCACCGCTTTAGCCTTAACTGGGACGCGGAAGTCCCGTTTTGCAGCCCTTAGAATCCCGAGTGTTTTTTTTTTCATTTTATATGAAATTGAATTTTAAAAATTCCATTTTGCAGTGCAGAAATATTCGACCATTGTTCCCAAATCTAATAATTTTGATTGTACCTCTCGAAATTTGATGCTATAGACCTGGCAACAATACAAGTAACCCAACACGGGTTACTTGTATTCGCGCAGTAAATTAAACGTTTCCTAATTTTTGTTGTTAGGCTTATTAATTGATTTATCGCTTAAAAATCTTCAGACTACACCAATTAAGTGTGTATTCAAAATCAAACTCAATATCTTCACTATGAAGCACACTTAAGTAACGTACTCTGTTATTAGGAGTTACAACATAAATGCCTGCTCCATTAACGGGGAAAGTGGCTCCAATAGCTTACGACAGTCATCTCGTATCGCAATATTTAAAAACTTTAAACCCATTCTATCGGGACATATAATAGATATTTATGAAGCTAAACAAACAAATGCTAGTGCATATACTGTCCTATTCTCTATTGCATTGTAAAACAGTTTTAATTGGATACAACGCCATCTGTCGGTCGGTGTATCTCAGTCGCGTTTTACGATATTCGGTATAGAGAAAGTTTATCTTCGAAAGAAACTCTCCCCGTACCTTACAGTTTACAAAACATAATATCAGTGTGATATGAATTACTTTATGTATCAAGAGAGTCATTATAAATCAAAGTAGGTATTACAGTTGTCAAGGTTTTTTTGTAACCTTAAAGCAAGCACGTACAACGAATAAAACACTTATAATGTCACGGTCATTAGGACGTTTATATTCTCACAAACAAACCTGAATGAATGATTTTAAATTTATTTATAATGTTTATAATTGCTGATAAAAAAATGATGTCTGAGAACGGGTTATTTCGAAAATTTATAGACGAATGAGTGAGTGAGTTTTCATACGAAACCAATTTAATGCCATAAATACGATAGTGTGTCTGTTAAAACTGTTCTCAAATTATCTTTATTAAAATACACTTCTTATCAGCCATTTTTAAATAGTCTAAAAGTGTGATACAATTTAAGTCGTTTTTTTTTCTATCCAAATAGATAATTCTACAACTCAAACGTTACAAGGGATTGACCTCATACAAATTTAGCTGCGGATTTAGCTGGGGTATGAGACGTATCTTTAAACCACAAGGTTATCAACTCGCTAGTGATATCCTAGTGAGGCCGATGACCCTGATGTTATTTAAATGAATAGGTCATTGAGTAGACTACTTAAAACTAGTCTACCGGCACCAGACGGTGCATAAACCTAAGTTTACTGCACGTTCATTACTAGAGATACCAGAAAAGAACCAGCCAGACAAACTGGTGGTAATAATGGTTATATTAACACATAGTGGTTGGTGTCAATGAAACCTTTACTGTCATCGGCGCTAACAAACCATTGTCTTAAAATTTTTGTTTTCATTCATTGTCTGTCTGCATGTTTATTGTCTTAGCCCTAAGAGACATAGACTACATCTGATTAAAAAAAATGTTCGCGCAAATGTGATTTAAATTAAGAATTTCTTAATTTTATTAGGCAATAGATAGAGAGGTAGACACAGAAAAGTTGAGATGATGTAAGAGAAGTGACAGGAGTGACTTGGAACAGAGTGGTTCGGGAAATGTTAGAATGGAAAAGATTCAGGGAGGCCTTTGGCAATTATTTTTTCGTTTTTTTATAAATTCATTAATAGAATCGTGACAGAGCAATAACAATGTTTACAGCACTAATTGAATCACTAAATAATATAATACAGATTCGCTTGCCGCTTTCGGTTTGTCTCTATGTATGTTTAGATCATTAATACTACGTTTTTTATATGTAGGGAGGTGATTCAAGGGGAAGATTTACATGTATAAATAAGCGTTAAATTCTCCCGGTTTCCAGTCTCATGTCGTAGATAAACACATTTTTTGAGATTACATTGCAAACGTATGCTGAACCCGATGAGATGGATCTAAATAATGTACTATAGTATTGTACATACATACGCCTGTGTCCCATCGGGGTAGACAGAGACTATGGATCTTTACTTGTTAGGATCTTGGCATAACTCTCTCGCTTCCCTTACTCGCGTTAGTCTTTTTATACACGCTCGTTTATTCTTGGTACTTCTGACCTGGCCCTTCTTTTAAATCTCTTCTACCTGGTTAAGATATGTTCGGCTAGGTCGTCCTATACCAACTCTTCCATTCATTTCTTTTTGATGATTCGATTTTTAAATGTCCAAACCACCTTAACATTCTATTCTCTCATAACATTATCTTGTACACCACATCGATCTCTTATCTCATTATTCATTATCTATCTCTCAAATTCACACCATACATACTTCGAAGTGCTCTCATTTTAACAGCATTTATTCTACTCGCGTGCAACTTCTGCACATACCCAACATTCACTTATATATGTCAATGTTGGAACCAACACACGCCCTTTTTGACACATTTTGGCTGTTCTTAAAGGCATGTAAAGCTTCAAGTCTACATAATATTGTACACCTTAAAAAGTTCTATAGAAAGTCCGCGATGGTACGTGTATGTCTATACCTTAGAGATAACCTACATATTATTGCACCAGTTCGCTAGTTTAATATGAAACTAGTATGAAAGTGTGATAACAACTGAAGGATGGATCAGCCAGGAGCTAATCTATAGCCAACACAAAACTAAGTTAATTATGTCCGAGCACACTGCGGATTTATATTTGCCATGTTCTAAGCAACTAATATTGTTCGAGCTTAGGTGGAGCTTCATTGTTCAAATGATAGGTTTATTTTAGATGATAATTCGCTTGCGGTTATGTTGGTGCTTGCCTTAAATCTGTTTAGTTTAGTTTACAATATAGTTTATTTCCGAATATCCAATTAATCCTTTCGATAAACTGTTTTGCGTAATGATATCGTGAAAAGGAAAATATTCAAGTCTGAATGGTATTGTATATACATATTTGAGTACATTAACATCTTGGAAATCACTCTGTTTCATACAATGGTTATTAATTATATCAGTTACAGCTAGATACACAAATTAAAGTAATTGTCCTTACAATACTGACCCGACAAAAAACAGTTGACGTTAAACTTAAACACTAAATTGTGAAGTGACTCCGAACAGTGTTCAGTTTGATAAATAAGTTACGTGATTATTAACCTATATTAGTGCTAGCTTAATTATAAAATAACATATTTTAAAATAAATATACATATGTAACTTTTAAACAATGAAATGCTGACTGGACAATATCATAAGAGTAACTGAATGTGGACCAGTAATGTTGTCCGCCAAAGCTCGCGAGTTCTACCCCAATGTTTAATATTTGTGTTTGTTTTGTACTGGGCGTTCGATATATATTTAAGTATTATAAATACATAAACAAGTGTTATTAGCGACTTCGAAATCGGATTAATGTGTGATTTTTATATATTTAATAATAGTTGACTATAGAACAGTCTTATAGCTTTATGTTAAAATATCTGTACGAGTATTCGAATATAATTAATGTCTTATTTACTATTATCTCACTTTTAGATTACCAAGAAGTATGCGCAGCGCTCACAAGAGTCCAGAAGGCGCTGGGCGCGAGCGGCGAGTCCGCGCTCGCGGCGCGCGTCGCGAGCGCGGCCAACACGCTGCTGTGTCCCGCGCTGCGCACCGCGCTGGCTACACGGACCGCCGTGCTCGCGGCCGCCCGGCACACGCGCGCCGGCCTCGCCGCGCCGCTCACGCACCGGGCCACCGATAGACTCAAAGATGTAAGTCACGAATGCCTCGGCCAACCCCTAGCATTTTAACGGTTAGTAACCGAGCTCTATACTCAAATTAACAATGACCCCGATAAGCCGGTAGGGTTATAAGGATAACTGGAAGTAGGCCTTAACGCAAAGGTGTGGCAGCAGTGTTCACATTGCTATGTTCTGGTTTACAGGATGAGAATGTTAGTGAAATTACTGGGTAATGTGACATAACATCATCGAGCGCCTATCATGCGGATGATGCTTGTCGACTTTATCAGATAAAATATATATATATGTATTTTACTACCACCCGGACGAAATCATTTCTGCTCAGAATAATCCTGCTAATATCGCTAACTATTATGTTTTCGCCAGTGCATGGACGTGTTAGACGTGCAGACGACAGCAGGAGGCGAGAAGTCAGCGATAGCCGCGGAACTGCTGTCCATTCTCGGCGGACTTGAGCTGGAGAGCCTGGTGCAGGCGCACGATCAGGCCGCGGCGCTGCTAGACCCCGCTTGCTTCAGCAGGGGGAAGAGGCATAAGGTCAGTTGTTCTCAGTAATAGTTTAATGACTGGGCAAATACAAGAGTAGTTCTTAGGCAGCTCTCAATAGCCGAGAAGAAGGACGGTCTTAGGTAGGTCAACGTGGGTAGACCTCTCATTCTCTCCCATTTTACCACTAAACAAAGTCTCGGTTTGAAAGATAATAGAGTCAGCGAAATTATCTCGATCACAAAAACTGGTGACGCGTTTTTTTTTGCGGTAACACGAACATACCTATACTACACGAGGTAGCCCACATATAAAGGTCGTCTGCATTGATCCCTCACTCTCACCCATTTCTAATGCCTAATAGCAGTGTTCGCATTGTTGTGTTCCGGTTTGAAGGGTAAAAGAGGCAGTAAAATTACTGGGTAATGTGACAAAATATCTTCAAATCAAAAAGTTTGCAACTCGCCAGCGATATCCTTGAGACGCTTACTGTCACGCAAGCTGTATGCTCGTTTGTCGACCTGGTTTAAGTCTATTAAAAAAAATGTAAATCGATCTGGTCGCTGATATTAATTCATGATGTTCCAATTCCATAAATGATTCGAATACATAGAATTGATCGAGATGTGTTTATGAATAGTGTTATCTGAGCAATTATGCGATCGCATCAGTCCATATGAATGGATGACGTTAAGATATATCTACATACTTCAGAGAACACTCAATACCTATTGCTATAAAAACAAATACGGCTCGATAACAGTCTATTACAATAGATTTTAATGATTAATTGATTAATAATGTCTATCAAAAATGAGAATCGATAAGCTTATTATATCAAATTCAGTCGATACTATCGGCATTGAGGTATCTTGTTATCTATCTATCGTTGTTCTTGACTGTTATCACCAGTTTAATGGCAACATTCCCAATGTTTCTTAATAGTGGCGAGGAACAATGCTAATGATAACGATAGGTAGTAAAGTCCCTGAATGCTCGTTGTTTCAGCATTCATTGCTTACGCTTAGAGGTGGATTTATAGCAAATATCATTTTAATTCCTCCCAATTCAAATGAAAGTATTAAAGAATTATGGTGATTTGTTGGCTCGCTATAATATTTAATAACGTGATTATCACAATTCTTCCTTAGTTCCATTCATTTACAGTCGTGTTTGCGAACTTTTTCGCGATTTACCATCAAAATTATAATTACATTTTCGTTACAGCGTTATAGATGAAGTACGATAATTCAATCGTCTGCCATATCTGGCAAATCTTAGGTCGTCGTGAATTTGTATTAACGGAATAGACTCATTTCAAACTAATTTTCTAACATACTAACCTTTGAATGAAATCCATATATATAAAAGAAGAAACTGACTGACATATCAACGCAGGGCCTAAACTACTAGGGTTACAAACTTGAAATTTTGCATTGGAGTTCACTTTATAACGTAGAGGAGCACCAAGAAACGATTTTGAAAATTCACACCCTAAAGTAGTAAAATGACATATATACATATGTATAAATATAAATGTATAAATAGTAGGCAGGACCCGCACATTTCCTTTGCCAGGGGGCTTCACTACCGTTGTGCTACCGAGAACTTAGTAGGCACGTCGAATTTATTCTAGTTTTCTCTTTGTACTAGTATTTTTTCAATGCATAATAAATAAATAAAATCGACTTCCAAATTGAATGAAAACAGTAAGTTTGACCGCGTCGAGTATCAATAGAGATGCTAATAAAGTGAATTTGTTACAGACTGGAAATAACTATAATCACAAAGGAGAGAACGATAAAGCTTTAAGTGCACACTCGCCGGACGACCCCAGCGAAAACATCAAAATTATTAAAATAGAAAAGACTAATGAACCCCTTGGTAAGTGTAATTTAATTATTACAGTAAAATATTAACCGTTGCAGGTTCAGATTCGGTAGAACAACGATAATTGGCGTATTTTAGGTTAATTTTCAGGAGGGGCCGTTTAAGTGTTACCGACCGCACAACCGTTCACGTAACATCTCATATTTTAATTCGACTCCAAGATTATATACTTTTATATGCAGTTATTATTACTATCTTTTTTTATTTTTACTTTAAAGGTATCGTTGGCAAATAAAACAGGCCATAGTCCAACGATAGAAGCAGAAAAGTATTAGTGGAAATCTACTAGAGACAATGGAAGAGGAAAAGGATTTTTGTGTGATGCGTATAGTGGCTTTAGAATGTATGGCAGGTGTTTAGTATAGTTCTTGAGGAAGATAAAGTACGTGGTATAGATAACATTTAGAGACTTGGGATAGTGACTTGCGTATGAGTTCGGTTGGTAATAATACTATTGGTACTATATGTACTGAGTTCGACGGCTTATTATATATATCTTTATATAGTTTGTAATAAGTTATGTACTGCATTGTATTAATAAACTTAAAATACTTTAGAAAATGTAGGGTATTTTTATTGTTTATTAGAGATGAAAAATTATTTACACTTTATATGTAATTTCAGGTGCTACAGTAAGAAATGAGGGAGAGGCGGTTGTTATCGGTAGGATAGTCAGAGGAGGGATTGCAGAGAAATCGGGATTATTACACGAAGGAGACGAGGTGAGTGTCCAATCAAGGATAAATTATGCAATGTAGTTGTTGAGTGCTAAGTAGAGTAATATTAGAACTCTTTCATTATAAACAAAAGTATATCGCTTGTGAAGTTAGATAAAAAGTATACATTATTTATAATTGATAACTAAACTAGAACAATTGAATAGGAAAGGATACACTCTAAAATAGGTAGTTTGTTTGTATCCTAAACCGTCTCAGACTATTTGTTATCTTACATTTAGGCGTTCGTTACTCATAATAAAACTACTTTAAAAAGCGTTTTATTTTTATATTTTTTGTTCAGATACCTTATAGCAAGCGTTCGTTAAGAAGTAATAAAGTTTCTTTCTATAAAGTAATATAGGCCGGTAATTAAATAATTATACCAGTATAGTCAGGCTCAACATTATCATCTGTTGATCAAACTCTTCGCAATTTAAAAACGTCATTTTCCACCAGCTTCTAGAAGTAAACGGTCTAGCGATGCGCGGAAAGTCCGTGCATGAAGTATGCCAGCTCCTTGGCACGCTCACTGGCACGCTCCACGTGGTGCTAGCGCCGCGCCCCCGTACCACGCAACCGCAGCCGCCCACGCACCGCGTCCTGCACGTGCGCGCGCACTTCGACTATGACCCAGAGGACGACGTGTATATACCTTGCCGGGAACTTGGTAAGGGGGCTTTAATCAAACAGCTAACGAAAATCTAAACCTAATAATTGTATTGAATAAGAACGAAAATTTATGTCATCGAAAATAGAATTTGACTTATAAAAACAATTCGAAAATGAAAAGAGGCACCTATCGCTAACTAATAAGATTTCTAATTAGTAGGTAAACTGTTCGTTAGCAATAGAGTTATCAACCCTTGAGGTCACTTCACTTTGCTGTGTTTCTGTGGTGGTGGGTGAGAAAAGCAGTGGAATTACCAACTGGATATTGTGATATAATATTTTTAAGTCACAAGGTTACCAACGCGTTATGATATCCTTGTGATATTACGAGTGTTTATAGGCTGGAGTGACGCTTACTAACACGCGGACTCTTGTTTGTCGCTAGGTCTAATAAAAAAACTTTTAAGATTGAATTTACCATTACCTCTTTTGATGAGGTAAAGAGCGTAAAAAGCGTCGTCGAAAATATTTTAGTGGCATCGGTAGTACTTATTGTAGTCTAGTATCTACCTACATGTTTGCTCAGCGCGGCAATTTTCGCAAAATTACCCCTATCTTGATGATGATGATTGAAATCCAATTAAAGAAAGACTATTTATAAATTAAATCTATTCCTGTTTTCCTCCCAGGTATCAGTTTCCAGAAAGGTGACGTGTTACACGTGATCAGCAGAGAAGACCCCAACTGGTGGCAGGCCTTCAGAGAGGGCGAAGAAGACCAGTCGCTCGCAGGCCTCATACCAAGCCAGGCCTTCCAGCATCAGTGAGTACCACGCTATTATTTGCTTTTTGTACATAGTATTGTGTTATGCCGCAGGGTATCGGCAGTGTACAATAGTTCCTCCCTCTGTTTCTTAAGAGGCGATAGAGGTACCGGAAACAGCAGGTCTCGATATATTTAAATTCATCATTTGCTATGTATATTTTTAGATTTGCACAATTTTATACCGATGAGAAATGTGTTAGTACAGTTCTGCCTAACTAACAACTGTTACAGACGAGAAGCCATGAAAATGACGCTCGCCGGCGAAGTGGCTGCGCGAGACAAGCCTAGGAAGGGAGGCACTTTACTCTGCGCGAAGAAACCTCCAAGAAAGAAGAAAGGGAAGAAAGCCACTAGCGAAGCCGGCTACCCTCTATATTCTACTTCAGGCGGGGATGGTAAGTTTTCTCATATCCATCTCATACAAATCCTCCACTAATATAGTAAACCCGAAAGTCTGAAAATCTGGATGTATGTTTGTTACTCTTTCAGACCGGAACGGCTGAACAGATATGGCTAAAAATTTTCAGGTTATTGATACTCTACAGTAACTTATAGGCAACTATTTATTTCTGTAGTTTATACTATACTATTTATTTTCTGAGTCTGTTATATTCCCCTAAAACATATTCTATGGAATAGATCTTTAGCTTAGCTTAGCTGTTAAAGAGCGACATAGAAATCTTCCCGTAAACAAGAGATCCTCCGGGATAAGATATAATGTAAAGACCTCTGGACAACGTCGCAGATAGCTATTGAATTTATGATTTCTGATATTGGTAATGTAATGAACATTTGTGTTTGTATCTGGGTGTTAGGTATGTATTAAATTATTATATTTGTCATTATTGCGCTGTTTTTTGTTCCTGTAAGCGTTGCAGTCAAGTCAAAGCAAAGGTTGTGTGGATTTATTTATTTAATAAATTATAAGCTAAGGGTGATAATTGACTTGAGTATGATCTCCCAATGCTTTTTTATCATATTAAGTCTATTACTAAGACAAGAAGATTTTTTGATGCTACACCTATTTATTTTTATATTGTCTTTACCCCAGAATTCGAGCAAGAAGAGATCCTGACGTACGAAGAGGTGGCGCTATACTATCCGCGCGCGTCCCACAAGCGGCCCATAGTGTTGATCGGGCCCCCAAACATCGGCCGCCACGAGCTCCGGCAGAGACTTATGGAGGACAGCTCCAGATTCGCCGCCGCCGTGCCTCGTGAGTCTTTATTCCTTCCAGGAACAAGGCCTCACCACTATTTCTTTTCGCCTTCGTAGACCGCGGCACGTTCTTAAAGACTCGTAGTATCGAGTGGACGAAGTAGATAAATGCCTTCCTTCGTCACCTTGTGACTGGTACTGGCACTCCAAGATCGCAAATTCCTCACTACTACACACTTCACACTTACAACTTCCGCACTACTTCTAGAGCAATACGCCAGCGAACGTGTGCAGTCCCTGCCCTTCAAGAGAATATCGACCGCACTAGTTCAGCCGGACTCACTCAGTCCTCCTATTTTCACAATACCAGCCATTGGATGTCTACTGCTGAACTGCTGCCTCTCCAAGAAATGAGGTTTCTTGCCCATAATTGCCGCACTGTGCAAGCGTGTTGGCAATCGCAGAGCGCAGCTATCGTGACGGGGATGCTGCTTCCATCCCCGCCCTGTGCATTTTAGCTGCACTGTTTCGGATGGATATACCGCCCTCTGTCGGTTCTGGTACTTCAATCGCCTCAGCCAGTACTAGGGAGGTACTACCAGGGAGGTACTATTATATTCTGCCGGTACCTCACGGCACTACACTACTCCCCTTTTGCAAACAACGAATAAATATCCCTAACCGGCCACTGGAGTAAAGATCTGGTCTCAGAGATGCCCTCGAGTGCCAACCGTCGGTCCTGGTCCGATATAGCAACCCTTCGGACAATAGGGCATAGAGCATAAATAAACGGCTTAACGGCTATCCCTCTGGTGGAATAGAATAGGTGACTCTGGAATAGACGTCTGCGAAGCACGACCTGAAGTTCTTCTTAAAAAAAATAGCTTCTTTTTATTCTATACTAAGCAGTAAAGAGAGTAGTTCTTGTTAAAATCTCTGCAAGATTTAGCTCCCTTATTCCCGGATCGACAATATGTCTTTTCCTGGCTAAATTGTTTATAGTTGATTTGATATAAGTAATTAAGTGTCTTCAGTATTTTCCAACGCATCGCGACCTAGCAATCCGGCAACTACAGGGGCCCCCCTTCGCTCAGTAAACCTGGGATTGCTAGTTAATATTTCTATGTTAAATAAATATGTTTACGAGCTTATTAATATATTATTATGTATAAATCGAAAAATCGTATAGAAATTAAATATTTGTCAATTAAATACATGAAGAATAAGCGACAGTTAACGCAAAGGCGCAAAACGTTTCTTCATAGAAAAGAGGTCGTGTTATGGTAAAGTTTGAAAAATACTGGTCTAGCTTAACTTAATCGTGTTTTAGGATTTATATATATAAATGGACCAATCTTTTATTTCTTTTGTTGATAAAATCTACATTTTATCATATTTCTAATCTAATCAATTAGGTGATTCCAAACATTATCTAATCTAATGGAAATCGCAGTGAAATCATAGCAAAAGTATGCAAAACTCCGCAGTGATATCACTTTCATAATTTAAGCAATTGAGAAATGTTGAGACATCCCAACAATAAATATTTCATCATTAGAAAGCTAAATCTTCACCAAGTAACACAAGCTAATTTTAATTTAAAAAAAAACTAAAGTCCCCTACCCAAAATAGAAGAATACAAAGCAAGATATGTGTTTCTGTGCATTTGTATTGAATAAACTCATAATCTTCTGAACAAATTCAAAAAATTTTATCAATAAGTTAAAGTCCATTATAATTATCATCGAATAACAAAATATATTTAATCTCTGTATATGTATGGTAATTGGATCTATGCGGGTGAAGCCGCGAGAAGCTGTTAGTATAACAAGAACACTTATCTCGAATACATATATTTTCATGACAAACATAGGATTATAGTTGAGACATAACGTCTGTTGCGTCAGCTAGTTACAGATAAAATAACTAACGAAATGTATCTATTCTATTTCTTATTACGTAAGTTTATTTAAGCTGAGAAGTACCTGCAGAGTGGAATAGTACCTCCTCAGGTGTCGTAAGAGGCGACTAAGGTACCAAAAAGCGAGAGCTGACGATATATCCATCCGAAACAGTATAGCTCAAATGATAAGGGTGGGAATGGGCAGAAGCCCGCCGCAAAAGCTGCGCTCTGCGATTGCCAACACGTTTGACCCGCGCGGCAAATATGGGCAAAATACCCCCTTTCTTAGGAAGGTCTATGTCCAGCAGTGACAGTAATGATGAAGTTTATTTAAAGATTATTGTCACGATTTGCAGACACGTCGCGGCCGCGCAAAGACCACGAAGTGCCCGGCCAGGACTATCATTTCATCTCGCGCACGCAGTTCGAAGCGGATATACTGAACAGAAAGTTCGTCGAACACGGAGAGTACGAAAAGGCGTATTATGGTAAATATTCTTCGTTTTTATAAAATCGTATATATTATACTACAATTGTTGTCAAAGAAATGTCAATAGGTAACCTAATGATAACATTTTATGAAAAACTAGATTATTACGCTCTGGTTTGCCGGTTCATATCTCATAATTCTAAACGATAGTTAAGTCATCTGAAGAGATGGCGCTGATCTCAGCACAAAACAGAACACTAGGAAAAATTCGATGTTTCTGGGATAGACTCAATAGCACAATGGTAGTACAGTCCGCCGGCATGGGAAATATGCAGGTTCGAGTCCTCTCTGAAGCCTGAAACATTATCTTATTTTAATATGACTGTTATCTTCACTAGACATTTTTACTTACTTAATCTTTTCCATACAGGTACATCATTAGAAGCAATTCGCGAAGTGGTCAACTCGGGCAAGATCTGCGTGCTGAACCTGCATCCGCAGTCGCTAAAGATCCTCCGAAACTCAGACCTCAAGCCTTACACCGTGTTCGTGGCGCCACCTAGCTTGGAGAAACTCAAACAAAAGAAAATTAGGAATGGGGAAGCATTCAAGGTATGAAAAATTATTTTTTATCATAGAGAGTTATTAAGCAAATAGCAAATATTCCTCTCATGTATAGTTAGAAATTAACTTTTAAATTTAGTTTTTATTGAGCTTTGATCAATAATATGTTCACAAATTAAATTTAATTTAATTTATTTACTACAAACAATGTAATTATTAAGATGTTAACAAAATTAGACAATTTACGAAGAATTGGTCATTGACCAACTTTCATTTTGCAAACATAACTTGAAAATAATCACTTGTTGAGCACAGGTATCGCAAATGTTTCACTGGGAAAATATTAATTGTTAATATACTATTTTTCGGTCGTGGTCGCAGTTTTAAATGTCCCAATTTATTACATTGACAGGAACATGCATATTACAAAGATTATCCAAGACCACCCACCCGATTTGATTTCTTTCTCGTTCTTCTCGCCTTCTTTCACGATCTATCGAGGTGAGTCCTCATCTCTGCGCGTCCATATTGCAGGAGGAGGAGTTGAAGGAGATAATCGCGACGGCGCGCGACATGGAGCTGCGCTGGGGCCACCTGTTCGACATGATCATCATCAACAACGACACCCAGCGCGCCTACCAGCAGCTGCTCAACGAGATCAACAGCCTCGAGCGCGAGCCGCAGTGGGTGCCCGCGCACTGGCTCAAGCACACCTAGCGCCCGCCCCCTGCGCCCTCCGCGCTGCCCGCCCCGCCCGACCTGCCCACTCCGCCCGCCGCGCAACTCATGCTCATGGAGGTGTTGGCTCGCGCCTTCCTGTGCCTGCTGCTGCGCGTCCTCGCGGGGTCCAGGTGCGGCCGTCTCGCGTGGAAGGAGGTAGAGGTGAAACGTTTATAGGGAAACGCCGAGGTCAGATTCTGGGGACGGGCGAGGTGAGAGCAATCGCTCTCGCCCCTCGACCGTGTTTCGGTACTATATCGGAAATCGTTAGGTTTATGAATTAGTGGCGTCTTATGTTGCGACGTGGCGGAATCCCGTTTTAGACGGGACGCCGGCGGTCCGGCGAAATGCCGGTACTTAACGGTGCGAGAGTCGGAACGGTTTCCTTTACCCGTCTACTTACTAGATTTGATAGTGATGCAGCCTAGGAATGAAGACGTCGCGTCAGGCTCATGCGACCCTTCGTTCCGATGCGGACGTCAAATATGTAATGTAAGGTGCAAAGTTACTTATGAACGGAGGTATGGAATGGCGTTTCGGAAATGCCCGAACGAGAGAGAACGCATCAACTCACTTATGAAGAGTAGACCGCGGCTAGGCTCGAGTCGGATAGTTTATTGTGCAAATACTGGCAATAATGTATTGTCTAGGGTTACATTTTCTTAGTGTTTCGATTTTGACACGAGAGAAAAACAATAAAATTGTAAGGGTTTAATTGTAACTGGATTTATTTTATCGAAAGTGACAAATTGTACTGCCTTATACGTCGTGGGTGTTGTATAATTATACATTTTTAAACTTGTACATCGTTTCATTCGTTAAAATTAGAAATGAGTTGACTTTTCACGTTAGAATTTATATATAGACCCAATAATCGGCCCTGATTGCTAATTTTAACGAAATTAGAAATAGTTATCTTAACGGCGCGATGATCAGTTAACATTCACTTTTCTAGTTTAGAATTACAGATGTAACATTTTCACGGTAATTCATTTAAATATATTAAATATACCTAATTCCTTCAAGTTATAGTCAGTGTCTTAAAATTTGTACCTATTTCAAATAATAAATCGGATCCAGTTTGAAGGGGATCGCTCCACTCGGGTGCGTATTTCTTTGATAAGCTGCGAGTTTACGCCGGCAGTTATTAGCTCACTACTTAAACTAGGATCAATGCATAGTGAACGTGTTCCACGAGGACCCGCAGACAAATTCTTCCTAACTGCGTAGTTTTAGGAGTCACCACGCTTTCAGTAGTAGGAATCTACCTTTTATCCAGTACCTTACCATTTAACAAATATTTAATATCTTTTTAAATATCTGTAATGTAGATTTCAATTACTTCATTGATTCGATTTTTCGTAAAATTTAAAGACTGCTCGCTGAATAAAAAATCAAATCAAAATTAATTAACGCCTATCCGTGTGGTTACTTCACATAAAAATAAAGCTACGATGAATAACTAAACGTGTAATAAACATAAATTAGGCGTACGAAATTTTAAAAAATGAAATTAAAATCTATCAACAATAATGCGAAGGAATTTATAGTTTGCAATTTTAAATAGATAGTGAATCAAATACGATGAATAAACAATAAATAAAATATTTCTCTATTGCCAAATTTATACGGTAGAATTTAAAAGATAGAATTTTTTGAAAAATCTTTGGTAGACTTCTTGAGGGATTCTAAGGAGAGACTTGGTAGGAATTTAATAGCAACAATAAACCAAATATGAACATTAAACTGACACTGCTATTATAGTGAGTAGAGAAGCAATATTTTATAAACCAATGTAATCAAAAACCTACTGTACAACGACATATCTGTTTTTATAGTATACCTATTTCAATTTTTCGGGCAATCGAAAGTGTATTCGTTTTGGTAAATTTACCACTATTTACCACTATTTAGATACAGTAAAATTATATCGAATAATCACGAGTTTGGTGTGCTTGAGTTATGTTTCATTTGTCCAATATTTCTAAATACTACGCCTCTATATGATTTATAACTCGACAATGCTGATGTCAGTGTGAACAATCTACAGATAATGTAACATCACTATTCCTTTTTAAAGTAAATTCTCATTCCATCCATATGAGGTGTTACGCAAACTTTTGTATATGTTACTTATATGTGGTTTCCTTTATTATACTTTCTATAAAACTGTACTACCAACTCTATTAATGGAAAGCTAGTCACTTGTATGTTCGCCTGTTTTATTATCAAGTCTATACTTGCGTAATAGATACTGCATCTACTACATCATTGACATTGTCGAGTTGTAGAATAAGTCGGTTGTCGAAAGTAGTCGGGACTTATTTCTTTGCATCTGCAAATACAGTATAAGGTGAACGCAATATTCTAAATATCACTGATAAGTATTTGACATTAGTTTGTTTACATTATTTGTATATCTGTATAGATAGAATTGTGCATTCCAAATAATTTAGTGCCAAATACATAAGGCCACAGGATTAGTGGATACAATGTTCTTTTTATATATAATAATCACAATTTTAAAATAAATATGTTACTTGTTTTGTATGTATGTTGTAGTATGTTCTACCATTACCGTTGTCATGTTATGTTTACTACTGATTTTTGAGGTATAGTGTCATAATGTTTTAAATTGATCGGGAATATTGAATTAGTTGAGTAAGTTTTTGATAGTGACACGTTATTTATTGTACAATCATATACCAAACCGGCGCGCGTGCGTCCTTACAAATGGTGTTTGAAATTCTAATAGATTGTACAATGAAAGTGGAGTCAAATGTATGAGCATATAACATTTAGCCTGTGGTGCTAAAATTTGTGAACAGTTTCATTGTTTCATGGTATTCTGTGTGTTTTTAAGTTATTGTTGCGTCGATGCGGATGGGGAATGTGCGTCGTATAGATAATTATGCTAGCATGGTCTTCACTCACGTATGACGTACACTTCCCATTCGTATAATCGAGGAATATGTGGATTTGTCGAGATTTCACAGTATTGAAATTGTCTTATTTATAAATAGTCCTGTATATAATTTATTAACAACTGAATAAATAATTAAAAATATAAATAACATGTTAATAGTGAACAATTTAATGTAAATAATAGAGTACCTATTAAATTTAATATCAGATAATGTTCGTTTTATTCATGTTACATATCCTCCATGATACCAAATTGTCGTAAATGATGCACTGCAAATCCAACTTGAATTTGTATTTAATCAAACTCAATACATTGTTTGTTTACGTGGTCGTTTTTTATTTTATTAGACGAAATCGACATACAAGCATACATGCCGCGTGTAGACGCTCATCCTATCACAAGGATATTTATTACTAGGACGTTGCCAACCTTGTGACTAATATATTATGTCACCTTACCCAGTAATTTCACTGCCTCTCTCACCCTTCAAACCGGAACACAGTGCGAACACACAGTGCGAACACTGCTATTTTTCAGTAAAAATATGTGAGAGTAAGGTACCAACGCAGATGACTTTTTTATGATGTCCACCTCATTTAATGTTGTTAAAAGCACTTTCAAAATAAAAAAAAATGCTTCCAAAGGATAAACTCTTTTCCCGAACTGTAAAAGAGCATATACGATCATTTACTCTTAACACCAATGACCAGACGATGGAAACCCTGAATCGTATGTCTCTGACATACAAACATTTAGGGTTACCTCAAAGTTTTCTATAGTTAATTTTTAGTGAATTCGAATTATTTACGTAATTGATTTCCTTTATTAGTCCGAATGCGGGTAGACTTACGATCTGCTGACATGAGACAAAAGAAACGCCCGTCTGGAACAAGGAAATCTACTTTGAAGGCCTTTTAAAAAGAGACTAATAAACAAAACAAAAGTGGCGTTCACAAATGTGGACCTACCTGAAAACAGAAATCACAGGAATAAACAAGTATGTAGGTACTGATATATTTTTATCGAGGGAAATCCTTAATTTTTACCCTTTAAATCCTTTTAATTTTTTTTGGATTAATTCATTTAAGACTTGGGACTTTGATTCCGCCATCACACTTGGTCACAACAATAGCAATCAAAACATAAATCATGGTGGTGTAAATTTAATATGAATGAAATAAGAATCCCAAACACAAAGTAGCTCATAAATATAGTTGAGTTCCCTTGACTTCCTGTCGCCTCCATCATCAGCTAAATGTTCATGACATTGACAAAATAATGAACATTTAGCTGATGAAGTATACTTTCAAAATCACAGTAGGTACATACATGTCAAGCTATACAATTCGTGCTAACAATTTTCGAAAGTTGCTCTTGATAACTTTGGTTTTTCATCTTCAACCTGATGACAACGAGACTACGCAGATAATTATTAATTATTATAGCCTCAATATCCAATAAACTTAGCCAACGCATTCACGGACAACAGCTTCAGCTTATCTTATACTTTTGGATGCAAAAGGTCATCAATGCATGCATCCATCGGTCTCCAGTGCTCATTGCATTATAATCGAAGACTGATTCTAGTACTTTTCCTGCTGGTTTATCGTAGTCTACTTAAAGACATGACAGGAAAAGCATGTTATCAGTTTCTCAAATCAACGGTTGAAATCTTAGGAATTACTAACATCAAGTAGTAAATGTAGAACTATTTTTATATTCTAATTTACTAGTAATACTAATTTTTACTACTCAGATGTTAATTCTAGCGATACTGGAGGAATGGATGAGTACGGTCGCCTCATCATGGTTCGCGGGATAGGAGCGAGACCGTCGGCTATCACTCGAGAGCGCCTCTGAGGTCGGATCTCATGTGGAATAGCTATTGCTGTGGACAGTTTGCAAATCATTCAATGGACCAAGGACAGCACGCGTTCGTTGGCACGCGGTGTATTGCTACACAAAAAGAATGCGTGCGAGGTGTTTGTAACTGCGGACTGCTAATGAGAAAGCGACCGTGGGTGGTTTTTAATATAACTATCTATAGGGCGGGAACGATGGGAATCCTATCTATCCTGCTTTTCATATATTTTGAAAAGTTTGCTTATAGTTAACTAAATCTTATTATTTACTGTTGGTCGCGTGTGTTAGGCGATTGAAAGCTCTACAGCCTTCTTTATTCCCTGATATGATTGCCAAAACTTCGCAATCAATATTAATCTTTAACTGCGAACAATTGAATTCAAAATTGATAAAAAAATTGACAGATTTAGGTAGGTTCATCTGTTGTCTACCGTACACACAATAACAGATGAACCTTCCCAAACCTATCAGATGTTTACTGTCAGTTTTTAAACTCAAATATTCGTTTTTGGTCATAAACTACTATTTGATTCTTGTTACTATAATATAAATCTAAGATTATGTTTTTCTCAATAATAGTGTTGTAATAATTAAAAGATATACCTAAAATATCGTGTGACTTCTATTCCCAGACTGATATCAATGTAGAATTGGTATTTGTTTTAATAAGACG
This sequence comes from Heortia vitessoides, assembly GCA_020976665.1. Taxonomy (NCBI): domain Eukaryota; kingdom Metazoa; phylum Arthropoda; class Insecta; order Lepidoptera; family Crambidae; genus Heortia; species Heortia vitessoides. Next base: position 11,138,693 of record JACJUM010002929.1, read on the forward strand.
GCAACACTGGTTATGTTTATGACGTTTTATATTTTGACGTTTTCAGATTAGAGGGAAAGCTCAAAAAACATATTTTTTTAATTTGTCGGTTCTTTCTAGCCTCCATAATTAGTTTATATTAAACTTTAAAAATGCCTTCGATGAAGGTTGAAGGCGACAGTGATGGTGACGGGGATATGTCTGGAGGAGATACTGAAAGGTCTGGGGGATCCTCCCGAGGCCCAGATCGGGACTCCAGCGCTGAGGAAGCTGATGAGCCTGACTCTGATGATTCCTCTGAGATGGATGAAAGTGAATGTGAAAGACGCAGGAACGAATGCCTTGAAAATTTAGGTAGGTATAAGTTCAAAAGTTGAGGTTATGTTTACAAACACAAATGTTTATATCGATTTAGCTCGCTGTACGAATTTGATAGCAAAGATATTTAATTTTATTTGTGTTCTTTTACTAATTAGTTTTCTGATAAACAATGTTCTGCTGACATTGAATGGAGATTTAGGTTTTAAATTTGCTGGTAACCTACTTATAACTTTGAATGTATATTTGGCAATGTGGCATTATTGAAAATAGTAACCAAGTAATCTATTAGTAGTAGAGTATTTTCTTATGTACAAAAAGTGGTCTAATAAGTAAAAGATATTAGCTATGTGGAAGTGAAGATGAGTTTATGCCCATACTATATTAATAAATTTTAAGTTATAGTTTTGTAACATAAATTAGGATTGACTTTGTTTTACTAATGACATTAATAAAACATTATCATTCATTCAGTTGAATTAGGTTCTATTTTCTATATTTAGTCACACTTGAAAATGTAAACAGCAAACTTTAGTTTAATGTCCTTCCTATTAGAACTGACATAAATAATGAGGAGAGAGGATTTCCTGAATAACATTGCGTTATTTTTTAAAGAATTATATTTTTTATTTAAATAATTAGAGAAACCACTGTTTCTCATATTATACCAAATGCCTTTTATGGACAGTTTTGACTTCAAAGTGCAAAAAAGTAATTTAAAAACTTATTTTACATTATTAACATATCTCTTTAATATATTTGATTGATCATGCTACTTTGTTAACATAGAACTATCTGTAATTTCAGCTAATTTGGAGCGCCAATTTACTGTGCTACGAGAGCAGTTGTATTGTGAAAGGGTGAAACATGTAGAGTACCAGCTGGCAGAGGTGCGTGGTGGTCGATCTCAAGAATATCAAGGCCCTCTACGTAGATTGCAAGAGAATATGAGAATCAGGTACTGCAGAGTTAAAATTATAACATCTTGTTAGTACATGTAGTGAAAACAATGTGTTTGTATTTATTACATTGTATTCTATATTTGTATGTTTACAAGATCTACAGAACTAGGATGTGCATCATTATTTACATATATACTGAGAGATTGATAAAGTTATTCTGTCTGGGTGTTAAATATATGTATTTAAGGAGTATGTTTGTGATTCCTCTGTTGTCTGGTGTCCGTAACACAAGTGCTTTTAGCAACTTACTATGGAGTCAGATTAATGTATGAGATGTTGTGGGAATTTATTTATTTATATTAATTATTAATTCATATCTTGTTGTGGCATATGCTATTGAACAAATTTAAATGTGTCAATATTATATAATTTTAATTCTATCTTTCTTTATGAAGACTTAATTATGTATATCTAGTCTTTTTAATAATATGTGTGTCATGTATTGATTATTAGTAACAAATTAACATCTAAGCCGCTGGCGAAATACCTAACACTGTCAGGTTTTTTTGTGTTGAAATTGCAATAGTTTCTGGACATGAGAATTCAAAATTCCATGCATATGTCTATATAATTTAACTTGAGAGAGCTACGTAGTAAATAAAAAGTTTCTACATACATAAAGACAAATAAAAAAATTGGTTTATAGGAAAGCTGGATAAAGGTTCATTTGCGTAAAAAACAACCAAGAAAAATTAAATGTTGCATTTTTTAAAGATCTATTTAATAACTAAAATTTAGATACTTTTTAAATTAGGATTAGCCTTTATTCTCCTGTATATCTTGACATGTTCTTTTATATAAAGGGACTTTTGAAATATTGATTAGTAAGTCTCGTGAGTGGCTAAACACTCTCCTTTTGATCTGACCTATTTGTAAAAAAATTATTGGAGATTCATTGAGAACTGCCTAAAAGCAATTATTGACATAAGAGTGCTTGAGAAACTACTTTCTTTGTCTAAATGGACTTATAAAAGAAAAAGCGTTTTATTTCTTCAATGCAAGAAAAATATTACGTTTTTGTTACAGATATTTATGTATGTAACAACAACTAAATGTAACAAGAGTTAGTGCTTCTGTAAGCACTCTTAGTTCTATTAAGACATGTTACAAATTATAGTACTGATAAAGGGCTTACTATAAAACTTATAATGAAAACATAATTATTATTGGGTATTATTTAAATTAATATATATATTAATATAAACCACCATGTGCATTTGAGTTTCACTGGTTCAGATGGATATACCACCATCTGCTGGTTTTGGTACCTCAGTTTACTCTTACAGCATCTGGTACAGGGGGCAATACTATACTACTCTGCCAGTAGCACAAATCAATTTTGTATAGTGTAAATTATATAATTGTTATTTGTGTTCTTATATATTCCCACCAAGTATTCTTTATTTATATACTTATTTTTTATTGTTTTACTTTCCATAAACTAGCTATATAATATATACTGATTTCCTTCTTTCAAAATTTTGGCTGGAAGAAAATGCTTATTAAGATAAAGTACCTCAGTATGTGCCTTAATTTTTTTATTTATTTTCATTTTTTTGTCTTTGGTGATTTTGCATAATAAAGTGTATTATTACAATTATTCATATTTTTGTTAAAAATTTCTTGTTACAGAATTGAAGTTGCAGGTATTCTGAAGCAATTGCGGATAGAAAATATAAAGCACAAATATGAGGCTGAGGAGCAGGCAGCACATCAGCATTTTAAGGTAAGTTAATATTACCTAAATAGACTATGAAGTGCTGTTAACTGCATTTTGTTCTTTGTTATTGAAAAAATGCTCTATACTATCTCTAAAAACATAAATAGCACATGAATCAATGATGAATTTTGTTTTGCTTTTAATAAATAGATTCTTTGAACATCACACATTTTTTTAAGAAGCTTGTATATTTAGTACAAGCAATTTCGTAGTATCAAAGATTTAGTTTCTATTATTTATTTACATTATCCACCATGTACAATATGTGTGATTTTTGTTTTTGATCTACATTCAACAATGGAGATTTTTGTCAGGAGGTAAGTACATTTTGTTTTAGTTCATATTTATTCTTTTATGAAGAAGTACCTAATAAAGTTTCATTTTTGTTATGATTTGTAAGTATGAAGTAGTTATGTAAGATAATGAAATATTTTTAACAAGTGTACAAATTCTGAAAGCAATGTCAGTGTTGTATATGTTTCGGAATACCAGTTTGTTAAGTTTTTATTTAAATGTACTGGTTACAAAGAACTACAATGACAAGAAAATACAAAGTACCTGCTATGTTGGTATGAGGTTTGGTTAGTATGTAGCAGGCTGCTATGATGATGATGAAGTTGTCTTATAAAATGAGCAACAGGATTCATAACTCTAAGGAGTGGATTTTAACGAAAAATTACAATAACAATTAGTGTAGAAAGATAGTGGCTGTAAGGATGTAATAATAAGGGTAAAATATATAGATATTATAACTACTATCCCAATCCCCAGTGGTTTTGGAGTAGTTGATCTCTGTAGAATATACTAATTTCAATATATGTAATTAAAATATAATTTTAAAGACTCATTTCATCAAAACTAGGGTCTTTGTAGAATTTCACCTTGTGATTATAAGCAATTAACAGGTCGTCAAAACTGATGTGTCTCTTAGGAGAATGAAATTGTTTAACATAATTAATATTTAATGGTAAATAAAACTATTATCTTATATTATTGATAAAAAATTTACATACATCGAAAATTTCCAATGCAATAATTCAAGTAAACAAAAAAATGTCATTGATTTAATTTCGCTAACAAGTACTGCTACCTAGGCATCGTGCCGTAGCAATTTCAGTAGCACATGTAGCAAAATAGTGTAGTATGCTGGCGTGTTTAACGCCGCCACCGGTAGATGGCGTTAGTTGTACTGAGTTGAGTTAACACGCGGTTATCGTATTCAATATCTTGAACGTTATCTGTGATTAATACTATTGCTTTTATATGAAATTCACTTTCGATATCACAGGTTTAATTGTAATGCGTAATATTTTATATTATGTTCGATTTAAGCTTTTTACCGGTAGAAAGTATTAATATATGTGTTTCGTACATGCAGGACTTAATGCAATATAATTAATTTGATATCTCTCGAAGTTACAAATTCGAGAAATACATAATATACGCATTGTATATATCCGAATTCCTTTCTGATACAGGCTTAAGCAAAATCATGTTTTTTTAACACAGTTAAAAGAATATGTCGTATTTATAATGAGCGGATATAGCGGAATAAGCGGATTCATAAGGAATTAGACAATAATAAAACAGATTCTCGACTAAAAAATGAAGATATTTTTGAGAACTAATTTAATCACCGTTTTTTGCTTAATTGTTTTATTTTTGTCTTAGTAAAGTTTAAACTATACCAAATGTTTCTTCAATGCAAGGGTAGTTGAATTAATGTGCATGCTGTGTAGGTACGCTAATTTCAGATTATTGTCTTATCTCGTTCTTGTTGGAATGTGATGATATTGTATTATTGTAAATACAAATAAATGTATTGTTTCAAATATAATATAATCGATGATACATTTGATAAACCTTCTATTACATATTATTTTTACAAATTAAATGCTATATCATTTTGCCTAGTTCTGGGTCTGCCTCAGTCATCATTATCATAGCAGCCGTGCATTGACCCGGGAACGTCCACTGTTAGACGCAAGCGCAGACCGCCACAAGAAAGACGGATTTTTGCCCATACTTGCCGCGCGGAGTAGGCGTGCTGGCAATCGCAGAGCGTAGTTTCGCGCCACGAATGTTACTGTTAATTTCTTTCCTGTTCCATTTGACCCACGCTGTTTCGGTTTAACGCCATCTGTCGGTGTCGGCACCTCAGTCGCCTCTTACGTCACATAGTACAAAAGAAGGTACGGCTATTCTGTCGGTACCTACAGCAGTACTTGCTTATAAATTGTTTGATATATATTTCACAGATAAAATATTGATTAGCTATGTCAGTACAAATTAATGGATTAAAATTCCTGTTAATTTTATTTGTAGACACTTGTGGATTAGTAATTCTGTCAGATACGTTGTGGTGAGTTTATCAGGCAGTTATTGCATAATTAATACCCTTAAACTGAGGTAATTTAAGTTTTCACCATCTACACGAAATTTATAAGAACAAATATTTCGTTATGTTATTATATTAGTTTATATGTTTCGTTTAATAGATTAGTTTTTTTTCAATAAAAAATTAACCAAATTAGAACTATAACAGTTCCCTACTGTTCGTTATAATGGTATTCCGGGGCCAGAATAACACATAGACGCATAAAAGACTTCAACGCATTTCGTGTACTATTTTCTGGCCTGATTTTTGATCGTTTATATAAATGAACTATATTGTCGTGTTCGTTTGTCTTAGTATAAACAAAATTAATAACATGTTAAAATAATATAATTTTTCTGTTTGTCCGGCACATACATATACATATATATAGCTGATATCTTATAAAGTTACTAAGGCATATAATTTAATTTAGATAATCAACAAGGTTACCTCATAAAAAATCTATTGAAATTATGCATAAAACCGGTTTAAATTGGGAAATAAGCATTTTAATGATACCACGTCACTAGACAGTATTTTAAATATGAGTGTTATTAAACAGTTTCTTGTATTAAGAGAATCACCAAATTTTTTATTCTGAGCCGTTTGATTTATTACGAAATAAGTCGCACCCTATATACGATTCCGTCGTTGCCTATCTCCGTTTATTTTAATGGGTAAACATTGAAACCTAAAGACGTTTCAATAATTAGAAAGTTAAGCTGTGTCTTAGTAGGCTTGGGCGTAAATTGCTAAGATATTTCCCGTCAAAAAAATAAATATGTATACTAGCTTTCCGGCCGCGGCTTGTCTGTACATTAAAATGAAGTATACGGACCAGTACATTTAAATAAAGTATACGGAATCTGTCGCATCTCTAAGGATTCCTTGTTATTCCGGGGAAAGTCTATATCGCTCTATGATAGTTGAGCTGTACAAACAATAATCTTAGATTTAATTCGTATCAACATACCAATTGGGAAACGATAGTCATGTATAAGCCTAACTTATGTTTATGGTACTAATAATTAGCAATGGTATTGTAAATATATATTATATATATATATATATATATAAAATAACATATTTCTTATAAGTTTTCATGATCCCTTGCTTTAAACTGAAAAGATTGCTGTTCAAGTATGCTGTACCCGAATGAGAATATTAATTATACTTTATTTATTAGACTCCACATCTCATACAGTGGCCTGAATCCGAGATAAATCGCTTGAAGCACTTGTGTTACGGATTTCGGACAACAAAAAGATCACAAATATAATATTTACAAAACATCCAGACACAGGACAAACACATATTCGTCATACAAATATTGGCCCTGATGCACAAGATCGGATCACTACCACCTGGGCCATCGGGCCCGTCAAATAAATACTAAAATTATATGATGACGTATTACCGAAAATCGATTATGACACGATATACGTATACAGATTGTCCCAATCATTAAAAAAGAATTAAGTATTTAGTAAATTTGCGGTTATAAATAAGAATAATCTGCGCGTGTATGCGTGAATTTCCTTTTTATATGCGTCTGAGTGCGCAAGTATTCTGGGAATAGTGTTCGGAGGCATTTTTGTATTCCATGCGATGTAAGTATAGACAACGCCTTCAGACGACCTCGGCCTAATATTTTCTTTTTTTTTGTTATTTTATGAAGTCAGCAAACAAGCATACGGTCCGCTTGATGATAAACGTGATCGCAGGTGTCGTAAACGGCGACTGAGGTATCAGAACCGACAGATGGTGGTATATCCATTCAAAGCAGTATAACTCAAATGCAAAGAGCGAGGATGGACAGCAGCATCGTCATCGCGAAAGCTGCGCTCTGAAATTGCCAACACGCTTGCCCATCGCAGCAATTATGAACAGATTTTCCTCTTTCGTGAGGAGGCCTGTGTCCAGCAGTGGACTTCTAATGGCTGATGTGAAAAACCTTGAACCCAAGATATATTGACACATTTATCCAGTAATTTCACTGTCTCTCTTACCCTTCAAATTGGTTTACTACTATTTGGCGGTAGAAAGAGATTAGTAGCATGAAAAGTACCTAAGCTACGTACTTAGGGGTGTAATAGAAAACAGTCTCACTTTATTGGTAGTACAGTAATTTTTTAGTGTAGTTGCTTGCTTATGTTCTTATGCTTGCTTATGCTAGCGTATTAGAATAATAGGATGTAGCTTATATTACTCGTTGATAGTGAAACTTTTTATTTGAAAAAGAGTTTTCGAAATTAGTCCAGTAGTTCTAAAGTTTATTTATTACAAACGCGCATAAATAAAAATAATGTATTTCTATTTTCGGTAGGGATTTCAATTTTTTTTGTAAAAATATTATAGCCTATGTTCTTCAAAAATTTAGCTACCTATTAGTAAAAGAATTTCTAAAATAGCGTCTGTATCTTTTGAGCCTATTAGTTACAATCACAAATATTTTCTCTTTATCGCCTTTTTGCAATAATAACGCCACAACACAACATCAATCAAAATAAAAAAATAGAATCTATAATCACTACACGTTAGTGTTCTTTTTTTCGGTTACTCAAGAGTTGTGTCCATGAAAGGGCGTTATAGAAGTTCTTAGTATAGAAATATGTTACCTACTGTCATAACAGTAATTTATCGAAAAGGTTGTAAATAGTGCCGCGTACTATTTGTAACGTCCAAATCCTATTACAATAAGCTTCAGAGTCGGTCGTGGAATATAATAGAAAATATATAATAAAACTCGACTCGACTCGACGCTTTCGGCATAATAATAGGTGAAAAAGTGCTATTCGCTCGGGATTCTTCGTCTGATTTGAATTGTTGAAACTTGATTTTACAAACTGTCAACAATGTCTTTATGTGATTTACTAATCATAAAACTACTTTTTTAATCGACGCCATGGTTCTAATAAGTTTTGAAGATCAACAAAAATGTGAGTTTGCAGGTTAAAGAATTGGCGAGCCTTCAGAAAGTATATTTATTATGAATAGAAAATACAATAGTATCACAAAAATATGAAGTGTCTCTTTTTGGTATATTGATTTAATTTGTAACAACCAAACATGTAGGTAGTTATATTATTGATTAATTACACTAAACTTTATGTAAGTACCTACCTTTGTAACTATTGATATATGCCTATTGATTAGAGAAGTGTTTACTGATTCAGGGTTTTTAAACTTAAAAGAAGAGTGTGAAGATTATTGATATTTCAATAGATAATCAAGATATTCTCGTTTGTGTCGGGCGGATCTTGATTTCTTGAACTGCACACGAATTAGTTGTGGACAGAACATCTCATTCTCGTGTTCTTGAAAAATTTAAGAGAATAAAATCAATCAAAATGAGATAAATCAAGTCTATTCAAACTTCGTGCGAACTTTCACATGAGCAATTTTGGTTTTTGATAGGATTCAACTTTTTTTATTCAGTTTCTTTAATAATTCTTCTTAGCTTTATAGGACTGAATACTCGATATGAATCGTACTGAGTATTATATTATTTATTTTGGATGTCTTTGTATATGATAGAAATGTATGCCTATTTCATTTAATACTCTGCTCTCTGCTGCTCTCGTCTGCTCAACAACCTAAAGAACTTTAAATATTGTATTGATCAGGAAGATAATTAATCTGGATCTTTGCTAATGCCATATATAGTCTGATCCATATCCTAAACTGCCTAGCACGACCGGAAATCGAACCCTATCTTTAATTTTTGATCTCAGTTCTATAAATAATGCTTTAATTGGTTGTTTCATTTTTTACAAAAAGGCAGTTTAAAATGTTTTCATATTCGTATAACATGAAAGCTAAAAGCATTTTAACGAAAAATCGATCGATTGTTTCGCTATTACTATATTCACTCTGACAACACATTATTTGACGTCATCTGCTTGCATCTACATAATTTTTTCCAGGTTGAACAATTTTCAGTTTATAAAAACTTTAAACTAAGCGGTTTTTAAAGGCTTTTTACAATTATTTCTTGTAAAAATAATATCTTTTATTATCTTAATAATAGAAGAATAAGGTCTAAATATAATAAACACGCGTAAAACTTCGAAATGTTTACCTTTGTTAATTGTATAAAAACGACGCATACCTACAGAATAAATGGTAAAACCGGTAAGCAGTCTTAAAAGAGTTTTCATTAAGTACGCAGAAAGGTCAAGGCGTTTAGAAATAATAAAATATAGTACAAGTAAAGGCTGAGGAGCAGGTATCGATTTCGCATGGACAGCGTTGCGGGGCTTCCAGCCCTCTCCACGGTTTCAGGGCCTTTTATTTTAAAAGGAAAGCCTAGTCTTTGTGTAACGACTTGTATTGACGACGCAGATCGATTACGTATTATAATTTCATAAATTATTCATTTGGTATTTCATAAGCACGTGTAATTATTATTTACGCAGTTCTTTATATGATGGGCCCGATGGCACAGATAGTGATCCTATCTTGTGTGTCTGGGTGTTAAAAATATGTGTTTAAGTATTATATTTGTGATTCCTCTGTTGTCTGATGTCCATAACACGAGTGCTTTAAGCGACTTATATTGGAGTCAGGTCAATGTATGAGATATGTGAATTTGTTGACAATTAAGGTTATCCATCTACGTATATATTTCACAATTCTAATCCTTTTTTGTTACAAACATTTTACTCAAATATAACCTCTTTTTTACATAGAAATCTGATGATCATAATTTCTATGTAAAAGTAATCATTTAAAGACATTCAATAAACTTCCTCTAATTATATTAGTATATTACGGATCTTTTAAGTTTAGTAATAGTCTAACTAAGGGGATCAAGTATAGAAATTACTTAAAATATGTATGAAAATAGATATTTACTAAATCAGTAACGAATATGTCTCATAGAAAGTAATGAGAGGAAAGAAAATTAAATCCACTATTTTGTCATTTGTGACATGAAGTTGACTTTATACAACGTCGTCTGCATTGGTCTGTCTTCTGCACTCTCACCAAATAGTAGTGCTCGCATCGCCATTTGACGGGGTGAAGGGTGACAGAGGCAGATGAAATTACTGGGTAATTTAACATAATACCATCAAGTCACAAGATTGGAACCGCGCTAGTAATATCCTTGTAATATAACGAGCGTTTAAAGACAGCGGTAATGCTTGTTAACGTGCGGACAAAGTCCGCTTATTTATCGACATGGCCTAATAAAATATATATATATATATATATATATATATATATATATATATATATATATATATTGTTTTTGACGCGACACGATCATTTTAAAACATTTAGCTATTTAATGTATACCATTGATTTTCTTATTATTAAATTTATTTGATTTAATTTATTCGAATTTATGAATTTACTTATAAATACTTACTATGAAGTACTTATAATTAAACATAAATACTTGACTACCTTCCACAAGGTTACCCTCTAATCTATATATGAATTAATTAAATCACATAAACTATTAACTGGCATGACCCATGACCTCTACGAGACGCCCTTTGGAAAGAGAAATTGTAATTTCACTAAGTTAAATAACGTCAGTAGGTCATTTAATTTTTAAGTTTATACAAAATGTATAATTACTAACGTGAAACATGCATACGTTAAATAAAATAAGATTTTTTTAAAGTGGTTGTGTTTGTATCTTAGTTTTTATTATTCCATACATATGTTATTTCAATATCGATTTAGACTTAAATAATTTATTATTTGCAAAATTTAATTATTTGATATTTAATTAACAGCTATGAATGAGTGTGCACCTAAAAATCAAAATTAAAGCTGAAAGATATTGTAACATTATAGGTGTGTGTTCTTAAAGTCGCAAAAGCTACGCATATATTAAAGCAGAGGCAAGTAGGAAAAAATATTTTTGTATATTTGTTTGTGGTCTAGGTACTCTTAAGCGTCCAAGATTTTTAAGGGTTCGTTACTTCTTAGTAAACATATTGGTATTCAATGTATGTGAATTATGAAATATATTTCCTCTCACATCATGATTTATCATCATCATATTAGCCATTGGAAGTCCACTGCAGGACAAAGGCTACCCCAAGTAAGGGGCAATTTCGCATGTCGCTGCCGCGCTGTGCAAGTGTGTTGACAATCGTAGAGAGCTGCATGCGCGACGGTGACGCTGCTGTCCTTCCCTGCCCTGTTAATTTGAGCTACACTGTTAGCCATTGGATGTCCACTGCTGGACATAGGCCTCCCCAAGAAAGGTGGAATTTTACCCATAATTGACGCGCTGGGTAAGTGAGTTGGTAATCGCAGAACGTACGCTTTCGCAACGGGGATGCTGCTGCCCATACCGCTCTGTGCATCTAAGCTGCACTATTCTGGATGGATATACCGCCATCTGTCGGCTCCGGTACCTTAGTCGCCTCTTACGACACCCGGTACAGGGGAATGTACTATTCTACGCTGTCGGTACCTCACGGCTATAATTTATAAGGAAATTTAAACCTAAGAAAAAAGAAAAAAAAATAACTAAAATGTTCAATATATACTCGAAAAAGTCAAACGGTCTTCGGCGTAATAGACGTAGTGTGTGATTCGGTATAAATCAATGTACTATAATGTTTGCTGAACTATGAAGATCTTTGTTGCATACATTTCCAAAAAAAATTACGATTTAGAACTTTGCTAGTAACAACGTTAAAGTCACGACTTCAGAATATATTTCTACCATGATTGAACGTATGCGAAACCTTCTACTTAACTAGCCCTCTAATTAATCCATGAGTTAATTGAATCGCATCAATAAATTACTGGCATGACCCACGACTTTGGAAGACGTTCTTACGAAGGAGGAATGGTAACTTTGCTTAGTTAAATAACGTCAACAGGTGAATTCATTTTAAAATTCATACAAAATGGTTAATTTATATCCTATGTACTCCTACAGGCAACCAACGTCACACGTACGCATCAATATCCACTTAGCCTATCATATAGAACTAGGACTCGGCAATCACTTTAAATTTAAGTCAAGTGAAAACTGGCTCTAGCGGTTAAGTATACAAATTTCTATTAATATACACTGTAATTTACAATAATCGGTTTAGTAAACTACAATAACAAATTTATCTATTTTCGTCACTGTATTGACCGTTGACCCCGGTAAACAAGTATTCTGGATAAATGCATAGGTAATTGAGTTCAAACCTACCATCAAGTGATAAATGATTCCAACGGCACTCAACTGTAGGATCCTTACAATATTTAATACATGAAACGCTTAAGGTTTTCTTAGTTTTAATTAACCTCCTACTAACCAGCTTCGATTACGAAGTATCTGCTGTTGGACGTCCACTGTTAGACATAGGCCTCTCCTAGAAAGAAGAAATTTAGCCCTTAATTCCAGTAGTTTCGTGACGATAGTACATTCGACTTATCCCCTACGGCTTATAACTCGTACCATCTTTACATATTCTTATATTTCGTCAAATATACTTTTGTACTGATTAGGCTACGCATTATTAAATTATTGTTAACTTATCTCCCAAACACTTGCTCCCAGTTCCGTTTCTGATACAATTAGATGCGGGTTGACTGAACAAAGGCGTAGGTGCTAGTTGAGGTACTAATTCAGACGAACTTTGTGACGCCTTATCTACTTATTCTGTTAATACCCAGACACAAAACAAACAAACATATTCATGATGTAATTATTTTTGCTGGATGGCTATCGAACCTTTTGGCGCAGATAGAAACACTACCGACAGCAATTATAATCGCCATTTTATTAGAGTTCGTTAATGGTTGACAATTATAATATTAGTTCGTTAAGAGTCCAGCGTTCTAGACTATTTTTAAGAGAACGCTGGACCATTTTTCTAAGTTTTTTTGAGTAAAAAATGCTAGAAATGTTTAAAATAAAGCCTTTCCTTTTAATAAACTAGCTAGGTAATCTTTTTTATTAAACTAGGTCGACAAGCAAGCATACATCCGCGTGGTAGTAAGTGTCACTGCAGCCTGTAAATGCTTGTAACAACTGCCTATAGACGCACGTGTCATCACAAGGATATCACTATCGCGTTGCCAACCTTGTAACTATGTCACATTACCCAGTAATTTCACTGTTAATTTTTGGAATAGATGAGAATGAGGTACTAATAATAGACGACCTTTGTATGAAATAAAATTATTCGTCTGTTTAAAGTAGTGGTTCCAAACTATTGGACCAAAGACCAACAGTGGCTTACAGGAGTCTAATTTAGAGATGCTAGATATAGACTGGCAATGGTTTACCTAAAGATAACAAGTAAAAACTGAAATAGTAATCTGAAGGTTCACAAAGAAAAGTTCAAGCTATGTAAGTAAACCAAATATCGGTATAATTGAATTCAATACTAAATACTAATAATTAACTACCAAAACATTTAGTTTCATACCTACCCTATGACCACATACCTATACCCCTAAGACCACAATATGAAGTAAATTTTGAATATTGTGACGTAAATAAATAAGAATAACACATTAAAAAAAATATATCACTTTAATTTTTTATCGTCATCATCATCATACGAGGCAAGATAAATGAAATTTTGTCCTTAATTTATTTTGCAAGCATGGTGTCAATAGCACAGCGTAGCTTCGCGATGGGGTTGCAGCTGCCTATCTCCGCCCTGTGAATGTATGGTTATACGCCATTTGTCGACCCCGGTAACTCAGTCGCCTCTTACGGCAGCTGGTACAGGGGATGATATTTTATTCTGCCGGTATCCCTTGGCTAATCATTTTATTAATAACAAAAATGAGTTACTTTATCCTAATGTAATTGAAAGCTGAAAATTTACAGAAAGGAAAAGAAGGATCCGAATTTGCAAAATATCTTTAAGTGGTTTTTAATTAAAAGAGGATAATTCGATTTTCCCTGGCTAAAACACATATGTTGTGGTTGGTCTAATAGTTAGAGCTATATAGCTTAATGAATAGACCGACACAAATATGCACAATTTCATCAAAATCCGTACGACAGCTGAGGCGTGAAAGCGACAAACTGTCTGATAAGCAGACAATAAGGATTGATATTAATTAGCTATATATATTTTGTTTGACATACTTTAAAAATGGAATTTTTAATATGAAAGGATTGTTTAATAGTTATAACTTAGCTGAAAGTAGATTGAGTTTGCCATTTACAAATACATATAATATTTGCTAACATTTACTACTCATAATAAAATTTATTTTTTGACGGCTACAGATCGCGGTTTATTGAACTTTTTACAGTTTAATTATGAATAATGTACACATTCGAATCATCGAGTCGAGTACGCCTCGCGTCGTACAAAGGTCGTGACTTCGACTAGGGTTCGATTTGCCGCGCGTTCAGTAAGGGCGTTTTTCGGCTCCCCTCGATTCACGAAAGTATTTTGGGAGTAAGGTTCACAACTTTGTAACAGGAGGGGAACGATAGTGAAACTGTATGGGTTATGCATCTGTGTAGTAAATCTGAGTTTTGTATTTGTTTTGTTTTGAATTTGGAATGTTAAGTAATATAAAACAAAAACGTCTTGTTCTGTTTATTTGTTTGCTTCGGTATATCTCTGAAATAGCTGAACTAACTCTCACGAGCTTTCTTAGGCAGATAACTTGTACATACTTAAAAGAAGAAATTTTGGCCATACGAATTTAGACTACTTGGGCTTTTTTGTGGACAAGGTCTAATTTTAAATATAATATTATTATCAATGAAGCAGAATCGATTTTCAATTTCAGGCGGTAGAATGCAACTTAACTTATAGTTAAAGTTTTAACTATAGAAATGTGTATAATTTTAAGGCACAGCCTTGAGATACCGGCAGAGTAGAATAGTAGTAGGACCTCTCCCTGTACCAGGTGTCGTAAAAAGCGACTGACGTACCAGAACTGTCAGTGGGCGGTATATCCATGCTAAACAGCGTAGTTCAAATGCACAGGATGGGGATGGGATGCAGAACACAGCTTACCCGTCACGAAAGCTGTGTTCTGCGATTGCCAACACGCTTGCCCAGCGCGGCAATGCTGGGCAAAATTCACCCTATCTTTGGGAGGCTTATGTCCAGCAGTAGACTTCCAATATGGCTGATATGATGATGATGTTATGATATTATGTTGCGTTTCCAAATTGGTAGTGATAATATATACATACCATACATGGTAGGTAAACTTAAACTAAACAGTTGTACTTGCATAAATGAGATATGTTCTAAGAAACGGATAAATACCGTCAGAGTCACCGACCTGCAAAACACAAGTAGAACTTTCTGTTCAAGAATCCGAATTTGTATGTGAAATGGTTTGGTGGTGAATGTGTACTTTTTTCTTGTTAGCCCCGAAGCCCCTAAAACGTTGGTTATTTTAGAACAGAATTGATTGTAGGAAGAAGTTTTAGTTCCTATTTAGTTATTAAGTACAAGACTTGTTAGCTACGTAAGTGATTGTATTGTAAGTTAAGGTGACTCAATAACACTTTACTGTTTCGCAATAAAATAATACTCTATAGCAAGAAGAAAATTCTCATTTTCTGCAAAAATTGCAAATACTCGGGATCTTGGATATGTAAAAAATAACATTCGTTTCCTGGGTTAAAAAAAGTCGTGTACCCTAAAACCATATAGTTAAAGTAAGCTTAATTATATATAACGCACTGCACCACTCTGCGAATGCCTCCACGCCTGCCCAGGACGGCAATTATGAGCACAAAACCCCCTATATTGGGGAGGCCTATGTCCAACAGTGGACTTTAGTTGGCTGATATAATGATGATGATGATTGAAGACTGTTCATTCAATATCTATGGCGAGTTTATTACCATTGATACTAAAAGGAATATAACTTATTCCTTATTACGATAGCATTTGCTACTCGAAGATATATATTTAAATGATTTAGTTAAGCGAACAATTTGTCTGTTCGCTTTAATCTCAAGATCCAGCGTTTATTTTTATTTTGATAAGCCCTATCATTAATCTAGCAGTTCTATTGGGAATTCACCTGAGCGTGGTGTTCGTTTTCATTTTGTTTTTCATATTTTTACTAATGACGTGGTGATTTATTAGTAAGTTATAGGGTTTAAATCACTGAATTTTTTGTAAAAATTAAGTAAATTGTTGAACGTGTTGTTAAGATCGTCCCGGTTGGGAGCTCGGCCCAAACCAAAGCGAGGTCAGTCGCTAGTAAACGATTTATATTATACACTTGCCGTGGGGTACTTGGTATTAAAACCAACTTAAATATAACAGGGCGGGGATGGGGAGCAATATCCCCCGCCCGCTGTAATTATGAGCAGAGAAGACGCTCTCCTTCTGGACGCCTAAGTCTAGCAGTGGATTTCCTACGTCTGATATGATTATGGAATGGAATATTTCAATCTAAATAAGTAATAATTTATATATTCTAGTCATTACTATTCAAATGTCTATTGTGGATCATTATAAGGTTCTTGGTTTCATCATGCATTCTTTGCTATTTCAGACTTAACATTTATAAATCAACTCTTGCCTTTTGTATCTTTAAGAAGATAAACGGTGTCGATTCCATCATCTTACTGTCATTTTGTGATATAGTGCAACCTTTTATCAGGATTAAATGTATATATTATGGAGTTGTTTTTTGTTTTTGATGTTTATAAAGAATAATGTTATGAACTAGGGCCGTCTTTCTTAGTGGTTTTTTTTATTCTATTTACTAATCGATCAGACCAGATCGTCAAACAAGGGTACAGTCTGCGTGATAGAAAGTGTCACACAGCCTATAGATCCACGTAATAACAAGAATATTACTAGCGCATTGCCAACCTTGTGATCATTACAGGCATTGAAAGTCCACTGTTGGACATAGTTCACCTCAAAAAATGCGAAACTTGTCAAATATTTGCCGCGATGAGCAAGCGTGTTGGCAATTGCAGAGCGCAGCTTTCGCGACTAGGATACTGCTGCCTATCCCCACCATGTGAATTTAGGATAGATATTCTAATCTATCGGTACCTCACGGCTGATCTTATGATTTGAAAATATTGTCTCATTCACCCAGTAATTTCAATGTTTCTTTTACCGTACAAACCTGAACACAGCAATGCAAACACTGCTGTTTGGTGGTAAAAATAGGCCAGAGTGAGATACCAAGGCAGATGTTTTTTGTATGAGTTCTTCTTCATGAATAACTATACTTCTGATCTAGTTTTATTAAATTAAAAAAGACTTTTTGTCAAGTAGTCAATATCATCGTATCAGCCGAAGGACATCCACCGCTGGATATAGGCCTCCAAGTAATTTCTACTAGGACTAGTTGTATGAGGCCTGCATCCAGCGCGATCCTGCTGTTTTAGTCAGATCGTATGTCTATCTTGTGGGTGGACGTCCTACGCTGCGCTAGCCGGTGTGATCTCCATTTCAGAACCTTGACTTCATCCTTGAATCTTGAAAATAAATCTAATTAATATACTAAAAGAAACTTTTGCGAGCATTGAGTGTTTATTTGTGTATTTTAATTAATACAGTAAACAGTAATAAATAACAATTATAATAAATTCAAACATCTTGTACATTGACCTGACTTCGTAATAAGTAGTTTGTAGCACTTGTTTTTACAACACAGGTATTACAAATGTAATACTTAAACACATATTTTTAACCACTAAGACAAAAAGGTTCATCACATAAATATTTGGGAATCGAACTCACGACCCTTGGCGCGCAGAATAAGATGTACCATCTTCCCCATGGTTCCCGTTAAACAAATAAATGCGAAAGTTGTTAGACGTGTTGATTGAATAGTTGTTCTTATTCTTCATCATCATATCAGCTAAAAGACGTCCAGTGCTGGACATAGGCCTCCCCAAGTAATTTGGGGTTATGCTCTATAATATTTCTTATTGCACCTATAATATACTTGTATTATTCATGCGAGCTACAAGGATAGCATTCTTTTTTCACTTGCAAAAATGTCAGACCAAGGACAACCTTTCTAAGTGCTTTGTATAAACTTTGACCTAAATGGATATCGAACGTTTTGCCTCTTTAGTGAGTTCCACTTTAAATGTCCGGTCCTTTTATTGCAGCTATTGCTAAAGTGGTTCTGTGGTACATTGATATTCCGTGATGTTTTATTTTCGTGTCGTCACATACATTTTTGAGTTGTTTAATAATTTTTCGTGTGAATTAAATATAGGCATGCTGAGTTCTGTGTGTGTATTCTAAGGGTATTTTACTGTATTTCAAGTGACCCGTGAATTGCTGCTTTACCATTTATTTTGATAATAGAGTATACGTACACTATCAGATATTGTTACTGCGGTATTATTGTATAAGTCAGGGTAGAAATCTTTCGAAGAATAAATTAAGTTGGCTTCCAAATTGTATAAGCGTTCATGTGCTGTGCGCGAGCCACGCCACAATGCGCCTGCGCCGGCGGACGTGACGTCACACCTTCATGAATGGCTTAGTGTCGATGACACGCAATGCGATACATTGTTCGTACACATGCGTTTCGTTTATCTCTCAGTTCGTAACCTCTTAAGTATGCCTGTTTGAACCAAACGCTTTATGTGTCCGATAATTTGGGAATGATAAAGAACCATTAAGGTTTGATGGAATCCAGTATTTTATTTTCGCTTGTGACGTGTAAGAAGAAGCAAATGTAAGAACAAACATACTCAAACGTTTTGTTTCGGGGGATATGTGCCATACTTTTGGGTTTAAGACAAAAGCCATCTTCATCATTTCAGCCTACATTAATAATACAGTAGATGTAAGCTTATTTTATCGACGAATCCGAGGAGCGGAAATACGAATTGTTTTAGTGGATATGATATTTTAAATTTTGATTTGAATTTTTCTATGTTACGCTTAATACAAAATGAATAATGATCGTCAAAGGAAACGTTATTGCCCTTTATTTCCTCATAGAAATTAAATTACCATTTTCAAATTGATGACCTTATTCAGATATGGCTTTGTATATATAGACGGATAAGTATATAGAAAAATCATACTTTCCAAAAAGATTCCCTATCTAGGTGCCACTAAACTAAGTCTTTATAAAGATTAAGTTTGAGAAAGCATAAGCTGTGGGCATTTGTTTTTTATGTACAAGCTAATCTAATAATGTATTCGTGACCTACGGTATTTGGCTATTAGTTTATTTATTACATGCTTTTCAAATACTTTGTTGTTTACATCTAGTTCTATAAATGCCTGTTTTATTTGTACATAAAACGAGCAGAGCGACCACAGAAGCATATTGCCTTAAACGTAAGTACTGGTTTAATCGACTCGTTAATTCACGTCTGTTCCTATTTCCCTAATCGACCCTTAGATATAGTTTCAACTTGCCAGTGCTAGTACAGGTTTTCTTTAAATAGATTTTCTGCATATTTATAAACTAAATATTTTTAATGCACTTTAAAATTTGGGTCCCTGTAAAAATAGTTTTTATATTGTTGCTTACGTTATGAATAAATTATAGGCAAAACCACCACAGGATGCAAACGGTCGCTTTGGAAATAGTTTGGAAAATCTTAAAATTAAATATATTTGGTATCCATTGCAAATCTTACTATTACCTTTATTAATAAATTAATTATTTGAATTAATTTTACAAAAACATCTCATTGAGCAAACTGTAATTCTTGAAATCTATTTAATACCTAAAAACCTTTCAATATATATAGTAGCTCGTCGCCGCATTCATTTATTAGGTCCATCATAGTATTAAACTTAATTCCCGTCTAATATGAGCATAATTTAAAAGATATAAGATATTTGTAATCTATATAAACAACTATATTTGCGACAAATATGTTCTTTGAATTGTTGAGTTTAAATTATGATCAAAACACATTTTGTGCAAACATCGTATATAAAGGTACAACTAAACCAAAACAAAGGCCCAACTTGAGCCAAAAACGTCGTGCTAAATGCGAACAATTGAATAACACCTACGTATGGAGCGCCGTCACTTCCTGTGTTGCTAAACAACGCCTCGAATGACCGCTGTTCGATTTGCAACTGCTTCGTAACCGGTGAATTTATGTTGCTCTGGTACAATTTGCCGTGAGAACTTCCGGAGGTTCTGTATATATCAGCATTATCAGCTGGACATAGGCAAGCCCAAGAAAGGAGGTTTCTTGCCCAAAAATGTAGCTTTGAGACAGGAATGCTTCTGCCCATCCCCTCTTTATTCCGTATGAGCTACGCTGTTTCGTGTGGATACTCTGCCATCTATCGGTTTCTCACGAAAACCGTCAAAGGGGGAGGTGCTATTCTGCCGGTATCCCACAACAAAGATTTTTAAGTACGCCTACAGCCTACTTGGGATTCAAGACTGCCACGACTGCTATTGCCACGTCAACTAGCTGCCTTGTGATAGAAATATGTCATAGTACTCTCAACTTCACTCACTCCCTTTGAGATATTATGATCATCGGGAATCAGAAAAGTAAGCACTCCTACTTGTCGGCGAGGGTAACTAATTTAACCTTAAGTCAATTTAGTTGTCCTAGTTCTATTGGATAAGAAGCAGCTAGACCCATGTCGTTTATAATTGTATTATGCATAGTAGAAAACAGAGGCTAAAATGCTAGCTAATTGATTGGAGTAACATTTTTAAAGTAGCTTAAACCAAAATTGCTCTAAAACAGGATAATTATTATATCCTGTTTTCTTACCTCAATCTTTTAATTCGTCTGCAATCAAAAATATTAACTAACAGTAATTATTTATTGTGGTTTACAGTATACAGTCCGATACGTGTTTGCAAGTAATTCTGATAAAGTGTCTTGTTAAATAAACCGTTATTTCAATCCGTTAAAGAGTAGTGTATACTAATACTATAAAGAGGAAATATTTGATTTTTGTTAGTTTGGTGTCATTAAGTCGAAATCTACTCGACCAATTTAAATGATTCTTTAACGATTAACATAGACTATATCATATTTCATAAAATCACATTATTATTTTTGTGCGTTTGTAATCATCAAATGAAAAAAAAAATTAATTTCACTAATGAAACGCTATATTATCTTAAAAAATAAAAGTCTACCCATGCGAAGCCGAGGTCCTCCTTGTTATATAAAACCATACTGACACGTCTTCAATTATTTTTTTAATGTCTATTTGTGACTTCTGTTATAAGGATCAATCTAGAACTATGTATATAATAATAATAAATTCCCACAACATCTCATACATTGACCTGACTCCGTGGTAAGTCGCTTAAAGCACTTGTGTTACGGACGCCAGACAACAGAGGAATCACAAATATACTACTTAAATACATATATTTTACACCCATACACAGAGCAAACACAAATATCATCATATAAATATTTGCTATGGGTGGGAATCGAACCCACGACCCCTGGTGCACAAGACAGGATCACTACCATCTGCGCCATCGGGCCCGTCAAATATAGTATATATAAATAGCCCGTATAGGATAGAATAGGACCTGTGATATAGATGATGCGTAATTTATTGACAATAACTAAGATTTTTCACTGTTTGCGATATAAATTGTACAGGATAGAATTTAATTTAATTTGCGTCACTGCCTATATATCACAAGGATATCACTAATGAGTTGCCAACTTCGTGACTTGAAGATATAATGTCACATTACCCAGTAATTTCACTGCCTCTCTCACCCTTCGAACCGTAATACAGCAATGCAAACAGGCCTTTGAAATAAGTGAGAGTGAGAGCAGACGAGTTTTGTATAAGGTTTTCCTTGTGTAAATATTTTAATGTCGCGAATAAAATATTGGTGAAAATTGATAGTAGAGTAAAAATCTTAGTGTCGTCAATTGCCTCAGAATATGCTTCAATTTCCATTTATAGTTCCTGATGGCTTTTACGGTACTTATTAACATTCTCTAATCGGTGAAAAATGCAAAACGAAATGGTCCACCCGTCAATTCTGACCTTCATAACTATTTACTATTTGATTGTATTGATTTATTATAAACTTGCCGACGGACCCGACCTTCTCAGGACACATATTTAAAATATATTCCGTTGATCCTACTTTTTATTCAATTACCTGACAACGTCACCTGTGTCGTCATCTGTCATACAGATATAACTCTCTGTTACGTAAGAAATAAATCATTTAAAATAAAAATAAATATTGCAACTGTTAATTCAGATTTAAACTATTCTATCTCTAAAGTGTGATTAGATCATATATGTAGATTGAGATAATACTTTTTGTAATTGATTAGGGTCTATTACCCAAGTCTTTTTAATAACACTTTTCTTAATAAATTGTAGTTTCAGCCTTAGATCTTAGTTGTTTAAATGTGTAATATGCGTATATCCTTAGGGTGAGTTGCGAGTAACCGTTGGCAAAGTATAAATGTATGTCCTACCTGTCCCTGATTATTTTGGCGTATGGCCCCTTTTTATTAGAACAAATCGACAAACAGGCATAAAGTCTGTGATAAAAAGCGTCGCCGCTGTTTATAGACTCGAAATATCAAACTTGTGACTTGAAGATACACTTTACCTAGTAATTTCACTGCCTTTTTCACCCTTGAAACCGAGACATAGCAACGCGAACACTGCTGTTTTGCGGTAGAAATAGGTAAAAGTGAGGTACTAATGCAGGCGACCTTTGTATGAGGTCCATCTCATGTCCATTCATTTAGCAGTTAATGCGTGAAAGAGTAAAAAACACCGTAAATGCTCGTTTTTATATAAATTAGATGTGGGTCAGTCATTTTAAATAAATACTCATATATTTGATATTGCATGCTCAATGTTGGGTTGTCAGAACTCGGCGAATTCTTGCATTGATGTTGAAAGTATTTCACCACTAGCTATTCATTTAAATTTATTTAAATTCGTTTAGTTGGTTAAACCAGCGCACTTTAAAGATTGTATCATAATGTAAATATCATATAGTCCTACTAAAGTAAAGAGTCCCCTAAACTCAAGATGTAGTTCTTTCTGTTCCTAGCCGTCCAAATACTGATTTTTGCTATTGCGTACGGTACGGTACCATGTTACATTCCTTTTGGGTTCAGACTGTACAACTAAATAAAGTTTCCTAATGGTATATACGATGTAAACATTAATCCAATTATTGAAATTAATATAAAATATATCTTTGTTATGTTAAAGTAAATGAATAAATAAAATTAAATATATATTAATTAAATGAAAATTCATTACATGTCATATGTTGCCTTATTCCTAGATAAGTAGCTTAAAGCACTTTTAGGACGGAT
Organism: Heortia vitessoides; assembly: GCA_020976665.1. Taxonomy (NCBI): domain Eukaryota; kingdom Metazoa; phylum Arthropoda; class Insecta; order Lepidoptera; family Crambidae; genus Heortia; species Heortia vitessoides. The sequence goes on from JACJUM010002929.1 coordinate 11,162,275, forward strand.
ACCACGTAACAGAGGAATATAATACATAAATACATATGAATAATACTCAGACACCCAGAAAAATTACACATATTTCATTATATAAATATTTGTCCTAGATGGGGATCAAACCCACGACCTTGGTCGCACAAGATAGGATCATTACGATATGCGCCATCGGACCAGTCAACAGTGGTATTGTTTAATGAAGAGCATGTTGTTACATGAGGCGATACATAGCACAAATACGTATTAGCGAACGTTCGCCGAACAATAGTCAAGAATATTCCTCTTCAATCAAAATTTGTTCAATTATAATGTAGTCACGCAGTTCACCGTTGACCGAGCACGAAGTTTTATCGCAACCAGGCAACACGAAATCTTCGGCCGACTGTGGCCCAGCCAGATGCTTTGAATCATTATGTAAACTAATGTAGGTACATCTGTGCAGTTGTCGGAACACGATAATAATGTGAATTGCATTACACAACACAGTAGTCTTCCCAATAGCGTTATTTGTATAGAAAAAGGTGTTTTATTTTGAAATCTATTATTTCTATTGTTAGCCACCAAAATCATTTATATATATTTGAAGTAAAGTGATATCTGAAATAGATTTAGTCAGTATTTTCATTTGTGATCTTCGGAATTGGCACAAATTGTTATATTTCTCATTATTTTGCATCTTCAATCTATTCGTCACTAACTTGAGTGGAATTTGAGGTCAATAAAACTAAAGATAAATAGAAACTTAACTCATCATTAAATAACGTGTTTTATTTATTAATGTTCTATAATTATTAGCACTTATAGGTAACAATGGTAATGAATGAGCCCCTGGGCAATTAGGTACTGGTGTATATTAAAATGACCCTCTAAATTAGTTGGAACGGTGGCGTGCCCCGGAATAGGTTCAACGGCCCGCGGGTCAATGCCCGCGCGGATTATGTACATTTTCAGATATAGCTTTCATTGTGCCGTATACAAAAACAACGTTCTGATTATTTTATCGAGATATATTAAAATACATTTGAATATACCTGTTCATTTCTCTATACATTTATATATATGTACTGCAAATATGAACAATGTAGTGTTATGAAGACATTGTTTGAAGTAAAAGCAATATAGAAACTGAACAGACATCACTATATTGAAATAATTATTATGAAGCTATCTCAGATCAACAAAGATAGTAGGACTTTATACGTTAACTTTTATAAAAAAGCTTAACTGTAAGATATTAGGATAAAAACATGTTTTTTACAAATTCTGTTTGCTTGCCACAGTTTTTATCATTTTGATACAAACGACCGCGTGACATCTTCTAATCAATTAAACAATAGTTTTTGATTCATAATGTCTCGTTTTTATGACCTACTGTTGTATATCATACCTATTTTCAATATGAAATATAGTATGCTCGTGTCATGGATAATCTATCTATGAAGGTTAATATGCCACTCTTTTTAAGTCCTTAGAAATTCTTTTTTAATAAAGCACGTCCTGGGCTTACAACACCTATTTACAACAATATTGCGTTTGGGAATTTTAATACCTCTCGAGGAAAATACACAGGCATGTCCAATCTAGCTGCGATTTTATTAGTGTGCGTAGCGGAATATGCAAAGCGTGATGAAAGGTCATCACTCTAACTAAAAACTTGGACACAAGTATTTTAGATATTGGCATTTGATTGCTAGCGAAAAGCTGGGACGATTATCAAACCCATGCGACGACGGTATCCGAAAATATCAAGTTTACATTGTTGTAGAAATTAAGGAATTATATATTATTTTCACGTACTATTTAGATTGCTATAGCACAATAATTGATAGCAGGAGATACTCTATTCTAGTTCATAGCAAATCTAATTTCCTTTATTTTCTTAAAAGAGAACGTATCAAAAATATTACTACAGTTTAATAATATCTTACGTATTAAATACTTTCAATTGATTTAGTATTAATTTTCGTGAGAGCAAGAAATTGATTTTATCTTACTGTTTTGCTAGATCATTAATTATATTGTTTGTAATTAGAGTAAAATAATGACACAATCAATGTAAATTTAATAAGACAATTACAACTTAAATGATGAATTGTGTTTTGTTGGCAATTATGTATTTTATAAATAATAACTTTGCGTAGAGAGGTAGAAAACAAAGCGTATGTAATAACACAAGCGAAAGTTTCCTAAATGGATTTAAAGAATATAAGATAATGAATTTCATATCTGTTTCATATCGATTCACTGGCAATTAAAAATAATCTGAATAGTTTATAAAAAAAACGTCTGAACTTGTTTTTGGTCGCGAACGTATATGTGGAAGGCAAGGAAAATAGATCTTCCTGAGGCGTGTATAAAGAAATACGTTATAAAATTATTGTGTGTTATGAATTTAAGTTTTATTCATATATTACTTGAGACAAAACGGAGAAAATCAATTAATTGGAGCCCGACTCGGTATCAAATGAAAATATTCAATGGAACGAATATTTTGTGCAGCAACACTATTTTATAAATAAAAAAGAAAAATATTTTTTTTACAAGTAAAATGTAATGAACAGTACTCTTTAATAATAAATTCGCCTGTTTATGTAATTAACCGTTTCAGAGTTTTAAATATACTATGATTTTAGTATACAATTTCTTGTATCATATGTTATGTATCAGTGGACATTACAGGAGTCCATTACCACGTTATTTAAAGAGTATTGAAAATTCAAATAAAATAATTAAGATTTAGATACAGCTTTAATTAATTTTAATTCACATGGGGTAGACTTCATTCAAAGGTCGTTTGCATTGGTATCTCAATCTCACCTATTTTTTAATGCCAAGTAGCTGTATCCCATTGCTGTCCTGTTTGAAGGGTAAGAAAGGCAGATAAATTATTGGTTAGTGTAACTAACATAAGGTTAGCAACGTGCTTTGCCGTAACGTACCGGCAGAGTAGAATAGTACCTCCCCCTGGACCAGGTGTCGTATGAGGCGACTAAGGTACCAAGACTGACAAAAAAGTCAGCTCAAATGTACAAGGCGGGGATGGGCAGCAGCTCCCCCTTCGCGAAAGCTGCGCTCTGCGATTGCCAACAAACTAGTCGAGCGTAAAATTTGCCCTTTCTTGGCATATGTCCGGTTGTGGACTTCCAATGGCTGATATGATGATGATTCTGGGGGTAAGGGCTATATGGCAAATACTGCCACTGTCCTTTATCATCCTATTCCTGGCCCTTTATCAGCCCGAGAGACCCCTACTGGACAAATTACTGTACAAAGTGTATATATATATGAATACCAGTAGTACTTGTAAGCATATACTTGCACTAAAATAAACAATTCGTTCAACCGTGTAAGATTTCACATTAAAATTTGAGGGTTTATAGTTTCGCGACTCTTAAAATCTCACAAATGGGTATAAAGTTGAGTAAACATTAACTCATTTTTGGATATTACTTTTCTTTTCTTAACAATTTAAAAGTATTTAATATTAACCTACTTAAGTAAAATATATTTTGATTTTGGTAACCAATAATTTATGTCTATCTATAATTGTATATGTGTATCTATGATCTATATTGTATGTCAAACAAATTCGAATGTCAAATAGAAGTATGGCTGCAGACTTCTAGCATAACTAGTATTAGACGCTGTGATATTTATTTAAATAATATTCGGAAAAAGGTTCACAAACAATATATTACTAATACATTCTCGTCGAAGCCGTTAATTAAAGTGAACTTTAGTATTTGACAACGCTGACGCAAACGAGCCTAGTTTATTAAAGTGAATAGTTTTAATTTTACGCAACTCTATATCGCAATAACTCTTTTACTTTTAGTAGTATTTCGTCATCATAGCAGCCGTAAAACGTCCACTGCTGGACGTAGGCCAAATAAGGAGGTTTTTTGCCTTTAATTGCTGCGCTGGGCAAGCGAGGTGGCAATCGCAGATCGTAGCATTGCGACAGAAATGCTGCTGTCCATCCACGCTCTGCTTGCATTTGAGCTACACTGTTACGGTTTGATATACTGACATTTGTCGGTTCCGGTACCTCAGTCGCCTCTTACGACATATCAGGTGTCCATACAGGGGATGGTACTATTGTGCTCTGTCGGCATCCCTGCTCATTGCGCAATCAAATCAGGAATGAGTAGATCCGTAAAAAAACAAAGTAACTGACATAGCCAATCGAATTAGCAGGTGAAAGTGGGCAAAGCACTTTGGTCGCAGAAACAACGGCCTGTGGACCAGCCGCACGCACTAATAAGCGCCAAAGTGAACATACGACTTGACTTAAAACACAGGATTGCGTTGAATGATGGTCTTATTGGCGTTCACTTGGGAAGGCCTATGTCTAGCAGTAGACGTCTCCGGCTGATAAGGCGATGTTGAGGCAAGAAAACGCTTGGTTATTCCAGGACTATGGTTAGCAAGAGGTGGACCACACAAGGTTCGTTCAAAGATGGTGGACAATCGTGTTCCTTTCTATTTGCTCATTAATATAGTAAATCTTTTTTATTTGTACCCTAGAATGTCTTTTATTATTATTTTGTTGAGTATATATGATCCGCTACATTTAAAAACATAGCACATATGTTAGTGAAGCACATATGGAATTCGAAATGAGTTCTAAATGATTTAAAAATAAATAAATAAATATGACGCATGAAGTTTATCAGTATGAAATTATAACGATAAAATATAGTATATCATTTGATATTCAAAAGATATATATTGAATGAAATCATCAGATCAAATAAAATTTTAAAAACCCGTCAGGTACCGATATTTAATAGCTTAGTCAATTAATTTACTATTATTAGCTGCCTAAAACGTTTTATGCATGTACTCTCTTAAGCGTCATCGTGATTTTTATACGGAAGATTTGCTAAGTCTAAAACTGACTTTGCAAATTATCCTTATATGACATTTGCATAAATGACAACATGAACAAATTGAATCCAGTGTCTCAATACATATGAATTGGTACGTATATTACAAATAGAAAAGGTTCAATTTCGTCACTTGACCTATTAAATAATTATTCGAAATATTTGCGAATTAAGTTCAAGGGTTATAGCAAAGAAAAAGATCTATATTGTAAAATATTTCAAAGAATAATAATATGTATGTTCGTCATTAACCTTTAAGGTTAGCGTCCGTCGTAAATGATAATTTATCTTTTTTTCTGTGTACTTTACAAGAGAAGATTGACCTTCAAAACGAACGCCTCCAATTATTTAACAAATTTCTTAATCGTAGTACTTTACAATTTATCGTTAGGCTATAAAACAGCTTCGTGAACACAATTAAATTAGGTATAAAAATAGCTGGTGAGCGACTCGGGCTTTACGGCCTTGCCGGATCGCCTGTCTCCCAAGTTACTCAACAGATGGCACTGCTAGTCGCGAAAATTGTTTCACATTGACATATTTTCAGGTTACGTCATGTTATATACTTTTATTTATAACTTTGGTCCACTGTGTTTATTTTACAGTATTATCCTCTTTCAATTGTTCTGTTTCTCGTATGTACGATATTGCATATTATGTAATCACCAAGAAATGGTCAGACGTACAAAATTATATGTAATGGTTTATATAAAGGGTTTCGATGAGCGCTATCTTATCAAATATTGTTGGTATAGAGATAATTTATTATGTATGCTGTAACTGATTTGCGTAATTTGTGGTAACACTCACATACATACATATTTTACGACGCAAAAAATATTTATAGCTTATTAGTTAAAACTTAAGTAATATTTTGTAGTGGATGAGAAAAGGTATATCTAGATTGTCTTTATTCCAACAATTGATTTATTTCGTATATTATCGAGTGTACAGTCTAAATGTTGTTATTTAAATATAGCTACACTACAGCACGATTCGATTAAAATGAATATTAAATGCTAAAATTTGACTTTGTAATCCTATAACAAATGTAAATACCTACGCGGAATAACACAAGGGTCAATGTTAGTGCCAGATAAATGATCCTCTACAGCAAACAGATAAAAGGTTTAAATTTTTTGTTGTATTTTATTGATTTAATCGTATGTTGATATGATTAATCACTTAGAATTGCATTTTCTAATTACCTAGCCGTGTTAACTAATATAACTACATGCTGCTAGCGATCATACCGCAAAACCTTAATCGATCCAAAAGAGAAAAATAAAGACTCAATAAAAATCTAACAATAAAAGCAACAACAAAATGGCGGCCACGAGCAAGCCGCGTAGCGTTTCTGAAAGCGTCTGTCTACAGGATGCTGCCGTCCCGCTCGCGCGTCGTAGCTACGGTATGGTGTGAGTGGGACGGAAGTAGTACCCCGTGGGGCCTCGTGTCAAGGTGACGTACCCTTGCCGGTCGCACACATGGGTATTGTGCGCGCGCGCACAACTCGAGGTTCTCTTCAATTTGCGAAATCGTTTTTAATGACTGATTCAGGTTTGATGGATGTGTTTCTCGCTAATACGTAACTCGAACATAGCGATGCTATGCTGCCTATACCGATAATGTTCTTACATGAGTTTATAAATAGACTGCGTTTTAGCGTTTGATATGACTTGATATCATTGTTCACGGCGACATGCTGCTTGTTATTAAGATATATTTTGTCATTTATTGTTTCACATTATGATTTTGTGTGGATTTTGATGACATTATACAATGTATTACTGGCATTGAATATTAACTGTTCGTAAATCAGATAATTTATCTTTAATCATTCTTGCATGTTTATTTTAAAAGACGTTGTTTAGTTTATGAAATTTGTGTGCGAATTGCGTTAGTGAGATATATAGTTTATCAAGATCACCTTGAAATTGATTACTATATACTTAAAACTAAGAATACTGCCTAATATAATTAAGAAAGTTTGTTCTTTTGTCCTTCATGGAATCAACAGCGGAACATGAGATGAATATTCATTGCTATAGTACTTATTACTAGCCGATGCCCGCACGACTGCGTCATCAGCCTTTAGTCCCGTGGGAACTTGTAAGCGATAGCATCACGTCTGTTATAATCATTATCGAGAGTAAATCTATCGCAGACTATATTACTTTTGTGTATCAAGCATCTAGTATAGATGAAAATCAATGAGTCACGACTTAGGCATTGGATTTATTATTATATATATATATATATATATATATATATATGAAGATATAAGTGTTTGGGCGTCATAGTTTAGTTTAAAATAAGATTATCTAAATGAATACTGGGATAATACTGACTGTATTATATCAACTTATGGAAAAGCGTTACATCGCTTTCTTTTTAAAATCAATATACTTCACAAGACCACAGAATTATTTGGTTTCATTCTTACTAAATTATAAACGCCAAGTTTCTGATTATGGATGTATGTTTGTTGCTCTATCACGTTGGGACGGCTGAAGAGATCTGGATGAGATTTTGCACGAGAATTATTGATAGTCTGGTTTATATTTTTCACATGGAATCTGCACGTCTCTTGGTAAAGTTTTGCTGTCAGCTGTCTCTTGTTATTAAGAGATCCTCAGGAATGAGGATAAAAAGAAAAACCCTCTCGGATAAAGTCGCGGGCGGCAAAGTTAGTAGTATTTGACAATATTATAAAATTAGTAAGTAACCCTTATCAAAGATGTACACGCCCTATTATGATTATTAGCATCAGAAACGGTATAAAGTATATATAATATTAAAATATTCATAGGTTGGAAAGCACTTAGCATTAATTTATGCAAACGTAATCTACATCATCTAGTTAATCACTGGGTATATCCATTTATAGATACAAAATGAGGGATTGATTACTAATTATATTAAGTCAAATTAGGAGAATTGATGACGAGAAATAATAATCGATGATGTTGAGCAAGTACTCGTCGGCTGACGAAGCTGGATGCGTCTCCACTGCTGTGTAAACAAGTCGTGCAATGTGAAGCTTCCTGACTTGCATAATTAAATCGGTAGGCAGAATAATACCTTCCCCGTGGTACACCACGTGTCGTAAGAGGCGACGAATGTTCCAGAACCGACAGATGGCGGTATATCCATTTGAAACAGTGTAGCTCAAATGAACAGGGCGGGGATAGGCGGCAGCATCTCTGTCGCGAACGCTGCGCGCTATTGCAAACACGCTTGCCCAGCCGCAATCAACTGCAATCATGGGCGAAATTTTACTTTTGGCCTATGTCTATCAGTATTTACTCCCTAGAAGCGCTAAGATGATTGACCTGCGTTGTAGCTTTTAAATTAAGAATACGGTGATAAAATATAGCTGATGTTCCTTGCCGATAATGTAACTTTATATTAGTGAAAGAGATTTGAAACTGATCCAGTACTTTTTGAGTTTATTTACTACGAACATAAATAAATACAAATTCCATTTACATGTTTCCAATTTAGGTAAGGATCTTTATTTTTTTGTTAATATAATAAAGTCTTTGTTAACCCGTAGAATGTAGCTTTCTGTTAGTGAAAGAGATTTAAAATCGGTTCAGTAATTTTTGTGTTTATTCAGTACATACAATATTTTCCTCTTACACTGTCCACACATAAGTTAGCACGATTAATCGTAGTCCATAATTGTTTTTTAAGCTGTGACGACAGATTGTAGAGGCATTATCCCGAATAGGATTTATAAACTGTTTCGATTAGAACAGGGAATAACGAGGTTAATTTAGAATCGGGACGTGTCATTTGACCCGTGAAAATTGGGAAATCCCGAGTAAATCAGAACATGTACCGATTGCCAGCTACAGAAGGCTTTTAGCATATAAGTAATAATAAATCGCGTGATTTGCACAAAAACAATAAAAGGAGCTCATGTTTCACTTATAAAATACCATGCATATTATTAACAATGTCAGTCAAAATTACAATACATAGAGTTAAAATTTCAATAAGAATAATTACTAGTAATAATAATATTAAGTTTTGATTTTAATACCGGCTACTTAAAGAAATTCGGGTAGCTTAATTTAATTGGTAGCCCTAAAGATCATTTCCTAGATTTATAAAAGGATACCATGATATTTCTGTATATGTAAATATTTATAATATATCGTTTGTCTATGGTTGTAATAGATTCGTCAATTAATTTATAATATAAATTAATATTCTCTCTGTTATGGTTAAGTTGTTCTAAAATAAAGTAGCTCGCTTAGATATACGATAGCTTGGCAATTCTTACTGCATCCTTGTGATAATTTGCGAGTTACGTATCCTATTTCAAATTTAAGCCACCTTACCATGACTAAGGCTGTATGAGTCACAAGTGCTTCATTCTGTCTCCTTTTTAGATCTCTGAGTAATAAAAATATATAACTTTATAATAATATTATTCCTCTTACCTAATGTAACGTAAGTAGGTAGGCTTATATTAAAGTCACGAACATAAATACGAAATTTACGGAGTTTAAGAAATGACACAAGTAAAAAAAATTAGAACAATGTTTAAAAATATTTAGGTTTTAAGCAAAATATATATTCGATTGTATTTAAATTGCTAAAAGTAATAACGATGTAAAACACTTGGTAATTAATGTTCATCCAAAAGTTAAGATAATCTTTTTACTAAACGAGATTCAATGCCTTGGGGCGGGGCTCTTTTAATACTACATTAAAACACTAATAAAATAAAACCTTCACCTGTATATTTGCGATGTACGCCAAGCTAGACAAATTTGTAAACAATTGGCAATTTCTTAGTGGATGCCATTAAAAATAAAATTACTGTGAAAGTTATTATGTAGGTTGTTATATAGTTATTATGTTATATTTATGTAGGTTGACCTGTTGCTTTTACTAGCTTTCAGCCCGTGACTTCCTACGAGGGAAAATACACTTTCTTCAGCTATTAAATTTAAACTATCTGATATTCATCAAAATCTCTAAGGGTGTAACAAACAGGCTTTATAACATTAGTATGAAATCATTCCATGATCTCCACTAATGCTATAAATTCTAAAGTGTGTCATCTGTAAGGCTGTTCGTACATACATACGTACCTACGTTAAGTCTGTTTAGAGGACCATTGTGTTAGTCAGCCATACTAATAAAACTTTAGTTAAATCGAATTACAGCTCAAACCAAAAAATGTACTGGATGCCAAATCTATCAAAAAATCAGAACGCTAAGGCTAACGTATGCAGCTTTAATAAAACGTCCATACTGTTTGCTAGACATTCCTTGTCCTTTTCTAGTTACTTTCTGGAAGGTATCGATTCAGTTTATGATACATAGTAAGGTTTTTATATCTGCTGTGGGACCTCCACTGTTTTATCTCACAAAAGATTTCTACGAAGGTCTGTTCTACGAAGATCATTCGGGAACTTTCTAGTCCCATCGGACATTAGTTATGAGTGCAATATGCGCTATCGCTTAGCTCTATCGATGTTCGATCATCCATGGATGGAATAAAATAACTTTTTTGTGGGACAATGGAATATTTTAAAATAGGCAAAATGTTAGATTATAAAACTGCAATTGATCTGTTTGAAATAAAACTGTTTGAATCAAGCTGGCTTCGTTAAAAATATTGGAGTTATCCTTGCTTCACAAAAAACCTTCTAATAAATGAAAATGTATCATACAAAATATTTAAATAGAAAGAATGGAACGGTATTAAAGTTCCCAACACGAAATTGTCTCTCGATCTAATTAAAGTTCGCGATGATCAGTGACTTTATGTTATAGGCATTATCAAGTTTAAGGTACTTTCAAGGTTCTTTATACTATTTTGTAATTATATCAGCTGTCAGAAGTGGAGCTGGCGGTGAGTCTGACTTTCTAGTTATAACGTCTTTGGGAAAAGACTACTTTTCTAAAACTGTTTCCACACTTTTTACTGGGGAACCTGTTACTTAGTTGTACAGTACCACTAAAACGGTACGAAGTTTCAAGTGAACTTAATATGATGGTTTAAGTATTGGTTATTTAGTTGGCTGTGCTTTTAAAAGTTTTAGTTATTTCATTTATTTTGTTACATCCATATTACAAATGCGAAAGTATGTATGAGTTACGTTTTAATACCTTAGCCGATAAACTAATTTTGACCAAATCTTTTAAGAGATAAAATATGGCTTATGTTACTTGCTGATAATGTGACATTCTATAAGTGAAATTGTATTTGAAATAGGTCCAGTAGTATTTTGTTTTATTTGATACAAACGTACAAAATTGCGAGTTCTTTTTAGATGTTTCCATTTACAATAGGGAGCTCTTATATTTAGGAAATACAATATAGCCTATGTTACTCTAGAAAAATGTATCTTTCCATTAGTGAAATGTTTTCTAAAATTGGCTCTGTGGAATTTGAGCTTTTTCGTTACAAACAAAAAGTAAAACAAACGTTTTCTCTTTATTATATTAATATGGATTTTGAAATTGACATTGAAAATTGTCCATTAGCGTTGTGTTTTTATGCGTATTAGAGTATGATAAAAGTTTATTAACCATAAACAAAGAACATATCTGTCTATTCTTTGAATTAATGAGTTTCAACTAATAGAAGAGGGATTTTTCCTTTCAATTTTTTTCTCTCTCTCTCTCCATCTCATCTACACTGGTTATAGCTTGATCGTATTTATTCCTATTTATGCAGCGTCGTATTCGATTTATTTCAACAGCCAGCTTGGACCGTTCATTATTGGCTTTGTATAATTTCTTAGAACTAGAATAGTCTTGGCAGAGACTCGACATTCTCATGTTTAAATACCCGTTGCCTACTCCACACTAACATTGTATATGTTACCAAGAAAGCAGATTGTAATATCGGTCTTGTATGGCGTTTGTCTAAGACGTGTCATGACTCGTATAGCGTTATCTATCTTCTTTATATGTATATCAAAATGGATAAACATGGAACCGATAAATTCCGATACCGATTGAGCGATCACTATGAAAGTTGGCACGTATATTGGTGGTGTTCCTAGAGGTTTTTGTTTGTTTATTTTTATATTATTAAATAACCTCGTGACCTAAAAGCAAATTTATTACAAATGTTATAACATCTTTCGTTTTTAAATGTTCTATCTCCTTACTTCGATTTTTTTTGTGAATACGTTAAATACACGTTTTTGGATGATACTGTCATCATTGAACAGATTTACCAACATAGGTTACACACACAAAGAACGGCGCAAAAAGATAGAAACTATATGATACTGATTTGTTACACCGCACTCAATTCGAGATACGAGAATTGATAACATTTAATCCGATATTTGTGCTTTGTTCTCGTACGTCTCTTACATATATTATTACAATGATGGTACAATAGGCCACGGCTGCAGCTGCGCGGACGCCGACTTTCCACCCCCCATCCGTAAATAACACGACGCGTGCGCAGCGGACCGCACAAATCGATGTGCGTACTTGATTCAATCGATTTTCATCCACTATTCATTCGTTTTTTGCGCTCGAAAGCCGACCATTTTCACATCGCGAACATTTTATCATCACTTGTGACGTCACAGCAATCAACAAAGGCACGGGTAGCGAGGCGCTTGCGATTGCGACGTTGCCGCATGGCTGCAGGAATGCGGCCGCAGCGTTGCCAAGTCTCCTCTTGATATGTCAAGCGATAAACGCGAGTGCATTGGGCGGCTGGGGCACCCGAATCCGCCATTTTGTTTTATATACTCCACGGAATACATAGACGCTACTAATAGTTTTTTCGTCGTTTTAACGAATAAGATTGTGAAATGAAACGAGATGTTGATCGTTTGATATATTATTTGTTGTATTTTAGTTAGGATGTGCATGCGAATGCATATCTTGGGCTCGTTCTATTTTTAGCACGTATGAAAGGTAGCGTGAACAGTTTAGTTGGCCGAGTCACGTTCCGCTTTGCACGTGCAAAAACTCATACGTAGCGCCATTTCTATTTTTATATTTTAGGTTTTTTTAACATTTTAAAATACAATTGCCAATACCCAAATATCGTAATAATAAATACTGTTGAAATTACATTATTTATACTTTTTATATTTTGTTTTGTAACTATTTTTTCCATATTTACAATTAAACGTACCTTTGATAATATATGAAATAGGTCTCAGGTATAAAGCTTAAAAAGTATCACCATAAACAATGAATATTAGTCGTATTATATTAAATTTCGCTGCGAAATATAAATGTTATTATTTATTTTAATCGCTTAGATAAAGTTAAGCCGGAGTCAATACCATTAAAGTTGAAAGGAATAATGTCACAACCGGTCCCTCGTGTCTTCATAAATTCTATTTGATTATTTTTAATAGTATTGAATACGTCTTACATGCACCGACCGGACTGTCTACTTAAAGGATTCATAGAATTTAAACTTAATGAGTGGCTGAATAAATTACATTTGCATACACTTTCCTAGAAAATATTATTTTATTAGCTCATACGTTTTGACTTTCGGAAGTAACTAGAAATATATGAAGTGACTGGCTTTAAGGATTTTTATGTAGTTTGTCTTTGAAATTGTTCTTTTTTGTTTATTGGATGTTTGGTGTAAAATTGTAATTTGATGGGCCCGATGATGCAGATGGTATAGATCCTATCTTGTGCGCCAAATGTCGTGGGTTCAATCTCCCTATGTTTAAATAATGAATATTTGTAATTGTTCTGAGGCCCTGTGTTATTTTTATTTAAGAATTATGTTTGTAATACCTCCGTATTACAAATATTACACTCGCTAACTTTTGTCCGTAACCATAAGTGCTTTAAGCGACTTATCTTGAACTCAGGTCATATATGAGATGTCGTGGGAATTATTTATTTTTAATTTAATAACCCTACTATTATTACTAGATGTTTTTTTTGGGTCATGGATTTTGGCTTGTTTATTGTTTAGTTAGGAACTAGTTTTCTTAAAATGTAACTGTAATTTGGGTACGTTTTATATGCCTGGGATATCATTTCAAGATATTGACATCAACCTAGCTAGATATTCGAACGTTTGGATAATTACTCCTATCAATAACTCTGTCATTTGACCTTATTTTTACCTGAAGATTGCGGGGTATTTTATTTTTCACATGCGTATGGTAAATACTGCTTAATCTAGAGGGAGCTATGCTAGATTAGAGGGAGCAAAATTAAAACTCGGTAGATATAATGAGTTTATAATGTGTTTCTAATTATAGCAGTCGAGAAATATATACTGCAGGAGACTTACTCATAATTGCTGAGTTAGCGTCGAGGTGGGAATACCGCTGCCCACCCTCCGTCCTTTTATCCACTGCTGGACAATGGCCTTCCAAAGACAGGGAGACTTTACTCATAATTGCTGAGTTGGATAGTCGTAGTGGCTATGGTGGCAGCTTAGAGGTAGGAATATTGCTGCCCATCATCCGCCCTATTGTATTTGAGCCTCTGTCGCCTTTTAGCAAACGTGTACATCTGGTTCAGGGAGAAGTACTTTTCTATTTTGTAGGTACACAACGGTTCATTTTTTGCTTATATATTTTTTAATTTTTACTTATATTATCAGCCGTAGTTGATGACTATATTAATACATTAATAACGTTGGGTAAAATAAGTACCACCTGTACTAGGTGTATTGAGTACATCTGACAGATAGCGGTGTATTCCCTCGAAACAGCGTAGCTCAAAAGCAAAAAGGCGAATAAGGGCAGCAGCAGCATTCCTGTCTCGAAGCTATGCTCTGCGATTTCCGCCACCACGCCTGCGTAGCTCGGAAATTAAGGGCAACACGCCACTATTGGGAAGGCCTATGTTCAACAGTAGATGTCCTACGGCTTTTATGATGATGACGATTAATGTAATGTATTTTTTTTATTAGTAGTCGTTATCAATAAATAGATCCACATGATAGTTAGCAGTTAAAATGTACGTCTTCTTCGCGTTATCTTCTACGCGGTTAATGTATGTTCCTGAACATCTCCGTTCACTATCTGCATATGCAGTCATGCTACTTTCATCCATCCTTTCTACATGTTTGACCCATCGCAACAATCCTTTCTCTTTTGTTGTTACAATCATCTTTTACATTCTTAATACACTCTTCTCATACTACCAACTACTCTCATTTCAATAGCATTTATTGTTATCTCGAGCTTCTTCTGCCATACCCAACATTCACTGCAACGTGTTAGTGATGGAACTAACGCGTTTCTATGAAGGGCCAGTCATGCCCATTTTGACACGTTTTGGCTGGCTTTCACACACTGTTCATTATTTCTTTCATACTTCCCTTCTTTTCAACATCTTTTTTTTATAGTTTTTTACTGCAGTTTTTATAAAAGAATTTTTGTCTGTTGTTGCTTTGTTAGGTTAAGGTTGTTGTGGTAAATTCAGAGCGTAGCCACGTTGTGCAGATTCTCTTACCTACTCCCGCCCTTTAGTATTTGGGTAACGATATAATATTATCAGGCGGTTCTGATACTGTACAATGTACATGAGGTCAACGGGTAATGAACCTTCAAAATACTTGGTTTCAAAATCCCCCTTGTGCTGGTCTACTACCTTACTAGACTACTTTAAGGTAGATCTAGTTTAATGGACTATTTGTTGACTGTATTATATATATGATTGTAATTGCTTCCTTACAATCATATTAATATCTACTATAGCATTATTTTTTTGTGGAAAAGTGCTTATGCCTTCTTGAACAAAGTATTTAAAAAATATATTTAATTTATCTAACACGTAGTCTTTATAAACAATTTACTTATTTTAATTATCATATTAGCCTTTTTTTAACTGACTGACTATATAGACAACTGATATTTAGGTGATTATCATGGGTCCTGACTTACCACGCTGGCCTAATGAAGGTTAGTTTATAAGGACAAAGGCTTACCATGTACTTCTGAACAAAATCAGCTACCGATAATACATTTTGGATCACATCTCAATTCTAATCGTTGTGACAGTTGCTTAGCATTTTGTTGGAAGAGCGTTATGCTAGCTGACCTTGACGTAAGTTACAGCGGCACCGGGGGGTTGCACAGCTTAAACTATCACGAGGCTAGTGTTTAAACGCAATGCGCTAAGAATTTATGTAATTATTAACCTCAACTGTCTATTAAAATTTTAGCTATGTTGGAGTTCATCTAAAGGGAAAATAATTATATCAATTTGGAAAGTGCTCTAGATTGCGTTGAATTTATTATTATGTCACGACTACTAAGTGTTTATTACAATTGTTGCTTTATTATTGAATTGACGGGCCCGACAGCGCAAGTGGTAGTGATCTTATTTTGTGCGCTAAAAGTCGTGGGTTCGATCCCCTCCCAGCAATTTATATGATGATATTTGTGTTTGTTTTGTGTCTGATTGTTGAATATATGTGTTTATAACGTCATTTCACATTGGAATCATCATCACATCAGCCGCAGCACGTCCACTGCTGGACATAGGCCTCTTCATGTGATTTGCAATAGGATCCGTTGAATGCGGCCCGCGTCCAGCGCGATCCTGCGGTTTAGTCAGGTGATCTTTCCACATTGTGGATGCGCGTCCTACGCTGCGCTTGCATTGCATGCAGTACATACTGGAATGAAGTCATGGTCTCCATTGCAGTACCTTACGACTCCATCGTTCATCGGCACTGCGTGCTAAGTGCCAAGCTCGGCGGCTTTGTCGGTAACTATGATTCTTTGAGGGATCTCCTCATATCAGATTCGAACGCGCAAAATACTTAAAAACCTTGCCCCCTCCTTTGCTTGTTAGGCTTTTTTGAGTTGGCTAATAAGGCCAATAGTTAGAGACCACGTTTCGCTGCTATAAGTCGTCACTGGTAACACACTTTGATCGAAAACTTTCGACCATAGACACTAAGGTGTGTCGACATTTGAATAAAATTGTATAATATAAAAGCTAGCCGTGAAGTACCGGCAGAGTAGAATAGTACCGCCCACTGCACCAGGGGTCGTACCAGAACTGTTTTATTATCTACATCAATAAATCTAGCGACAAGCTCTCGTATACAATTTCAGCTCAATCGATTAAAGATATCTGAGGTGCTAGATTTCACCCCAACATTGCAAGCTAAATAAAAGCTTTGAAAAACGGTTGATTACGCGATCTACTGAAATCTAGATAAACTAATAAATTTATTTTAAATTTAATCAAATTAATATTGGTCTTCGGGTCTAGGTTGGGTGGGACGAAACCTCTATATGGGACGGTGCTAACAAAACACTCACATGTCCCTAAACTACCGTATCTACATACATTTCATATGGAGAAATAGGCTAGTACAAGACGTAAACCCACGTTATTTTACGATCCCTGTAAAAGAAGGGAAACTTATTCCTGTTTTATTTAGTTCGAATTTGTACAACACATGGGCTAGATAATCGCTTCAGACAATATATATAGTGAAAAACACGTGCTGTTTCAAAAACATTATCCCAGGATTGATTTGCTAAACGAAATATGAATAGAAAAGTACCTACTTCAGTAATATGTGTCTTAAGATGCGACTGACATACAGAAAGCGACAGATAGCGGTATAATCACCCAAAACAGTATAGTTTTAATACTACAGGGGAGGCAATTATATACTTTAATTATTCGGTTACGATGATGACTCCAATGAATCAAGAGTTATTTATTGTTCTATCAATACATATAAAGGTTTTTTTGAAGTAAGATCTTTAAGTTGGTAACACTTTTATTAACTGGCGGCCATTTTGTCTAAAACCCAACTCTTGGAAGAATTTAACATTCACGATCACCTAGCAAAGAGTAGATTCGGTGTATGGGCTCAAAACTAGATTGCCGTTGATCCCGATTTTTATAAGCGAATTTTGTTCAGCGATTAAGCTCACTTTTCGTTGAATGGATACGTCAAATATAAAACTGTCGTATTTGGAGTGATAATAATTCTCAAGTGTACGTCGACACACCGTTGCATCCAGAAAAACTGACTGTGTGTGCTTTAGGGGCTGGTGGAATGATTGGTCCGTACTTCTTCAAAAACGAAGCTGATTAGAACGTTACAGCCAATGGTGCCCGCTATACCGCGATGATGACTGACTTTTCGTTCATCAATTAATCAACCGTAATGTGAAGTAGTTCTAGTTGTGGTTACACAGCTTGTGCTTCGTTGATTTATTGAAGGAAACGTTAGGTAACCGCGTAGTTTCTCGTTTTGGGCCCGTGAATTGGCCTCCAAAATCTTGCAATTTAACGCCGCTTGACTATTTTCTGTGGGGATATGTGAAGTCACTAGCCTACGATGATAATCCTAAAACAAATGATCAATTGGAGGACAATATTCGCCGCGTTATTGCTGATATACGGCCACTAATGTTGGAAATAGTCATCGAAAATTAGACTAAGTCCGAGCCAGATATCATATTTAATTTATCATGCCTAATTAAAATTAAAAAAAAACGCCCCTCACTATAGGTACTCGTCAACTAGCTTTCTCGACTCTGCTCACTCGCCATAAAGACTTCGCTCTATATTGAGTTCGAAGAAAACTTTGCCTGGATTCAAAGTAGCGTATTGTCCAGACTTTAAGCTGCCCACGTACCATATTGTATTTGAAATGTTAAAACGACAACGTAAGAGACTCAGTCTTCAGACTATAGTTACTTTTGCGCTTATAGTATTAGCACAGTTAAAAAAGTTACCCTGCCTGTTTATGATGCTTCCACATCATTGTCTGTGAAACACATTTCAAGAAAAAATGTGCTTTTCGCAGTTTCACCCAACCATTTCATTCCCTTTTCCCGTAAGAATGTGTATAAAATATAGCTTGTGTTAAGAAATACACAAGCTATATTTTATACACATTCTCAAAAATATCACAATATTAACAAGGGCTGATATTGTTACTCTTTATTAGTAAAAGAGTTTTTGAAACCGTCCTGTAGAATTTGAACCTTTTCGTTAGAAACAAACAATAAACATCTTTTATGTTTATAATATTTGTATAGGTAGCATGTGGTTGTTATGAATCCTTGATAATTTTATTTATAATACTTGGAAAACAAGAGATTCTACGGAACACAATATAACAAGATGTCCGCGTGGGCGAAGCAAGATAGTTCTATATATATTTCATAAATAATTTAACTTTCACAATATTGCATTCGTTGACTTTACTCTGAAATATATAGCTTAGAGCACACGACAGGGTAATTACAAATACAATACTATTGTAAATATGTATAACACTCAGATACACACACAAACACAAATATTGATTAAATAAATGTTTGTCCTGGTTGGGAATCGAACAAACGATCCTTAATGCATAGGATAAGGGTACACTACCGAATGCACCCGATGGTGCATTCGGTAGTGTACTCGTAGATTAGTTATTTTCTCTTTATTGAACAACAAACTTTAAGAACAGGGAATGTCATAAGTATATAAAGGGTCAGAATACCATTGATTTATGTATTCTTATTTCTAACAATATTTTTTAAACAGAAACTAGACATATCTGTTAAACAATGTTGTTTAACGACATAACTAGCTAACTTGTTCTTTCCCTACCCTTCAGTTTATCGGTAGCAATTTTCTGAGGCAACACTTGATTAGATTGACCTCAACATAACAGTGGATTACCAATTTGAAGTAGCTGTAGGCGGGGTACTTAGCACGAAGAATTAATGGACGGTGTAGTCATAAGTTTGAACGAAGATCATATACCGCCAAGCGCAGCGTAAAACGCCTACCCACAAGGTGGGCAGACCGCAGAATCGAGCTGGACGCTGGCCGCATACAAATTGGTCCCATTGTAAATTACTTTGGGAGGTCTATGGCCAGCATTGGACGTCCTGCGGCTGTTATGAGAGCGCATTGCTAACTATGGACATCGGCAGAGATTTTTTTGGACAACCTATTGCTGCACTATTCAGACGTCAATTCCAGTACCGCCGGAGGGGTGGACGAAGCCATTTTAAATTGAGCGACACCTGCTTACCCCGCGGTACTATCATCATCATCATCATCGCAGTCGTGCTAGGCAGGCGTGATTGCAATCGTTGAGTGTAGTTTCCCGGCAGGAAATCTGCTACCCTGTTTCAGTTGGATATACCGCTGTTTCTCAGTTCCGGTACCTTCCTCAGACGCGTCTTACGACGTTCTGGTGCTATTCTGCTCTGCCTCACGGTGACTAATTATTTTGACAATTGAGTCTTAACACATAATCCTTATTAATTAAGTTGTCTATTTAAGAGTTATTCAACTTATACTATTTTGATGTCCTAAAGCTCCCTTTAGTTGACTATTTCAAGAGTTAAAAGATTTAAACGCTTACCTAGCAGCGTGCCGCGGTATCACCCTCTTAGTTATCTTTCCTTTAAAAATATGGGGATAAATAAAGCTCATGTAACTTCCTGACAATTTATCTTTCTATTAGTGAAAAAAGTTTTTAAATCTGTCTACTAGTTTTTGAATACATTTGTGACATACATACAAAAATAGAAAACACGATTACAACCTTCCATTTTTTATAGGGATCTAAATTTATCATCATCATTTTAGCCATTGGAAATCAACTGCTGGACATAGGCCTCCAAAATTCGACTCTATAATTAAAGCGTGCAAGGGATCTAAATTATTTTTCGTAAATCAATTATCTCTATTAGTAAAAGAATCTCCAAAATAGATCCAGTTTTTGAGTTTATTTATTACATTCATAAATATGACATGAGGTAGATCTCATACTCTGGTCGTCTACTGTGATACTTTACTCTTTCCTACCTTTTACCTATTTCTACCGCCAAATTGTTCGCATTGTTGTGTTCCGCTTTGAAGGATGAGAGTCGCAGTGAAATTACTTGGTAATGTGACATTATATCTTTAAGTCACAAGGTTGGCAACACGCTAGTGATTTCTTTGTGATATCACGAGCGTCTATAGGCTGCGGTGTGTTTACTAACAAAACATACATATATTTCACCATTATAACAATAGTCTAGATATATCAAGATATAAGTTGGATATATATTATACATCTAATTTGTACTAATTAACTTACAACGATCAGTCACCTTACAACGATCTTACTTTAATTGATTTATGAATATATGGATATATTTATGGATTGGCAATTGTTTAATGAATGAAAATGTTCTTGGTTCAGAAGACATCGTTCATCCGTTATTAATAAGCTTTAATTAAGGTAATGAAGTCATAGCTTCAAGGAAAACAGTTTTATAAAAGAGTTTCCCTACCCAAGTTCGTACAAATATACTCAAATAAACAGGGTTGATGTGTCTGTTTGTATTCTATTAGCTTGTTTTTGATGATTAGCTTTATTCTTGCTTCTATGTAAGAGTTTATCAATGACACACATTCTTTTCTAAATATTTGGTTCTCATTTTAGTTATGGCTGTGTTTTACGCATTTTGTAAGTAAAATCTATTTCGTATAGGGAAGTATGTCTTTGATATCCAAATTGAGATTAAAATACATATGTATGGAAATTTAAGTACCGCCAGATTAGTAGAATAGTAGCTCCCCCTGTGCCAGGTGTCTTAAGAGGCGTATATCCACTCTAGTGTAGTTCAAATGCAAATAGCGGGGATGGGCATTCCCGTCTTGAAGCTACACTCTGCGATTGCCACCACGCATGCCCAGCGCGACAATTATTGCCAAATTCCCTCTTTTTTGGGAAAGCTTATGTACCACAGAGTGTTTCGGCTGAGATGATGATGATGATTACGATTCTAAAAAAAAAATTGTTGGCGACATAACATTTTATTATTTTCCATGCTATTGTATACAAATGTTTATCTATATTTTATAGCAGTATATTAACCATCAAACGCGATAGAAAGAGGATTAGCGAGAGAGCTCAAGGTCAAATTTGAAACTAATAAAATCCTCGAGTTCGTGATTCGAGTCGGAAAATTATTTAGACTAGTCAGAAAGAATACGGTAGTTGAGAGGCTTTACAATTAAACCGGTATATCCATATGTATATGAAACAAGTTCAATTTTTTCAAGTCGATATCTTGAATACCCAAATTCAGCATTAATCAATTAATAAAACCAATAAGAAAATTATATTTTTCCTATTAAAACAACAAAATAAATGCAGCTTATGTAATGATAATTTTCTTCAACATAATGCTTTCAATAATCTGTAAAATACTTAATAACCGACAGAGCCCAAGAACAATATCGCCTTGGCCCACAAATAAAAACTCGATCTAAACAATACGTTGTTACAATTGAATCGGAAATGTCACGCTATGCAACTGCCGGGGACGATCGACAGATGGCATTACTGGTAGACTTGATGAACGAATGCAGGACATAATAAGTAATCTAGTGACAACCGGCGTTAAGGAATGTAAAAGTATAGATAGTATATAATATTAGAGACAAAAAACTTATTACTCAATTGGAAAAAAAATGAAGTTAGTTTAAATCTATCAGATAGAAAAACAATTGCATTATTAAAACAATTAAATGAAACTGCACATAAAATTAAATCTGTAGATTTATAGTTGTCATTTAATGTTATTTCCAAATCAAAATGTGAGGTTTGCGTTTTAAGTTTAACTTCAGAACAAAAATGTCTTTGTGAGTCAATATTATAATACATTATTATTCTCTTGATTGTATGAAATATTATCGGTCGTCTAAAAATATCTGTTTTGTTATATGAGTATTATCGTGATCTCCAATACAGTTATGTTCTCTTAATTTATTGGTCGCTCATAACACCAAGTGTGTGTATTTTTATTTATTGCATTGGTTTTGAGTTGTTTTGATTTATCTTGAGCATAAAATATTTTGTTATGTATATTATTTTATAAAAAATAATCTAAGAAACTTGATTTATCTAAGAAAATATCGAAATTTCAAAGGAAACAAAAGCATATTATGAAGGAATTGTAAAGTTAGATTTGAAGTCTATTGAACAATACATTACAATACGGGAATTATAAGTAGATATTTCTTATTAAAATGTCAAAAATATTATCAAGGCCTATTACAATTTTGAATATTTTATTATTTAGTTAGCAATCGGGATTTAAAATTTGGATTATCCAATCGTTTAATGTAAGAACCTTAAATTTAAGTTGGCACTTTTGTAATTTCACAGCTGTTCTAATAGCAGAACTTATGTATTTGTAACTGAAAGAGCGAGACAAATCGCACTTCGACATCAATGATATAACGACCAGTATAGCCATATTTGCGCAATAAAGACCTTGGACTTTCATATCTTTATCTTTAGACGGACGTGCCGTAGCGATATTTGTTCTATCGAGGTGGAACTTAATAGATTCTGACACGTGTCTCCTCTTATATATGATAAATATTCGGATTTGGGTATGTTTGTCCCGGAAAATGGACACACTGTAAGGCTCAATGAAGTTTGTAGTTTTCGTTACGACGGGGCCATTGCATCGGTGCAAATCGCCCGTCTACTAAGTTTATTTATTTGTTACTATGTATTATGGAAAGCTCTTTAAAAGTTAACAATGTATACATAACTTACATACAATACGATCTAATAAATGCGATATGAAAATACGAAATATATATTAATAATAAACGTAAACAGTTCAATTGCCCATCTAATGTAGATGACGACGCGATAATAGTTTTGTTTAAGGTATTATGAGGTAAGGTCTTATGAATTTTTAAGCTTTTTTGAGTCATAATCTTGTTTTCTAATGCTTGTCATGTATGCTCTAACCATATTTTCGAGCAAAATCTGCTACCTAAAATGATAACTGAAATTATTATACTGCAGCGTAATACTGAAGTAATGTTATGTATTTCTCATTAAGTTTTCGTAGGTTTTGAATCCTGTCAAGAGGCATATCGGGGAGCTACTGTTTTCTACATCTAGTGCAAAACGTGTTCTTGAAATCGCATCTTTACCTTTATCTTAATAATTTTTACCTTAATACTTTAAAACGTGGTTTCCGTAGATCATGGCCGGATATCGGAGACCAACTGTTTTCTACCTTTAGTGAAAAGCGTGTTTTTAAAACAATTATGAACACAAAAAAATTTAAACAAAAACAATTTCATTTCTTTCTTTTGAGAGTAATACGCGTATATACAATTATACGATTTACATTCTACGTACATAGTAAGTAAACTGAACTCATAAGAGTCGAGGCAAACTAATGTGTTTTTATAGTAAATAGTAGCACATTTCCTTTAAAGATCTTTTGCTAATATAAAGTTTATAAATGGAACCGGAGCGCTCGCCCTGAAATCTGAAACTTTTATTCACGGTAGAACGAATCCTTGTGTGCAAAAGCTCGAATAAATAGGTTTACTTTGCTGTTATTTTCGTTTGCTGTATCTTTTTACGAATACTTACTATATTATTTTATAATACCTATAAGTAATAATCCTGAGAAACTAAAAGATTATTAAAATTGAGATCTATAATTTTACTGAAAACTAGTACTTGTAGTACTAAATTAATAGACAGTAGACGAGGCTCGGTCTACCAAGAATGACAAAATAGACAAGATTCTAAAATTTTATTATATAATTATTAAGTTAAATTATTAATTAATTATTGAAGAACAGTGTGATGAAAGGTCGGTATGGTGTAAAAGATGGTGTTGTGACAACAATAGAGAAAGGAATTTTGATAAGATTTGGACATGTAGAAAGGATGAATCGAAGTAGAATGGCTGCACAAATATATAGTGCGGAAGTGAACGGAAGAGTTGGTATAAGACTAGGTGAACTTAATATATCTTAAACAGGTAGAAGAGGTATTAAAGGGCCAGGTCAGACGTACCAAGTATAAACGAGCGTGTTATGCCAAGATCGTAACAAGTGGAGATCCGTAGTCTCTGCCTAACCCGATGGACGCAGGTATAATGAATTTATGTAGTCTAAGTAATGATTTATTATTTAAATCGGAATAATATTTTTAGTTTTGGACACAATTTGGACACTGATGTTCGATTTAACACTCAATAAAAAAAATATTTATCCCGTAGAAATCCTTTAACTTGTCAATATATAAAATGTCTCCATTTTAAATTGAAAGACTGAAGCATAGCATAGCGATTTTTTCTTTCTTTCTTACTATAAATAGCATATTTTCTCCATTCGTTCGCCTTATTCTTTTTGTTTTTGTTGAGTTGTAAAAAAATATTCGTACAAAATTATTTTACGTATACAGTTGGTTTGCCAGTGCAGATCAATTAGTCACTTATATTATAAGTGTTTAATTAAGAGTCTAAAATCCTTGAATACAGATAAATATATCGTAATACACGTGAACGTTCTGACGTCTAATTTTATTTATTGAAACAAGCGATTACAGGTCCTACTTAAATAATATAATTTTAGGTTTAAACTGCATTAATTGAATCGCCATTGTATCGCCAATACACATAAAAGTAATTACTTTACATTGGTGCCTATATATGATTTTTAATAACTGATAAACTGGGCAAACATTGACAAACGAAATCAGTCATCATTATTCTAGTCTACTTCTGGACAAAACCACTTTAAGAAAGGGTGGGCTTTAACCGAAATTGCTGCGATAGGCTGGCGTGGTGGCAAGCGCTGAGCGTAGTTTTGCGACGGGAATGCTGCCGCTCATCCTCGCCCTATTGAATTTGAGCTATGCTGTTTCAGATGGGTGCTCCTATCGGGCCCGGTCCCTCAGTCGCCTGTTACAACACCTGAAATAGAGGAGTTACTGTTCTATAATTGGGCAAACAGCGACAACATGTTTCCGTAAATAAAGGGTTAAAATGTTTAATAACTAAAAAGAAAAGATAGGAAAAGAAATCTGTAAAAAATGAACCAGAATGCTTATGGGTAGAACTTGTGCCCGTGTTGTTTGTTAAATATAATCTGTATTACATTTTGGTTGAGTTAAGTTGGAGCAGAGTTCACAAAATTCGTCGAGATCCGATTCTGAGTCGAGACGAACCCACCAAAAGAAATATTTATCATTAACTAACTGTTCTGGTTTAGGCGGTAACTTACCTTAAATTTGTTGATATTTCTAAGCACAAGGCATTTAGGTGGTTGGCATCAAAGTTGTTTTTATAGTGAACAAATACCTCATATTCATTCAAAAAGTGACTATACCAATAGTTTTATTTTAATTAAAGAAGGGAATTTAAGGAATTGAAACTTTGATGCCGTGGTGTAGAATAGTGCTTCCCTCTGTACCATGTGTCGTAAATGGTCCCCTCTTAAAGGTAAAGGAGTCGACAGATAGAGGTATATCTATCTAAAACAGCGCAGCCTAATTACTACATGGTCGGAGGATGTACAGCAGCATCCTCGTCGCAAAGTTGCGCTCAGCGATTGCCACTACGCCTTCCTAGCGTGGCAATTGTGGGCATTATTGCCGTGCTATTCTGGGAAGGCCTATGTCCAACAATAGACTTTACACAGCTGATATAATGGTGATGATGAAACTTGAATGACCGTCGCAAAACAGTTAATAGTTTTACATCTCAAGAAATGGTAATAAAATGAAATTGGGTGACATGTTTAGTGGTCAAGGCTTAGTAAGTTGAGCGTGATCTTCAATCTATATTTCCCATTTTTGGGAACTTTCTTGAAATCTAAAGTAGCCTATGACTGGCCTTCCTTTTGCTCCAGCTATCTAAACGTCTTTTCGCGAAATCGATTCACCAGTTACGTTGTAAAAGTGAAGCAGATAAACGTATTTAATTTCGCATAAAAATATTAATATGTGTAAAGATAAATTGTTTGATTTATGCAAGTTTTACATACTTTAAGTTTTATAAAATACTTGCTTTTGACTCTTGATTCAATTGGGTCGATTAACAGACGCTTCTATTACATTTCAAATTCTCAACGTAACTTTAAAAGCAATACCTTATGTAAGAAGCAACTAAACACATCTAGTCAGCATGTAGTTTTTTATATAAATATTGTGCTTATATACATCATAAAAATATTTTTTTTTTTTGGTTTTTGCTAGTGATGCAGAGATTTAAAAATCTATGTCACTTTTTTATCTAGTCAATTAATAAAACAGAAAAGCTTAAACATGTTTTCAAGTTTCAAAAAACTAAAAAGTTTTTAAATATAAAGTTACGATATTCTAAAATAATTAGTGTTATTATTACTTGTGAAAAAATATAATTTTCGGACTTGCAGACTGAAAAGCTCGTTAATATTCGATAAACACAAATAAAATAGAGCTATAGCATTATAAAATTAAGAGGAAAGTTGTTTCTACTAACTTATAATAATGATCGCTCATGTGGAAATATTTTCCCTTGGGAAATATTTTCTCGATTGCAATAAATAGACTGATCGCCGACGATCGACTGGGTGCTACACGTGTGTTTCTCGCAACAATCTATCAGGTGTGCAAACGTGGGCGGAATCACGAATACAATGAAAATATTATTTTGCTATATATAAATAATATGGAAGAACATAAATTATATTGACATCAATTGTGCTCATTTGAAAATTGGGTTGTAGAGCAATGTCTTCTAAATAATACAGTCCAAGTTTTGTTTTTACTTATACCGGCTAATTGACTTCACACGTACACATATATGCTTTCATAAGAGCATTCTGAAAGTATTACATAGATCTACATTGTCACAGCGGCTGTAGAACAACATTAGTCTTGCACATTAGACTTCCCAGAAACGGAGGAATTTATCCATAATTGCTATGCTGGACTTAAAGCCTTAAGTCGAGTGGTAACAGCCTTTGAGAGTCTTTTGGGTAAATTTACTGCGCTGGCTTAATTGTTTTTGGTGGTTATATCGGTTTATTTTTTCGATACATGATTGGCAATGGTGGTTTTTCATGGTTTTTGCTATTTCCGACAAAATACGCGCTGATTTATTGTTGTTTTTAATCAGTAATTTATTAAAGTTCTTAACTCATTATTTTGTTATTATAAAGATTAATCCATATAGAATATGTAGAGTTAGCATAAGACGCTTAAGGTTTGGGATTAAGTTACAAGTCCAGGCACCTAATTGAGGAATTCGATGACCAAACAATTTGATTGTTATCGTACGAAGTGGATAGCATACTCATGAAATAAAAGCTTAGTGGTACTCAAATCACTTTTAAAAGACATCACATGCAGTGCTCTAATATCAAATCTACTTATTCTTTTTTGTTTTTCAAACCAAAATTAATGATACCGCACATTCATCTAGTTTTGACACAGATATATCACTGTGTTTTGCGGAAATCGAACCAAAAAGCTGTTTGGTACCGACAGAGTAGAATAGTACCCCTTGTACCAGATGCCGTATGTAAAAAAAGCAACCCTCTCTTGGGGAAGCCTGTCCAGCAGTAGATGTTTTACGGCTGCTGCTAATCATGATAAACCAAAAAGGCCTGCCCAACCAGTGTTTAGCCTGATCACATGACTAAGGTAGTAATCTAAATAATCAGCTTCATAAATAAATTGTTATATTTCCCGTGGTCAGACGCGTCTGCATAGCTTTAATTCAACATGGCGGCGGTGGGCATAGATTCTTGGGTAGTCTTAATGAATATGTCCTCTAGTAGACTGTCTAACTCTGTAGACTACCTCTATTTGGTTTTTCATAAGAATAGAGTCGGATTATATCTTATCTGTTTGTTGCTTCAACGTCAACTAATTCATACGCTCATTGTGACCTAGCGGGAGTCGTATCAGTGAAAGTACTTACAAAATTCCGTTTAATTACCAACTTGGTGTACGTACATTGATTTACTTTAGGGATTTTGTATATTAATCATTTGGAATTAACCGTTCTTAGAATTAGAATTGTTTTAAATTATCAAATAACTTATTCGCCAGCCATATTTTGTATCAGTTCTTAATTACTATTTAATCCCTCTATATCCTTATAAATGAAAATATTCACTAGAAATTTAATAATATAGTACAGAAGCGGCCCGCTTCGTCTTAATCCGGGTATATAGTAAAGTTTTATCTGATTGATCCCGTTACCGTGGGAGTTTTAATCCCGTCCTTGCTGATCCTATAAACCATCTATACGCATATAAACATTATTAGGTAATCAAATATTTTCTATACATATTTCCCGACACCGTTTCTGACAATCAAACATAAAAAAAAAGAATTATCGATCTCGGTGCAGGCGTTCTAGAGTATATTAATTACATATTATATACAAGATTACTGTTTTGTTTTTGCGATCAATAAAAATGCGGCAGGTATAAAAATATATAGGTTTCAGGCCAATTAGTTGTTATTTATTCCTATTTTTTTTAATTAAAATAAAAGTGATTATTTTTTGTAAAGCAACCTCAAAATTTGCAGTGCTGGGGGCAGTTTCCCGCCTCAAAACGAGTAGAAGAAACAGTGGTATTAAAAGAATGCTCCGGGGGTTGAAACTGAGGAGTTAAAAACATAGAGTTTAGCACCTTTAGTTACGCTAAGTACAGCAGATGAAGTCACTTCATACCGCCGAATGCATATCACTATCGATTATTTTGACTAATACCTGCACAAGTTTGTGGGTCTCGGAGCGATCCTAATGTAGAGTGTATCAAGAATGTCCGGTATGGTCTTACTATGCCACATTCTGCAATGTCGGAGCATTCTACGACATTTTATAGCACATAATTCACACTTCCTCCTGACATTCGGCTATGTAAGTCTTTATTTACCACTAACTTCTTACATCTTTCATATTAACACACCTGTCATTAAATGTATAACAATAAGTTCTTTGAACTTTTTATATTTTATAGTTTATTTCAATGTATGTTCAATACACCTCAGAATATTCATTCTATATCAGACATACAGACTAAGGTTGCTTCAAAGAGATTACAATTGTGTGATACGGCTGCCTGATGATTGACCAATTTTGTTATTTTTTTTTAAATATTGTAACAATGTTTATATTGTTTTTGTAATGCTGAATAACAAATAGTAAATAACGAGCTTGATGGCGCATTCGGTAGAGAAGTTTATTTGTAAATCTTATGCGCAGTAATCTTATTTTTTCCGTCGGTAGAATAGTTCGATCCTCACCCAAGAAAAAATGAATGTGATGAACATTTGTATCTGTTATGTGTTTGAGAATATATATTTAAGTATTATATTACAGCTGATATGACATGACGTGTGACATCGGCTAAGTAGAATAGTACCTCCCTCTGTACCCCTCCGGTGTCGTAAGAGGTGACTATTGTACCAGAATCGACAGATGGCAGTATATATATTCTTAACAGTGTAACTCAGATGTACAGGTCGGAGGTGGGCAGTAGCATTCCTGTTACGAAGCTACGCTCTGTGTTTGTCAACACTCTTACCCAGCGCGACAATTATGGGCAAATTCCCCCTTTCTTGGGGAGGCTTTCATTATGTCCATAATGGACTTCTAATGGCTGATGTTGATATTTGTAATACACACGTGCTTTTTAAGATACATACTTATAATGAAGTCAAGTCTTGTGTGTAAAATGTGTGCATTTATTTTTATTATTATTATTATTATATTAAAAAGCTGGCCTATCAGAAATAGCGTGGTGGTGGTTTTGCTCTTCTCATCTTACCTTAAGATAGACCACAAAGGTCATCTGCATTGATACCGTACTCTCACTTAAGTCCCGCCAAATAGCAGTGTTTGCATTGCTGTATTTCAGTTTGAAGGGTGACAGAGACAGTGACATTGCTTGGTAGTGTGACAATATTTCGTCAAGTCACAAGGTTGGCAACACGCTAGTAATGTTTTAGTGATTTTACGAGCGTCAATTGCAATGACGCTTACTATCACGCGAATTGTATGCTTGTTTATCGATTAAAAATGTAATTTGGCCGCGAATGTTCAATCATCTTAGGAGATTATTAGTATTGATAGCGATTTTTAAGAAGTTCCCTATTTCATCTCGGTATTGATAGAAGATACACACTATGCCATGCTGGTCAACTTCATCCAGAAGGTTGGGCGGGAAGATCCGCACACATCGCTGTAACGTAACGTTTATAAGGTTCTAATCTATTGCCTCGTGCGTATGAAAGAGTAAAAATGGAAATAGAACCAAGGCCAACACCGCAGCATTGCAAGATTACAAAATACCAGCAGTACTAACTACGTGGAATTTAGTAAGATAGTAAAAAACTTCAATAATCCTGACACACAACGTCTTTGTCAATCTTGAAAATCGCGTTCTAAAGGCGATGAAAAGTAGTTTATTCATGAGTAATTAATGTAATGCTAGAATATACACATATATATATATATATATATATATATATATATATATATATTAGTAAATGTAAATGTATATATAATGTAATTGTAAATTTTTATGTTTTGTACTCAAGTGACCTACTCTTATGAATCGAAGCAAAATGAGGGCCTCTTACGATGGCTGGCTTAAGAGTAACATTTAGAGCTAAAATATTTAATTGAATTAATTTTAAACGTTATCTCATCTAGCTGCCCAAGCTTTAGCTTTATAAATGCCTTTAAACATGTATTTACTAAAGTTATGTTACGAAACGAACATATTTCTATATACAGTTAACTCCAATTAGCAATTACAAAGGTAAGCATCTAACAATATGGCGCTCACTGGCATTCAGAAGTCTTATAAAACTGCCTACGTGTGATCGAAACAATGGCGCTTACCACATAACGTCGCTAGATGGCGTAAGCCTACTCGCCTGGGCGATAACAGTCGCCCCCAAAAAGCGTAAATAGCCATGTACATAATCGCTCATTACATAATCGACTATTCAATCGTAAATGAATTGTGCGTAGCCACCAAGCAATATTTACTAAACTAGTTAGTTGAATTATTGCGTTTGGTGTATCATTCCACATTATTACACGTCATAATAAGTTTTCTCTCACGAAGCACACAATGCTAATTGCTATTTTCGCCCGAGACCTAATTCTGCAAAATTGCGTGACCTGCTCTAGTTTTAACTGAACCAACACGATTTCAACTAATGTAGGTACTATTTATTTAGTACTTTTGATTATTTTAATGTGGTATGGAATATTATGGACGAAAAATAAAAAAATAGATATAATATTGTTGTAAATAATGTTCTACCTTCAGACCTTTATCGACTTAGCACATCATAAATTGTAGTTATGCCCGGAACAGATATCTAGTAGCAAACAAATATTATTTATATAAATTCTAGCAAGACTGAAGGTCCTTCAATTTCTTGCGTTTTTAATATTATATCAAAATTCCAAGACTTGGGTAAGAACCATAATAACAGAGATACATTTAGCTACTCATTTATATTGTACAGTTAAATTGCTTAATATGCGACGGGTCCGATGGCGCAGATGATAGGAAACCTATCTTGTGTGCCAAAGGTCGTGGGCTCCATCCCTACATAGGGCAAATATTTATACGATGATATTTATGTTTGTTTTCTATCTGGGTGTTAAATATATGTATTTCGGTAGTATATTAGTCATTCTGTTAGCTGATGTCTGAAACACAAGTGTTTTAAGCGACTTATCTCGGAGTCAGGTCAATGAATGAGATGTTGTGGGAATGTTTTTATTTATATACATATGCAGCCAAAAGCATAACGTATAAAGTATTGATAGAAATATATAATCTTGAAAGGATTTGTATTCAATTTCTATGATGATTTGGTTTCTATATCTATTTCGTATTTTATTAAAATAAGGAGAACAGCTTATTATTTGTTTAGTTATTTCGCTCAGTCAATACTGATGGCCTCGATAGTGTTGTGGTCCATTGTTTGTTTCCAATATTAATTATTTTTTTGAACAACCCACAATTAACAATAAACATTACGTGTCTGGTTATTCACCACACACGTAATGTTATACAACAATAAGATCTTATAAGCTTGCCTTTGCCTATGATTAAGGAATTATTGACTGCCCAGACGCAAAATGGCTACAGGCATATTAAATCCTAGTATAGTAGCAGTCTTATCCTCAGATCAAGTAAAAATAAAAAATAAAGTATTATTACTATTGAGTATACAGGCACACATCGTAACAAAATATTATTCATAATAAGTAACATTAAGAGGTGGTTGTGTTGAGCAATGTTTCTTTACAATGGACACGGGAAATCCTTTAGTTAAGTCCATAAAAAATTATTTAGTGATGCAAGACTGCACTAAGATTAAGTTTTACTGGGATACAATTCAGACATGTCGTGCTCTATCGATTAGTGTTACATTATAGCTTTTAATTAAGTATCATTTACCAAGTAGTCGGTGACATCGACTTTATTACTAAAGTTCATGTTATTCAGTTTGTAGTTAGATCGATATTCAATTCAACTTTGTAATGATTATTTCAGTGTAATAACTAACATTGAGAACTAGAAAACTTAGAATAGTTAGTCAACCATACATTGTACGCTTGTTGCAACAACATATATAGTGCTTTTTTTCATTTCAGTGATCTATATTCATAATAACATTATTTTAACGGCTTAAAAACGCGGTGGATAACCTTTTTCGTGTTTCTGTTGGACCTTTTAATAAACTTGCAATAAATAGTTTTCAAGTGGGACATACAAATGTTAAAGTCAAATAATTGGCATTTGAAAGCAGCCTAAAAGCAGTTCATACAACCTCAAATAAAGATGGTTTGTTCAAGCAAAAAAGGCATGAATCAATGTAATGGGAAATTCGTCGCGTACATTTACGCCAAGGATAACGAGGTCATGGAAACTTTTCGATCTCTCTATTTCGCACATGTATCTTACGTCTATTCGCATCCAAACGGGGCGTAGGTTGGATTCGATGCTAAAACCAGCGATGACACAGTGAACACCCACATAAGTCTGTCTCTATAGAAATAAAGTATTTGCTCCGCCACTATATAAATAATTGATTATGGGCAAGCGAAACCGCGATCTTAGAGGGAAGATATCTTGTTTAGCTTGAAATAATGGCCGTCAATAATTTATTTTCCCAAAGAACCTTCATTACTGAAAGAGAAACGCGTTGACCATGAAGTGAATAGTTCAATCGTCATTGACTTACAGTATGCTAGACAATCTTTTTTGCAAATTATTATTACTATGTGTACTGAATTGCTCATTCCATACATGATGTTTTGTGACCAATAAATTGAATGTTCATATATTTGTTTTGATAATTTTGTCTGAATGATTCAAGGAATAAGAGAACTCTCGATCACAGTTAATGTAGCACAGTTGATAACAATAAATGTGTCGTAGTTGTTTATTTCACGTGACTTCGGAGGTCACCTTTGCAGCGTGACATATGTTACATTGAATGTACATCTATATATAATATAGATTACAGCGCTGCTCTGTACTTAGAGTACTAGTTAACTAAATAAAGCGAAAAACTTGGATATTTTTCTTAGGAATATTACGTGAAAACGTTTATGGAGATAATTAATGTGCATACGTATTATATTATACATATGTAAATATTGATATAATAGCAGTGCTCGGAGTCTCTGCGCGATTGCATTGGCAATGAGGAGTTCCGTAAATGAACCACTGCTACCGACACATCCAGCAGACAAGCAAGTTGGAATGATATTACCATTAGTAGGGCACATCACGTAGCACGCAGTACCCATGGAATGGTGATTTTGCATTGGCAAGCGCAATGTAAGATGGACCATCAGGTGGACAGACGATCTGACAAGAAGCGCAGGATCGCACTGGATGCAGATCGCCGCATTTTACCGGTTCTATTGGAAATCCCTTAGGGAGACTCATGTCCAGCTATATTTGATCCTACGAGTGATATGATGATAAAAATATCTTAATGAACTCCTTCATAAGAATTTTAATTATATCGAACCTCAACATTGTTTCACACATAAATCTAACTGTTAGCTGCAAATTTTAGCAATTGGTCCACAACTGCACACACAGGTTGAGCATTGGTACCTCACTCTACTTATTAGTACCACCAAATAGCAGTGAGAGAGGCAGTAAAATTACTGGGTAAATGTTCCATAGTATCTTTAGTTCACAGAGTTAGCAACACGCTGGTGATATCTTTGTGATGACACGAGCGTCTATAGGCTGCAATCACGTTTACCATTAAACGGTACGTATGCTCGTTTGCTGACTTCATAATATTAAAAAGAAGCTAGTATAAATACTTGAACGTTTTGACCATGTAATTCAATTCAATTTACGAGTTTGTTTTCATAAGAAAGAACCCATCAATCGTGTAATGTATACAATGTACCTTGTTTTTGCGCTGTTTTCTTAATATTTAACCTAAATTTATTATAAATACAAATTTTTTTCTGTTGTGTTACTTCGAAATTCAGGTTCTGAGGATTGAATCTTGATGTCAGGAATTTAAATATTGAAGTATGAATGATGTTATTAGTTTTTTTATTGGTATATAAACTAAGGTTCTTTAAAATGTTGTTTTAAAGTTTCTCTAAAAGAGTATACCATCTCCTAATACTTCATCCTCAGACTTAAGTTAAATCTCATCACGAACATCATCATCATATCAGCCGTAGAACGTTTACTGGATAAAGACTTCCCGGACAAATGGGTCAATTGCCGCGCTCAGTCTGCCGTGGAGTGCGTAGTTTCACTTTGGGGATATGCTGCCCATCCCTTTCCCATTGGTAGCTTGTTTTATGTATTACATTGTTAGGTACAGGTACTATTCTTCGTTGCTGGTATTGAGGTTCTAGATAATCAATTGGCTATTTTCCTTCAGTACACTAGTCATGTGCATTTAATTGACTTAACAGTTCTGGTTATTATTTATAATATGAACTGATAAAAAATTCCACCTTAATGTTTAGATTTCCAATAGATGTTTTGCTATTAGCTAATGTCATAGAAAATTACGCCGTGTAACATGTAACAATATTAACCTTCTAATACGAAAATTCGATAAAACGTAAATGTAATACAAAAACATCATTTGAATTCCCTGTGAATAATGAAAAGCTTTTAATTAAATCTGACATGCCAAAGGGCCACGATTGAATGAATGTCAGGCTATGTAGGTCAACTTTAATTCATAACGGATGAAGCGAAACTAAATGCAAGCTTTTATCAGGTTCATGAAAATACACAATAATGGTTATCATAAATTGTGGATGTTAATATTCTTTAAATTTTTATATTCGAAGACCATCTAGATCGGAGAGTGTGAAGATGACGCGACGCCAGATTAGATGTGTGTTCTTTTCCTGAAAAAAAAAATTAAGAGTAGACAAATATAAACCTTAATATGTTATCAGTTTATCTAGCTAATAAAGATATTGAATTTGATTCTTAGACATCTTAGGAAGTTAAAATGAAAGAACTATAAGTATATTTATTAATAATAATCGCAATCTTGCACGATCAGCAAAGAATATTCAGTGGTTCTGGATTTTTGTGATATCCTTATTTGCCTATTAAAACGGTTTAATTCTATTTAATTTCGTTCCTTGTATGGATTAGTAGCAGTTGTTTACTCTATCAATGAACATAGGCACTAACATATTTTCTTAGTTAGTTCTTAAGAACGGTTTCCTCAAGGTAATCGGAACGTCCAACAAAAAATAGCATAGTAATAATTAAATAAATCGCGATTTAAATCCGTTAAAATAGTATACATATTTCGAGGAACGTTAATAAAGATTAAATTTAAAATACGAGTAAATAACTATAAGATTTAGGACTTTGGTTTATCACGGAGAAATGTTTATTAATTACTACGGGATAAATTTGCTTTTGTTTTTCACTTAGTTATTACCAATATTGATTACATTTAATTTCTAACATGTATCATCATCATCGTCAACATAACAGCTATTGAAAATCCACTGCTTTTGGACATAGGCCTCTCCAAAAAAGGAGGCATCTCGCCCATGTAAAGCGTGACGGCAATTGCTGAACGCAGCTTTCGCGACAGGGATGCTACTGCCCATACCCGACCTGTGCATTTGCGATACTCGTGTATACCGCCATCTGTCGCCTCTTACGATATATGGTGCAATGGGAGGTACTGTTTTACTCTGCCGGTACTTCAGTATGTTTATTTTTACGCAAAACACCTGGAAAGTTGAAATCTTAGCCTCTCCATTTTATGTATCATGATATCGTGTGTTAATATTTTTTTATGAAATTGTTATTTCTAGACATTTCTATGTGTATTCTACATGATAAGCTTGGTGATGCTAAGTTGAAAACCTTATTTTTACTTATCTGGTTGATAATTTATAAAACTTTACATGAAAAGCTTACCTATATATACATACTATAGACATTTTATTATGGCTGCCAGTCGCGATTTCACCCAGATGTCTGTTCAGTATGGTTTGTTTATAGATAATATCATATATATTTATGAAGGTTTGTTTCAGAATTAAACAATAGTTCCTTAGACACCTGATGTGCTTTTATGGGAAAGATGGATTTGACTGTATCTTAATGTCTTAAAGTAATTTAAATGCTATAAATTAAAGTCTTCAATTAAGTGTGATAATTACTATCCATATGCTGACCGTTTCTTAACATAGATGACCTTCTGTTATTTGCAACATAGAAACGGGAAATTTTGACGGGCCCGATGTCGGTGATGGTGCTGATCTTATCTTGTGAGCCAAGTATCGTGGATTCGATCCCCACCCAGGACAAATATTTATATAATGAATATTTGTATTCGTTCTGTATCTGAGTGTAAAATATGTATTTAAGTATTATATTCGTGAATCGTCTGTTGTGCGAAACACAAGTGCTGTAAGCGGCTTATGTCGGAGTCAGGTCAAAGTATGAGATTTGGTATGAATACATTGTTATTTATAGTTACTATACTGTTCCAGTGAATATTCTTTTTCTATTTAGATTCATATTAAATTGTAAACACTAAGTCATTATACTTTCCCCGGGACTACTTTGGACTACTTTTTTTGAATTGTAATGTGACTTTAATGCTGGCTTGTTGTATTGTTAAGAGTAAAGGATGATTCTGTCTCTGAATTGCAGCGAGAAACATTATTTGAAATGAATTCTAGTTTACTAACGTATAATAAGTGTTAATTATTAACTACTAAACTTTAATTAAAGATAAATAATTATGGCTCAAAGCCTAAATAGATACTACAGTTCATGTGTTGTACCAATGATATTTCTCAATTTATTACTAACGTTATCCTGTAACTGTGAATACAGTTTTTTTTTATATTTTTGAAATTTATTCGCATATTTTGCATTATCATATACAAAATAGCAATCACGTGCAAATTATTCATACATATACCATAATGTACTGTTTTTTACTCAAATGGCAACATGAATATGATAAAATGTTTGTCAGAATATTAAAACAGAATCATGAGTTTCATAACGTTAGTATTAATAAAAAGCATTGCCGCTGACTAAGTTAGTGTTTGTTGTATTCAATTTTAATCATTTCTCGTTTGTTATTGCATCTATCAGTCTCGTAAAATTCCTTTATTGACCTTTTAACGTTACTTATCAGTACGTGACCGCAGTAATAAAGTAAACTTTGGGCGTTAAACCTAAACAAACATTAAGCATCAACTTCCCAAATAACTACATGTAACCAAGCTATTGGAACGATGTAACGAGCCATCAAAATGTACGCAAGCCGCCCATAAACATTGAATATCGTTAAAAACCGAAGGCTCGCCTTGATATTCTGCCAAGGAGCGTTTATTTTTGTAGCGAAAGTCTGCGCTGGCGCAGACACGGGGAAAAGATCCGTTAGCCGAACGCCCGGCGAAAACTACCGAGCGAGCCCGACCGACTTCCGACCTTGCGCGCGCAACATCACGAATGTGACGCTATGGATTTTAAAAGAAGATTTATCCACATAAAAGTAGCTAAAAACCTGAACATTATTTCACATTCTGTCGTAAATAGTCCCAACGTGATGTAATAAGCGCAAATGTACGGCAATTTTTATACCATTTAGTAGATTTCGGCGGTTTTATCACATGAATGGTGCGGCGCACATTGTCGGTTTTGCCCGTACTCGTCTATTTACATTATTGGACGGAAGACGCTAACCCCTCGCGTCGGCTGCGTGTTTTTTCTCTCTTTATTATTATTAACTTGGCCGGCCGCCTCTCGCACACTTGTACGAATGTATACGTGCATGTGGCCACGGCCGTATGTGTACAACGCTTTATACTTGGCTTCGCTCGGATAATGGCGCTGAGGAACGGTTTCATTTTAGAAACCGACGCTTAATGAATGGAAATTATAAGGGAAGAGGGATTGTTATAAAGAAGACAGTTTTTATGTGTTATTGTTAATTGTTGTCTTTAAATCTATGCTTAGGACAAGGCCAAGGATGCTTTAAACCGGATTTTATTGTTCTGTTTATAAATTGGAATACCCTATTTCAAGTTTCAGAGTCAGTCAGAAGTTTTTAAGTTCTCAGAAATGAAATATGCAAATTTGATATTTGTTTTAATTTCTTATAGTTTAACGTCGCACATAGGAATAATAATCTTTTGTTGCACAATTTCAAACATTAGTTTTAAATAAATAAAATGCAACTGTAACGAATGAAGACTGAGAAAATATAATATCTTTTAACAGTCTCATCTACATGTCTAATTGTTCGTGAACCAAGCTTGTGTAAGTTTACAACTACTTTTAATTAGTTTAGTGTTGAAGAGAGATGACGTAATTGATAAATGTGTTGTTACTTCTCAAACTAAACACATACAAATTATTTCTTTACATGGTGTATCATATGAAGATGTTGAACACACGAGAGTACATAGAGATCCGTGTGTGAGGCAACCATTTATTAACATTCCTGGCTTGTTCGCGTGAGAGCGGCCGATTTCATATTATGAAAACAGCTCTCTCTGTATTTGACACCGGAACGCAACAAACGATAGATGGCGTCACTAGTCAGCCTTCTCGGTGTACTGATAATTAAAGTTACCGTTAATATATATAAAAATTAGGTTACTTGTAATATTTTGGTATATCTTGAACATACATGAAAATATTTGTATAGATACGTCAATTGAGTTTTGGTGAAAGTTTGCTATCCTTTCAATTTATGTATATGAATAGTATTTTTGTGTATAGTTTTTTGACAAAAATAATCGTTGAAAGAATGTGTGTTCATTAAAGTTTTATTATTCTTCATCATTATACCAGCCATTGAAAGTTCACTGCTAAACATAAGCCTCGGGAAGCCGAGAAAGGGGGAATTTTGCTCATAATTGCCGGGCCAGGCAAATGTGTTGGCAATTGCAGAGCGTAGCTTTTGCGATGGGTATTCTGCTTATCCCCGCCCTGTGCATTCGAGCTGCATTGTTTTGGATGGATATACCACTATTATTTGCCTATTACGACACATGGCACAGGAGAAGGTACTATTCTACTCTGCCGGTACTACACGGGCGTTTTTATTATAATTATTATTAAGTCTCTATTAACTTTGTGGATGTATGTCTTTATTCGCATAAATATCAATATAACTACAAAAAATCTTATCCTGCAATATGCGAGCGGATGATAGTAACAAAAAATATGAACGAGCCATAGCTAGTCGATTGGTATACAAACTGTGTATTGTGTGCACGAATTCCCAACGCGGCTAGTCGTCGATGCCTCCAGTTTGCATCACACGATAACACTCTTTGTTGGAACTCACCATTTATTTACTAACTACGTAGGTATTACAATTTTCAATTCATTGTTAATTAAACAGTGAAAAATTTTCAGACATTACATATGCACATACTATTATGAAAAAAATAGACAGTAATTAGACCTCGAGATGTGTCGTGAAACCTTGAGGCAGCTCTCTGTATTTCCTTAGAGTTATAAAACATTTGCGTTCTTGACGTCGTTTCAATATTGTATTTGAATACCATTATTTCTATATCATTAAATGATATCTGTCGGATCGTGCCGTGAGGTACCTGCAGAGTAGAATAGTACCTCCCACTGCACCAGGTGTCGTAAAAGGCGACTAAGGTATCAGAACCGACAGACCGCGGTATATCCATCCGGAACAGTGCAGCTCAAATGCACAGGGCGGGGCAGCAGTATCCCCATCGCGAAAGCTACGCTCTGCAATTGCTAACACGCTTACCCAGCGCGGCAATTATGGGTAAAAAACCTCCTTTATTGGAGAGGCATATATCTTTCAATGGCTAGTATGATTATGATGATGAAATAATATTGAAATGTTCCCTCACCACTCGGTATAAGAGGCAACCGAGGTACTAGAATCAATAGATGGCGGCTTATCCAAAGTGTGGGTATGGCAGCAGCATTTCCGTTGCGAAAATACGCTCTGCGATTGTGACGCCCGCCTAGTTCTGCAATTAGGAGCAAAATTCCTCGAGGTGGCACATGCCCAGCAGTGGACGTTCCAAGGCTAAAATGATGCTCATGATGACAATTGTTAAGTATCCCAATGCGTATGTTACAGTAGTTTCCTATTTGTAATTCGAAATTTCATACAAGTACATGACGTGTTTGTGTTTAAATGATTTTTGTTTGGTATTGTCAGTTTAATTGTAAGACGTAACACTAATAAATAATAAGCATGATAAGTCTGAGCTCTGAGAACAATAGGATTGTAATCAATGTAGAGCGAGATATGAGCACTGTACATTAATAAATTGAATTAACTATATTATTCACAAAATCAGAATATATTCATAGTAAAATTATAATATTTTGATCGCGGAGAATATTTAAATTTTAATATTGCTTTAATTATAAAAACTCCGATATGTTGATATTAAAGTGAGAAGCAGATAAGGTGTTTTTATCATCATCATTTCAGCAACTGGAACTCTACTGGTCGACATGGGCCTTTATAACAAAATGAGGATTTTTTCTCATAATTGCTGCGCTGAGCAAGCGCGTTGGTAATTGCATGGCGTAGCTTTGTGACGGAGAACCTGCTGCCCATCCCCGTCCTGTGAATTTGAGCTACACTGTTACCTGGATGGGTATACCGCCATCTGTCGGTTCTGGTACCGTAGTCGTATTTTACGACACCTGGTATAGGGGGCATTCTGATCGGCGGGTATCTCGCTGTCTATTTCTTTGATACTTTTTTGAGCTTGGATACCACTGGGATACCTCAGCTTTTAAGATTTTTATTAATTCCATCTGAGGTAAACCTCCATACTAAGGTCGTCTGCGTTGGTGCCTCTCTCTGACCTATTTCTACCGATAAATGGCAATGTTTTCTTTGCTATGTTCCAGTTTGAACAGTGAAAGCGGCAGTAAATTACTGGGTAATGTGACATAGAAAAAAATGTGAGAAAAAATATTTTCGAGTCACAAAGTTGGCAACGCGCTAGCGATATCCTTCAGTAAAGTATCAATAGAGTAGCATCCTATCAGTAGAGTAGCTCAAATAGAGAAGCGGGGCAAGAAAGCAGTAACCTTGTCACAGAACAACTCACATGCTATTGCCTGCAAGGCAATTATGAGAAAAAAAATCCTTTTTGGGAAGATTTTCAGCAGTGGAACCTACTCCTGTAATGACAATAATATAATCCGTTGTATATGCATTATTACTCTCTCGTTGTAATATGATTTAAAAAATATAAATAGTAACAACCACAGTTCTTGGTAACAGCCGTAAGTGTCAATATTCGCCTATTAATCATTAAGACCTGTGTTTCTGTAATTAGACCTGATCAATTAGTATCAATAATTGTTTTCTTTGTTTGAAAGTTAAATACGAACGGTGACTTCACGAAATACTTCGGATGCCAGCAGGTAACAACATCAGTTCCTAAACCACCAGTAAACATTGGCTTAGGATTTCTTGAATTTTAGGACATAAAAAGTAAATGTTTACTCGGATTGACTTTTGGTGATACAATTTCTTATTACAATGTGGCAATTATTTACAATACTTCACCTTAAGAAATATAGAAATAGTTATCATTTTTATTTTATCAAGACGCTCGTAATCTACAAACACAAATCGAAAATCTTCAGACTGCAGCCTTCTTTTCGGATGCCAATTAGTTATTTATTTTACCATGGCGTACCGGCCCATTAGAATTAGCTCCATTCATACCGGGTGTCGTAGGATGTGATTAAGGTATCGGAACCGACAGACGGCGGTATATTCACCTGAAACAACGTGGCTCAAATAAATACTTAGCGGAAATGGCAGCATTCTCGTTGTGATCCTGCCTAATTATCTGCAGACTTCCCTCTTTCTTGGGGAGGCCTATGCCCCAGCAGTAGACGTTCGGCGGCTACTTTGACGATGATGATACATTAGTTATTTGACATATGAATACTAGTTTTTATCTTCATCCTAGCAGTCGTTGGGTGTTTAAAGTTGGATATAAACTTACAGAAGTGATTTTCAATAGAATTGGTTACATGTGACCTACATCCGACGTGATCCTGCGGTTTCAGTCGGAGCGTAGGTGGTACGAGGTATATTCCAGATCCTAAAAACCCATCGGCCGTCGGTCCTGCGTCATATGTGCCCTGCCCAATACCACTACAATTTGCTAATCCCCTGAACTATGTAGGTAACTTTGGCTAGTTTACGCATCTCCTAATTTTTAGTAGATATAATCACATAATAATACTAGTTGTGCATAACAACGTAATTAATATTATTTATATATGCATGTTTATGTAAATATAAAACCCTTTTGTTTGGAAGCTGGACATAGGCCTTCCCAAGACTTGACCAAGACTTGACCATTATTGCCGCGCTGCGCAAGCCTATTGGAAATCGGAAGCGTAGCTATCACGACGGGTATGCTGCTGCCCATCCCCTAGATAGATACTATTTATTACTATTTGCTTCGCTTCTGACATATTTCCGTTGCTTCGACAACATTATTTAATCATTTGTTTTATGCTCGAGCGCTAGTTGAGAGTAGACTGTGTCAGAACAGTAAATAATTATTGTGATATTTGATCTGTTTATACTTGTTTAGTAAGAGTTAGTGTGGTCCTGAATTTCTAAGTATATCTATTACATGGCAGGCGAGATGGCACTTGCGGTAGTATTCGTATCTGTAACGCCAATGGTCATGGGATCTGTACCTGGGTGTTAAAAATATGTATTTTTATTATTATATTTGTGATTCCTCTGATGTCTGATGTCTGTTACACAAGTGTTTTAATCGACTTATTTTGTGTAAAGTTATTATATTATAACATTCTATCGCATATTTTATTCTCATCCGTAAAAAGTCTAGGTCTTTTGCGAATCGACGGTGTAAATGAAGCGGTTTATTCCATTGGAAGAGCGTATGCTAATTTTTACCGTTTATTACTTACAAGCGGTCGCTGGTGGTCCTAGCTTCACGCGGATGCAATGAAAAAATAGTTATCTTGGGTTATCCCTTAGAAATAATCTTAAAGATAATCATCCCTAGAG
Organism: Heortia vitessoides; assembly: GCA_020976665.1. Classification (NCBI taxonomy): domain Eukaryota; kingdom Metazoa; phylum Arthropoda; class Insecta; order Lepidoptera; family Crambidae; genus Heortia; species Heortia vitessoides. The sequence continues at coordinate 11,206,513 of JACJUM010002929.1, forward strand.
ACTACCATTGACTTTTGTGTAGACCTTTTTATGGTTTATATCACTGTAGTACATTATTTTATCTCTACGTCGTGCACAGACAGCGTTTGCAAGGCAATCATAAAAAAAAGTTTATACTACGACATCTTAACCTTTTCTTCTGCATTTAACTATGCAAGTATCATACATATGCAGCTTCCACTTAAATCATTATATGTATTAAAAATTGCAATACAAATTGTATGAAGAACTGAGCATATTTAGGGACAGACAGCGGAAAGCGACTTTTATTCTTTGTAGTGATGAAACAAGCGATTTCTGTAAATAGCTTTTGCACTTTTCGTTAACAATTTTAAAATAACATTTATTGGTTTTGATGTATATATTTTTTTATCCAAGTGTTTTTTGTTATAAATTTGAGCTTTTATGGCTTGTATTAATAATGTAAATGGGAACTGTATAGATGATTAGAATTACAGTCTCGCTAAATAACAGTCTGGATAAAATTTGACATAGATGTATGCCAAAATATTTTTATAAAGGTAGTTTGAAGTTAATAGAAATACGTAGTCTAAATTTATTGGAAACATGGACGATTCGTGAAATACTTAATTCTATTTCTCATTTGTAAATATCTAAATTACACTGTACCAAAGACCCAAAAACTAAAAATTTAGCAAAATTTCATATTTCAAATACTACTTAATTTTCTTTCGGTCTTTATTGCCACTCAGAACTAAGTACATCACGTACTTCATATTTTATCATTATCATCTCCATTGATCACAATTTCACGAAGCCGACAGTTTTTAAATAAATTTAAACAAACTCTTATATATTGACCTGATTCGTTTAACGCATAGCTTAATTAGCATATGCTTGTGTTACGGACATCAGACAATAGAGAAATTAAAATGAAAAATTGAATACATATTTAACACCCAGAAACAGATCACAAACAAATCGGCACTGCTTAAAATATAAAGTTGAAAATTTCCACGCAAACGTAGTCGCGGATAACAGCTAATACTTATAACTGAGAACGATCGAATCATATTCCATTCTTCACATAAACTGTAAAAAAATAATTGGTACACCTATTAATGTTAATTCTTATAATTTATCAATACCACACAGATATTCTGCAATCTTCTTTTATTTGTTTCTTCATAGGTATTCATAACTGAAATTAATTCATCATCATATCAGCCATTAAAAATCCATTGTTGGACATACGCCTCGCATGAAAGGGGGAATTTTGCCCATAATTGCCGCGCTGGGCTTAGCGTGTTGGCAATCGCAGAGCGCAGCTTTCGTGACGGGGATTCTGCTGCCCATACCCGCACTGTGCATTTGAGCTGTTCTGTTCCGGATGTATATACCGCGATCTGTCGGTTCTAGTACCTTAGTCGCCTCTTACGATACCTAGTACATGGGGAGGTACTATTCTTCTCTGCTGGTACCTTACTGCATTACCGAGTCCAAAATAAAGCGGATATTGCAAAATAAGAAACATTTGTATCGTTGTAACTCAAACTAGTAGGTTCAACAAGGGAAGGATGCGTCTCGAATTACAGCATTCATTGGCATAATCTATCCGCAGTCTGTCTGTAAGCATTATTGCTCGCTTTACTGTATTCCGGTTTTAATGGTCCGGTTCCGGGTGCAATGAAGTTATTGGGTATGTGACATAAACTTATAGGTCGCTAAGTTAAAGATAAACTCATATCCGGCAATATTACGAATAAAATCTGTATTTTGAAGTCAGTAAGAATCCGCTTTTAGATCTCTTTAGGGCTGCCTGTTCTCCATGTCAATATGTGTGTGTATCAATAATGTGAATAATATCGAATGTATCCGATTCACACGGTCGCAAGTGGAAATGTGTCCGATTTTAGCGCGCCGCTGTTGGTAGTAGGCGGAGTGGTGTTGTGTACAGTTAGAATACCGCGTTTTGTAGGTTGCACCGTTGTTGCATTCGCTCCACAAATCTGCCCGAGTGGCAAATCGCTTTCATCACAGGTCACTCGCTTTACTAATCGAATATTTGATGCCATCGTCATTCATAGGTAAATCTAAAAATGATAGTGTACAATGAAACTTGATAAGCATAACTAGTTGGCTATGGCGAATGTTTTGATATAGCGGAATGCAATTGTGTCGACGCGTAGATAGTTGGTTTACCATTGTCTTTAAGTGTTGTAGCCGAGAAAAGATGCTTTTTATGTATCATAATCTATTAAATTTGTTTGTGCTATAAATGCTCCTTATCGGTAGTATTATTTAAATTGACGGGCCCGATGCTGCAGTATAGTGATCCCGTCTTATTCGCCAACGGTCGTGGGTTCAATCCCTACCCAGGACAAATATTTGTTTGTTCCATGGCCATTTAAATATATAAGTAGTATATTATGGTAAATATATAAATAGTATATTTGTGATTCCTCTGTTATCTGATGTCCGTTACACAAGTGCTTTTAGCGACTTATCACGGAATCAGGTCAATGTATGAGATGTTGTGGGCATTTATTTATTTTTTATGTCACACAATTTAAAAACACCTGCTTAGGTACTAAACGTGTATTTTAGACATTCCCTTTTTATTGGATTTCGTTTTTATATGTTTTTAAAGTATAATTTTCTATATGTACATAATCGATAAATGTTTAATTGGAAATAATAAATCAGTTTTATTGAAGGAAATGGTACGCAGCTAATAAATCCATTGCGTGCTCGAAATGTCTGACCGAGACTAATTTATTAGAAATGCTTTAGTTCACAGCTCTCTTACTTGAGAATAAAGTATCGGAGATGTATTTAAAGGTGTAGCTACTCTCTACGTGTTGTGTTCTAAAAGTTTTTTAACCCTTCAGGCTCGCTAGGTTATTTTAAGGGGCTAGGATGTTTCTTAATACCCATAATAGGTCTATAGAGTAATAGGTCTATGAAATATCGCTCATTATATTATACAAATATTTTTGTCCAAACTTGTATTACGATCAATTAGGTAGGCTGAACAGCATTATTTCGAATTCTCATTAAAGGTTTTTGGTAACCTTACGGTAAACTTTCTCTTTCCATAATTATTCATACTCGCTACAGTCACATTTCTCTCTTTCAATGAGCATTCCCTACCATAATGTAAAATATATGTACATCATTATTATTTTATAACTTCTTTATCTTGTTGTGACGTCTTACTTGAAAAGTTACATTCAATACATGGCTGAAAGTATTGTACAGTTGGTTCATCATTAAACTATCAAGTTTGAACTGTTGGTGAATTTTTAACTGCTCATACTTAGATTAGATTATAGACAGGTGGTGTTTACGAAGTCCCTTTGATATGTTTTTATTTAACTAAATCGATAAATAACCAAACTGTCCGCGTGACAGTAAGCGTCACCGCAGCCCATTGACGCTCGTACAAGAATATCACTAGCGTGTTGTCAATCTTTGTGATATTACTCGGTAATTTCACTGCCCATTTCACCCTTAAAATAGAAACACAGCAAGGTAAAAACTGTTATTTAGCGGTATAAGTGCCGATTTAACGCCTCATAGAAAACGCAGATCGAAGACGACATTTGTCTAGTAGCATGACCTCGGCCACTAATTGGCTTATATACATGGAAAAATCTACTATTATTAGATTTAATCTATAATTAGATTGTTAGTGCACTGCATACGTTGAATGACCAAATCAACACAATTTATTTTATTGATTTCTGTCAATCTATACATTTACATATTCATATAGATTCTAGACAGATGACGCAGTTATATCTTAGTGTTTCTTATTTTCTAATAAAATTATTAGGTATATCACATTTAAGAGGTATATCGTGTCAATTGCGATTGTGATTAAAAAAATATGAATGTCTAAACTACTCCTCGGCAGATTTTATATCCTAAATAGGAAATACGGAGATTTCCATAAAGTTCTTAAAATCGATTTTAGTCAATTTGTTTCTCCAATTTACAATGTAAAAATTATAAATAGAAGTAAAACGAAGTTGTCTCAACGCCATTTTATTTGGTTCGACTTCACGTGACCAAAAGACGCCATTTTCTACGTTAATTGTATTTTGATGAGGTCTTCAATTCTCACACATTAACATCAATATGTCTACGTAAATGAAGTCGCGAACAACAGCTTTAGCTATGATGATGGTAGTAATTTGATAATAAAATAATAAATCACTCTGAACCGAAATTATCAAGCAACTCTTATATTAATTTATCTATTACGAGGAATGTTTTATCCGTTGAACACGTTCTTGATAAATGAATATTGCTTTGAATAAATATCGAAGAGGCTTGATTTAATGATAATAAAACTGAAAGGAAGAAGACATAAGTCACACGACATAAAATGCACACTCGATCAATAAATCGTGGTGACAATCGCAGAGCATAGCACCGCGGATATGCATTTTTATGTGAAACAAAAATGCATATCCCCCAATGATTGGCACACATGATATGATCTGCTTGAGCGGCGGGTGTTAGTCACTGGCCCCAAAAAAGCAGCCAGGTCCACTCCGGTCTCCTACTCCGACATAGTCACTCATTAGGATGATGACTCAGTCTCCTAAAGCGAATGGTAACTTGATCTCTGAATTTGGGTGCCTGAACTGTCCTGCGAGCGGCCAGCAGTCAGCCGTTTCACCTTGTTTTCCTGACCGCCGCGCTGACAAAACTTTCATACACGGTCAGTTAGCAGTATTGATGAGCACCGCTGGGCCCCAGCTTTCAGCGCAGCGTATGTTTGAAAGCGTTCTGGCAACTTTACTCATTGTCAGAAACACGGCTCACCTGAAAGTGCGCTATTTGGCTGCAGTTCTCTGTAAGGCGATACTTTCCTATGTGGGCTGCTCCAATTTTGTCCGGTGTAGATTTTGCTATGTCCTATCTCCTACAAAGAGTTAATTTGAAGAGCGTGAGGTGTAGTTAATGTGACGTAAGCTTTAAGATAAATTCCCAAGCATATCATCATCACCCTTATCATCATATAATCCATAAAAAGTCCTCTGCTTGACATAAACGACTCCAAGATACGAGGATTTTTACGCATAATTGGCGCAACTTTGTGACGAGGATGCTACTGGTCATCCCTACCCTGTAGTTTCGGATGGATATACCACCTTCTGTAGGTTTTTGTACATAAGTTGCCTCTATGTCAGACACCTGTTTCAGATACTATTCTCCGTACGTTGCCGGTACCCTACGCATATCACTAGCGTTTATATGCCAAGATGATGTGTCTTTCCATTCCATATGTTTATTTGCGATATATTAGTGTCAATCAACAGTATGAACAGTATCAACTAAAACTAAAATAGAAATCTTATGACGTTTAAAATGATATGTTAAGTTAGCGTATTTTTTTAACATGTGTTAATGAAATTTAAAAACAAATAAAAAATGTGTCTATAATAATCCATTCGACGCACCAAGCTATTTATGATGCCATAATGTCAAATAAACTCGATGTCACACATTCGTAAATCAACTTTCACATTTTGCAAATATAATGGACGTGAAAGTTTGCAACATCGAGTGGTTGTGTTAGATTATGTATGTTTTACACTGTGGCTAAACTGATTTGATTTGCAACAAAGTTTAAATGTACGTATGTTTTAATATAACAACTAATTCAATCTAGTATACTTTTGCATGCAGTGATCGGCCATTTTTTTCTTAATGAATGACTAATTTAAATTTGGATATATATTTATCGGGTTTCCTTTAATGGCTGTAGTAAAGAAGGTGCCGACATGCCTAGAAGGGGCCTATGTAGAATGTTAAAAAAAATATTAATAAATAAAGATAAATCAAGAATATATATTTTTATAGATGTCTAAATAAACATTCGGTCCGCTTAATGGTAAACGTGACTTCAACCTATCGACGCTCTTGTCACCAGCGAGTCGCCAACGCTGTGAACTGAAGATACCTTGTCACTTAACCCAGTAAATTCACAGCCTCCCTCACCCTTCAAACCGGAACACATCATAAGAACACTGCTACTTGGCAGTAGAGTGTGGTATCGATGAGGACAACCATTTTAAAAGGTCAACCTCTATGCTAGTAGAGTTAATTTGAAGAGAGTCGTAAGTCGAGCCAATTCGGGATGCATAGTTAGTTTAAAATTAGCGGCCGCCAAAGTTACACCGAGTACTAAGTAAAATTCAACTTATTGCTTCGAGAGTTTTAATCCCTTTCTTGTGTTTATACCACATAAACTATCTACATGTCTTCTATACAACCATCTACCTACAAACTTTTGGGGAAGCTTGGTTACATGTTTCAATTATATGACTACAACCAATATCGACTTTATTTATTGTTCACTAGAAATAATCCAACAATTTCTTTTATTTATATATGCTTTCGCAAAATTAGGCTAATTGACCACGATCGCTTTAGATCACGCAGTTTAACTTAACAACTTTTTATAAAGATATATTACTACTCGTATTTGGGTATTTGCTTTTCTTTTTTTGGATAATAGTGTATCTAACTAGAAATTAAAAACATTATTATACGTTGGCAGTAGAAGCGAACTACATAAATGTTAATATAATTAGAATTAATGTATTGATATACGTTATATTTCAGTGGATTAAAATTAGAAAATAAATAGCAGTGTAAACCAAGACTTTCCTTCATTCTTTACTAAGTGAAATATATAAATAGCTGCTTACAATATGCCAGCTAACCCGACAGACGTTGTCCTTTCTTAACTATACTATATATATATTTTTAGCATAAAAAATTGAGATTATAAATTGAGATATAATGTATCCTCTGTCAAGTCAAACTGTACACATTATGCAAAAATAAAAAGTTAATTCCATACACTATTGAATTTTTAAAATCATTTACAAGCTAACTTGATTTCAGTCGATATTTAAAAAAATACTTCATTGTGTCATTTAAACCTAACGATCGGCCAAATTCGACATTCCGTAATAGTTGATTTGTTTAATGAATTAAAAATTCTCATATGTGTAGTTTTCAAATTTTAATACTATTTTAAAACTTCTCTATAGTATGGTTTGGAGTAACTACCGCTGTACCAGGTGTCCTAAGAAACGACTGAGGCACCGGAACCAACAGATTGCAGTATATCCATCAAAAGCAGTTTAACTCAAATGCACAGTGTAAATAGGGAGCAACATCCCCGTCGTGGAAGCTACGCTCTGCGATTGCTCTCACGCTTGCCCAGCGCGGCAATTATGGGCGAATTCCCCCTTTTTTTGGGGAGGCCTATATCCAGCAGTTGACTCTTTATTAGCTGATATGATGACGATGATAATATAGTACCTGAAGCTTGCAATACTATAATTGTAAAACAAGCCTGCGTGGTATATACTCAGATACACGACCTTATATATAGACAGCCTTTTGCGCATTGGGTAGAATTACCATCTGCGCCATCAGGACCGTTACAGTAATACTAAAGAATACGCTCCAATATGATTGTCAGTACTGTGAATAATTCAGTTTCTAGGTTTTATTACTGTTGTTGATATTGTAGTAAATTACAATGGGCATCCATTAACTGCATACAAATAAATGACATTTAATTGCTTTTTATTAATAGCATGTGATATTATACACGTGATGTAATTATTTGAATTAAAGGCGATATTAACAAGGCTAACTTGGAGTAATGAAAAAATATTATAATGTATGTTATATATAAGAAACATGATATTCAGAAATACCAACTTCCTTGCAGAAATCTTATTAATTGACACCACCTCGTGGAACTTCCTGGGTGAGGATCGAGCCCTTGGCACAAGATAGAGACACTACCTAGTATGCCATTCGGGCCATTCTGATCATATATCTCAATATAGATTATTCATCATATCACTTATTGGAAGGCTACTGTTGGGGAAAGGTCTCCCCAAGACAGGGGGAATTTTGCCCATAACTACTGCACCGGACAAGCGTGTTGGTAATCGCAGAGTATAACTTTCGCAACGGAGATGCTGCTGCCAATCACTGCCCTGTGTATTCGAGTTACGCAGTTTCGAGTGGATTTACCGCCATGTCCATTCTGGTACTTTAGTCGCCTCTAACGACACCTGGTACTGGGTGAGGTACTATTCTACATTGCCGGTACCCCACGGCTATATACATAATATACATTATTACGGTCTAATGTGAGTCGCCTTATCAACAAACGTTCCGTACCACAGCATATTTAAGTGTTATATGCATACGCATGAATTGGAATTCTACTGTTTGAAATCGGCCTCCATAAGAAAGGTGCATTTTTGCTAATAATTATCTTAGAACAAAACTTTCGCTATGGAGAGATGCTTGTCCTGTGCATTTAATTCAAGGCAATTCTGTTGTCTGATATCCGTAACACAAGAATTTATTTCGTATCCATAAGCATTATTGTCTAGACAATGAGATAAATTAATCACTTTATGTATTATATAAAATATTTACTTAATGTAATTCATTTTGTATCACAAAAGATCGTGTTACAACAGACTTACAATATTAGAAAAAGTAATCATTTGACTTAACACAGGTTTTGCAAATGATTTAGTTAGGAAATTTTCCAATATATTTATTTTTTAGTTAGAACCGAAAACAGCTCTAACCAAATCTTACCACCATTTTCTTTCATTTGACCCTGTGCATACTACTTTGTGAAATAATGTTTTGTAATTAATTCTTTGTCCTTTATCACGTTGTTTATATTGAGTAGGCATAAAAAAATATTGGATAGATAGCGTATATAATATCCGGATATATTACGTTGGCTCTAACATGTACACAGATGTTACGTATACAGCGATCATCACCAATTTTAATGTCAGAGTAATCTTAGGTAGATTACTGCTTACCCGAGTAAATTATCAATAATCAGTGTTGACTTAGGTTCTCGTAACATTAATATAACTTATCTACGTTAATTAATTACTTTCCATATATACACGATAGCGTGGGTCTGGTTGTACGTGACTGGGGATATATAAGCAAGCTTGTAAAAGGTAATTTTAATCTTTAATAATTATTTAAAACGATCTAACCCATAATAAAGTATTAAATGTATGCGAAATATATATACTCTTTTCATCAAAACTTATATTAAATAAAATATACGCTGTATATATCTATATATAATATCTATTTAATTAAAACAGTATTTAAATAACGTAACCTTAACCGCTTTTTTAACGGTTAAGGTTTCCCGAAACTTTATTTTATATATTACCAGTTTAGTCGAGAAACGTTTTGATATTGATAGAATATCAAGGGCTTCTGTGACGAAGTACGAATTTTCAAGGATTTTCCCCGACAAAGGTTTTTAATCCCTCTATGGCATTAGTGAGGTAATTGAAAGTTGCCCCAGCGAGCGGCGGCGACGAGATTGTAGCGACATACTTTCTCTATATCGTAATCGCTACTTTGTGTAACAAGCAGCCTGATTTATTCATATGTACTGTGAAACTGAGTTGCATATACACATTGTTTGTTGAGAACTCATTCTGAAATAAAAATCTTCATATAAGCTATATAAAGTCCAATGTTGGACATAGGCGTCCCCATGATAGAGGGATTTATGCCCGTAATTGCTGCTTACTTGCTGGGCAGGCATTTGCGACGAGGATGCCGCTACTCATCACCACACTGTAGTATTCCAGCTGCACTGTTTCAGATTGATATACCGCCATCAGTATGTTCCGGTACCTTTGGCCCCTTTTTACGACACCTGGTACAGAGGGAGGTACTGTTCTACACCGCCGGTACCCTACACCAAATTAAATACAAAATAAAATAAAAAGTATGTGATCCTTTTAGTTCAAATACAATCATACCAAATAGTAGGATTGGTGTCTTTATCGTATAAAGCGATTTCTTCAAGTAACCTTTAGATGAAGAACAAATATAAGTGATAATGAGGCTATTTGAGGTGTAAAAACTAATGCATAATGCTTAGATGCGCTAAAATAGTTTATAACGCAATTTAATATAACTCATTAACATCAACGTTAACGCAGTAAGGCAACTAAAAAGTGATCTAACATGTAAAAAGCTAAATAAACCTTAATATTAACCATATAAGCCGTAAAAGGTTGTTTTATTATGAGAAATGAAAGCGTAAATGTTAGAAAATATCATACTAAAATTCCAATTTACAAATCCGTTTAAACACGAATTCACCTTATTATTACATTCTAAGCCGTGAGGCACTGGCAGAGGAGAATGGTATCATTAATCCTTCTGTATCAGGTGTTGAAGGTACTAAAACCGACATATAACTATATCCATCCGATGGCAGCAGCATCCCCATCGAGAAAGCTACGCTCTATGATTGCCAATTCGCTTACCCAGCGCGGCAATTATGGGCAAAATTCCCGTTTTCTTGAGAATGCCAACAGTGGATTGTCAATGTCTGATATAATGATGATTATAACATTCTAAATTTAATTCTCTTTGAATTAACTCACTAATTTGATATTGAAATATTAATCGTAATTTTCTTATAACGTAAGCTATTTTTATAATGACAGCAGACATTTTTTTTAAATTGTATTTACTAAAAATAATCATTACATTTGTAGTTAACAATAAAGAGCTGATCCTTATCAACTAAAATAGATATGATTCGGATCTAATAGCAGTAATAACTTGACTTACCCATTTCAGTTCCATTGACGTCCGCTAACCCATTTACACTTGCCTAACCTACGTACTAAAATATTTATTTTAGAAAATAAGTTTGGGCAATTAGTTAAAATCTTTGCATATCACGTTCGCTTCCTTTACTTGCATTAATCCTTTAAACACCTACCTTATATTTTGGTAATTTACACTTCGCCGTACTCTAGTACCTTTTCTACGAGCATAAGGTATGTTTGACTATACCAACGTTTGCGGTTGTCTTACTCTTCCAGTCACTTTCGCGCTATATATTTGTACAGACATTCTACTTTCCTCCCTCTTTTATACATGTCCAAACCAAGTGTTTTATGTTGATAGTATTACTAGTATTTCTAATTAAAAACGTTTTTAATACAATAATATCGTATTAAATACTTTTTTATTAGGTACAATAAGTGCTTTATAATTTCTTGCAAAATTTCTAACTTAAAAGGAAAACAGAACCCTTATTCTTAGTAACGCATGGAAGTATTTAGTTGGAATTCATATTAAATACTCAGGTCTACACTCCCTTGGAGCTCAAAAGATACTCATACAGACATTTTTAAACACTCGCAGGGAAGTTAAAACCTACCTAATTCGGAATCATGAAATTTTTTAATGAGCCACGATTTATAGCACAGATCAAAGAAAAATTGTGAAAAACGTAGTTTTTTATTTACATCATATCACTTCATCGTCACTTTTAAACGCGTAGAGGTATTTAATAAAAATTTATATAAAATTCCAACGCAATTAAAATAAAGCAAGAACCCTCAGTAAAGAGTCTGACTTAAGAATGTTAATGCACCGCTAAAGTTTTCCTATAATAATTTACCTGCTACAACGAGTTAACAAGTCGTTGTAGCAGGTAGGTCTAAATTACATGAGGTAGACCTTATTCAAAAAGTCGCCTACAGTGGTACCTCACTCGCACCTATTTCTACCGCCAAATAGCAGTCTTCGCATTGCTGTGTTCCGGTTTTCAATGGTGAGAGATGCAGTGAAATTACCGAGTAATATGACATAATATCTACAAATCACAAGGTTGGCAACGCGCTAGTGATCTTTTATCTCTGTCCACTGTCTGTCTTTTTTCCACCGTTGAACATAGGATCCTCCAAGAGCGGGGTATTTCTGCCCATAATTGCTGCGCTTTGCAGGTGAAGGACAATCGTAGGCTTTGCGACAAGGATGCTGATGCCCACCCCATCCTGTTGTATTTGAACTGCGCAGTTTTGGATAGATATACCGCCATCCGTCGGTTCCGGTACAGAAGGGGACCGGAACCGACTTCCCTAAGTCCCGAAGTACTAATCTACGTTGCCGGTGCCACGGCCTTGTGATATTACAAGCGTCTATATCTAAAGGACGCTGTGTCGCATACTATCATATGCTTATTTGTCTACTTGGTCTAATATAAAAATTGTGCTGCCGTTTGCTAGGCATCATTAATGAATGACAAACAACTATGTCTTTTAATTCTGTTTAAGTTTATAGTACGAGATGTACTAAATACTGGTTCAAGTAAACTAACACATGTATATCCATAATTATTGAATTAAGAGGAAAATAATCTTATTACATTGACCTCAGAAAAAGAACTTTAAGGAAACAAAAGATTTCAACGACTACACTAGCACGTCTGCAAATACTAAAATATTATAACGACCAAAATCATGTTATTATGTATCTGCTTAGATTTTAATTTATTCTCAGTCTTGTTCTGATTTAATAATTAATTACATTTACGTTTTATATTTAAGGAAATTAATTACATTTAGGAGATTCTGCCAAGTAAATGCAATGAATAAGATTGATAAAACGGTGGTTAAGATTATTTTTTATCGTGAAGTCTTCATATAAGCAAACTTATATAACACTAACTAACATAACATTTAATGGTAAACGTGATCGCAACTACTCGACACACATGCGATACGGGCATCTAAAGTCACGAATCGTGTTATCATAAAGATATCACTAGCGTCGCCCATCCTGTGAACTGATAATACCGTGTCATTTTACCCAGTTATATCACTGCCTCAACACAACACAAAACACAAAAGCACTTCTCACAACACAAAAGCACTTCTGTTTGGCTGTATAAATAGGTGAGAGTGTAATACTAATCGAAGATAAATAATTTTGGCAAAGTTTTTCTTCATCTTTTTATTGTTATATATATAATAATGACTAGCTATGATGCCAGATTGGATTTACGCTCAGAACGTAGATGAAGCTTAGGCATTATGACGTTACGAACCCTACATAGTATTATTCTATACACATGCACCTTGATTGGAGGTGAAATCGTCAAGTTAGATTTAAATGTATTATATCACTTTATAAAACTTTAGTTATTTTGATTTATTATTGTTAACCGTCAAAAATCCATGTAAAAGGTTTCCCGTGAAATAGCAATAAACATCTACAAACTCATCAATCTTTGTTCTGTTTTTATTAAATAGGACATCTTAGTGATTCTATATGAAAATATATTGTTCAATATTATTTTTACGCTTTGCGTGGTTGAAGGATAGATTTTACAATAAAGTCTACACCAACATCAAAGTCGTAGGGTACTCATAGTGTAGAATAGTACCTTCCTATGTGTCCTAAGAGACTACTGAAGTACGGGAACTGATAGATGACGGTATATAACACGTAACAAGCGAAACAGCGGGGCTCAATCCAATATGGTAGCAGCATTCGAAATTCCCATCGCAAAACTACGCCCTGTGATGCTACCAAGCGGCTAGCTTGTACAACATTTCAGGAAATAGCATAGAAAAAAAAATCAACTAGTCCTGCCTGAAATATGAAACAAGTTGATTTTCATTCAATATTATCTGATTAAAAATTCAGCATTTTTCAATTTATAAAACGTACTTAAAGTAATAGAGAAAGCTAGTAATCATAGCGAGTAAATTATAAATACAGAGCGCTTTCCTCTCTGAAACTACTTACTCTCTAATATTGCGGTTAAGTAACCCACTTTATTTCTATCAATTCTAAATGTTACATCTCGCTTTCGTGACTTGTGTTTAATTAGGTTATATGTTTATTAGGATATTTAAACATATACACATAAACGTATATATATCATCACAAAAGGGGTTAAGAAGGGACTACCATTTGTTTTGATCTGACGGTATCATCATCATCATTCCAGCCTTGAAAATCCACTGCTAGACATAGGCCTCCCTAAGAAAGGGAAAATTTTGCCCATAATTGCCGCGCCGGGTACGCATGTTCGCAATCGCAGAACGCAGCTCTCGATGGCGAACGGGGATGCTGCTGCCCATCCCACCCCGTGCATTTGAGCTACACTGTGTCGGATGTCTTGCAACACTTGGTACAGAGAGAGGTACTATTCTACTCTGCCTGTACCTCACGGTCTTAGCATACCTCTTGTCCTTTTCGTTGCTTCCTTAACATTCATATGGATGTGCCATTTTATTTCTTTTTGTACTTTGTTTCGGATTGAAGGTTGAGAGAGGCAGGGAAAAATTCTAGGTAAGGGACAATATCACCATAATAAATCATAATACAAGCATCTTTAGTCTGCGATGACGCGCTTACTAACGCAAACCGTATGTTTATTTGTCGATTTATTAATATAAAAAGAAAAAAATATATATTACTACTTCTAATATGTAATAGACAATCAATTATTAAATATAAAGAGGCCTTATATATAAGAAAAGCCAATTACGTTTTATATGAACAAGTTAACAAGGTTAGTGATAAACGAGAGAGCGTTTATGTACAGATGGATTGCATTATTATCGACAATGTAGTTACTTCGTCATAACTGTAACTGTATTAATACGTACGTGTACTGTTACTACGAATTTCTCGTTATTTCTGGTACTCGCTCAAATCAAACAATGGGTATCATTTTGAAACGCACGCGCGCAATATATGTCTGGTGATCGAACTTAATATTATAAAATATTCACTCGACATCTTATACATTGACGTGACTCCGTTAAGTCGCTTGAAGCATATGTGTTACTAATATCAGACAACAGAGGAATCACACATTCATAACATAAATATTTTTTTACACCCAGACACAGGACAAATATTATCATATAAATATTTGTCGAAGCCACGTCCCTTGGCGCATAAGATAGGATCAAAAATCTACGCCATCGGGCCTGTCATATAGAGATGTACGTAAACTATTATATCTCTCAAGTCAGATCAAACTGTGTGCAGTAAAAATAAATTTAAATCTAATTAGTAGTTAAGAAGTTCTTCCTTAACAAATACCGTGGTACGAAATTTCAATATATTAAAATTAAGTTAGATGTTTTAATTTGTTTTCGGAGAACCTAATCTTGGACTACTTAGCCGACAACTCCTGCGCCATCGAAGAAGGTTACACTGACGCATTCAACATTTTTATCGGAGTGACGTCAGTTTTCATATATAGCATACTTTATTTGTAATTCTAACTTTATAGTTTTGATCAGATCTTATACAACAATATAATTTTCCCAAGATGGCCACGCTGGCTTGGAAAAAAATTGTAAAACTAATTTTTAGTGGCCTTCAAATATATGTTAATTGGACAGATGTATAATTTTCCCATATACAAGGAAACTTAAGCCAAAAATCTTGCATGGGTACCCCAATATCACCTATTTCGACCTCCAAATAGCATTGCGCGCATTACTGTGTTCCGGTGTATTGTAGGGCGAGAGAGGCAATCAAATTACAAGGGAATGTTGAAACGCGATGACGGGTCGCGCTAATGATTAGCCTAAGTCTAGAGTGTAATACCATAACCTATAATATAGTAACATTTACCATCGCAAGGACCGTACCTGCTATTTGCCTACGTTGTTATTTTTATGAACTAGCAGACCTGACAGACGTTGTCCTGCCTTAAATTAAGATATATACTAAAATATACTAACTAACTAAAAAGTTTTCACCTATTTCTACCACCAAATTGCAGTGTTTGCATTGCTGTGCCGATTTAAAAAGTAAGAGAGACAGTAAAATTATTGAATGATGTGACATAATAACTTTAAGTAACAAGGTTGGCAACGCGCTAGTGGTATCTTTGTGTTATTACAAGCACCTTTAAACTGCGGTACCGCTCATTACCAAGTGGAGAGTCTACGCTTGTCTGGCAACCTGTTGTAGTTGAGAAGTTCATCCCAGACAAACACCATGGCACACACTTTGATATTTAAAGATATACACTCATTTGCAAAAAAAAAAAACGGGCACCTAAGCAATGAACCATTTCAAATGTTAATATTGGTTTGTTTGATAATTATATTATAGGTAGTTTTGCTTTCACAATTTTGTAAATTAATAGGCAAATAATCGTTTTCGTCGTTTTATCATAAACTTTTGATAAAATTTATGGGTTTTAATGCTAAAGTTCACTAGTAGTGTATGCTTGCTAGTAGTGAATATGCTCGTAAAGTAAAAGTTAACAAAGATTTTTTTGTTTTTTCTTTAATAAAGTAAAAGCTGACAAATGTTTAGTATCTAGTGTGACCCCCTCTAGCTGAAATCACAGCTTGAATTCGTCTGGGTATACTAGCGAGGATATGCCGGATACTTGCTTGCGGAATACGTTCCCACTCCGCGGTAATCACATTCTCCAGCTCTCTGATGGTCTGCGGAGCTGGTCGTACTGATCTCACGCGTCGTTTCAGAACGTCCCAGACATGCTCTATAGGATTGAGGTCGGGACTTCGAGTTGGTCAATCCAAACGACGAATGCCGACCTCTTGCACATACGCTTCCACATCGCCAGACCGGTGGGCACGAGCGTTGTCGTCCATAAAAATTAAGTCTTCGCCTAAAGCGGCCAATGCGGGTTGTGCATGAGGAATTAGAACTTCCTTTATGTATCGATGTCCAGTCAGTGAGCCGTTTTCAATGAAGACCAACTCTGTACGATCCATGGAATTTATTCCTGCCTAAAACATAACCGAGCCCCCATCATATGGTGTGATTTCTTCAAAACAAGCCTCTGCAAAGCGTTCTCCTCGTCTTCGTAGCACTCGCCGACGTCGATCTTCACCGAACAGAGATATCCTGGCTTCATCGGAACTCCGTGCTCACGGTGTAACTTAGGGCCGTGGGGCGGGCGATGACTGCGTATATTCGCCTCGAGAAGCATCCTCTTGACCGTTCATAGACTAATATGCACATTTCTTACTTCTTCGAGGTTGTTCTTAAGGTCCACATACGAAGACTTGCGATTTTTCAATGCGCGACTTACAATCGATCATCCCGTGGTTGGGTACATGGTTTTCTTCCAGAACCAGGCCTTCTCTCGACGAAACCGGTGTCTTGATATCGCTGCCAGGTCCTTTCTACCGTCCAGCGGCTCACTCTTAGCCTCTGAGTCACGAAGCATTGGCTGCAACCCTCTTCGAGCAGCGCAGTAATTTTGGTAGCTTTTACCACTTTCTCTAACATTATTGAGACAGCTAAACAGCAATAAATGAATCTTTGCCAATTAAGAATATTCATGAAAATTGACTAAAAGTTATGTGAACCGATATTATCTTTTGGAACTTCGCACCAAAGTATAGGATAGTATGTAGGATATAAAGTGGTTTTCTGTAAAGGCGAGCATCTAACGAAAATTTTGAATTTAGAACGTACTGTTTTAAACACCACGGCATTTTTAAAACCGGCCAGTAACATGTACAAATGATTGAAATCATTTTGGTACCGTATTTTTTAAAGAATAATTAAAATCAAAAGCGCCTGTTTTTGTACAACTGAGTGTATATGCAAATGTACTATTAACTTTTGATTAAGTACGAATTTATAAGGGGTTTATTGTCTATTAAAATATTAAACTGTGTGGCAAATACAGTTTAAGAGCGTTTCTGAATAAGGCCCTATGCATGCCTGTGGTCAGACGAGACGGGTTGTGAAACACATAGTCTCCGACATAAAACCACATTGTAATAACATATCACGGTAAAAGTATTCCTTAGTTTAACAATATGTATACAAGAATGAATATAGTGAACGTGTGTCCTTGTAATATTAAATACTGCTTTTGGTTTTCTGTCAGATGTTTATGTCTAAAGGTTATATAGGAAAATCTACTTCTCCTATACATTCATACAACGGATATTGATTTAACATTCTCTGATGAAAATTGTAGTTAATATTTATACAAAGATATCGATGAGCTATAAAGAGTAGCCTAAATTAGTAGAATTTTATTCGATAATACGAAGACGAACCGATGAGAATAAGGAGGTGTTATTGGCCGAAAATATAAAAAGCATATATTATTCGAAAGAAAGACCATTTGTTAGTCACAGCGTAAAAAAGAGAAGTTTATTAGCCATTAGATATCTACAGCTCGACATAGACCTCCCCAAGAAAGAGGGCATTGTGCCCCTAAATGCCGCGCTGGGTAAGCGTGGTTACTGCCTATCCCCGCCTTGTGCATTTAAGATACACTATTTCGAATCGATATACCGCCATCTATCGGTTCTGGTACCATAGTTCCCTCTTAGGACACCCGGTACTGGGCAGGTAATATTTTACTCTGCCGGGCAGCCCCCGGCAATGCTACAGCTAAAGACTATAAGAGTATATGCTACAGCTAAATATCACTGCACCTGCCGGTGATATATGTAAATATTGATTTTTGTAAAAATTTTAGTAACCAAAATATATATATTGCACACCTAGGTGAAGATTGCTACAACTAAAAATAATATATAATTCCTCAATTCTGTGAATAAATAGTATAACCATTTATTCGTATTTCTTGAGAAAATTTCAACAGACGATATGCTCAGAAAAGTTTTTTTTTCTGAGCGTATGTAGATAGCGAGCGTAATAAGAATGCGAATCATGGATCTGAACGCGATCATTTACGTCAATTTCGAAAGGTCTATACAAAATTTTAGTTTTGAATTGTTAGAGTCTTTATCTAGGGGTCCGATATATAGTGGCATGTACTATTATTATATCCTTTATTTTTATTATATGTAAGTAAAGGCTGACGCTTTTTATATTTAAAAATATTGGTTTCACATTCCAATTAGGAATATTACTATTAATATTTCTTACTATACTATCATTATGTTTTTTAACTTAGAAACGCTTATTTTGTATACTCTACTATTAGTAAAGCTAGACTGAAGAAATTGATGAACAAAGTTTTGATTAGACTTTGATTGTCTATCAACTTTAAAAGTTTACTTACCTCGTGTAAAACTTTATGCTCTGCTGTCAAAATCGCTTTGTGTTCTAATTATTAAACAGCATTAAACAAATTTAATGGTTAAATCTTGGTCGTAAAAATGCTATTTAAATGAGTTTATCAAAAACTCTAATGCACATTTTCATTGCTAAAGTATTTTAATGGCAATCAAGAGTTGAGATATTGTTTTGAAATTAATAATTATAGAAATTAATCGAAAATTGCAACCTTCATTTACTTCTATTATATAAAACAACTACATATTAAAAAATTCAGATAATTCAAAAAGTTTGGTATCCTTATCTTTATCATAGCTACCGTAGAACGTCCACTGCTGATCTCAGGCCTGCCCAAGAAAGGGGTCATTTTGTCGTGTCGGCAATTATAGTCGTATAATTAGATATATATCTATATAATCAAAAATCAATAAATGCCTTAAGATTTCAAATTCAAATGTACAGATTTCTCGTATATTTTAAAATTATATATTTTCGCTTCGTTTGTTCATTTTAAAACTTTGCTGATATTTCCCCTACAACACCAATCAAAAGTTGCCAAACGAGCTGAACTGATCAAATATTTATGTAAATACGTCGACGTCCCGCCCAAGGTGAACGTGTTATGCAAAACTTCTATTCATTACATGTTCAGTTGCCGTTTTAAAGCAAACTCGGATACCTGGTCTGACTTAGGATTATTAACCCAAAGATGGTACATAGATGTAGCATCGGCAGGTTTTCGCATCTAAACGCCTCTGCGCCTATTTTGCGTTCTTCTAGACCGTTGGCCCTAGTCTTGCCAGCCACATTCTTCTAAGAAGCGGTGCAATCCCTTATAGATGCTAGTCACGTCCCGGACTAGCTCCAGAGATCTCGTGTATCGTGCCTTATATACTGTCAGTTCTGGACATTCCGTGATGTCATGACTGACTGTTTCTTCACCCTTACACAAGCAGTACCCCATGTACCATGTCTATATCTAGGGTCTAGGCTGTCGTTGATAACATATGAAGATGTATGAATGACTTCTATACGTATACTTGTATACAACACACGAATTTAGTAAAATTAACTTAATAGACCCAGATTAACGTTTCAAACCAAAGGTATTAAAGCATCTTGCTTAATTGTTGCAATATAAGTATAACAACAAAAAAGAAAGGTATACATTTCAAATAAGTATTATTCAAAATTAGGTCCTCTAATTTTCTCCACACGAATACAGTACATTTATCTTTACAATTTGTTTTATTATCAATATTTTCTATGGTGTGTTGCCCTGAATCTGAACTTACTTTTTATCTTACAGTGGTTATGAGTATCATATGGCTAGAAATTCATATACGCGCTTCATTAAAAAAAATTAGACATGCAGCCATTTTTATGTTCGTAATTCTAAACTAACGACAAACAAACGTAGGTACACGACGAATGACCGATTTATGTATGTTGCAAATTACGAATTTTCTTACTATGACTATATGTAGAAACCCTGGACATTTCGCGTCTGGAATCATCTCTGAAGTTATTATGAACGTACTAATAATAAGTTATTTATTTATCTTTATATATCATTAATATTGTATGTTCCTTCTGTTCAGTTACCACTAAACTAGTAAACACACAGACCATTGTTTGTACACAAAACTTTAGTAATGCCGGTTTGCATTTGCTAAGTCAGGATCTGTAGTTAAGTTGGGAAATTTTTGCGATTTTGTAACACTTAACCTTTTTGCTGACCTTTTTGCACGGAAAACAAGCATTAAAAAGAATTATAAGTGTAGCAGACAATGTCTTGGTAGCACAAGGGCAGTGAAGTCCTACGGGTAAGAAAAGATGTAGGTTCGACTAGTTGCATTTTTGCTTTAGTATATACAATTCTTTGCAAATGTCTAAGATTACATACAACATTTATTGTTGGTGCTCGTATCAAAAGAAATTAAAATGTATATACAGAAATAAATGTGTAATATCTATTTATGAAACAGTTGTGTAATGTTCTCAAAATGCTGCATTCTGATATGATTTTATCTAAATTTGTTCAGATATTCACTGCCACGTCGCTGGCGCGTTGTATTCAATTTTCCTCTAGCAAGTGAGCGGAGCGGTACTCCCACGTTCATTACTATAAATAGTTGCTGTTTACTCATATTACTGCAAATAGAACACGTATTAATAAAATATTCAAATTATATAAACGGTGGATATATCTTTCTACTGAGGTACATATACAATTATTTATTTCTGTGTTTGTCTGGCAAGGGTTTGTGAACTCTCAGCCTAAAAAATCTATTTACATATAGGTATAGTGGGGGAGGGGGGTCTAGAACAAGATTTATGCAATGGCAACTGCGCCGTTGTTTTGACATCGATGCACTAAATCGCCATAATATCAACAAAGTAGAAACAATTAATGCTGCTTTGGTTACGTTTGATGAGTTCACTGTAAGAATGTCAAAAAATGTCTTTTATTAAACAGGCTTATTATAGGCACTTTCACACACTATTATCTCTAGTTTTCTCAATGCATTTTTTTTGTACATCAAGAAATCAGGTCTATTTTATCGGCAAAGTATCGTGTGCCAAATTGACCGCGTGATTTAACTTTTTATAAAGTATTAGAATTACATTAGTGGCACCTTTGAGGACAGCAAAAAAATCTAAATTCTTGTCGATAAGAGCGAATTTTTAGTTCATACATATGACTTGCAAAAATATTTATCATCCCGTTTGACGATACTAATTATTAATCCTAATTAAAATTCCGTTGGGTTACCATTGTATCAGATGTCGTGGGTGACGAAGGTACCATAATCAACAGATGGCGGTATCCGTACAAGCGTAGCTCAAGCAATGGGGCTCGAATCTCTCTCCGGCAACTATTGAGCAATACCCCAACATTTTTGTAAATTACCTAAGAAGATTAATGCCCAAAAGTGGACCTCTGTAACTGATACAAGGATAATGATTCAGAAATGTTTAAACCATTGTAACATTGATGACTCTGCGGTCGTATGTTTATTGCAATTATATTATAGCTGAGATTTTCCAAATATCTCTAGTAAGAAATATGAATAAGGAGTGGGTCGATTCTTAATTTGATTTATTTTAAGAGATAAAGTAAAAAAAAGTTTAATATTAAATCAATAATAGTAGAATTAGTGACGATAATTTATGTTCGGACCGATATTTCGAGCATCTACAATTTTCATAACGCCAATTATATTAAATAGATAAAATACGCGTAAAGAACCTGCAGTAAACTTAGGCTTAAGTTCTGTCTAGTGCCTGCA
Organism: Heortia vitessoides; assembly: GCA_020976665.1. Lineage (NCBI taxonomy): Eukaryota > Metazoa > Arthropoda > Insecta > Lepidoptera > Crambidae > Heortia > Heortia vitessoides. The sequence goes on from JACJUM010002929.1 coordinate 11,228,682, forward strand.
GACTAGTTTAAGTATGAGTATAAGATGACTTATATAATCCTTGGGTCTTCAGGGTCGACTGTATTACTAAATAATTTATACATTTTATCACTTCTAAATTGGAAATACTTATGCTATTATTATTGTTTATATTTTATTGACGATTACTTGAAAGAAGTGAATTTGAGTTTAGCTTGTTGGTTTATATATTTTTTTAAGTCTTTATTAATTGCTAAAATACTCAGATTACTACGTACTTTTTACGAGTTTTAAAACCATTTATAATTAAAGTTTAAGGTGTCCTTTACTTTAATTACTACCCTAAACGGTAGTAATTATTTTCACCACTGTTATATTTACTATTTACATTTTTTCGTTGTTATTTGTGTCTTGTTTAACCAATTTAAAATACTTAAATATTTATACTGCCTTGATCCATAACGTTATTCGTAAGTTTATATCTGGAAAAGGTAATGTATAAAGACCTTACAAGCGCATGCCAAGTAAATTATTTGTTCTAAACTTTGCTAGACGATACTAGTTATAGGCGGTTCTTAGAATGTGGTCGAGCTATAACTAGGTTGTAATTGTTTACTGTTGTTGAACGACTGTCAACAATCTATACAGTATTCTATTTATTTATTTAAAAGTACATATTTACATATGTTTACCATATCATATAAAATACATTTATTAAAATAGCAGTGCCCTGCGGTTTTACCCGCGTAAAATTTTTCGGACGCGGACTTTCATAATAACTTTAACCCTTTTACCCTCTTTAAAGCATAATAAAAAAATATATATATCACGTTTTACATGACTTAAAATAAAAAATCTTTATCTTTTTAAAGATTCATTAATCTTGTTAAAGATTCGTTAAAAAATATTTTTATTAATAGCAAAGATTAAAACTAACTTATGCCTTAAATTTTCAAGTTACAAAAGCAACCCCTTTTGCAAAATACTAAGATTCTAAGCCTTAAAATTTTGATGTTGCTTTAATATGTCAGTGAGTCAGTTTCTTCATATATATATATATATCTATACTATCATATATATATATATATATATACTATTGAAGATAGATCTGCCCAAGAGATTACGGAGGCATACTACCCATAATTGCTGTGCTCTTGCATGCATCTATGCTTGCTGCATTTCCATACAATCCCATCGATCTCTTTGACCCCGTATAAACCTAGCAATTAAAAACAATAACAAAAATAATTATGCAATTTGGTGCAGTCTTTCTTAAGTTATGCTATTACATACTTTTCGACGATTCATTTTTTTTATATAGAAACCCACTTTAGATTTGTTTATATCATCATCAACATGGCAGCCGTAAAACGGTCTGGTGTCGCACATAATTGCTGCGCTGGACAAGCGCGGTGGCGATCTCAGAGTATAGCTTCGCGACGGGAATGCTGCTGCCCATCCCCGCCCTGTTGCATTTAAGCTACACTGTTTCGAGTGGATATACCACCATATGTCAGTTCCGGTACCTCAGTCGCTTCTTACGTGACCTGGTACAGGGGAAGTTACTATTCTACTCTGCAGGTACTATCAAATTAAGCAATACATTAATTTATTAATGAATGTCAATTAAAGTTACTTCGGACTGTTTGCGTAAAAACCGAACCATACGGCTGCTATTGATCCTATTTGAAATCTTCAATAAACTGTATTGGAGATCAAAATTTATCTAGGAAACAATATTTCAGTAATACCTAGTAAATTAGAATACGTAAATTATATTGCCTAGAATATTATCTAATAGAATTATCTGATCTTATTTTAGAATAATGTCTTATCTCAAAAATTATGGAAATACTAAGTTGATAGATTATAGAAATACAGCAGGCCGTGAAGTAGCGGAAGAAAGTATAACATCTCATTCTATAACAGCTGTCGTAATAGGAAGACAGATAGTAAAACATAGAATCCCAAAACAGACAGATAGCGTAACAGCGTAGCTCAAATACAACAGGGCGGGGCTGGACAGCGGCTACCCTGACGAGAAACATAGCTTTGTAATTCATAGCTTTCAAAATGTGAAAATCATCTTAGAAATAAACCTTATACCAAAGTCGTGTGCATTGGTACCTCACTCTCACCTGTTTCTACCGCCAAACAGCAGTGTTAGCATTGCTGTGTTCAGTTTTAAAGCAGAGAGAGGAAATTAAATTACTGGGTAACGTGACTTGATATCTAGTCAGAACATTGGAAAAGCGCTAGTGATATATGAGCGTCTATAGACTGCAGTGACGCTTACTATCACGCGGAACGTATTCTATGTCTAACTTAGTCAAAGAAAAGGTCTTTTAAATCCATTAATAAACGCTTAACAGCTGATACCTGATAGTGCTTTTGATTAAAATTCCAAACAGAGTTCGAAGTTGGATTAGAGTGAGTCATGAACGAGAGCGGTCGAAACTATGTACTTCTCCGCCCTTATGTACGAATATCGACGGCTATATGCCAGCGACTTAGGGGACGAACTCGGGCTACCTAAACGAAACTTACTAGACCAAGTAAAGGATAGAAGCCTTTAGCTGAAATTAGTCTAAGGTCAATGTAAAAATGATTTGTTTAACCCCTAACCTGACTCAAACCTTTTTAGCAACGATTATCTAAATGTATTTAATTAATATTTAAAAAGGTAAATCTTGAGTACTGGAGGAGAAAAATAAATGACGTATATACAAATTAGATATGTTTGCATAAACACTAAATTTTTTGGTGAAGTAAGGAACCTTTATATTTCTGATTTAAAATATATTATTATAGAATCAATACTTTGTTTTTACCTTAGCACATTAGCAAGATAAAATGTCCTAATACAATGCTAAAATAGAACTTTATTATATTCCTACTGTTATGAATCTATAACATTCCATTTGTAAGTAAACAATTTTACCACCAGTAATTATTTAAGTACGACAAATTTGTGGAATAGTACAAAAGATTTTTTAATATGAAAACTAAGGCGCGTAATAAACAAAACTAAAACGATACTATTCTTTTCAAAACTGGTATATTTCTATACGTAATTATCTCTCGATAGAACGGCTTCGATTAAGATTCCTATTGGCAACGTAAACAAAAAAACGAGAAGTTCTCAATACCTGAAGAGTCCGTCCCCTTCGTTATGTACGTAAGATATCTGCATTGGACGTCACTGACATGCGCAGTAACCGGATCGATCCAACATGTACGCTGACGTTAGAAAATAATAAGTATGCTGTGTATTTGCCGAACAATATTCGTACACATCACGAATACTCCATTTATGATAAAATCCTAATGAACTATATAAACTAATTAAATAAATACGTCAAACAGTACATGGATTGTTCCATCTCAATCTAAAGTCACTTAAACCTTTGGTACGCCAATAATGAATAAAGAAACAACTTCTCTTAGCAACCGCAAATAAGGCTCGAAAAGCGTTCAAAGAGGAAACATATTAATTAATCTATCCCGGCCGAGAATGAAATCTACGGTCAATAGGTAAGAGTATTTTGGAAATACTGGTCACACGTTTCTACGAGAACTGTTTTGTTAAGATTTTTTTATTTTACCTTAAAACCTTTCTTTATACAAATAAAAGGAAAAAGGCGTAGTAAATATATCCATGTTAATTAATGGATAAATCATACAATCTAGTGTTACCAACAAAATAATATAGACACCGTACTCATAGACAATATGATTAATGGATGTTTTCAATCCGCTTTGTCTTTTATTTATTATTTAAATGTTTACTGCTCATAAGGAGTAATTTTTTATTAGACCTGGTCGACAAACAAGCGTACAGTCCGCGTGATAGTAAGCGCCACTGCAGCCTATAGACATTCGTAATATCAAAAGGATATTACTAGGGCGTTGCCATCCTTGTGACTTCAAGATATTAAGTACCATTACTTAATAATTTCACTGCCTCACCCTTCAAACAGGAATACAGCAATGCGAACATATTTGGCGGTATTGGCGGCTATTTGGCGGTAGATTTATGTGAGAGTGAGGTACCAATGTAGGCGACCTTTGTATGAGGTTTATGATATAGTAACCGAAACAACAATATATTATAAATATCCGTATTTATTGCATTTTTATGACAGTTCAATAATGAATCTCTTGAATAATATAATAATAATTGATAAGTCTTAACCGACGCTAAACAACTGATGACCGCTGAGGCGAATTGAGTTTGCGTTTCAATCATTAGTCGATCAATAATATACATATCATATATTTCTTGTTCTTATCGCTTTTTAAAATGTTGTAATTGGCATTATAAAAATATTGTTTATGTGAATGACGACGTATGAAAGTAGTATTCATTTAATATGTATTAATAATTTATTGAAATAATTTTTTCGGCATAAAAAAGATAAATAGTACTTTAATGTCTTGTTTTGTGGTCGCATTTTGTGCTGTTTCCAATGTTATGCTTGGGTCCATATTAAGTCACCGAAAATTCTTTACCTGAAATTGTTTTTCCTAATAATTTGTATGTCCGAATGTGATCTGAATTATCGGTATTTCTAAAAGTTTTATTTCATACATAACATTCATAACACTCATGTTTCCAAAAATTGTAATGAATAATATCACTAAAGTAAATATATTTAAAGACCTGCTGTTTCTAATAATAACGCTTTTATCCCTAAATTTAATTACAATAATATTTTCACTTATATAATAAATGTGGGTAGAAGATGATATTTACAGTTTTAATTTTATAGATTTAAAGGTCGTTTCACTGATTTTTGTCTTAAATGAATGAGATTCATGAAACAGGACTTTACGGTTAGGTTTATGGCCTGGAAATCATACCGCAGTTTTCTTTAATCGTCCCTAAATCAATAACTATAGGACCGATTCGTTTCTGGCACTTGTTATCGTCATTATGCCTATTTATTCAAGGAAATATGCTGAATAAAATCATCAGGTTTGTATACGTTGGAGGGCTCAATAAATATTAAAATCTTAGAATGAATTATAATGAAACTTCAGATCCATACATAATTCGATTAAATGTATATATTACCAGCGGCGTCCCGTTCCCATGAAAATATTATGTAATAAAAGTCCCGTTAAAATCGGCCCAGCCATTTTGAAATTTACCTCACATAGACAGATATAAAAAAATTAATCAGCTTATTTTTATTGTAAGTAGAGTACATGCTGTCATATGCCTATTTTGGTATTAATAAAGCTGTTATTTTGTTATTACAAATAGATATTATAATAATATTAATAGAGAGATCTTGACACACATACTTCCCTTGCTTTCTCCCAGTCAATAATCTCATCATTTATGGGGGTTGACATTTGAAAAAGTGGAAAGTAAAATATGCAGAATGAGGTAAGTTTTATGTGTAGAACCATTTGTTAATAAAAATTTGAGGTTTCGAATTATAATAATAACAGCGATAAGTGAATCACACTTGACCTCGTAGCTCGTAGCACTTTCGTAGCTATTTCCGTGCTACGAAGTCAAAATGTATATAACTATGTATTTTTAATACATAGATTATACATAATATTTTAAGCATACTTTTTATTGTAAAGTGAACAACGTATAGGACTAGTTATAAAAATCGCTGGGAGGCCAGGACACCGCGCGGTGACGTATTTTTTTTATTCCTTTTCTGATTCATACATTTCTTTTTTTTATATTTATGTCTCTAAATAAACCTCATAGATGATTAATATAAGTGTTTTATAAATATGTATTTTTATTTATTAATTATAACACTGTGATTTTTTTAATACTACAATATACAAATTAGAAAAAAACTAATTTTGCTCAAAAATAAGTAAGATACTACACACAAATATATGACGTCACAAATCTGCTGCCATTCAAATTGAATCTATCGATTCCTTCAAAAATACGGATCGATGAATTCCTTTAAACTACGTTGTGTTTAATAGAATACGTTTTTAAAATGTCTTAATTATCATACCTCAATAATAAAACCCATTTTCTTACGAGGAGCTGTAAATATATCTTTAATAAAATATCTTTCCTAAGAAAACAAAAATATGATTTTTATTTTATATGATAAAGATATTTTTTATATTATAAGCAAAAAATAACTTACTACATATATTGTTATTTGTACTAGTTGACTTCAGTTTGACAAATATTAAATTGTTTGTCGATCTTATCGCATAATAACCACGGTCCAATAGTCTTGCCTTGTATCGAGGTAATAAATTGTCTGGTTTATTTACTATTAATAATACTTTGATTAGTTAGATACACAAAAGTTGTCGATCTCAATGCACATTCATATGATTAGGCCACTAAACAAATATAAAAGTCTACTTATTACTTTCTTGTTACCTTCGATAAATATTTTTACACAAAAACCATTTACATTTTTTCTATTATTGATATCTTCTGGTATGATTATATCTAAGTTCAAAGTATATTCGAAATTTATTAATATCAGTGAATGTCAGATAAGCGGGCGTGTTAAACAGCTAACCTATGTTTATAAATAAATCAAAGCTTTTATAAAACATCACTGAATAAAGCGTTCATCATTATTTTATTGGATTATAGAATTAAAATAACAAGCTGTTGCATATTAGTATGAAATTCACCCGCCTATTTCAGTAGGGTTGTCAATGTACAATGTCCTATTACAACCACTATGCAATGTACTCTATGCATCTTTAGTATTATTATCAATAGTTAAAGAATCTTACGTACTTTTTTCATGAAAAATAATGTTAATATGAACTTTATAACACTAATCCAAATAGATAAATGAAAATATTGTCGGAACGGCAAAATATTAGCAATGCAAGTAATAAAAAATAATCTGGCCCAGCGCGGCAATTGTAGACAAAATCCTCCTTTTTCGGGGATGCCTATGTCCAGCTTTTACGGCTACTATGATATTTAACAAAATTTTATTTTTCCACATCTCAACCTGGTGATTTGATGATTAACGACGTGATTTATTTCAAAGTAAAACGGAATACGTACATCTAAATTATAATAGTTGTTTTGTATCGAGGAATTTTTCAAACTTTATCTTATTTATGATATAAAAAATATGACTATAAATGATTAAGATGAAAATTTTGATGTTGACCACTGAACAGAGATTTTATTTTTTGAAGTTGTTTAGACTAGATTGACGTGAATATAGAAAGTCCTGAATGAATTTTGCAGGAGCCCAAGAAGAGTCAACTCATAAAAAATACACTAAAAAGTGGCTAAAATATAAAAAGTCAAGTAATATGAAAAGTTGAGTAAACTGTGTTTTGTAATACTTTTAAAGTATTTCTACCGTCAAATAGCAGTTTTCGTTTTGCTGTGCTCCGGTTCGAAGGGTGAGAGAGGTAGTGAAATTACTGGGTATATGTGACATAATATCTTCAGTTAACAAGGTTAGCAACACGCTAGTGATGTCTTTGTAAAAGACACGAGTATCTATAGACTATTGTCACGTTTACCACCAAGCGAACCGTATGCTTGTTTGTCGAGTTATAAAAAAAAGTGTAGCTGTCGTTGAGATAGTAAGGAAGTTATGTCAGAGTAAAGGCAATCAATTGTCTCTGTTTTTAGAATTTGACTTCCCCGATGGTGAATTCAGTAGTGTTGCTCATTTGTGCGCCAAGGGGGCTCGAGATCTCCACCCTGGACAATTGAAAAATGATGATGCATTACAACCATTGGAAGTTCACTGCTGGACATAGGCGTCTCCAAGAAAGAGGGTATTCGGCCCATAACTGCCGCGCTGAGCAAGCGTGTTGGCAATCGCAGAGCGCAGCTTTCGCGACGGGGACGCTGCTGCCCATCCCTATCCTGCGCATTTGAGCTACACTGTCTCGGATGGATATACCGCCATCTGTCGGTTCTGGTATCTTACTCGCCTCTTGCGACACCTAGTACAGGGGGAGGTACTTTTCTACTGTGCCAGTACCTCAGGGCTATTATTACATAGATGTATTATTTACATACGTATTACATACATATAGTATTTACAAAGATATCTTTGTAATTCTCGCAAGTCTCAGATTGTCTATCTCCAAAATAACCAAGTTAAACCATATTAGCCGTGTTTAGGCCGAAACGCAGTATAGCTATGACGCGGAACCAATATTGTCACAGTGAGAATTCAGTGTTTATTCGATTTACGATAAGGACACGTGTTATCAGGTCACACGATAAAATATATTTTTAACAGCTTTGTGTGCAGAATAATGTAATATTTTTATAAAAATTTAAATTATCAACAATATTTTTGGTAGGGTACCCACATAGTAGAAATAGTACCTCTCCCTGTTCTAGATGTCGTAAGAGGCGAGGTGATAAATAAGCTCAAATGCAACTGGACGGAGATGGGCAACAGAACTTCTGTTGCGTAGATACGCTACTAGAGCAATATTCCTATCTTTTTCGGGGTGCCTATGTTCAGTAGTGGATGATTATGCTGTGATGATTTTGAAAAAAAAAATTAAATGTTCACTAGTATTGTAAACATTTTTTCAGCCCTATGACGTTAAAAATCAGTGTAGTCTATAAACGTTTGTATTATTCTGACTTGAATATAACGACACATCACCCAGTAATTAACTGCTTTACGTTTATCTCTTACCTTCAAATTTGAACATAGCAATCCAAGCACTGCTGTTTTGACTTAAAAATAGGTGCAATTCAGGTACCAATACCAGACTATTATTGCTAGATGTTTCCCTTGCGTAATCTGCATAAATTCATCATTAACGAAACTACACATATATCGTGTCGGAACAGTTAAACAGTCATTATAACTATAATTAAAGCTTGGCAAGAAGAAAAATGTTCTTCTGTAAATACTGTTTTCATTATATAATTTATATCAATAATGCCACGGCAACGGGCTATGTCCAGCAGTGGACTATCAACGGAAAAAAGAGGAAACTTTGCCCATAATTGCGGCGGTCGGCAAGTGTCTTGGCAATCGCAGAGTGCAGCTTTCACGACGAAATTGCTGCTGCCCATCCCCATCCTATGCATTTGAGTGTAGCTCTTGGATTGCGATACCGCAATATGTCGGTTCTCGTATCTATCTTAGTCGCCTCTTACAATACCTGGTACAGATGGAGATACTATTCTACTGTGCCGGTATCTCAGGACAACATTCAAAACATAGTGAAACTTGATGATACAGTAGACAAAATGACAATAAATGGCATACGAAATTAGTGGTTTTTGTTACATTGGTATCTAACTGTAGAATTTTAAGTGTCTTGAACGTTTCTAGCTAAAATTTTCGAGGCCCAAAAACTTGCTTTATATATATTACCAATCTTTTATATCTTCAATATTAATTCAACAACTACACCAATAATCCTGAACTCTTGATGATTAGTAGATGTCAGTCCAAATACTTCAGCCTAAATAAATCTAGTTGTAATATTGCGATACGAAGGAGTGTCAGTCAGATAATTTTCACTATTCTAAATAGGTGGTTCCTAGTTCGACTTCTGTATGTATCTTCTCGTTTAAGTGCCCTGCAGTTCCTTGAGTGGATTTTAATCATTAAGGTAATTCTAAATTACCTGAAGCGGTACACCTCATACAAAGGTCGTCTGCATTGGTACCTCACTCTCACCTATTTCTGCCGCCAAATAGCAGTGTTCGCATTGCTGTGTTTCGGTTTGAAGGGCGAGAGAGGCAGTGATAGGCTGCAGTGACGCTTACTATCATGCGGTCTGTATGCTTGTTTGTCGACTTGGTCCAACAAAAAAATGTACTGAGCAGTGAGTGTGGATTCCATAATATAACGTTTTTTTTTAAAATAGATTTGGATACGAGCATGTTATTTTTTCAATTTGTTTCAATTCAAGTTATTTCATAGCACTTTTATATACAGCTCAATCAAATCAACATAATAACAATAATGAATTACAAGTATTTCAAATTCTACTGGAGATATCATTGTAATGCTTTACAATTACCGAGAAAAAAATAACACCCTTTGATAACAACAAAAACAATGCTTATCATATTGATTAGTCATTAAATACATATGTACTTACTATATTACTTTGTTAAACTATGTCAAGAAACAACACAATAAATGTGCTTATGAAAAATATGCAGTATACCCTTTACCACTTATAATTCCTGCTGATGAGATCACCATCCATTATGAATTTGTAACAATCCCATGACGTCATCATGATAAATTTTTGTGAAGGCAACCAAGATGAAATCCCAGTGAGTCATCTTCACGAATAACTTTGTACATTTGAGTATTGGAACTTGTTGCTCCTTGGACCGATGAATCATGAAATAATCGGGACTTACTATCAATTTGGATGTTTGTCGCATATAGATATTAATGGAAACATCCTTGTTGGTGCTGCGTTTTGATTATTCTCGATTATTTAAAATACTTTAAGCCTCACTACAAAGTATAAAACAAAACGCTTTACGCTGTCTGTCCCTATGTATGATTAGATCTTTAAAACTACTCAACGGATTTTAATGCGGGTTTTAATAATGATTCAAGAGGAAAGTTTATATGTGTAATACATGCATAATAAGGTGCAAAACTCTGATACAATTTCAAAGGTTTCTAATGTGATGTCGTAAATACACATATTTTCTTGCGATTACATTGTAAACATGGCTGAACCCGACGAGATAGGTCAAAATGTACTACAGTATTGTACACTTACCACAATCCCCAATAAGGGATAACCTACAATAACCATTTACTATGTTCATTGCACCCGCGCGAAGTCGGGGCGGTTCCCTATTAATAATATAAAATGGAAAAGTAATTCATTGTAAAATTATAAATGCGAACGTTACAGTATCTGCGTGTTACGCTTGTGCAGCTTAGTTGAGCTGATATTATTTAAATTTTATATAAATGAAGATGAATTGCGTGTCACGATATAAAGTGAATTACATGCGGTCGAATTCAATTATTATAAGTTTCTTCCATTAGATTCCGATCATGCTATTAGTACAGAACGTAGAATAAGATCTCCCTTCGTATTAAGTGTCGTAGGAGACGACTAAGGTACCGGAACCGACAGGTGGCGGTAAATAGCTTTTCTAACTAGAACTTAAACACAGTAGGGCGGGGATGAACGGTAATATCCTCGTCGCAAAGCTACACTCTGCGACCACGCCTACCCAGCGTGGCAATTTTAGGAAAAACCCCCTCTATAATTATAATCTCTGTCCAGCATTACGTACAATTGTATATAGATTAGTTATCGTTACATCGATTCGAGCTAGTGTCGTAAAGATTATAGATGCTTTAATTTTTTTTTGTGTTGCAAACTTAGTCTGAATTTTGCATGTTGTGTTTTGGTTTGGTATCGGGGATCACGAGCAATACTACTCGTATATGGGAGTACTCACACTGAACGAACAGTAGAAGTGATGTATTTCTCTTCCAAATATTCGGGAATATTTTAAACACGCTTTATGTTATGACTAAAATTTATAGTGTGTGATCTGATAATTTCTTAACATTCCGAGCCATATGGTAACAATTTACATAGTTCTGTTTTGGTGGGTTAATTATTATTTGTATTAATATCAGATTTTTAAGACATAAATAGTAATCATATTTCCGTCTGAACGGTGCATACAAAATGTATAAAATACCACTCATTCCCGGACCGGCATTCCCGGTGAAAGGATTTTGTAGAATCCGGATGGCTGTGAAGGAGAAACACGATAACCAGAACCAATAAATAATTTTGCTTTGTATTTGCAAAACACGTCGTTGTATAAAGTCACATATACTCCATTAAGTTCGCGATATATTCTGTTGTAAATTCTGACTTTAGAATATGGTTTCTCTTATATAAACTATAAATGAATAACTTAATTGCAGCTGTTAAACGTTCACTGTTGGATATAGGCTATTTAAGAAAGAAGAATTATTGCATATAATTGCGCATAATTGGTCGCAATTGCAAAGCGTGGCTTTGGGACGAGATATCCGCCCCCCAACCCCGCCCTGTTTGAGCATTAGAGCTCCACTGTTTGAGATCGCCGCATTCGCCTCTTACGACACCTGGTACTGAGGAAGCCGATGATACCCCACAGACCCATAATACTACACTTCATTATTAACTTAATCCTCCGAAGATATTGATTATGCCACAAACATTCCGCCAATGACTTTATCAACTTTGTGTTTGTTTAAATAAAAGCGAGACACTTTGGTAATTACAGATATATATTGTGGATTAGGTTAGTTTAAATATACAGATTTACGGTTAGTTTAAATAGCACATGACATAGACAATATGGCAGAGAGAAAATAGTGAGGCGACACAACAATACTAGAGTCGATTTTAGTGATGAGAAATTGTAGGTGGCGCTGCATGTTGAATAACAACAATTATACTTCAACATTATTAAACTTCAGTATTTGAATAGACAAAAAATTATGTTATTTATTAATTATCAATGGTTTAAATTAACTTATAAAGGTTGCTTTGTAAACGTTTAAAAACACTTTGGTTTCATTACAGACTTTTAAAAAAAAACAAATATAACTCGGCATGAGCCCACTAATAAAAAATAAGATATAACTGAAGCCTATATTTTAACGTGCCTTCTGCACCTCTGGATAGCCAGATACATAGCCTCGCATAAGGCAAACCTCATTCAAAGGTCGTCTGCATTGTTAACTCACTCACCTATTTCTACCGCCAAACAGCAGTGTTCGCGTTGCCGTGTTTGGTTTGAACTGTGAGAGAAGCAGTTATATTACTGGGTACTGTGACACAGTATCACCCAGGCACAAACACTAACACGCCGGTGATTCCTTGTGATATTACGAGCGTCTATAGGCTGCGGTAACGCTTACTATCACGCAGATTGTATGCTTGTTTGTCAGAAAGATACTCTAAAAAAATTGTCTTACAGATTAATAAGAACCCATGATTTCAATGCAGATTGGAAAATGTTGAGTTCTCGGAATGCAACATAATGCAAAATAAACTTTAAAAATAATAATTTACAGGTCACCCATTCCGATTCTAATTGTTGCCATAGTTTCTTAACGTTAATTATCGTTGATCACTGTTAACACTTTGCTGTGAGGTACCAGCAAAGTAAAATAGTACCTCCCACTGCACCAGGTGTCGTTAGAGGCGATTAAGGTACCAGAACCGTCAGATAGCGGTATTTCAATCCGGAATAGTGCAGCTCAAATGCACAAGGCGGGGATGGGCAGCAGCAACCTTGTCGCTACAGCTCTGTTATAGCCAACACGCTTGTCCAGCTGAAGACTTCTAATGGCTGGTATGATGACTGTTAAAACTATAAATATATCGAATAGTTTTATTTTCAATTATGCCACTGTTATGGACTGACATGCAGTAAATGAATAACCTTGGTCCGCAGTATTTGTTTTTCCTACAAGGAAATGTACCATACCTATAACAAATATTACAATGAATAAATTCATGGTTCTGTTAAAACATATTTTAACGCCAAAAAATCAAGGATCCTTAAACAAAATTAATGACATGCAAACAAAATTTCTAAGATTTGTAATTAAACAGCAATAATAAAAACGTTTTAGACATTATTTTCGACAAAATAAGAACATGCGTAATACTTGTTCTTTTGTTGTCGTTATTACACATTTTAATAAATATATTTAATCTAATCGACTGGTTTTTGATTAATCGAACTACCTAGAAAACATAAATCCATTTAATCTCGACAACTTTTTCGCAGGGCTTAAAATAATAACTGTTTATGAATGTACCTATTGCACTTTATAAAGCTTTAAAATTACTTAATATAATAATACAAAAATATCTTTCTTCTCAAGAGTATTACTAAATAAACCAAAAACGATTGACAACTGTTACAATCTTATTTAAACATTCTCATGCCCAACCATAAATCACACAACATTAAAACTAGAGTCAAAAGATGGCGCTGGTAGTCACAGCAAAGAGCGCGCGACCTCGCACGATCGCAACGTTTCCCGGAAATGGCGGTCGGCGGCCATTTTGTTTTGTCGGCTGCGCGGGCGCTTGAGTCGAGCACGCGTTCGTATCGCCTGCGGAATGCTGTAATCGCCATTTGATAACGTTTGGTTACATTTAGTTAACGACTCGTGACGTGAATGTTCAAAAGCTGACGATTTTTATGATTGGGAATTTAGGTTCAAAGCATTTATAGGCCAAGCAAATATTACTAATGTATAAGTCAATTTCTAAGGCAATTCAAAAATTTGGAGACTAGATTATTGAATTAGTGTTGTTTTATTAGTTAGGATCACGTATTCTTTGAAACAGAAAGTTGGAAGGGGATGGATAAGTATAAATAAATTAGTCAATATCTATTTATCGACAAAAGTATTTCATTCAAAATCATGATCTTCGTCAAAATTAACGGCACTTGTTTTGGTGTAATAAATAAATCAGTATGCATTCTTATGAAAAAGAAACATCACATCGTAACGAAAAAATGCATTCACTGTACGTACCTACGTACACTGACGAAGGGCCCATTTCACATTATAACTATTATTTGCTGTGTACCTAACATTTGAAGGGTAATTGTTGGCATATCAACCATGCATTGTTGCAACTTTCTACCTGAGCTACGCACCCCAAGGCATCCTGCAGTATAAATAGCGGGCCGCCTTTTTTGTATTACCTGTATATGGGTGTCCCTTTTTAAAAGTTGAAATTTGGAACGCTTGGGTTTAGGTACTTAACAAGTGATAAAATTATTCCTTCTGTTCTGACAATCTAGTCTATGCTAATATTATAAATAGGAAGGACTTGGCTTGTTGTTTGTTACTTTGTAAAAGAAAAACTACATGTCTGTTTTAAAAAATTCATATGCCATTAGAAAGCTACTTTTTCACCGAGTAATATAAGCTATATTTTGTATCCATACTCTTACAGGAATCGAGGAACTATGCGGGTAAATATAAAACTGCGGCATCATGAACATGATTGAAATAAAATTTTGTAAATATTGGTGTTTGCAGTTTTTACATATTGTGTTCCTAACCATGAAAGTACATTCAAGGTTATAATAGAAAAAAATAATATAAAACAAAAACGTTATTTTTTTAAACATACTTTTAATCTACTTAAGAAATCGCAGGTTGATCTTATAAGGTTGGTAGGTGTTATATTGTCTGGAGATTACTTTAACATTATGTGGTTACCAACGCATCTACAGATGCGATATAACATCTTCAAGTAACAAGGTTGGCAATGCGCTCGTGATATACTTGTGATAACACGAGCGTCTATAGGCTGCGTTGACGCTCGCTCTGTATCGTCGGACATTGTGTTTACATTCATCGAGCTAATATCGAAAAAAAAATAGCAGAGTCCACATCACTAGTTTATGCATATTAAACATTTTGAAAATCACGTGACTCTAGTGTTCCCCAATAATGTTCCCCTTTAATCATCAAATAAAGTTCCCCGCATCGATTGTATTTTAATGATCTGTCTATATAGGAAAAATAACAATAATTTATATATTTGCATACAAAAAACGTCAATCTCATTTTTAGGCAAATAGTGGATCCTTTTACTAATACTACAAATGAAATGGAAATCATCATAATTGATAGATGAGTTCACGTTGCCCCGCATCATTTGTGCAGGTGCATGTAACACGATTGCTTTGAATAGATGTTTCTGGAAGGCGATTGTTTGACCCCTTGGTACTTGCCTACCTTTAAAAGAGGCTGATCGATTCTCTCGACGCGTCTCAGGTAAATCCTGCCGAGAAACCGGTTCCCTCGAATATAACTCTGAATACTGATGCGAGCGAGTTAAAAATAAGTTGGCTGCTTTTGTTGTTCTCAAATACTGAACTTGGGGATCTACGGTTCTAGTATAGGGTTAGCTTTCTTTGATGACAAATGTGTAAGTAATCTTAAACATAACTTACCGTCGTTAGTCATACTTCAAACACGTGCTTAGTTCACGATTGCCGTGTTGTAATAATTTTCCGAGATATATCAATAATATGTATAAATGGATAGTAGTTAGTCGAATGAAATTATTTCGATAAAATAACGATCTGAATGACCGATCTTTCGTAATCTGTCCTAACAAAATAAATAGGAAATATTCCTTTTTTCATACTCCATTAAACCTTAATAGTATTTTCAATGGACCGAGGGACTGGGCCATTTCAAAGAAATACAGTTACCATTTGACAGGATCCCGCCCACAGTTGAATAGGATGATTCGCATTTAAAATGAAAACGTTCAAAGTTATAAAATTTATTTGAAAAACGGTTCTTACATTCTACCTATCTATACTTACAAATACATGTTAATATTATAGATGCGAAAGTAACTTGGTCTATTACGCTTCACAGACAACCGGTGGACTGAGTTTGATAGAATCTCGTATGTGGAAAGCGAACATCCCTGGAACGTTCCCAAAAAAAAAGCTAATCTATATGTGAAATTAGAATTTTGTAACCATTTGTTGTTAAAAGGAAATTGCGAGAACGTAGTACATAAAATATTTACCACGGTTTAAGTTAGTGTGGAGAAGTGCCTAACCTAATTGAAAAAAACCTATTTATTCTATACAAAATGCACTAGAAATACATTCAATTAACTAAAATAAATATAACACAAAATATGAAGTTCCCATAAATGATTGCTATTAGTACTTATCGAAAATGAAATAATATTTGAACTTAAATATTTTATTAATTATAGTGGAATTACGAACAATATGAAAATGCAATGGAATTGATATCTGAATAACGTTATTAGTAATAAATAAATCATGTTCCATAATATCTTATATATTGAGCTGACTCAGAGATTACTCGCTTAAACCACAAAGATAATAACTATAAATATTCATTATATTAGCCGTGAGGTACCGGCAAAATAGAATAGTACCTCTCTGCCTAGTGTTTACCTAGTGTCCTAAAAGGCGACTTAGGTACCAGAACTGATAGCTGGCGGTATCCATCCGAAGCAGTGACGCTCGAATGTACAGGATGTGGATGGGTAGCAACATCCCCGTCGCGAAAGCTGCGCTCTGCATTTGCCAACACGCTTGCCCAGCGCGGCAAATATAGGCAACATTTCCTCTTTCTTAAAGAGGCCTATGTCTAGTTGTGGACTTACAATAGCTGTACTTTACTATTACTTAAAATGGAAATTCATTATATGTTTGTTCTAGAGTGGGCATCGAACCCATGACCCTTGCCGTACAAGATAGCACTACCAACAAGGCACCATCGGCCCTGTCGATGTAGTTTGTTTATCCGTGAATCTGACATTGGTGATTATATTGTAATTAAATACCATTATTACGTGTTGAAATTAACGACTATACGCATTATGCAGGCAATACTAGCGTCGCACATTCTAATGTGGAGATATTTAAATGAGTTATGTTCAAAACAGTTATTGGAAGCCAAACTTACGTGGCATCATCGCCCTTATTGGTACTAGCATTTATATTTTCTATAATTTATTTAAGCGTAATTTTAAACATCTTATTTTTAGTATATCATTATAGCAACCGTAATCCGTCAACGGCTGGACATAGGCTTCTGGTAAAAAGGAGGAATTTGCCCATGATGGCCGCGCTAGGCAAGCGTGGTGACACTCGCAGAGCCTTGCTTGGCGACGGCAGATGCGACGCCGACATGAATGGCATGGGCATGGCAAGTGCAGACGTGGGCATGAATGCTCACCCCCGCCCTGTTGCTTTTGAGCTCCATTGTTACGGTGGATATACCTCCATCTGTCGGTTTCGGTACCTCGGTCGCCTTTTACGACACCTAGTAGAGGGAAATCTGTACAAGGTGTCGTAAAAGGTAGACCTCTAACAAAGGTCGCCTGCATTGGTACCTCACTCTTAACTATTTCTACCACCAAATAGCAGTGTTCTCATTGCTGTGTTTCGGTTTGAAGGGCGAGAGAGGCAGTGAAATTATTGGGCAAATGTGACGTAGTGTCTTCAGTTCACGCGAGTGATAATCTTGCGATGACACGAGTGTCTATCGGCTGCAGTCACGTTTACCATTAAGCGGACCGTATGCTCGTTTGCTGACTTCATAATATAATATAAAAAAGTAATTTTCTACCCTAACACAAATCCCCTAAAAATACCCTAAAACTTATGGTTAAAAGATGGGTCATGCTGTATGTGAATTATCAAAATCTGAGCTCTATTTCTTTTTTTACTAAGTCGTGGTATCATATACGTGGTATTTCAAGATTCTTGCTCTGAGTTAAAAGTTGTATAAATTATTCTATATAGAAAGAGTGATCGTGGTATGCCGGCAGTGTGGAATAGTACTCTGTAACAGATGTCATGAAAGGCAACAATAGATGGCGGTATATCTGTCCAAAACAGCACAGCCCAAATATAACAGGGAGGATGGGCAACAGCATTCCTGTCGCACAGCAACGCCCTGTTGTAGAGATTGCGATCCGGAAAAACGGATCCCGTAATCCCGTAATCCGGCATCATTTAATGGTTACCGGATCCGAAGACCGGATCCGGTGCTAGCAAATATAGCTGTTGCATTAGTAGGTACTTTAAATGACTTGTAGATATTATAGTTACTTGATAATTAATATTGTTTCTTATAAATTGATCTATCTGTGAAAGTGAAATCTAGAAAGACTGAGCTACTCGTTTGTCTTAACATTGGTTAGGAAATAAAGTTGATTTTATATATTTGTAATTTATTTTTTAAATCGTCTTGATTTAATCAATCCGGCGTCATTTTCAGTCCGGCCGGATACGACCAGATTCCCATTAATCCGGCCGGATCTTGTCGTGTTCAATGAAGACGAATAGCGAAGTTTAGATAGATGAACGCAGGTGGAAAGCTGTGAAGTTTGTACTTCTAGACTATGTATTGGTACTTGGACTATGTACTTCGCTCGCGTATAATCAAGTTAAGCATTCCCTTAAATTCCGCACTACGCGTATCTACAATTCGAGAAATTCCGTTTTCGTATTGCATTTCGGAGTAGTTGAGTTTATAGTCTGTGTAAGGATTTGAAAAATGATCTAATTCCGAACATATCCATTTCTTCCATATTCCTATATGTTAAAATCAGGTTAAACTACAAAATCTGGCTAAATGTTTGTTTTTAAAGTCTAACGTATATAAACACGAATTTTAAAAAACTTTAATCATTAGAAAATTCCATCTTTGTATTTTTGTACTTTTAAAACAAATTAACTCAAAGACTACTGGACTATTTAAATATGTATTTCATGAGTGAAAGCTACTATATCAGCGAGAAACACGGGGAAGAGATTTACGCGGGTGTATGAATAATCGTATTAAAATTTAATTAAAATCTTTTCAGTGGTATGTGCCTTCATAAACTTTTACGTTTATTATTTTAGTTGATTCCCTATATGGTAATCTGCTAAAATAATAAACGGGTATTTTATAAGGCTAAGCCTAATGGAGCGGTTAGTAGAAGGGACACACTGACCAAATTGTAGACTTATATAGAAAATGTCTGGCGACTAGCTGCCAGCCCCGGCTTCGCGCGGGTATAATCAGGTTAAAAAGTGGTTATTGTATAGGTTATCCTTAAAAGATGGACATATTCCCTCGCGGTCGTTTTTGTAGACCTTTTTAGGTGTACAATACTGTATTACACTTTTTTGATCTATGTTTTCGGGCTCAGCCACCAATGTCATTGCAAAAATATCATGTTCATTTACGACATCAAATTAGAAACTCCTAAATTATCAGTGTTTCTCGAATATATTATGTGCGTTTTTTACATAAAAACCTTCCTCTCGAATCATTGTATCTATTCAAAAATATCAGTTCCCTAGTTTTACCTAAGCATACATAGGGACAGATAAAGCGACTTTGTTTTATACATGTAGTGAAGAGTGAATGTTGAGTAACCACGCAATAGATGCTAAGATCGAAGCGAATAGCAATAAATAGTCAGGTGATCCCGATGGGAAATAAACGTGGGTATATGTATGTAATAAAACTGCTTTTTAACGGCTTTAAACGCGGTTTATTGGACTTTTTACATTTTTTGTTTGAGCTTTAGGTCCCTGTATAGACAGAGATGTTGTGTCAAGATTTTCTCAAATTATCTTTTTCAATCTCGAAAACAGGACCAAAACATTGAATAAATTATCCAGAATGTATTTATTACGAATGCATAAATATGATTTATATAAGTACTTTGATTATAATTGTATCGTGTTTCATTGTCATCTTATCGTAATTTGCCTTTTTATAACAAACAAATAAACTTTTGCTGAAACAACTTTTGTCAATTTTGAGAACAATTGCCGCAAGGGAACTGTTTTAAAGACGTCAATACAGTAGTTTTATTAAGATAACGCGTAACCGTTAGAAAATATTATAACAAAATACATATCAAATACAAGATAACGATAATAATCATTCCCACGTGCAGTGGGAACTAATTCATTTCCCCGTGTGTGTCGTATAATAATTTCGAGTGGGTGAGTTAATTATAATCCTAATTGACGTCACGGGCTAATCTGGTACTTGAGGTGAGGCACAATGTAATTTATGCCGGGCTTGGGCGCCAGACAGCCGTTGCACTGCGCTTGCGCTCAAATGTTGGCAGTGCGCTCCTATAGCGCTGCTTGTTAATAAACCCGCCTATTTTATATACTCTTTGCGTCGATATTTATATAATTACTTTGTAAATTGTGAGTGACGCCAACTGTCATTAAACTTTACGTAACGTTGTACGAGCGACTCGTGGTTCGTTGTCAGCAGAATTGAATTGCAATGTTAGCATTCAGGGATTTCCAAACTCATCGAATAGTTTTATTCTATATCAAATACAAATTCACAATTTAAATGTGAATTGGCATATGAGATAGGCTTTCTAGGTTCATGACGAACCGAACTACAAAATTTAATAAGGACGCTTTTCACTAGTTTTTGAATAGAGATTTATAAAGAGATATACGAACTACATTTTGCTTATTATCATTTGGCAGCCCGCCCAGGCTTAGTTTAGGTACAACAAAGCATGCGTTAAAAGACTATACAGCAGAAAGCAAATAATCTTCTGGAGAGAGATTCTTCTTCACAAAGTAATGTTTATGTTTGCTGTATACATTTGTATATCAAAATCTTAACCTTTACTGTAATGAGTACATCCATCAGTGAAAAATAAAAATTATTGTAGTTCTTGAGTTCACCGCAACCACAGATGGAGGACAGATATTTTTTTAATCCCTACTATTATTATAAATCCGAAAGTAACTCTGTCTGTCTGTCTGTTACGCTTTCCCGCTTAAACCTCTAAACCGATTTAGATGAAATTTAACACAGACATCTTTAGACCCTGAGAAAGGATAGGATAGGCTATTTTTTAATTCAGAAAAAGGATTGTGAGGGTTTGAAATGTTGTATGGAAGTATCGCTATTTTTTTTATCGATATTTTTTTTTATCTAATATTCCACAGTCTTATATATATATAATAGCTCTTTGTGAGATGAATTGACATATTGCAGCAGTTAGCTTACCAAAATACATACCTTGTCTTTCCAGTTCTATTAATGTTAAAATAGATTATTGTTCGTACTCACAATTTAATTGATAGTAGAATGTTAGTGGTCTGCTTATTTTTGTTGCTATTTTAGTGTTTTCATTTGTTTGTTTATATTTTGTATACTGTAATATTGCAGTTATATTATATATAGTTGTAAATACCGAATGTTATTTAGGTTTATGTTATTTAGGAGAGCTCCGTTCCTCTAGTGGTCAAAGTTAGACACTAAACACAAGAAATCACTAGGCCAAATTGTTCACCTTTGCAATATACATTTTCAATTATTTTTAATGTCATTCTTGTCAATGAATAAAAAGTAATGAAGAAAAACACTATTGGCCGTACCAGGTGTCGTAAAAAGTGACTGAGGTACCGGCACCGATAGATGGTATCCACCCAAACAAGATACAGTGTAGCTGAAATGCATCAGGGCGGAAATGGGCAGCTGCATTCCCGTCGCAAAGCAATGCTCTGCGATTGACATCACGCTTGCCCAGCCTTGGGGAAGCCTATTTCCAGCAGGGGGCGTTTTACGGCTACTATGATGATGATGAAGAAAAACATACATTTCACTAAACATTTTAGGATCATCTGAATCATTGAAATGTTCTCCCTCATTACATATCGACTAGTAAACGTCAGTTATCTGGAAGTGTTATACTATATTTGATTCGTAGAAGGTCGTAAAGCGATACAATAATATCTTTAAGTTTATTTAAGCATGTGGAAGTAGGTCTCGTTTATACTAGTTTCACTTTGAAACGTGGACTTATTCATGAAAAAATAAACGTTACTTTATTAATCATAAGAACATTTTATGATCATTGTTTAATATTAGATTTGTGCTTTACAAACACGTTGATATATCAAAATATGATGAAATCTTAAATATAAAATATGATTTTTTTTTGAGAAATGCCCCGATGTGCCATTATGCTAATATATCTTTTATATTTGATGTTTGTAGTTAGTTTTAGTGGTTTCACTTATTATTAACATTTTATAATTTTTGCTTAGAATTTTGGTTTCTGATTCGCCAATCGGCCTTTATTCTTTATCTGTATCTAAGCTAGGGCCGCACAATGATCAAATTGGAATTCGGTGTATCGCAATTTTTCAGTTTTTTTATATGTGCATGGGATTAACATTATTTATTCAATAAATATAATAAAACTGCGGAAACTTATTTATGATATAAGCACCTGAATTTATTGTTGTATTTGTGTTTTCTTTTACATTTATTAGGAAAATTATACAATATAAGCCATTGATTACATCGTTTTTTTTATTATAATTATCCTGAACTGCAAACTCAAAGCGCAGTCATTTTTTTCCTATCCAGAGCGAAAAATGGCTTTCGTATGAAAACCTAAAGGAAGAAATCCAAGAAAAGATTCGAAAATTAGAAGAAGAACGTCACACAGTAGACCTGTGGCCGTGTGGGTCAGAGTGGGGGCGGCGTCGGCGCAAACGCCAGGTCACCGTCTCCCCCCCTTATGTGGTGTACATGCTCCCTGACGCAGACATCATGGAAGACTGGAGATTGATCAGAAAACTCCTGGAAAGAACCGAATAGTTAACATACACACAGTTGTACCCCATGAGACACGCGGTTAGCGGCAGCAACGATTCTTAGTTAATTTTAGATGAAGATTTGGAACTATAGTATGTTGCTTTTATTCTATAATTACACAGAAAACGGATACGCTCAAAAATACCCGTATACTAAGGATTTATAAGCGGAGAGAAACTGTTGAGTTGGTTTAAGTCGGGGTATTGCTGTGTTACGATAGGATATATTTAAGTAATATTATATAAATTAGGATTTGACAAATACTATAGAATCATGATAGTACTATTTCTAAAATAAAGGTCTAGAACACGTATTTATCACATTATTATATTAGTTGCTCTAAGTGGCTGGCAATGTATTTATAAACTTGTTCATATACCCTTGTTCTGTGATTATCTATTAATCGATTAACCTCTCGTTAGCGATCCCGCCATAACAAATGTTCCTTTTATGTATCGTTCCAGTTAGACAGACGAAAGCCGATTAAGTGTTTAAAAATTATGCTTTGTCAATTAACACATCAAAGAAGTTATTAATATTGAATCGAAAGTAAAATAAATAAAGAAATATACAAGTATAATAAGTAAAGAAAATAAAGAAATATACAAGAAAAAACCTAAACTAACCTAACTTATCAGGAGTTTGAAATATTTGTACCCGATTTTTTTTCTCGAGAACTGGTTGTTCATATTTGCTTCTATTTTCTTTAATTGGTCAGAATTACATTCGTACGTATCAGTTGACCTATTATCATTTCGATATTTTTGTTCTACTGACTTCCTATTGTTACCATTTTGCCAAATTTTAATCAAAAATAATTTAAAGCTCCGCTTGGTTAGGTTAGTTGCACAACTCTGATCTAAGCAAATCTATTTGGAATGAAAAGAGACATACAAAAACACACAAAAGACAAGACACACATAAGTTATTTTGAAAATCAGTCACACGTACTTTGGTAAAAATGGTGTCAAAAGATATTTCGATCTTCGAAACAAATGCCAAACAACACATATAGCAATTAAAGTATTATGTGAAGTGAATTATTGTTGCAATGAAGATCCTGATAATATCTGTAGTTAAGTTGAGAGTTGGTCGAGTCGAGTTTGAACAAGTTATTAACTAACATCAAAGAGGAGGTTATCTATGTGACGACCCGATATCTCAGTTGTGTGTAATAATGCCTCAATAACTCCGAAATTGATTTGATGTTTTTTTATTGTTTTAATGGATATAAATGCTCTTTGATCTTCTTTCAGTAATCTATACTTTCAAATATATATATATATATATATTTCATCGCGGTCTGTCTCTTGTAGTTCAAGCTTCTTAAGTTGTTCTCTGAGACGTTCTAAACCTTTTTGTTTTTTATCACAAGCAATTTTTTATTTTACAGAACCACGTTTAGCAGCTTTAGAGGCCTGTCGTAGATCTTCTTCTGCTTCGTCAATTTGATCACGTTTAGCTTGTATTTTTTCCTTTAATGCCTCCATTGATTTAGAATGACCCTTAGGCACAGCTCTTTGATGATTGCATAGTATAGCCACAGCACGATTTGCTCTATTGTATGCCAGTATTTTTTCTGGCACAGAAGTATCAGCATCAGTAAACTCATCTAATTTCATTTGCAATGTAATAGATGCATTGTAAGTACGGAAGACTTTTGCAGTCAATCCTGGCATCAATTCTTTTAAGTGCTCATTTAATGTTTGAGTATTCAGTCTATCAAAAAGGTCATCACTGTCTTTCTTGTTTTCCATAAAAAGTTCCAAATTCTTAAATACTCTCTTCTCTACTGGTACTTCATTATAGTACCTGATTGAATCTTTACCAAGGAAATCAAATACAACAACATATTCTTTGCCATCTTTTTCTTTGTGCAATTCAATGTGTTCAACTCTTAAAGAACAACAACCAACAGTATCTGCTTGATCATCATCTTTTTCATTACCAGCTCTTAGTGCAAATATATATATATATATATATATACATATATATGTGTATACATTTTAAATATTTATTTCTTGAAACATATTCAAATTAATATTTTTTATCTGGCAATACTGCTTCACACTCACACATGTAGTTGATAGTAAAGGATTTTAATATCAGAACAAGATAGGAAGATATCGGATCTTTTTTAATTTTCATGTTGTTAATAATAAAAACGAGTTATCTCGCTCACTGTCTCTGAGACCATACATGTGATCTTCAGCAGAATTATTATGTTTGATTAATATAAAACGTTATGGAAAAATACTAATGTTGAATTTAATCACATTGTATAAGCGTACGTTTTTGTTATATATTCAATGAAAATGTTGAAAGTAATACTAGTTGTGACTCTTGTAACTTTATAGAAAATATTTAAAATATTTAGATCATTATGCGTGGTTTTGTGCAAATACATATTAATTATGAATGCTAGATTCTCAAAACGTCTGGTCAATCAATAAATGGCAGACTGTAAATGTCAGACAAAGGCAAACTTTATTAATATATCTTCTTTTAGTTATGGTGTTACATTGGTATAGGTAGGTGTTATATATAGCTTTTGGTGCATTCAAATACAAATTATTTATTAGAAATCATATTCATTGCCCACGTTATGTGTATCGCAGCTCTTCAGAGCTGTTGAGACAAGTCGCGCAAATTCGATTCTCACTCCAGCGAAAAAAAGTGTTTCGTTATATCTGGATTTTCATCAGACGGAGAAATGTGATCAACACAGTGTTTGTGACGTCGTCTCATATATTATATTTGTGTTATTAATCACGATAGAAGTTATGGCAATAAAACCATTGCCGAAATTAATCATTCATAGAACCTGTTCTCTGAAATTAAAGACTACTTACGATCACAGTTTTTATTAAAGATACTGTCATTTGATCAAACCAGATCAAACCAAAAAAAAGTTAATTAAGATTGTCTTGATGTCGGTAGCTAGGATTGTAACTGCGAAAGGTCAGTCAAATTATTTATTAAACCATGATTAGCAAATGTGAATCTTTGCATTAGTTGCGGAAGTGTATAAATAATCTAAACTACAATCGTTAATTACATAATATTATATGCATGTGATAACTGTAATGTTTGTTTTACATATGGATACAACGGATTACGATAATTCAGTAAACGGATACGTTTAGATAGATTATTTGCTCTGCCATATATTCTAATGATTGTTAAAAACATAACTAAGTTCTAATATCAATAAAACGCAAAGCATATAAATATCATTTTTGATTCATATCCTAAAATCTGGAAATAGTAAGTACGATTATATTGAATGCGAACGAGGTAAAACTTACACTAATTATTTATTTTACATTAAGCTGATTTGTTTTAATTCCTGATCAGAGTGAGCAGTGGAAGTTCATCAGGGAAATGTTGATCCTATTTTTTAACACATTAATAATTCATCTAATTAAAAAAGGTGCCTGATGAAGAGTTATCGGATATTAAAAATAAGTGAAGAGAAATTCTCCAAAACGGAATGTTCACCCGCATTGAACGGTTTCTTTAATCCGTTATATAAATTAAGTTCAAAGTTGTGAATGGGTCTGCATTTACCTTTTAATAAAAGACTTAATGTACATACACGCTTTGTTTTATTATATCCCATGGTTGTTGTTTCACATAACTTAATTTGCACCATCGCCCTTTTAATTTCCCACGGGGCAAAGGAATGTTGCCGTGTAAAACATTGTGTAACATTTGGAGATAATACTCTGTGTCATATCAACCCACACTTAACTATGAATAATAAATAGTATACAGCTTGGTACGTTCTCCGCACTGAAACCGAGACGTTCCGAGTTCCTTAACCAACTTCTTTTTTAAGAAAGTTATAAATTAAACAATATAAAATTTAAATTAGGACTAACATTATTATATAGATGTTATTTAGCCTATACGCCTATTACAAAATGATTATTTAATCAATAACACTTTCTCTGAATTAGGTCTACAATCGTGTCAAAAAAATGTGAACCAATTTTGCAGTCTGCAATTATGATCACACAGAACAATGCAGTAATAAACTAGAAGTGTATACCCATTACAGTCAAAAACGTAGGTAATAATAATTTAACAAATGAATTTGCAAACAATACAACATGACCTAACTGATATTATTTCATCGAAGTACACATTCAGAATTTCTGTTTTTTGACGAGAATCCGCATTTAAATTAATCTCTATATTGGAAGTCAAGATTTGTGTTGTAACTACTGAACTATCGACGGTTGAAATTTAGTTATATATAAACGCGTTATAGCTAAAAGAATCATTACTAAAATAGAAGTAATTGCGTTGACGCCTCTTCTTTCTTAGAAGCTGGTATTATTGCAAGGACTAGCGCGTTGCCAACGCGCGTTTGTCACTTTTAGATTTTATGTCACATTACCCAATAAATGCACTGCCTCTCTCAAACCGGAAAACAACAAATACTGTAGTTCGGTGCTTGAAATAAGTAAGAGTAAGGTAAGACCAATACAAGGTCTAGTAAAATAAACAGACTGATCCACGACAAAGCCGCCAGCCAGTTTTTAATTAATAATTACTATGACTAATATTATTTTCTAATATTAGTTGCTTGAAATTTAGATGAATTAATCTAATAAATGTGCCAAGTAGCTGGCAATTTGGTAACATCCCAGCAATATTTTATATCTCAATTGACCTGAATTTGGCAGAACACTTTTTTATGTACCGTCAAATAAACTAAAATAATATCCCTTTTGACATAATAGGGATTAAATAAACGCGTGAAAAATCTTGTTTATTGTAAACAAGATTAACAAGACAAGGCAAGTCGCTAGACTTGCCCCGACTTCGCACGGGTGTCATGAGAATAAAAAATGTTCATTGATGGTTATCCCTGAGAGATAGGCATTTGTGACTGTGGACTTATAGACCTTTTAAAGGTGTATATAGAAATACTGCAGTACATTATTTTGGCCTATCTCATTGGGTTCCGCGAGCGTTTGCAATGTTAGCGCTAAAATATGTGCTTATTTACGTCAATACATTAAAAAAAACTCTAAAATTATTAGTGTTTCTATACTATATTATAAATGTATTAAAAAAACGCATCATAATCCATTTCGAGTTTTAAAGATCTAAGTATACACAGGGACAGACAGCGGAAAGCGACTTTGTTTTTACTATGTAGTGATATATGACTTGAATAACTTCTCATTGATAATCGCAATAAATCCTTACTTAATATTTTAAACGCAAAATTTCGTGAGTATAGATTTGTAGATGTGTGGATGTATGGTTGTTACTCTTTCACGCCAAAACAGCTGAACATATATGTATAAAATTTGGCACAGGAATCATTGATAACCTGGAGTAAGACATATGCTTGTTTTTTATCCGTGAAACTTGTTTTCATGCGGTAGATCTGTTTATTTATTTTGTCTATGAAATCGGTACGACTTTTAGTTTAATGTGGCCATCAGTGAAATAGTCTTTATCAAGTAATTACAAGAGATCCTAATATATCAGATATAAAGTACCGACCTCGCAGACAAAGGCGTGGGCGAGAAGCTACTAGTGTTTATTAACACATGACATGTATCCACGAGCATCCAATCTCTGTGTGACGCGACAGTGGACCTGTATCGTAATTACTGCAAAAGTAATTCAACAACTCCATTAATATCAGCGAATATTTTAATGAAATTTTAATGGACTTTCAAGGTATAAGTAAACTAGCTTAAAATATCTTACCATATTCTGTGCTTGGGTGCTGGTATTCTCAGTTTATGTAATACTTGGTGCCTTATTACATGTAGTTGTAATAAAAATATATAGTAGCGACTGCCACATCTTTCTACAAGTATATCCTGTTATATGTGTAAGCACCGTTGCGAAATTGTTGCGCAATTTATGAATATTTCCTGTTAGTGATTTGCTTGCACCGTGATGTTTCGTTATCTGGGTCATACACGAGTAATGCTTTGCAATCTCTTATGTAAATGTTAATACCAGAGTTTTTTCCCCATTAAATTAACTATTATTTGTTGTACACTTATATTAAAAGTTGCTTTACCATCGACATTTGTAGAAAATATATTTTTTTTTAATTCCCATCTGACGCCGCATGTATCTAAAATCTGAACTGCAGAACTGACCCACTTTTATTTTGCTGAGTAGAATGTTTGGAATTACCATTGTAGTATTTAATTGTATAACTAGGCAACACAAGTAGTACATAAATTCAAAATATCCGCCATATTTCTCGAATCGTGCTACGATGCTGGTGACTGCTACCACTGCTACGAAACTGCTACGACAGCTACTATCACTATCTTCTTCCAGGTATGTCTGACTGCAATGTTATTTATTGTACATACTACTTCAGCTGAATACCGGTTGAATATCAGATGAAACTGAGATATATACCGATAGAAATCTGTAATTGTAATAAGTTTTCCTAATGTCCACAGTCCATGCAGACATATATTTACTGCAGTAATTGTGCCGGTTCGCGGCGGCCCACTTATACGAAAACAGGACAGTCTTCTTCGCTTCGAGGTAAGTAGCATTGCACTTGTTATGTAGCTGTATATACATTTTTTCACGACCAAAAAACAAACAGAAAATTTTACGCTCTGCTATACACATTAATAGATAATAATTGTTAATAAATTAAAGATAAGTTCAACAATTTAAATAAATTATGATTACAAAATTATTTGTGATTAACAAATAACTTCAGGAAAAACCATTAATGCAAATTTAGCACATTGTGAGAAGTCATGCCATTGGATTTTTCAGTACATTTTTAAGGATCTAAAATAAGCTACCATTTACACATGAGCAGTAGCTCAAAAGTTATTCTTGCAAAATCTAAAAATAACTTTGCCACTACAATTCGTAAAAATATCAATAAAGTTGTTTGACGAAGTAACTAACTATCTATACAGTTTAAAATTATGTCAATGTATTAACGCACCAATATTAATCAACAATACATTTTTGGGTAGATCATGTCATTCCAGCAGAAACTAGTTATCAAATATTCAAAATCTATATAACATTTTGTAGAGTTGAGGAACAAATCAATGAAACAAATAAATCGATGAGCCCTATGGCGCAGTTGGTAGTGATCCTGTCCTGTGTGCCAAAGGTCATGGGTTTGATCCCCAGCCAGGATAAATATTTATATGATGATATTTATGTTTGTTCTGTGTAAATATCGATTTTACCATCCCGTCAAAAAACAACCTCAGATTTCACTGGCAGATAACTAATATTTTAATAAAATACCTGCCTAATTTTATTTTAGAAAACGATTTAGACTTCCACTCTAAAAACCCAAAAAAATCCAATCATCATGATCATAATGAGTGTCAGCCATAGAAAGTCCACTGCTGGATATAGGCCTCCTCAATATAAGGATGCATGCCTATAATTGCTGCGCTGGGCAGGCATGTTGGCAATCGCAAAGCGCAACTTCGCGACGAGGATGTCACTTCCTCTCGCCACCCTGTAGTATTTAAAGCTGCGCTGTTTCGAAAGGATATACCACCATCTGTCGGATACGGTACCTCAGTCGCCTGGTACAGAGAGAGGTACCATTTAACTCCGCAATACCAAATTCACGGGCACCAATTAACATGACGTAATGCAACAAACCTTGCATGCAGTCAAATGTTTGTTTGAATCACGTAAGCCTTAATGAACCAGCACTGTCTGTTCTCGTATTTATGTTTGCATTTAAAAATACAAAGCGAGTGATTCATCTCACTAGGGTTGCCACTTCATACGTTTAATTGGTACGGCTACAGATACTCAGCCGTAGGATATCCAACGTTCATAAGCATGCGTTTTCTTATTTTTATATGACTATGTCGACAAACAAGCATTACTGTAGCCTGTAGACGCTCGCATCATTACAAGAATACTTTGGTCCCTGACAACTGAACTGTACAAATCTATCCCTTGGGAATAAATATATATAATATAATCTCCGTGCCAAATTTCACATAGATCTGTTCCAGCGCGATAGATGATATTTGGCTTAATGTTTCAGAAATTGTTTTATCTTGAATTCTGCAGCTGTTAGTTTTTTATTAAATGAATATAAAAAAGCAATCAATGTACCGTATAGCTCTTTAGCCATAGTATCTCCACATAAATAGTTTATCCGTATTTTTGAGTAAAAAACATTTGTTTTTATAAATTCACACAGCATCTTCTAAATTAACCTGACTGCGAGATAAATTGCATAAAAGACTTCTGTTATGGGCATTAGGCAACAGAGGAATCACAAATATAGTATTAAAATCATGTTTAGCAAATACAAATATTTATCATATAAATGTATGCCCTGGATATGGATTCATCCCACGACTCTTCGCGCAGGATAGGAACACATTTTTACAATCAAGTTAAATTTTGTACAAAAATCATATCTTAATAAGTTACAGAAAACAAAAGTAGTCGATTTGACCATATTGATTACAAAGGAAAACTATTGAGCATTATCGAATTAGTTATATCGTCTTGCGATTATCTCTTCTTCAAACCACTTTTACTTACCATTAATACAGTGGGACTTCCATAGATCAGATATAGAAACAATTTGTGAAGTTTGGGCCTTTTGGAAAACTCTTGAACTTCTTTATTAGATTTATAAAGGTCTAAGAATAATATGAGCTTTCTGCACTCAATTGCAGCCGCGTAGACTTTATCGGGAACTCACAATCACAAAAGATCGAGATCAAAAGAAGCATATTATTATGCCCTTCACTTGTAATAATGTTATTTATTGGATAACGATTTCAAATGTTTCCCGAGGCTAAATTGATTTCTACTCGATTTCGCAGAAATACGCATATCCTCTGATTGTCTTATTAAGATATTTTTATTATTTATCTATTTACATATCTTACTTAGGTCGTAGACGTAACGTTAGATATTCGTGATGGTGACAGAGAATTTGTTGATTAAAATTTACTAGGGCTTGGCCTGATAGCGCAGATGGCAGTGACCCTATTTTATGCACCAAAGGTCGACTTTAAGGCGATATATTTATATGATTATGTTTGTCCTGTGTCAGGCTGTTAAATATATGTATTTAAGAAGTATATTTGTGATTCCTCTTTTGTCTGATATCAGTGACACAAATTCTTTAAGCGGCTTATCACGGAGTCAGTTTAATGTATGAGATGTTGTGGGATTTATTTAAAAATAATAATAACAATTATCATTATTATAATGTGAAATGTGTCGCCACTGAAACCGCCGCCTAAGCATTATTATTTAAAAGAGAACAGGAGTGTTTGTTTGCGTATACATAAGTAAAAAGTGTTTAAGTTTTATATAAAATTAGCAACTCGCCTTATTTCGTTTGAGTGTATAATGAAATTGTATCGCGTCAATCCCGTTACAGTAGGAGTTTCTATATATTTAACCTAGAACACAAAATTCAATACAAACTTTCTATCGTTTGATGACCAGGTTCGTCCTGTCAATTGAATAACAAAAAATAAATTATCGTATTTGGTACAGTAGTTGTATAGTTATGCGCGTACACATAGTTCGGCAAAACATTTCCCGGCTAACGTTGTTCTGCCATATAAAATGAATACATTTCTCATATCGCTATTACAAAATAGGGGTCGGTGACAGAAGGGTGAATATTTAGGGTTGTGTTTATTTTTATTGCCACATTATGAAAAATTAAAGCAAATACTTATGTACAAAAAAAAACATATCCCTTAGGGGTATGAAAAAAAAGATAGATAGACCTACAGAATATGAATATGAATATATATATTTAATTTCATAAGAATCGGTCAAGCCGTTTCGAAGTAGTATCGTAACTAATACTGTAACTCGTGAATTTTATATATTAAGCATTTGGTACGCAGAACCGATGGCCGATGGAGTCGTAAAGTTCTGGAATGGAGATCACGTACCGGCAAGCGCAGCGTAGGCTGTCCACCCACAAGGTGGTGAGAAGATCTGACTAAAACTGCAGGATCACGCTGAACACAGGCCGCACACAACCAGTCCTATCGGTGATTACTTGGGGAGGCCTATGTCCAGCAGTGGACGTCTTATGGCTTATATAATGATGATGATGATTATATAGATTTGTAATGCTGATAAAGTTTCGTTCTTGTAAGTAAAACTGCAACACCTTCACCCATAAGATATTTTCACAAAGACTAGTTGTATGCGGCACGCCTCCAGCTCTGCCCTGCAGTTTAATGATATCATTCTTCCAACTCGTGGATGGACGTCCTTCGATGTTTGCCAATGTGTGCTGTACATTTGCAAACATCGAAGAGAAACAAACATTTATCTATCCCAGCGGGCACCAATTCTGTCCGCTGCCACTTTAACCTGGTAAGCCGCTGGACAATGGCGGTAACTTTAGATTTTCTACGGTTCTCGTCATTACTGATTCAATCAACTAAAACAAACTCCGAGTATTGGCCACCATAAGTGAAACACATTCATCGAAGACTTGTAAGAAAACCGCAGCAGCAGTTCATTTCGTAAAAAAGTATTTTTTATATTTGAAAAATGAAAAGTTCAAATGTTTATCATATCATTCGTAGGGTGTCCATTGCTGGACATAGGACCCGTTGTATGTGGTTTATGCCGTGGGTTACTGGCAGAAAATAATAATACCCTCTTAACCAGCTGTCGTAAGAATTGACTTAGGTACCGGAACCGACAGATGGCGTTATACCCATTCTTCAATCGTGGTTAAAATGCAAAGGGCGAGGAGTTGTGATTGCACGCCTGCCCTACGTGGCATTGATTGGACAAAACCCTTAAAATTATTAATTTTTTAGCCTTTAACCCACAGCAAAGTATTAAATAGTTACTCCATAATGTTTAGATTGTTATTGAATAGTCTTCTCTCCAGCATTTAACTTTGTTATAGTATCTATATAAATAATAATGTTAAAGATTTCCATCTTACTAATGCGTGGGTTGGTACTCAGTAATGTTCGCAGAAATCTACTCAGGTAATACATTTTGATACCTTGTTTTTCCGATAATGCTTTGGCTGTATAAATGTATTCAATACACTTCCCTACAAAATAACTTCTATTTATATGATAAGGAGAATATTTTTTTACGATTTAATTCCCTACTAGAAAAAAACATTTACTATTCACATAGTAGCGTGGACTATATTATAATATCTAATATTATATGCCGTGAGGTAAATAAATACCGCCAGAGTACAATAGGTCCTTCCACTGCACCAGGTGTCGTAATAGGCAACTCAGGTACCAGAACCGGTATATTCGTCCGAAACACATGCAGCTTGCGGGGATGGGCAGCAGCATCGCCGTCGCGATAGCTGCGCTCTGCGATTGCCAACACTTTTTGCCCAGCGTGGTAATTATAAGAAAAATCCTTTGATCTTTGAGATACCTTTGTCCAGCAGTGGACTTCTAATGGCTGATATGAAGATGAATAATAAAATATGTAAATAATTATCTTACTGTACGTTTGTAACTAATTAATTTAAATAATAATAAAGCTACATAATCTCCATATTCTTATGGGAAAGAGAGTGCGTGTCACCGTCGAGCGCTGATACCTTTAAATAATAAAACGCGTATTAAAGGAAAATAAATTTGAATAAAAAGTTAAATAATGCCACTGGTTTGTAACATTAACTATTTTTATATAATAAATTATCTTTACTTTACTGCTGAATACCTACCTACTGTACCCTGAATAGTCGTCAAGGTTGCTTAGAACTATCACCATCATTTTTAACCACAGAACAAGTAGGAGGCGATGCCGAAATGGTTACGTACAAGAAACCACTACCGCCAATACCAACGGAAGATGAACCAACATCATCTTCAATTAGATCTTCGCTTGAGATTTTTTTTAGTAAATATTATCTTTAATATTCCGCATTTTTCAATGCATAAAACCTCTGGAGTAACCTTTCATTATAGTCATATAGATTCCTTAGCTGTATGTAAAAGTCTATTTATCCTTATACTTGCAGCGCCCCGCGGTTTCTCCCGCGTTAAGTTTATTGAACTTTTATACTTACTTTGCACCCCCGTTTTACCCTCTTAAGGTATGATTTGTAGAAAGTACTTTTAAGATTTATAATAACTTCGCACGCTTTAGGATATGAATTTAAAAAAATAAAAAATCCTTTCTTAGTGCTACTTTAATCGTATGTCATAAAAGGAACCTATGTGCAAGTGTGTAGATATAAAAACTTTGTGTCACGGTGTTTGTCCTGTATAAACTTCAAAACTACTGAACCGATTTGAATCAACTTTTACACACTGTTTGTAGTTTGAACTAACTTGAAGGATACAATAGTTTATTTCTTGATTTATACTCGCGATATATTTTTAAAATTACAAATGATTTATTTTTTATAATAATAATAAATTCTCACAACACTTTTAACATTGACCTGACTACATGGTAGGTCACTTAAAGCACTTGTGTTACAGACGCCAGACAACAGAAGAATGACAAATATACTACTTAAATACATATATTTAACACCCAGACACAGAACAAAAAAATATTATATAACAAACTATAATTATCTGCGAGTGGCGGGAGATTCTTACAGAAGGCGATGAAAGGTAATTAAATAAGTATCCAATACTACTAATATAACAATCACACTGTAAAGGGATTAACAGGATACATTTTACTTTGTACCTGGACCAGGTCGAGACGTGCAAATACCAAGACTTTCACATACAGATGAGGATTTAAATATTTTAGATTAAAATACTCGATTAGCTAACTTTACAGGATAATATATTACAAATATATCTATCTTAGTGTACCTTACCCTCTTAGTTCCAATCGCTTTTTACATCGAAAGAATGCGAAGACGCTTTTTGCGATAAGGCCGTCAATTCTACTTTGTAATTTGTATTTTGTTTACTTGTATTTTAATGTCTCGGTGTATAATAGACAATGTTATCTATACTAATATTATCGAGAGGAAAAATGTGATTGTTTTAAACGGTATAACTCACAAACTACTTGACCTATTTCAAATAAAAAAATATAAGTACTTAGGTACTTATATTTTTTTATCTAAACAGGATTTGTATTTTTGTACGTTTGTAACAAATAAATTCAAAACAAGGTGAATATTACATTATTAGCAAGTAACATAGGTATAATTACGCGAGTGAAGCCGCGAAGCGCTGCTTGTGTTATTTTAAATTAGCAGCCCAGTAGCTTCGTCAGGGTAAAATCCGGTCCGGTAAAATTGAATCCCGTTGATCAATTTACCGCGGAAGATTAAATTCTGTTTTTAGATCTCTAAGCAATAAACTACCTACACCTACATAGGCAGTGTATATTTTACACACACTATCCAATAGCGATGATACCGTGCTATCCAATGTACTAAAACTTCTCACATATTCTGTTCTCATCCCATGCTCTTACTTTAAGTATCCAAATTAATAATAATAATCTACCCTAATAACCGTGAACGTAAGTTCTTTCAACATAAAATGCAAGTCATAACTCATTAATGCCTAACAAACAATATTTTCAGTTTTGACCCCAACGCTAATTTCCGGTTGCGCCTAAACGTCTGGGCTCCGCGACCTCGACTCGTGACCTCCCGCTTTAAATGCAAGAACCGATAAAACTAGCTCGATAACCTTTACACTACCGAACGATATATATCAAGGAAAAAAACTAAAATGTCAGAAATCTGGCTTGATGACGGCGGTGTCTGCACCGCTGTTGAATTGTTTTGTATGAACCTCGTGCCGGCTGGTCTACACAGAGGTTCTATATATGCCTCTCCCCGTCTCCTTCTATAAATACAAACACTTAATACACATTCTCATTTTTATCACACCATTCTCGCCCATGAAATCGTGCAGTTTCTGCCTCTCGGGCGATAATCGACAGCACTAGTGCGGCCGCGTTCACTCAGTCCTCTTTGGCAAAACACAACTTAGCTCTCCCCCACAAATACCAACCGAGTCTAGGTCGAGCTAAGAGGCGCCCTCAGGTGATCGACATCGATCCCGGTCAGATCTTAGAAAACGCAGATACAAACAGCCGTGGGTTGCTCAATAATGAGCGGCTTAGTACCCCTCCTCCCCACACCACCATATGATGGCGCGGTTGGGGTAGCGGTTGGTTAGGTTGGTTATAGTTCTCCTGAAAAGAAGCTCAGACGTCCATTGCAAAACCCTATATGCCAGTCATAATATATTAAAGAATCGTTACATTATAGTGTTTGTAGTATAGTGATGTGACATATTATCCTCAAGTCCTTGACATTTAATGGTAACATATCACATTAGGACCACGCTAGTGATATCCTTGTGATAACACGAGCATCTATAGGCTGCTGTGACGCTTACAATAAAGCAGACCCGATATGCTTGTTTGTCGACTTAGTCTAATAAAAAAAGATAAACTTTCAAAAGACAACAATTTAAATAATACAATAATATTGTACCTATGTATTACATATTTATTACGTTAATTGATTCTTAATGTTAAGAATATGATTAATCTGTTTTTATTAATGACTATCATTATTTAATTATTAACTATTATTATTCTGCGTTTTCCTTTTAATTGTTGCAGTGCAGGCTGTAGATCGTGTTCATTTATATACTTTTAGTGCGGAGACCTCGATTATAGGAATATTTTATTTACTTCAGAGTATATAATAATGCTGTATTAAACCTTTACTTGTGTTACAGAAATAAATTTATTTTCATGAAATTATTATTTAAACATAAGCTGAATTTATCATTACAAATAGCCAAGTCCTTAATCTAGGTTGATTCGACTACGTTAAGGAACTTATATTGATAGATGGTGGAATTATTCTAGTTTTTTTTTGCAGGTTATTATCTAGTAGTTACTAAGTTCAAAAACCCGTTGGGTCGCCAGCTGACTACTTTTAAAGTTGGCCTCTCAATGACCTATTTGTTGAAATATGGCTCTAAAACCTCATATGGCACTGATAGTTATGTAGAGTTATAAGAGGTCATCGGTCATTTGAGTAAAATTATTAGTAATAAATCTATTTATATATATATAGAAAACACTATTTTGACGATTTCGCGTTCATTACTCATAATTATTGGTACCATCTTCTCTATTGTAATTGGAATGTTTTTTATAATTTCAATAGCCTCGCGAATCAACCGGGGAATAAAAGTGTTCCTTCGCTTCCCCAATTAGGGGATTGTGAAACCTGATGCAGTGGTTGGATTAATTCCACGATTAATTCCATTCCTCTCATTAAAAATCTAAAATAAATAAAAGTTGGTGTAGGTAGTCATTGTAACTTTCTGAACCAAACACATCTTTTGTCAATAATGAAAACGGTTGCGAAAGGTAACAGAACTTCGAATTAAAAATTTAAAAGTGAAATAAACCGTAAATATCTCAAAAAGTAGTTTCATTATTTAATATTTTTTATCATTGTACGATCTCTTTGTGTTCTTGAGAAAAGTTGCTTGCCGCAAGGTAACCGAAACGTCGAACAAAATATGTAAAGGGTTAAATAAACCGCGTTTGGAGCTGTCAAAAGAAAAGTTGTATTTAAAAAATATGTATAACGACTCATTGTCCAGCATTTCGCTGACTTACTCATCCATGTTAAGACGTCGGACACTGCTGACATTTGGTTAATATTTTCCATACAGATAATAAAAATTTTTTGTATGAACTCAAATCACTATTTTCAAATCAATGTTAAACAGCATAATAGAATTATAAATGTAACAATTAATGAAATTAAAAAAGGAATAGTTCAAGAATTTAATAATATAATTTAAAGTCGGCGGACCTACTGGCGCTGATGGTCGTGTTTCTATCCTATGCGCCAAGAGCCATGGGTTCGATCACCAACCCAGACTGGCATTTATTTGATGATATTTGTGTTTTTTTTGTTGTATTAAAAATACATATTACGTATTATATTTGGAATTGCTCTGTTGTATTTAAGCGATTTCCTTCGAAGTCAGGTCGATGTATGAGATGATGTGTAAATATCATTAATATTAGTCATACAAAATACCCATATTTTATCAAATAAACGTGAAGAAAAACTGTAACTTCAACTTTGAATCACTCAAAAACACACCTACATCAAATTTATAAATGTCTATTTGGCCTTTTCTAAAAAAAGTGTGAAAATAATGTCTTGGGTGACTTTTGAAAGATGATTTTAAATGAGCCATTTTTATGTGCAATTATAAGCAATGTTGAGCAATACTTTGGCATGATTCATAGAAAGCAGACGTGTTTGGTACCAATGTTCACTGACTAGGTAAGTATTTACTGAATAATTGAAAAACATAAATTATGATTGATTCAAGTCAGGATTGTAATGTTTTGAAATGATATATACATATAATTATTATTAAATAAATTTTACCCCGTTTTAAAGTCATTATGCGGCCGGATGAATGAAAAGATAACACAATTAAAGTTAATTTGGACGAAAAGGTATTACTTTTATATAAAACTAGCGGCACCTCATGGTTTTACCCGCATTAAGCTGTAGAACAAACAGAGTATCATTTTTGTTCCGCTGTTATTGTTCCTAGTCCATTTATTTGAAATAACTTCGGAAATCAAAGAATTGTCATGCTCACTTTGCTTTATACTCATTATTTTACTTTGATTATCGAACAAATATTTTACAAGTGTTTCATGACTTTCAATGAAGAACCTTTACACTGAATTTCATTCGAATAACTTAAGAAACAGCAAAGTTTCATACTAACCCCTTTAGGGGGTGAATTTCCGAAAATTCTTTCTTACTGCTCCCCACTTTATAAAATGAACTCCTGTGCAAAATTTCAAGTTCATAACCCTTATTGTTTAGGCACTGTGTTGATATGCCAATTAGCTTCTCCTTTTACATCTATAGATAATGCAGAATCTCGCAAGTATTGTTAAGATCTGAAAATGCAATGAAATATCCCATTGAGTCCGTCAGTCCGTTGATTGTTTAGATTATGTAATCAATACGTATTACACTCCCAACATTAAAGTAAACAATTATTGTAAGCGTCAGCCAGCATCTTCAACCGATATCAAGTAGCGCTCCACCTAGGTTTCATTCATAATATTTAGCATCCAATTACGCGTTAATTAAGGCATTAAATTTGTTCGTTGACCAAATTCAGGTACAAAAAACAACAGATCAGCATACTCAATCTTTAAACATTTACAATCCATCTTGAACTTTATAAATTGCATTTAAAATTTTGTCAGATTTGTGTAGGTGTGTTCTGTAGCTTTGTGAACGATGCTATCAAGATTTAATTCTTTTAGAATAACACGTTATAACCTGCACAACAACTGGAGTTAGACTAGCTGTATTGTTTCAGCTATTAGAGCTTACAAGTGGAAAAGCATGAATCTATTTAAACAGATTCGAAAAACAATTTTTACATTCGCCCACTTTCTATTGTAATGCGACAAAGACATTTCTGCCATTACAAAGTTAAACCTTGTAACAGACTTTTTATCTATGTTTTACAAGGCTTAACTCTGTAACGGCAGAAAATATACCCCGGTTCCGTAAAAAAAACCTTGATCATCTGTTACAACCTCAAGTCAAGCGAGAGCCTTGTGGGAAAATTAACGCAGTAGAAGATTCATTCTACATAACTCCAAAGATTTCGTGCCTAAACCACGAGGATTAGTACCGTGATTCACCCGCATTAAACAAACAGTTATATTTTTTAAGTGTAAATATCCTATTACATGTTAATAGACTCTTAATGTTTTAAAGAATTTTAGCAAAAACTTGAAATTGACTATGATGACTATTTGCCATTGGCCTAGTATCTTTATTACATATCTACTTTTTTTATAGCCTGGTTACACTGGGAAATTTAGCCTCCGCATGAGCGCACAAATTATGTCATATTTCAGCTAATTTACGTCAATTATTTAACAACTTAAACACATTTTTTTGTTATGTATGACCGACTCAGTGGGGGGCTTTATTTCAATGTACGTTTAGCCTCTAAAGTAAATATTTGAAGACACCACGCCTTTATTTGCCTAAAAACGAATGTTTTATGCATTTGTTCCTATGTGAGCAACTGAAACGTTTTTCATGTGATAATAAGAATCGAATACGCTATTAGAGTATTCAAATGATAGATATATTTATAATTTAGTGACGGTAACATAATTTGAATCAAACCATACACTTCATAATTTTGCTGGGCTCAACTTATCAATTAAATATTTGGTAAAATGTACAACTAGCAACATTGTTTTTGAATATTGTAAACTAATACTTTCTGTGTATTATTTTTTGACTATTGGTCTTACTCCATTGTATTATTTATTAGAAGGAAGTATAATAAGTTTCAGCGTAATTATTTTGTTTTAAAATTTGTAGGTTTTAATGAAAGGCAAGCACAGTGTAGTATGTAGACAGACGACCTGATTAAAACCGCAAGATCGTGCTGGGCGCCGCAGGCCGCAGGCCGGTCCTATTGGAGATCAATTGGAAAGGCCTATATCCATCAGTAGCCGTCCTATGGCTAATATAATAATGATATTTAATACAGGTTAAATTTATTTCACAACTGTATCAATTTCCTGAATGTTGGTTATATGGTTAGTAAAAGTCATGAACTAGATCGTGGCCCGACTGTGCTGACTCATTTTAATTTTTGCGCCGAGTACCTATTTACAAATTTAAAAAAAAAACTTTAGTACATATGCTAGTAAAACTCATCAAACATAGAATATGTGTGAACATTAGCAAGAAGCTGTTATTACATAGTACCGGTTGTATGGAACCTGCATCCAGCGCGATTCTTCGGTCTTAGTCAAATCGTCTATTCACCTTGTGGATGGGCTTCCTACGGGTGCGTTTACCAGCTCGTAGTCTCTATTGCAGAATCTCTGTCGACCGTCAAGTCGCCGGATTATGTCTGTAATTTTGGTTCTTTTATAGACTTCCTCATTCCTAGTTAGATCGAGCTAAGAGATTTTGATAATTGGGCGGCGACGGCGCATTGGGTGATTTTGATAATAAGGCCTAGGACACGTTTCATTTCCCTAAGTCATCGCTGGTAACACACATCGATCGAAAGCTTTGGATTTGGAACACTGAGCTATGTCAGACCAAAAAATGTTTCGCAGCTTTCTTAATCCCGCTCAGTCATGTTGGATTCGGAGATGGAACTCTTTCATTCCTCTAATAGCAATTAATTAGACACATATTACATTTTTATGAATACAAGTGACATCTACATGAATATTGCTTTCTTTCGATTTCTAACAATTTTGATGTACAACATGGGATACTGTACAAAATGGGAGTGATATTGCAGGTATCCATAGGCTAAGGTACAAATCAGGCTGGTACCCAACTTTAATCATTGCAATCGTTCGAAAGTCAATTTTTAACTTGAGCTGTATCGGTTTTTGTTTAGCATAATAGGAATTCGACCTACAATTTTATTTTGATCGTATTCTTATTTTTTATTAGGTTGTTAATTTTGCATCGTTGACTTCTTCTAAAAACAACTTATGATCCGGATTAGTTACCTCGCAAGGAAACTAACACCAGTCTTTTTAACAAAACTTGGTAACAAAACTCAGGCACCCGTTCGGGGCGGACCGGCTAATGCAGAAGGCGGATAACGGAGATTACATTTTTTTATTTTGTTTTCTATTAACTATTCTCTGTGCAATTAGTTTGACCTTTTCCGATACATCCAACAATTATCTATTTCCTAAAAGATAATTGTTAAATTTTATTATATAATAGATAATCACATATGTCAACGGGTGTAGTGCATTTATTTATTGAACTTTATTGCACAAAATATTACAAAATGTACAAATGGCGGACTTAATGCCAGTTGGCATTATCTCCCAGTCAACCATTACACGAAACAGAAAATAAATATAGTGGTGCAGACAATATATATATACAAAATAGATAAACATTACATACATATTAGTATAAATAAGCGCGATAAATACATATGATATAAAAAAAAGGATTTACAGAAAAAGGATTATAAAATTAGAGAGGCAGCATCAGTAAATAAAGTATGAAAAAAGCGTTTCAGAATATTTTTTTTTGGGGATTGCTTAATATTCAACGGAAGTTCATTCCAGAGTCGCATAGCTGTCACTGTAAATGAGTCAAAAAACTAGAGTGATGAGAAGGAGTTAAGAGTGAGAGAGTGTTAGAAGAACGGAGATTACGTTCGTGAGAGGAAGATACGAATTGGAATCTTTAAGTAAGTTGGTGTGGTGCGTACGGGTCAAAAAGTAGTTGCTAAGGTTAAAATACAAAAAACCTGCACAAATGTTATGATCTCCTTTTTCGTATTTCCATTGTATTTTAAATCACTTTATATATTTGTGATAACTGCGTAGAAAAACGTTCTGTAGTTTTGAGTTTGTCGCAAATAGGCAGACGGACTTCGCACTGTAAGACTTTGTATTAAATAAATTTACACAACACATCATACATAGATCTGGTTCCAAGTTAAATAGCTTAAGTAACGTTTGACGCTTAAGCACTTGTGTTACGAAAATTAAACAATAGTCACAAATATAATCCTTAGACACATAGTTAAAATTATTATATAATTAACACAAATATTCATCATAAACATGTATGTCCTGGGTGTGAATTGAACCCACGACCCTTGGTGCACAAGAAAGGGACACTTCCGAATACAACATCATGCCTGTCAATAATAAAATAATATGTAATGATTTACAGTCATTTTTTCTGAGAAACTTTTTTGTGAAACCAGTTGTTGATCCAAATAAAAGAAAAGAATAATAATGAGAAGATGACAGTTGAATGTGCTAACTACATTTCATCATCATTACCGCTATAGCAAGTCCGCTTATGGACAAAGACCTCCCTAAGAAAGGGGGGATTTTGCTCATAATTGCCGCGCTGGGCAAGCGTGTTGGCAATCGTAGAGCGCAGCTTTCGCGTAGGGGATGCTGCTGCCCATCTCCATCCTGAGCATTTGAGCTACACTATTTTAGACGGATATACCGCCATCTGTCGGTTCTGGTACCTTAGTCTTTAATGACTTACAATGTACAACGTGGAAAACACGCGTCATAAATATTCAATGCTGCGAAGCCGGGAATTGTTCTTTAATTAGGCTCGCTATGTTTAGTATTCCGATACTAATTACTATTATCAATTAATTCAGACAACATCTGATACATAGACCTGACACTGCAAAAAGTAGTGTAATATATTACTTTATTACATACGTATTATATAAGAGGCCACAGAAAAACAGAAACGTTCATCCCATAAAGGTTTGTCCTGGGTGGGATTGAACATTTTGGAGCCCATTTACATGAGGTATGAGGTAGTCCTCATACATAGGCCATCTGTATACCTCACTCTACTGGCTATTTTCACCGCCAAATAGCATTTATGGAGGCAGTGAAATTACTTGGTAATTTTTAATAAGAAAAAGCCCGATGAAATTATATTTATTATTGCAAAATTAATTATTACATAAGGATAGATGATTGTTATCGTGCCAAAACGTCTGAAAACAGTTATTTTACCAACTTTTATATAAAATCGCTTACGCTAT
Source organism: Heortia vitessoides (assembly GCA_020976665.1). NCBI lineage: Eukaryota > Metazoa > Arthropoda > Insecta > Lepidoptera > Crambidae > Heortia > Heortia vitessoides. The sequence continues at coordinate 11,273,401 of JACJUM010002929.1, forward strand.
CTGGTCGCTTAAACTACGTTTTTTTAATTTGATTTTGATACAGTTATATATAAAAAAAGAGATAATTCGAAAAAAATTAGGACGTACAACGACGTTGTCACAAGCATATTTTTATGCTCTTAAAATTAACGCAAACACTGGTTAAACTTATAAGTGATAGGTTAAATTAATTTACTACATAATTGTATATCTCAAAAAGATCGACAAATAAGTATAGTAGGTATATATTTACTTTTTAAGTATAATGAACAGTAACTATTGTTATATTTTACAAAAAGAATATAGGTTATTTACCAAGCTTTTTTATACAATACTGTATTATTTCTTATCCAATTAAATATATTACGTATATCGGATATTTTATTTAGATCAAGATAGTCCCTTACATTTGCATTTAAAAAAATGCATATCTTAGAAGATACCTGGCATTTAAAAAGCGGAAGCAACGTGCCTTACCTTATGCCTTACCCTATATTAATACTCGTATCTTAATTACTCCCATGCAAAGCCGAGGCAGGTAGCTAGTATTAACATATCGACGGTTATCTGTGCCGGTTTACTAGAAGAACAAAAAAGAAAACAAAAACAATTAATTCGTTATAACTTTACTATTTGAAAAGTTTTTTTTAATAATGTTTATGCTGCTTTTATCATAAGTTATTGAAATTGATACATCTTTTACTCAAAACTATTATCAACAATTCAGAAATAAATAAATACAAAAATGTTTGCCTGTATGTCCCTTACGTCAACGGATTTCTGATTGTTAATATTCATAACACAAGTGCTTTAAGCGAATTATTTATTTTGTTGGTGAAGGTTTTATTAATTTACGCAGTAAATAGAAAAATCTGAAACTGAAAAAGAACGATAATATATTATTGGTAATCTCCGTTACTTCTTTAAACTCAACTCTTAATATACTTTATTAAAGGAGATCATTCCAGCACTTTTAAACAATAGTATATCCGAAATAGGAAGAACAAAACTGATAGATAATATTGATGACTTTGATGACCCAAGAGTCCTCTAACAGATAGCTTATCTTAACCTAGGCTGCCGGCTGCAGAGGAGTCATAAAATCAAGATTACTCCAAGTTCATTTCACGACCTGAAAGAACTAGAAAGAATCCAGCTGGTGGTGATAAGTTTAACAATTTATCGTCATCATATCAGCCGCAGAACTTCCATCGTTGAACACGATCCCCTCCGCCTAAAGGCAGCTAGGAAGGGAGATTTTAGCCTTTAACTCTCCGCGCCAGGCATTCATGGCGACAATCGAAGAGACCATATTTCAGATGGATAAGACGGATCCGATGGCGTAGATAGTAGTGAGTTACAAGGGTCGTTGGATCAATTCCCACCTAGGACAAATTTTATATAGTGGACATTTCCTATTTTTCTGTATCTGGGTGTTAGAATCTGTTTTTAAGTATTATATTTGTGATCTTTCTGTTATCCGATGTCCGTAACACAAGTGATTTAAGCGACCTATTTCGGAGTCAGGTGTGCAAATTTATGCACTGCCATCTGATAGTTCCTTTTACAACACCTGGTACAGAGTGAAGTTAACATTAAGGTCAACATTCAGTAATTAGTGTTAATGGGCCTCTTCCGGCGTCAACGCGCTAATAAACCTTTGTTTTAGAGCTAGTGGTTACAGCAATTCAATCCCAGGCAGTTTATGATGAATATAAACTATAACAATGCAAATGCTTTAGAGGTGTACGCATTAAACAATGATTGTTTAAATTTATTATCATCATCATTATAGCTACCGTAAGACATCCCGTGCTGTACTTGCCTCCCCAATATAAAGGGGAATTTTCCCATAATTGCGACGCTGGGCAAGCGTAGTAGCAATCGCAGAGCGAAACTTCGCGTTGGAAATTCTACTGCCCATCCCCGCCCTGTTGCATTTGAGCTACGCTGTTAGGGGTAGATATACTGGCATCTGCTGCGGTACCTCAATCGTCTTTGACGTCACCTGGTACAAGGGGAGGTACTATTCTACTCTGCCGGTACCCCTCTGCTACACTTTTATTTTATACTTACATTTTTGTTTTTTAAATTAGCCTATATATTATTTAGCCTATATATTTATTAGCCTATATATTAATTTAAATTAGCATGTAAAATTTGATCTAGTAAATATTTTTCATTACTAGCTAAGTAATCCACAAACAAATTTATCCTGAAACGCTGTCTCCGTACTTTATTTACTGATGCTGCTTCTCTAACTTTATAACCCTATTTCTGATGTACGTATCATATGCATTTATTGCGTTTAATTATACAAATATGTATGCCTATATTTTTTTCTGTTTTGTGTAATGGTTGACTGGGAGATAATGCCATCTGGCATTAAGTCCGCCATTTGTACATTTTGTAACATTTTGTGCAATAAAGTTAAATAAATAAATAAATAAACATTTCTATAATATGTTATTGAAATAACGTTATTTTTAAATCTATTCATCGGTAAGCCATTATATAGTGGGCACTTCCTTTTAATCCTTCTGAACTTGAAAGTTCAAATGGGTTTACCTATGTGTCATCATCTTTGTTAAAGCTTACGTAAAAAGTCTACTGCTGGATATAGGCCCCTAGAAGGGAGAAAAGCAAAAAGGGGGAATTTTGGCCATAATTGCCGCGCTAGGCTGGAGCGGTGACGATCACAGTGCGTAGCTTCGCGATGGAAATGCCGCTACTCGTTCTCGCCATTTCAGCTTCGCTGTTTTTTAAAGGATATGGTGGTATATCAGAACAAACACAAAAATCAGCATATAAATATTTGTCTTCGGTGGGGATCAGACCTACGGTACAGTGTGCCTTTGGTGCAAAAGATAGGATCGCTACCGTTTGCGCCATCGGGGCCGTCAAATATAGGTGGTAAAAAAAATGAAGGTTTTGAATATCACGTGTAATCATGTCGCAACGTCTATAAAAGCTGTTTTTTACTGTGCCCTACGTAAACCATAAACTAAAAAAAAATAATAATCACCAAGTCAAGATTGCCAGTTGGGACTTAGGGTAGCTCGATTCCCGCCTAGGATTCGACACACAACAATATTTTGTTTTTGTTGTATTTTGCTGGTAGCGGTATTTTCGTCGCATCCATGTCACAAGAGAAAAAATTTCAAATATTTAAAATTGTATTGCATACATCAATTAAGGTAAAAGCCCTAGTGATTTCTATTTACTTTCCTAACAAAATGTTTATGCATCCTCAATATTCATAAAACGAAAACATCGATAAAAAGTGCAGCAGTAAAACAAATTACATTAGGTAACTCTCTCTTTCATCTATTTCTACGGATAAACAGCAGTGTTTGCATTGCTGTGTTTTGGTTCGAAGGGGGAGAGAGGCAGGGAGAGAAAAGGAGTGCAATTACTAAGTAATGTGATATAATATGTTCAAGTCACAAGTTCGGCAATGCGGTAGTGTTATCCTTGTGATATTACGAGTGTTTATAAGCTGCGTTGACGCTTACTATCACGCAAGCTGTATGGTTGTTTGTCAAAGAATTCCAAAAAAAGCATTTACATAAGCAATATATAATATATTTTATTACATTGTTTAATGCATTTCAAGTATAAAATTTAGTAGCATTCGTATTTTAAATTATTCACGAGCGATGTCCGCAACTGTGTCCAGATTTAACGTTGACCTGTTTTAAACAGAAATACTTACTTGAATAATCCATTATTTAAACGTGTTTGATGGCGCCAGAATTCACCTGAGTTCAAGATTCGAATGATCGATTTACGATTGTTGAATTCCTAAACGTAATACTGACTCTAGCACAAAAAAAGCAAGTGAACTTTTGGCGCGGTTTTCAAATTAATGCAACTACGTGCACGGCATTTTATGTCAAAAACTAACTTAAATTTGTAACTATTATTATTAAAATAATATTAAGAATCATGAAAATTTTACTAAATCTAGTCGGATTCTACAATTATAAAAAACATGTGTCTCATTATATTTTCGTTTTTTGACACTTAATGCTGCAAAACACAAAAGTCATTTTTTTCATAACAAAACTACTTTCTTTACTACTTTAAAACGTGGTTTATTTACCTTTTTACGTTTTTAATTATTGCAACCGTAACAGAAGTATTATGAATAGTATCACGCGTAAATATTAGAAAGTATTATACATATTGTAAAGCTATTTTATATGGAAGGTACACAGTAGATTAGTAGATACTTCTCCCTGTTTCAAGTATCGTAAGAAGCGACTAAGATACCAGAACTGACAGACGGCTACATCTACCCGAAGTAATAAAAAGACGGATATACTCGTATCTACCCGAAACGCCCTACTCCGAATGTTACATGCGGGTATGAGTAACAGTATTCTCGTTTTATTTCCATTTTTGCCTATTGGTAGCCCTCCTATCTTCAGCTTTGGACGTTCAACGGCTGCTGCTGCTAATTACGACGATGAATGCTCCTACAAGCCAAGACACATAATCAAGCATCTTTTAGTTTAATCAGATTACTCATTAGTGACGTGCCCTTGTTTTTTAGCGCAGTTATGATTTGTTTTAGATGGACAAGCGAATTGCCTCGGTTTCGTTCGTAACAAATAATCATCACATACATTTAACACGCACTCACACAGATACATCGCTCTCTACGTGTGGTTACACAAAAATAATACAATTATAAATATGTTGGTAATCTAATGATTTTTTGAAGATACTTATATATATATATTTATGACTAAATTGAAATTAGACACATTAAACTATAATTCCAGATAAAAACTATCAACTTCCAATAAACGCTGAGACATGTATTCAATAAAACGTTATATGCGCTTACTTTTTATTAAAATCTTGTTTATAAAAAATAATCTATACAAACTTGCAACCCCGATTTCGACCCTTTAGGGTAAATATAGTTTTTAAATTCCTTCATAATGCGCGTTCATATTCAAAATTGAAACAATTGTTCAAATATATCGTTTCTACCATTAACGGTTACGGATGTTCGCAAGTCAGTGGGATTTTTTTTATATATTATGAAGTCAGCAAACAAGCATACGGTCCGCTTGATGGTAAACGTGATCGCAACCTATAGACGCTTGTGTCATCACAAAGATATCACTTGCGTATCGCTAACTTTGTGTACTGAAGATACTATGTCACATTTACACAGTAATTTCACTGCCTTCCAACCTTTTAAACCGGAACACAGCAATGCGTACACTGTTATATGGCGGTAGAAATAGGTGAGAGTGAGGTACCAATTCAGAAGACCTTTTGTATGAGGTTTACGTCTGTGACTTCTCCTTTTATATAAATGGATTGATTGATTGTCCACAACTTTTTTAAGTCACTAAAATCAAAATCCGTTGCGTAGTTTTAAAGATCTAAGCGTAAATAATAATCATTATCGTTAAATCATACATAGTCCTCGCCAAATAATCTCCCATAGGACCGGTTGTATTTGGCCTGTGTCCAGCGCGATCCTGCGGTTTTAGTCAGATCGTCGGTCCATCTTGCGGGTGGACCAACGCTGCGCTTGCCGGTACGTGGTCTCCTTTCCAGAACCTTACGACTCTATCGGCCATCGGTTCTGCGTACTAAATGCCCTGCCCACTGCCATTTCAACTTACTAATCCGCCGGGCAACATCGGTAACTTTGATTCCGTTACGAATCTCCTCATTCCTGCTTTGATCGCGCAAAGTTACTTCGAGCATTGCTCTCTACATAACTCGTTGAGCTTCTTTCAGTTGGCCAATAAGACTAATGGTAAGAGACCATGTTTCGCGTACATATGGACAGATAAATAGCGAGAAGTGACTTTGTCATAATGAAAATTTTTATCATATCACTTTTGTAGTGATAGTTACTAATTAAACAAAGAAGACATATAATGTTACTAATCCTTTTCTTATTCGCTTTCATGAAAATTAAATATTTATTCTCTCTCCGCCACCAGTGTGCGTCACGATGCATGTGACGTCGGTCGCCAGTATCGTATTTCCTAACGTAATCCACTCAGTTAACCATAGAGATCTTGTGGGAGTAGACACAAACTTTAGCAAGGTAATCGAATAACCCTCGATCGATAAACCCATAAATAAAAATTATGAGGACGTTTGAAATGGTCTTATAGCGCAATTTACAGACACTCGTTTGATTTCATTATCTCGACGAGTAAGATAAATGATTATCTGGTAGAGTAAACACAGTCGCCTTATGTCACGCCGACAGGTTCGTAAATTTATTGTATCAGCAGTCAATTTAATCTTATTTAATAGCAATGTTAATACTAAATAATTATAATTGGTAACTTATCCTGTATTACCATAAACAAATGCTAATTAATTCGTGGAATTTAATGTTTGTGCTGCACCTATCTTCTTTTAAACTTTTGTTTTTATTAGACCAGGTGGACTAGGCGTAAAGTCCGCGTGACAGTCAGCATCAAAGCATCATATAGCCGCACGTAATATCACAATGATATCACTATAGCGTTGTCAAACTTGTGACCTGAAGATATTATGTCACATAACCCAGTCTTCTCACCTTTTAACCGGAACACAGCAATGCGAAATGCTTTTTGGTGGTAGAAATAAGGGACAGTGAGGTACCAACGCAGACGACCTTTGAATGAGGCCTATTTTGAATCCCCGGTAATCGTAGTCAGCAGGCTGGTTGTTAACCGAAACTTTAAACATGGAACTGTTTTTTAAAACATTATAAGTATTTTATATCTAAATAGAGAACGCATAAATGTTGAAGATTTTATGACAGTCGTCGAGTCGTTGGCGATGAATTTCTCATCAGCCTAAACTAGGTCGGTCTACTTCTTTCGACGCCATCATTCTGTTTTTTTAATGATTCTGTTAATTACAGTCAATTTAATTTAGTCTTGACTATTGATGGTAGATCAGTTTTTAGGCTTGACTGCGATAGAAAACTTGTTTCGATTTGTAACTTTTTTCATGATTGAACTAAGAATAGTTTAGCATTTCTTTTTACTTTAATAAAATGGTTGTTTAGGTGAAATCAATTAAAAGACTCTGATTACAATATGAAGTATTTGGTAAAATAACTAAATTTGCCAAAAGAGGTCAGAAAGCGAAAAAGGGATAATAATATATATGCTTTAATAGTTGTTTTTAGTAATAAACAAATACAAAATCTCTTAGTATATCTCCGAAATGAGTAGATTAAAGCACTTGTTTTACGGATATTTGAAAACACGGAGTTATAAATTTAATACTTAAATACATTTATACAACCACCCAGACACAATACAAATGGATCGGGGGTAAAACACATGCCCCTTGACTATAAGATTTTCTAACTATGATTGTGCCATCGGGAACATTAAGACTTTATCTATGTGAAGTCCGATGTGAAGTCACGCAACAATAAAACAAAATATTACAAATAAATTACACAATAGTAAGTAGTAATCCATTATTAAATAATAATTCCGAATATGTCCTTCTATCTGTTCTTTTCGCCATGTGAAAACTGTAAAAAGATATAGGCCCGTTTTGTTCCGGGAAAATTCCAGTAGGGCGTGACATAAAGGGAAGCCCATGCCGGCGAAGTCACGAGTAAAACTAGTATCTAACTAAATAATATAAAATAACTTAATAAGTTCTTTTAACGCTCGTCTAAGTTGACTAGTCTGCAACCAAACAAGCAACACATGCCGCGGTTTCATTCCGTGATCCACAAGATAAGAGCGTGCAAGAAGAACTGGTGGTGATAAAGATCCCATACCACGACTTAGTGTTATTGGAATTTTGTTTCACCGTTATCAGTGATGGGGCTAACAAGTGGCCTGCAAGCTAATGGAGGTACAAGACTTATCATGAGAATCCAGCAGGTTCACGCTCTGTGTAGGTTCATTCTTATAAATACACGCGCTTAAACTATCATATCTGATGGCATGTGTCTATACTTGGCTTTATTGAGTGATTCTCCATACATCTACTAAAAACAACATATAATTATACAATAAAGTATGTAGTGATTCAGTTGTCATTATTATACATATTTTATACTTTATACAAGTATTAAATTTTCAATTAAAAGGAAATAGTAACGTGTGCTTCATTCAGAATAAAATAAGTTAGTAAAAACATTTTTTTGTACGTTTGCGATCCGACAGGTGGGGGTATATCCGAAACAACTTAGCTTAAACGCAACTGGGCGAGATTGCCACCGTGTCTATTAAACGCGGCAATTACAGTGAGATTCCTACGTCCGTAACGTGAGCCTCCATCACAATCTCGATCTTCCCACGATTCGCGAGTTCATGAAAGAAGCATCGCGCCGCTTCCTCGACGGGGCCTCAAATCACACTAACCCCTTAATTTCCAAGTCCGCGAAATACGTCGCTAGGAAAAACGTCCACGTCCGATCTCGTAGACCGCGTAACGTCTTAGACGACCCTCCCGACAAAATAACCGCGAAACTCGCAGCCCTTTCTCGCCCTCTCACTGGCACAACTCAACCACTGACACTCCACATGCACTCGTATAACAGAGCAGTACACCGCGTTCGCCGGCGAACGCGTGAAGTCCCTGCCCCTACGAGCGATAACCGACAGCCCTAGGGCTGTCGGGCTCAATCTGTCCGTCCTCTTTTGTTTTAATTTAATTCATTCATAGTAAATTCAACCCCAACGACGGCGACCGAGCCTAGGTCGAGCCTCTAGAGACACCCTCGGTCTCGCCGTCGGTCCCGCTCAAATCCCGCGAGCCATTGCGGGCGCGACCGCGCTAAACGCGCGGTCGCGGCCGCGGGGCACGCAGGGTTATTACGGGCATCGGACCTCTCATCTATAAGAGGCCCCGCCCTCTTTTTCGGTGGCGCTGGAATTGACGCCTGAGTAGTCCAGCACTAGGTTCGTCCGAAAAAAAAAAAAAAAAAAAAAGTGAGATTCCCCTTTCTTTGGGAGGCCTATTTCCACCATTTTACTAATAAAGGAGTGATTTATGTCTATGATTCATTAAAGCAAAGGCAAAGATTGCACTTAAGAGACCTAGGTTAATTTTAGTTCCGATAAAGAACCGGATAGAATAAAGAGGATTTCCCTCTACATACACACAACCTGGTCACTCCCTCTTTATAATAATACTGGCCATGCCTACTTAGTACAAATAAAAAAAATATTTTTATTTTTTATCCGTTTGCGTACGTTAGTGAAACGATAAATTGATGATTTTTTCCGATATTTTCAACAAGCATAAAAAATCTATAATATAATAATAAAATATCGGAAAAATCACCCAACTTTCACTAAACATTGGAATGTCGACCTAACCTTTATCATAAAACTATGGATCCTTAGTAGAAAAATATACAAAAATTTGTTTGTCCGTTGACCTTCATAGAAACCGAAAAATACTGCACTGGATTTACTTTTTTATTTTGTTCGTGATACAAGAATATAGAAAACATTTCAATAATAAATATACACTTGTAATCGTAAACGTAATATTCCAAAGCTGTCAGTCAAGTGTAAGAACACAAATGAACGAACTCAAATAAATGTTCACGCTGGGATCGCTTAATTTACCTTTGAAAGGATTCACATTAACTCCAGAACGTTTTGTTTTATATATTTAACGAGTGTGGATACTGGCTACTATGCAATTTAAATAAATATTTATACTTAATACTAAACCCTGGATTCGTACGCTTGAAATCGTGATGATTTTTTTATCGAATACAAAAGCGCATGGTTCCTAATCTAGTAGGAAAAGATAACATAAAGTTTCGTAGATCATAATTATCTTAATGAAGAATATAAGAATCTGACCTACTTAGACGTCAATTCTAGCGCTACCGGAGGACTGCGCGAGGCCGCTCATTATGAAGCGAGCCAACGCCCGATAACCCACGTAGAATATGCTTATAATACGTAAATTGGAGTGATTCCGACGGCAGTCACTCGAGGGCGACTCTGACGCTGGACCTCGGCTCAGGTATCAGTCGTTGGGGATAGTAACGTAAATTGTTTGAAAGGAAAACTTAGTGAGCGCGACTGCATGCGTTTACTTTATTTATTGCAATTCCGAATAGGAGAGCTTTAAAATATTTCTTTGATGCAATTCCGCAGATGTCTAGATTTTGTGAACTTCACTTAACCCTGTGCTAAAGACATTAAATACTAAACACTAAGGTAAATAAGGCCAGGTGATGCGGATTTTAGTGATTGCTTTGAAAAGGGAGTGATAGGGGGTTTTCCAATAATCTTAAGCCTGCTACTGGCCTTAAGCGCCTCGCCTGTGATCTCAATAAAGCCCCTTACCCTTCACCCTTGTCTGAATAATCGATTTGCCGAATTCTGTTGAAGATTTTTTATACGTCCTTAATATAAGTGCCTAAACTGAGTACATAATCATCAAGTAAAGTATTGTATGCTATGTACATTTTTGCTAGATTTATTTTCAAAAGATTGACTTTAAACAAAGGTCGGTTGCATTCGTACCTTCCCTTCTGACCGCCAAACAAAAATGTTTGCATTGCTGCATGTTGGTTTGAAGGGTGAGAGTGGCAGTGAAATTTCTGTGTAATGTTGAATATCTTGAAGGTTGGGGTAACGCGCTATTGCTATCCTCATGATAATACGACTGCCATGGATTACCAGAGGTGTAGACTAGTAGGTACCTCCCTCTATATCAAGTGTCGTAAAAAGCGACTTAAGTACCTGAACCGCCGCCATCTGTCGGTTCTCATACCGCCAAGGGAAAGTTTATGTCCAACAATGGACTTTCTAAGGCTGATATGGTGCATACGAGCGTCTATAGGCACACCGCCACAGCTATGTGCTGGACCGTGCGCTTATTTGTCGACTTAGTTAAACAAAAACAAACCTTGTTTTACACAACCGCTCGCGGCGGACCTGTATCGATTTTAACTACGTCTAAGTAAAGTCTAGACGCGCCGTAAGGGCCTCGGGATTGGAACGAGACTGATGGCGATCACTCAAGGCCGCCTCTTAGTGCCGGACCTCAGCTTGCCTACTAATAAATTAGAGTTTTACTTATGTTTTTGTGGGTGCGGCTGTTGTTTGCTACTCGTACTTCGTCTGAGTGAAAGTTTAATATTAAAATCAGATTTTTTATGTCAGTATTTTAGATGTAGGTTCTTCTTAAATAATAATAATAACTAAAACGTCCGGTCTACGTCCGCGTGACTTTTAGATTTTTTTTATTTTTTGGCTAATTATAATGCTTATAAAACATACATTTTAATAAGCAATTTATTGATTCTACTTTCAATAGTTATCTTTATATTTCCCTCCTTTAGGGTAAAATTTTGACAAACTTTAAATATTGTATTTATTTATATCTATTAAGCGTAAAAAATGAGTTTAAAGCTTTAATAAAGTCATAATTACAGCCCTTTTTCGCATGCAAAAGTTGCCTTTGTCTTTTCTCAGTCAAATGTCTAAACTAGACATGATTTCGTAATACACAGAGAGACAAAGTTACTTTCTAATTATAATATTAGTAAGGATTTGAAATAATGTTATATGTCCGTTAAGGCTTCTGTATTCATTTATTATAATTATGTTTTGCGATTACATATATAAAGTATATTCTGAAAACGAATGCAGAGATAGTCTGGACGTGTAGAAAGGATTGATAAAAGTAGAATGATTGCACAAATACATAGAACGGAGATTAATAGATGAGTTGGTTTAAGACGACCTAGGCGAACATTCCTAAACGAGGTACAAGAAATATTAAAGAAGGGCCAGGTCAGAAATAAACAAAATAAACGAGCGTCCATTAAAGGACTAATGCGAGTAAAGAAAGCGAAATAAGCATGCCGAAATCGTAGCAAGTGGAGATCCATAGTCTCTGTCTACCGTAATGGGATACAGGCGAGATATTATGCATGTAAGTATACACTGTTTGTATATAGATAATGCTGAATATATTATACGAGTATACGCGTTCCAAAATTCGATGTTCACAATTTGGTATATATTATTTTTTCTTACAATTCTCCGTGTATTTTACGGGCAGTTAAAATCAAACAGTCTGTAGTTAGACATAGCTGTCCATAGACCAACAGTCCTAACCCGTAAATTACTCATCTGAAACGGCAGACACCAATAACCGTTGGGGCGGAAAGGTTCCTTGGCAACGTCCACGTACCAGACAAAGAAACGAGAAAGGGGCCTTTCTAGTGATGATTACGTAACACCCGCTACACAGTAATGATATCTGTAAAACCCTAAGGATTTACTAAGGATTCATACTTTTCATTCATTTTATAGTGAACATAGCTCCGGTGATATATATATATTAGACTAAGTCGACAAACAAACATGATGGGCCATATGGCGCAGATGGTAGTGATTATGTCTTATGCGCTAAAGGTTGTGGGTTCGATCCCCACACGGAACAAACATTTATATGATGTGATTTGAGTTTGTCCTGTGTCTGGGTGTCAAAAATATGTATATGAGTATGACATTTGTGATTCCTATCTGTGATTGAAGTTTGTAACATAAGTATATTAAACGACTCACCGCGGAGATAGATAAGTAGTAATGTATGAGATGTAGTGAGATGTAGTGTGAATGTTAATCGTCGAGCGCAACTTCCGCGACGAGGATGCAGCTACCCATCCTTACCCTATGCATTTTAGCTACGCTGTCTCGGATGGACATACCGCCAGTTGTTGGCTCTGGTACCTAAGTCGCCTCTTACGACACCAGGTACAGAGGGAGGTACTATTCTACTCCGTCGTTACCTAACGGCTAGATATATTATTATTAAGCATACAGTCCGCGTGATAGCAAGCGTCACCGCAGCCTATAGACGCTCATATTACCTAAAGAATGTCAATAGCGCGTTTCCAACCTTGTGACGTGAAGACGTTATGTCACATTACCCAGTCATTTCCCTGCCTGTCTCACTTATTTGACGGTAGATATAGGTGAGCGGTACCACGCATACAAACTTTTTATGTGGCCGAACTGATGCAAACGGTTTTTTAATTTTAAATTATTTATTATATATTAACTGATATTTATTACTTGCTGTCTTCCGGTTTAAAGAGTGAGAGGGGCAATGAAATTACTGGGTAATGTATAATATCTTCAAGTTACAAGGTTGGCGACGCGTTAGTGGCTTTCTTGTGATGATACGAGTTTCTATTTATCAACCTGGTATTCTTTATTATATATTCCTGGTATATTATTGGTATTTGATATTCGTCAATCTGGCATAATAAAAAAAGAAAATAAATGTCTTCCCGACAAACATTGTGGCACTTAAATTGTATTTATGTACATATAAGAATTACGAATATTTAGCCTGCTTATAGACAAATAAAAAAGAAATAAGTATTGATTGTCTATATGAACTGTTTATTGAGCAATATTTTGTGAATTATGGACGAACGGCGAAGGAAATAATTAAACAAATAGACAGAGTGCTGATTGGGGACATGAACGCTCCGAACGAGAACCAATTAATCTGTTCACAGATGGTGTACGTTGTTTGGCAATGGCTGCATATTAATTTCTTGATCACGTGATATTATCTAATTTAATTTAATGAATGTATTTAACTTGAAAAATTGTCATCCGTGTAATAATATATTCTTTAATCGTCATATCAGGCATTGAAAGCCTACTGCTGGGTATAGCCCTCCAAGAAAGGGGGAATTTCGCCCATAATTGCCGCGCTGTGCAGGCTTATTGGCAATCGCGGAGTGTATCTTTTGCAAAGGGGATGATGCCCATCCCCGCTCAGTACATTTAAGCTACACTGTTTCGGATGGATATACCACCGCCGTCTCCGTGCAGGGGGAGACATTCTACTCTGGTTTTATTGTTTATTATTATTTTAAATGGTTTGGTTTTGTAAATTATTTGGGAATAAAACCTGTAAGCCTATAAGATGTTTTTTATAATTAATATATATACATAAAAGACTATAATTTTCTTAATATAGGATTATTAATAATTAGGAGTGACGTAAACCAATGTAAGTTAACTAAAACGTATAGCAATAAAATGTAATTGTCATATAAACCTCGATTGAAGTCATTAAAAGTGGTTCCATTTTTTTCTAAGCAGTGCCATCGCCCAATTATTAAATACCGGTAGAAACTCTATGTTGGTCTCTGACAGCTGAACTGTGCAAAAATTTTCGGTATAAAATGTAGCCTTTTCTGTAACATGTAAAAAATAGTAACAGTTACTGTGCATAATCGTTAGGAGATAATTAAATACCATTGCGAACGTATAATTCGACCTTTTTAAGATATTGATTTCCGTAGTACATTACTCGTAATTGTACTTATCTCGTACAGTTTGGAGTTTAAGCGCGATTAAGAGCGATACGACATCACATTACAAATTTACGAAGACATACACCTTCCATTTGAATCTCTATCTATTCCTGAAAACTGCAACAACACGATTATGTAACTTTGAAAGATCTACGCTAACTTACAGCGGAAGCGACTTCATTTTATACAATGTAAAGATTTGCTTTCATGTGTTAGAAGATTTTATTGTCTTTCTCAAGATCTTGTTCTCGAATACATAGTTCATCAGGAACCATACCAGGGCACTGTTTTTATATTATTAAAATCAATTAAATCATTGTCCTAAATTATTATCATTATAACAGTAATTTAAATAGGTAAGATAAATGGAAGAAAATAAAAAGAGAGAACATCAGACAGTAAATAAACCAACCAAATATTTAAAATAAACCAAGAGGTTTTAAGCAACATTATATTTATTAGAAAGTGTAAAAAAGGGAGTTATATTTTATAGTAGGGAGATATATTATTTTTTTTTTAAATAATAGTATTGGTCTCTCTACAATATGTTAATTTAACAATGTTAAGCCCTACAAACTATTCCATAGGAGTTAAACTAATAAAGAAGAGAATCGATCCGTCAACTTTATAGCGAATCCTTCTAATTATTAATTAATTGCAATCCAGTATAAGTTTACATTATTCAAATAGAATTACAAATAAGTGTTTGGAGTATTGTGGTTTGTCTACACAAAAACACAGAGCAGCTTAAAATAATAACGGATTAGATATTTTTTTAGAATACCAACGGGTCGCCAAAAATTCTAGGTAAAAAGTAAAATTTGATGCAGTTGGACCTCTTCCGGTGGGAGTTTTAACCCGGTTCTGGCGTCCCTAACTGTCTGCCTGCATACAAACATTTGTTAATAGAAATTGTAGCGTTGCAAACTATACGATCCCGTTGACAATAATCTCTGTACACACCTGGTCCTGGCAAATACAAACACAACAAGAAACAATTATCCAGTTTGCTGCAGTCGCTCTGGATGCGCGTACATTTATTTCGACGATTCATTTCTATTTATATAAAGAAGTCAGAAATAAATAAGCTTGTCTGTTATAAAGCGTAACCTTCTCATCACTCTAGGTTTTTGACAAACTCCTTTATAGTAACAGCTACACGACGCTGGAATCAGCATCCTTTGAATATTAAGCAATCCCTAAACAAATTTATCCTGAAACGCTTTTTCCGTACTTTATTTACTGATGCTGCTTCTCTAACTTTATAACCCCATTTCTGACGTACGTTATTTTATATATCTTTATATCATATGTATTTATCGCGCCTATTTATACTATGTTACGTCATCTATTTTGTATATATATTTATTGTCTGCACCACTATATTTTGTTTTCTGTTTCGTGTAATGGTTGACTGGGAGATAATGTCAGCTGGCATTAAGTCCGCCATTTGTACATTCTGTGCAATAAAGATAAAAAAATAAAAAAAAATACCGTGATATTACATTCTAATATCTCATTCTAAGCCGCGGGGTACCGGCAGAGTATAATAGTACCTCCCTTTACACGAGGTGTCGTAAAAGGCGACTAATGTACCAGAACCGACAGATGGCGGTATCCGAGACAGTGTTGCTCAAATTCACAGGGTGAGGATGGGCAGCAGTATCCCCGTCGCAAAAGCTGCGCTGTGCGATTGCCAACACCATGTTTTGCCCAGCGCGGCAATTATGGGCAAAATTCCCCATTTCCTTGGGGAGGCCTATGTCCAGCAGTGGACTTTTAACGGCTGTAATGATGATGATAATGATGACATTCTAATCTTATTTAAGAAGATACTTTATTTAACGATTCATGTATACCTAGCCCTTCTTTTATTGTAGACCTTTTATAAAAATAGCTATTAAAATAACGAGTCTAACAAAGACTTGTTCATGTAGAATAATAATAATACTTTTTTTATCCATAATACATTAAACAAAAACAACAAAAAAGGTTGTTTTGTATTTTAGTTATAATTAACGTCGTTGTATTTGTCCGTCTTTAATTCAAGTTACTTCGCGTTGCGAAAACTTTTACGGAATTATTAAAGTAACTGTATGTAATATCTTAAGGTTAAAGTAATTCGTATATTAAATTTAATTGCGGTCTGTCCTACAGTTTTGTAGTGAAATGTATCAAATAGAATGACATACTTTCGGATTTGGTAGACCTCAGACAAAGGTCATCTGCATTGGTACCTCATTCACACCTATTTCTACCGCCAATTTTTCGCATTGCAGTGAATAAAGAGTGAGAGGGGCAGTGAAATTAGATACAACTTCTACGAGTAGTTGGACTTAGGTGAAGTCTGTTGTATTAAAGCGAGGGTTAAGCAGGTCAAAGAAGATCGATGCCGATTCTAACTGGTGGGTCTTTTAAAAGTTTGCTGTATGTTTGAATTTGCTAACTGGGTTAGTAGTATTAAATATAGCTCACCTCAGGGACAGATATTTCGTCAGATTATCACAATCTATATCTCATCATCACCCATATCTATATAGCTACGCTAATATTATAAAGAGGAAACGATATATTTTTGGATGTTTGGCACGAATAATACATTGAAACTACTAGACGGATTTCAAGAATTCTTTCATCATTATTCCTGAGTTAACATAGGTTATATTTTTTAATTGAAAAAATAGGAATCCTCACTAAAATTTCAATTATGTAGAGTAAGGTATGAAAATATTGACATAAAATGACTTCTATCCCATGCACTGTGCAAATTATTAATCGTAGATCATAAATATGTTCTACAACAGTAAAGAACTTATTCATATCTATAAAAATCTTCGTGGTACCATTTATTTAGTTACCATTTATTCTAGCTATTGTAATTATGTCACTATAACCATATTTTTAAAATATATCTTATCAGAATCAGAAATCTTATCACGCCTAAAAGACCATGTTATTCGTGTTTTTATGCATATCATTTATTTTTTATTTAATACTGTTTTAGTACCTATAGATAACTTTTTTAATTATAAAAATCGGCCATTGCTTTCCAAAGATATGACGAGTTTTAAAATGTCAATCTAAACAAAATATGCTGCTCGCTCGCTCCGGGGAGTGGTGAGCGGGGTATGCGGCGAAGAAGGGGTCATTGGACTAGTTCTAAATTTTACAAGTCTATTGGAACCGTATGCAACATACAAGATGCGGTGCACTATCCCCAAGATTTTTAAATTGCTCTTCCCGCCAGTTTTGCCTCCTCATGAACTAAAATTTAAACATTCCTATTATGCTATTGATAAATTGAAGTCTTCCCAATAAGTGTAACAAAAAAACATTAAAGTAATACCTTAAAATATAAAGTGTAACAATATT
This sequence comes from Heortia vitessoides, assembly GCA_020976665.1. Lineage (NCBI taxonomy): Eukaryota > Metazoa > Arthropoda > Insecta > Lepidoptera > Crambidae > Heortia > Heortia vitessoides. The sequence continues at coordinate 11,291,078 of JACJUM010002929.1, forward strand.
TCATATTGAATACGATGACACGTTCATAGCATATTCCACAAGTATTTAGCTTACCTATCTGTCACTTAATTTGGCAGATAGTGTTTATGTTTATACCGGATAGTTTTTCTATCGTATTATTTTGTTAGGTTAGTTAAATCATCACCTGCGAACAGAAGACATTTCTTTCTGGAAGATCTTTAATTCTGAATGGTTCGTCAAAAAGTCAAAAATAAATGTTTAACCTAAATGTTTAAAACAATTATGGACTTACGGATTATCTTATAATAATTTCAAAATGTTGCCCAATAATTACCACGATGGGCTGGTGTGGTGATAAACACAACGCCTAACTATGGGACGATAATGCCGCTGCCAATGAGTGTAGGTATATCATGCTATATGTCATACGCCCATATATATTCATGCTCAATAAAATGCTCGTTTTCCGGACCTCCGTCGCCTCTTACGACCCCTGGTATTCTACTCAGCCGCCACCCCATGACAATAAGTTCGTGAGTCCAGTTCCTAGTTAATATTTGCATAAAGTTATTAATAATAATACCATTTACACATAATATCGTATCCATTGACTTAACTCTGAGGTATGTTGCTCAAAACACTTGTGTGTCAGACATCAGACAAACAGAGGAATCACAAATTGCCCAATGCCTAAATATGTAATTTTTTATATCATCAGATAAATTTTTGTCCTGGGTGACCTTTGGCGCTCAAGATAGCATCACAACCAACGTCGCCATCAGGGCTGGCAATATTACAAAAATGTATAAACTAATTCCTTCAGTTTTAAAAGATGTTTACATCTTACTCTCTAGTAACTAACCAAATTCTATAATATTTTTTAACATTGTGTATTTATATGAAAGAAATAACCATTATCATACCTGCCATTGGAAGTCCACTGCTTGACATAGACCTCCCTAAGAAGAAAGGGGGAATTTTGCCCATAGTTGCCGCGCTGGGCTAGCGTGTTGGCAATCGAAGAGCGCATCTTTCTTTCTTTCTGCTGCACATCCTGCTCTGTGCATTCAAGATAAACTGTTTTGGATGGCTATACCGCCATCTTAGTTGCCTCTTAAGACACCTGGTACAGGGGGAGGTGATATTCTATTCTGCCAGTAAGTACCTCCCAGCTTATATGAAAGAAGTATGGACCATGAATTGTTTTTAATTATATCGGTCAGTTTATTTTAGTTTTCCTAACAAAAATAACGATTCTTAAGACATCCGCAATGTGACATTCGTTGCCATTGAATTGCATGCCCTTTGTTTTTATTGAAAGTAGTTTTGGCTTTTACTAATTTCAAAAACGTTGCGAATTTTTTCTGTGTTTTCTCACACGTGGTTATTTATTCAATTATTTACATACATACATCATAGGCAGTAACTATGCATCTGCACTTATTACGATCCTTTCATACACACTCGTTTATTCTTGATACATCTGACCTGACCCTTCTTTAATACCTCTTCTACCATGATTTGTTTTCTGCAAAAATTGCCAATCCACGTTTAAATTGACCGGTACTTGATTAAATGTATGTCAGGATCCCGCAGTAGGTGAGATCCAGACAGTCTCGTATAAGTACGTATTTTATCAGGATATCAAATATTTTATTTCTCTAAAAAATATTATATAATTATTTCTCTAAATATATATGCCCAATTTTAAAGCAGTTATAACGCAGTATTATTATGAAATCTATTTATTTTCCAAGATTTCAATATCTTAAATTATACGATTAATAAATTAACTTAATCAGATAGATTATCATAAAATGAAGGATTCGTCGATGTTAAGGGTGATCAGTTCGCAGAACACTGACTCCCTAATGTAGCATCCCGGTTCCCGGAACACTTAATTACTAATTTCCTCGATCATTAAGCCTGAGAGGAATACTCGTTTAAAGATCGAGTTACGGACACTGCGTCTTTCATTTTAAAAGGTATTTATTTATTATTTTTTGATTCACAAGAGAACTAACCTCGTTCCACCTCTCGGCCCGGATTTTTTCTGACACGTTTAAGAGTAATTTGTTTGTAATCTTTAAAAAAGTATAGGACAATATCACCACATCTCATATATTGACTTGATTACGTGGTAAGTCGTTTAAAGCACTCGTGTTACGGAGGCCAGACAACAGAGGAATCACAAATATACTACTTAAATACATATATTTAAGATTCAGACACAAAACAAACACAAATATCATCATACTTATAGTATTTGCCCTGGGTAGGAATTGAACCCTCGACCCTCGGTGCATAAGATAGGAGGATAGCGCAGATGGGAGCATCTGCGCTATCGGACTCTTTAGAAACTATACTAAACAATCACTCCGCCTATGAGTGAAAACCGTTTTATAATTAGTTTTAATTGTGTTTGAGTTTATCGTGAACACACATTAACAGACGCGACGTTGGACTTTGACACGGCAAACAAAACATTCGTTCAAATTTACTTGCTTAATAGATATCGAAGAAACAATAAAACTACTTTAAAAAAAACATTTTTAACTAGATTTGTCGTGTATGTAGTAGACTGGGTTCACTTCGGAATGTATAATCACTTCGGTATGGCACTCCTAATTATCATCATCATCATCATATCAGCCATAAGATGTCCATTGCTGGACATAGGACTCCTCAAGTAATCTCCAATAGGACCGGTTGTATGCGGCCTGTGTCCAGCGCAATCCTGCGGTTTTAGTAAGATCGTCTATCCATCTTGCGAATGGACGCCCTACGCTGCGCTTGCCGGTACGTTGTATCCAGTCCAGAACCTTAAGACTGCGTCGGCGATCGGTTCTACGTGCTACATGCCCTGCCCACTGTCACTATAACTTACTAATCCACCGGGCAATGTCGGTAACTTTAGTTCTGTGTCTTTGGTCTCCTCATTTCTGATTCGATCGCGCAAAGAAAATCCGAGCATTGCTCTCTACAGCTCGTTGAGCTATGCTGAATTGGCTAATAAAGCCAATGGTAAGATACCACGTTTCTTTTAGTTAGACCATTATCTATCAGTCAACTAATATGCAAAACAAAAGAAACGCTTTCTCCGTACTTTATTTAGTGATGCTGCTTCTCTAACTTTATAACGCTATTTCCGACGTACGTTATTTTATATATATTTTTATATCATATGTATTTTTGCATTTACTTATACAAATATGTATATACCGTTATTCTATTTTGTATATATATTGTATGCACCACTATATATATGTTTTTCTAATTCGTGTAATGGTTGACTAGGAGATAATGCCAACTGGCATTTAGTCCGCTTTTGTACATTTTGTAATATTTTGTGCAATACAGTTCAATAAATAAATAAATTTGAACCAGCGTGAAATTGTATGTATAAGTAGATGTGTTTTATTCCGTTTTGAAAATCTAGCAACGCCCCGAGGTTTTCCGCTTTAAGTTGTAGAATTCCTATACTGACTTTGCCCTCTTAAGGAATAAAAGGTTGTTGCAAAGTTAGTGAAACCTTTATACAGAATTTCAATCGAATAACTTCAAAAATAGCAAAGATTCATACGAACTTTACACCCCCGTTTTACTTTGAAAAATCTTTTCTTCCTAGCCCTTAAAGTATAGGCCCTGCGTTGATATGTCAGTCATATATAAATATTAATATATATCTTAATTTGATAATGTTTATTATAAAAAAGTATTGCGACTATAAATTTAGATAAAAACTATTCTTTCTCTCAATTTGGATCAAAGTTTGTATGTAAAGTAAGCCGAAATTGATTAAAATCGGTGCAGATGTTTAAAAGTTCATCCCGGACAAACAGCGTGTCATGAAATTCTTATATAGACAATATAGTATAGTACTTCTTCGTTAAAGATTGGTCTGCTATTGAGTGCATCACCTTTTTCAGCATATTAATGTTATCGATACCTACTTAACCTAAGCGGTAAACGTAGCTACCGGCAAAACCCAAACCGGGCGTTGGTGGAATGGGTTTTCCATTTTACCCATACTGGTTGAGTCAGCACTCATTGTGTTAGTGAACCGAACGCTAATGGATCTTGGGAGACCATAGATCAATGAACACATACGTATTTACAAAAACCCGATCCGGCTTTTTATATTTCGATTTTCATTAATAAACAATCAATAAAGGTTTGTTACCGGAATCGACAGATGGCGGCTTGTCCATCCAAAACGAAGCAGTTCAAATACCTCGAACCTACGCCCTGTGATTGCCACCTCGCCTGCCCGGGGCGGCAAATATGGGCAAAAATTTGCTTTTCTTTGGTTGATTATGTCCGACAATGGACTTGATATGATAATGATAACTAGCTAAGCCTCGCAATTGTACACGCGTATGCCTGTTACCATTAAATTTCAGACATACTTTTATTATAAAGCTAAATGTAACTTTTCATTAGTAAAATATGAAATCTATTATATACATTTATGAAATCAGACGAGTAGTTTTAAAATTTATTCGTAACATACGTGCAATAATATAAATCTGGCCTCATCATTAAATTTTACGTGGTAATAGTATGATTTTATGAAATATATCACTCTGTGAAGATGTAGTTGGAATTGTGAAAACATTATTTAAATTGGTCGAGTAGATTCTGAGCTAATTTGTACCAAATAAGAAAATAAATATTTTTTCTTTATAACATTAGCATAAATAACTTCAAACTAAACTAATATTTTGATATTTAACTCCAAATATACTCGATCTATTTTTATTATTTAGTCACTTTTAAAAATGTATTAGTAATGTATTTCTTACATTACAATTATTGTTGTAATTATAACAATAAAGATAAATCATTATTTGAAAAAGATAATTTTTCTTTGTGTTATTTTCACAAGATGTGTTGAGCTACTCTATAGCAATAAAACATATCCTTATGTAATTGGTAATTTTTTACAATACATGAATAGTTTATATGTCTAACTATATTAATATAAAGTAGACAGAGGGATTTTTCTAATACAGGAGTTAACAAACTTAACACATTCAGCGGAACGGCCATTTAAGTAACATGACTCACTCTAATCCCATACATATTTATTTGACATTTACACACGTTCTATACTTAACACAAAAAGGGGGGTTTAAATATGACACTAACATCAATACGTAGTACAATAGTAGTTTTAAAGTCATAATGAAATGTATTTATTTCTTTTATATAAGTATAAACTTTAGGTCTTCATCACTTTATGTTGTGTCACTTCATGAACTCAAAAAAGACGTATAGAGATGTTGCTGCGCTGAAAGTATTAAAAGAAAAGACCTACACGATTTGAACATAACTTGTTCGTTAACAATAAAGATATTTTGTATCTTTTTGGAGCAAGGCTGTATTACATTTTTAAAAACTCGACCTAAAATCTATATTGAAAAAAAATGAATCATGAAAATGTACGGGCATAACTCTACTATGACTGCACCAAATTGGTTCGTTCCTTTTTTTGTTGTATTTGCAAATGTTCGAGCCAGGTGTGTACGGGATCGCGAAGTTTGTTTTAAAAAAGTATTAACTAATATTTGAATGTAGGTACAAAGTTTACAGGATATACAAATTCTTGTCTTCCCTGGAGTAACTACACGTTTTGTTTATGGCATTAACTCATTACCATCCTTATATATAATCCTCCATGGACATGGAGGAACCGCCGTCTCTTCTGGACCTTGCGGCGCTTTTAGGGACGATTACCAAGCATCAAATGCGAGCATCGAATGCGACAGTTCTTGCCAGTGAATCATGGCCTATTACTATTAAAGACTAGTACAGCGTGGACTGAAGTCCACTCCCTTTTATCAAGGAGGTACCGGGGGCATGAAGGCGGTCTCCACTCGAAATCGCAATCGACTACACGATATGAAGCTTCGTCCAAGGCACTGGATAAGCCGACTCCTTCTTTTTCCAAGGAGGTGACGGAGCTGTACGCACGCTCACATTTCGAAGTACTTGCGTACATCTTACTCATGTTCTCTGAAGCTGCTGTGTCAACAGGCACTTCTATAGCGACTCATAACACTTTATAGGATGCAATAACAAGAACGGGATTAAGCTTCCTCAGTAAGGGTTCGATGGGATAAAATTTTAAGTATATACATGGACAAAGTCGGGGCGGGCCGCTAGTGGAATATAAAAATCCACGATTTGTATTTTTGTACATCTCTAACGAATAAACTTAAAAACTACCAACATAATATAACACTTTAAAAATTCGTTCCTTAGCAAGTAAGATAAACTATATTGTATGTATTCTGACAGGAACGGTGACTATGCAGGTGAAACCGTAGGCCGCTACTCGTCTGTAATATTCTATGTAGAGTATGATAGCAGATACAGAATATAATTGTATTTTAATATCACAATCACAACCCCACAACATCACCCCAATACCTGACTCCGTGATCAGTCGCTTAAAGCCCTTCTATTGCGGACATCAGACAACAGAGAAATCACAAATAAACTGCTTAAAAACTTTTGTATTGCTATTTAGCACCAGGCACAGAATAAACATATAAATCATCATATAAATATTTTTCCTGAGTAGGGATCGAACCCACGACCTTTGGCACACAAGATAGGATTACTACCTTCTGCGGGATGCGCTTCACGATTATCACCTTGCTTGTCCAACATGTTATTTATGGGTGGAAATCTCCCATGAGGCCCATATCCAGCAGAGACATATAAGATAAGACGCCAAACAAAAGTAAAATTTAACTTATAGTAATATGTACTTCTTATATTGTATACGCTTTGATCAAAATGACTGCCTAAATAAATAAAAATACTATTTTCGGGTTCTTACCCGGAAATAGTATTTTTTATATTTTTATTTGCTCTTTCAACGGAGCTTAAAGAGGTAATTTAAATTATCTTTACATGTGTCCTATTTTTCAAATTTAAATCAAAAATAATTCTTTTAGTAAATAAATGTTTTAAAAGGTTAAATATATTTGTTGAGCTTTGAAATTAAAAAATTATAGCGAAATATCTGTAGTAAAAATTAGAAAAAAGTTAGGTAGTTTAGGGTATTCAGTTAAAGTAATAATACATAATGAAACACAAATAACAATATAAATAATAATAATAATAGTTCAAATGATACCACAGTCAAATAAGGGAATAATAACAATGACATAATGCTCCTCCACTAACTTTTTAAATGAGTAAAGAAACTGTACATATCCGATTTTTGATAATATTTCTTTTTAAATGAATTTACCTTTTATTATATATTCTATATTTAACAGAGGAATATAGAAAACAAACAACAAAAATAATACTTAAATACATATATTTAAAACCCACATTCAGAACAAATATAAATATTATCATATAAATATTTGGCTTAGGTTGGGACCGAACCCACGACCTAAGCCCAAGATAAGATCATTACTACATAATTGGACTATTGGATTACATCCGGCCTACCGCTATTATTTATATTAAATACGTTGATAGTCAATACACTAACATAATAACAATCCCAACAGGAAAGATAACACAGTATTCTAAATTTGGCTTACACAGTTCACTAATTAATTAAATTCAACTACCAACATTAAAGACAATCGGTTTAGACTAAACATAAATAATAATTAAACAAACACATACCTTAATATACTAATTTCATCATCAAAAAACGGGCGGTTTTGATTTTAATTCTTCTTTTATAAAATACGGTAGCAAAATGATTTCAATCATTTGTACATGTTACAAGCCGGTATTTTTTTAATACCGGCCTGTATGCTGTCGTGTTTAAAATGTTCTAAATTCAAATTTTCGTTTGATACTCGTTTTTATAGGAAACCACTTTTTATCCTACATTTTTGGTGCGAAATTCCAAAAGATAATATCGGTTTTCATAAGTTTTAGTGAATTTTTATGAATTCATTTAATGTTCTTAATTGTCAAAGCTTCATTTACTGCTGTTTAGCTGTCTCAATAATGTTAGAGAAAGTGGTACAAGCTACCGAAATTATTGCGCTGCTCGAAGATGGTTGCAGCCAATGCTTCGTGGCTAAGAGGCTTAGTGTGAGTCGCGCGACGGTTCAAAGGACCTGGCAGCGGTGTCAAGACACCAGTTCCGTCGAGAGAATGCCTGGTTCTGGAAGAAAACTATGTACCCAACCACGGGTTGATCGTTTTCTTGTGAGTCGCGCATTGAGAAATCTTAAGTCTTCGTATGTAGACCATAAGAACAACCTCGAAGAAGTCAGAAATGTGCATATTAGTCTATGGACGGTCAGGAGGCTTCTCGCGGCCAATATACGCAGTCATCGTCCGTCCCGCGGCACTAAGTTACTCCGTGAGCACAGAGTTGCCAGGCTTAGGTTTGTGGTAAATAAAATACTGTGAAATTCAATTGTTTCTACTTTTTAAATAAGTGGTGTAAGCATGCGAGACGGATCAAAATAATGTACTACAGTATTGTACGTCATAAAAAGGTTAACAAAAAGATCCCTGGTGGTATAAATCCATCTCTTTGATGGACATATACCACCAGAGGATGGACTTATTCTCATTATATCCGTGCGAAGCCGGGGCGGGTCGCTAGTCTATGTATATTTTTATGTATAAAAAATTCATGTCAAGTTGTTTTTTCGGGAGGAACTTCTAAACTACTAAATTTTTGTTCACTGTATATAGTTTGAATCAACTTAAGACATAAGACACATCTTAATTCATAGTCGTAATATTTATTTCGTGATAAACTTAAATAGAAAGACAGGAAGCCTATAAGCTAAAATAATGTTAGCTAAAGTTATTTAGTTTTATTCATGACAAAGTCGACAATCAAGCGTGTGGTCTGCGTAATGGTAAACGTCACCACAGCCAATACACGTCAGTTATCATCACAAGGATACCATTAGGTGTCAACCTTGTGACTTAAAGATAATATCTTTGCCACATTACCTAGTAATTTTACAACCTCTCTCACACACCTCAAACCAGATCGAGGCAATGCGAATACTGCTATTTGGCGGTAGAAGTTTGAAAGTGAGGTACTCATCCAGGTGACCTTTTCAAGGTTCAGTAATAATATAAATCTTTCGAATGCAATGTCCAATTTTGATTCAGAAATGGTTTATTGTATGGTGTGTGGTACCGGACAATAGTATGATTACCTCCCCCTATACCACGTGTCGTAAGAGGCGACTGAGGTACCGGAACCGATCGAAGGTAGCGGTCTATCCATCCAGAGCAGTATAGTTTAAATACAACAGTATAGTTTTGATGAACATTAATACCGTGATACAAAGTAGTTTCTAATGTTAAGGGTGCAAAAGTGTTTCGTGGCGGATGTGTTTTAATATATATTTATTAAAAACCAGTGGTGCGCCCCGGCTTCATTTAGGGCTTATTGATTAAATTATAGGACAACTTCAACTTCGTGATAAGTCGTTAAAAACCCTTGTATTCGCATACGCACAAACATTAATGTCATCATAATAATATTTGTCCTGGGTGGGGATCGAACCCATGACCTTTGGCGCACAAGACAGGAACACTACCATCTGCGCCATTGGGCCAGTCAAAATTTGAATATTTTATTTAATTTATGAATGGACATTAGAGCAGGTTAAAACATTTTCCTACCTAGGATACCTGCAACACCAAAGGAATTACAGGTTCGTTGCCTCCCTATAAGAATAGATTTTGCTCTTGAATGTCCCTAAGTCGTAACGGCTTTAAGTATTTCGTATAGAACGCATTGTTAGGATTTTTGTTGGTTAATTTATTGGATAAGTTTATAGTAGTTTCAGTAGGGGAGACTACCATTTTTGTTGTGATCTGTAACTAGCATCTAGAAATAGAAAACTAGCATCGGCCTGCGGTTTCACACACGATGACTTGTAAAACAAATCTAGTATAATTTTTTCTCCGCTTTGATACCAGCTATGCACCACCCTTTGACTCCCTTAAGGAATAATTTTCCAAAATATATATATATATTACACGTGTTTCATGACTTTTATTCGTATAACTTAAAAACAGCAAAGCATTATACTAGCCCTTATAGTTTAGACCCCGCATTTATATATGCGGGGTCTAAACGGTGTTTGTTTGTCCTGGATGAACATCTAAATTACTGAACCGGTTTTTTAATATTTTTTGCTTACTTTGTACAGTATTATCCAACTTGAGAGATTAGGTAGTTTAAATCTCAATTTATAGAACAATTTTTTATGGTAATCATATCTAAGGCATCATCTATCAATGTCTGTTGGGACATCTAGCATTTAAAACAAAGTTTGGTTATTTGTTACGCCTGTGACCTACAGCTCTAAATCAAAATAAGTTCAGTACTTAAAGAGATTACTTTTTTCTATCAAACACGAAGTGTAGATGTATGTATGTACGTTTTACTTTTCCCTGAAGAACAATAGTCAATGTCATTTATTTGATTACTAAGACTATTAGCCACAGCCTAAAATAACAAGAAACTTGTGAATCATCCATAAATCTGCAGCGTTTGGAGGATTTTTTACTAATCGAATTGCTTTAGAAAAGAACACAAAACTAGACGTCACAGCACACATAAAAATATCCCTACAATAAAGTTCCTGTTATATATATAGCAAATTAATTGACACGACAACGATAATAATAACAAATTCTTAATTTTTCTCTCCACAAATGAAAACTTTCCTACTAACTATATAATTATTATAATTATAAATGCGAGAGTAATTCTGTCTGCCTGTCTGTTACGGTTTCCCGCTTAAACCTCTCAACCACAGACAATCTTTAGATACTGAGAAAGGACATAGGCTATTTTTTAATTCGAAATAAGGGTTGTAAAGGGTCAAAAAATGGGGACGAAAGGTTGTATGGATGTATCGCTATTTTTAGAGCAAGAAACTTCAAACTAATTTTCAGGCCATTGATTCGATATTAATAAATATGACATTCAAAGTTTATATAAATTATATAAAAAAGGTATGGTACCCAAAAAAGGTCAGCATTCAATCAGCAGCATTCAAGTTTAGTTTCAATCAGCATTTCACAGGCACACAACCACTCAAAGTATTTTTAAAAATTGTATCGTTTGTAACATATTTATATTCTAGAATTTGTAAGGACTGCTATTGAAATTCATTAAAAAATGTTACCGTAAGCGTGCTACCGGTTATTTCTAAACGTCAGTCGGTACGTTATAAATAATATTTATTATGGCCCAAAGCGGTACGAGCAAGTTTATATTAAGTATGTCAAGAGACAAGGAGTTACCCGTACTTAAAGAGGTTATGACACATGGAGAGAATATTTGCTTCTTTGTTGGTAACAGATAAACTCCGGAGGTACCGAGTAAATTTTTCCATTAATGGTAATCAAGAGTTCTGGTAAATATGTAAGCAATACGTGTACCCATCTTTGCCAGAAACTACAGACAGATTCAAGAAGTTTTAAGTTGCACAATGTGTCTAAATGTTAATTGTGTGTCTGATAATCATCATAGCAGTATTAAAATGTCCACTACTATGCCTCCCTAAAAAAGGAAGTATTTGCCCATTATTGCCGCGCTAGGCAAGCGTGGCGGCAAACGCAAAGCGCAGCAGGTTATCTGTCAGATCAGGTCAAACCTTGTGGACAGACAGGCAATCTGACTAAAACCTTCTATGTCTCGCTTATTACATAATACGCTACATTGTCTCAGTTCCAAGGCCTTACGGCTCCATCGACCATTGGTTTTGCGTTTTAAGAGCCCATACACCCAACTGTAACGTCTCCTTGCTAATTCGTATCTATTAAAAAGACAGGACAAATTCACAAAGTAAAAGTTACATAAAGCCCTTATTACAGTTAGCAAAACACTTGAGGTAGACCTGAAAAGGTCGTCGTCTATTTATTTTTCAAATTAATAAATAAAAGTTGATTAAGCAGTTTAATACAATAGTAATTATACACAATACTAAAATATAAGCAGTTGCAGCTGCTGACGATCACTTCTTACATGGTTGTATTTTATATTGATATGTATTGATTGTGTCTGGATTATAGAATAACTATTATTATTATATATTCCTACAGCCAAACAGCAGTGTTTGCATTACTAAGTTCCGGTTCGAAATGTGAAATAGACAGTTAAATTAATGGGAAATGTGACATAAGACGTTAAAATCACAAGGTTGCCAACCTTGTGATTTTAATAAATATCTCCTCGCTAATAAATATCCTTGTAATATTACGAGCGTCCATAGGCTGCGTTGACTCCTACTCTCACACTAACTGAATGCTTGTTTAAATCGTACCAAACAAACAATCCAATATTTTCTCTATAGAATACCTATCAGTATAGAAAATTCGTATATATTACATAGACTTTTTTAAGGTTGTTTTTTGTCTATGTTCTAGGAATAACCTACAAATACCATATTTTATCCTCATTGCACCCGTGTGAAGCCGGGTTGCCAAGTATATTATAAACCAAATAATCAAGTTATCAACATAGAGTTAAAAAAAGGCTAGGCAGGTAATGAAGACCTAGTAGAAGGGTGAGGCGGTGATGACGGTCGTTATGACTCAATCCTTTTCAAACATCCCAAGTCACCACTCGATCGACTTCCCAAGTCACTACTCGGGGAACATAAACGCATTTAGCGTATATATATTCCCAGCTTTATTCCCGCTTGTATCCCCGCTTCCCCGCGTTCCCGTTGTATTACAAGATAATGAGACACGCTAAGGTCAATCGTAATACCGAGCGTGGGTTATCCTTAACAGATATAATTATGCAAACGTCGATTTTTTGTGTAGACATTTGTATATAGCACAAGATCGCTTTATATAAATAAATAATAAATTCCCACATCTCATACATCAACCTGACTTTGTGGTAAGTCGCTTAAAGCACTTACCACTCAGGTTACGGACACCAGACAACAGAGGAATCACAAATGTATTACTTAAAAACATTTATTTAACACTAAGACAGAACAAACACAGATATCATCATATAAATATTTTCTCTGGGTAGGAATCGAACCCACGACCATAAGATAGGATCACTATATAGGATAGGAACAATATTTTATATTAGTATATAAACACTAGCTGTTAAATAACCTATGTTTATCATGAAAAAAATATAGTGACTATAAATTGAGATACAAATTACCATATCTTTCAAGTTGGATTGAACTGTACACAGTAAGAAAAAAATGTATAAATCGGTTCCGTTTTAAAAACTTTTAAAATACATCAAACTAAAAAGTAAACAATATTTTTTATAACAAATTAAAAATAATGGTGAACAAAAAAATACCTGTGGTTTTCTGTAAAAAACGCCGGTTAACCGGTCTACGAAAAATATGCACAACGCACCCCACGGTTTGTTCATAGTACCATCATTATTTTCACTTTGTTTAAAAAATATGTTTTATTTTTAAGTTTGATGTCTATCTAATCTGATCTAAAACCTTGTTTATAATTTTTTTTAACTATATTTTATTTTTCTTTTTTTTTGACTCAATAAACGCGACGAGTACTTAAACTGAAAATTAGGTGGAGTTAACGCGTGCGCAGGCCACGTGATCACACTTGCTCTTACACAGAGGAATTTCTTTCATCCTAAGTATCCCTATCAGAATAATAAGACAATCGTATCGAAATTTTGTATTGGCACCAATTCTTGATATGTGTACAAAGTTTCATTAAATCTGTCCCTCTAAAGTGGGCCACAATCAACTTCGAATAAGTCAGTTACAAACACACATCTACATACATCTGAAGCGAATGTAAAGCGTATAAAAATATTGATTATTATGTTATCGATCGATAAAATATATATATTTTATAGTGTACTATTCCTTTATATGTGGACAGTAGCCTATATAAATATTTTTTATACAAAAAAACCCAATTCTGAACTTAATGTACGAGATATAAAATTCCTTGTCTGTTAACATGTATTGACATCTCCGAATAGTTCATTTATGTGTAAATAAAAATGAAACGCCAAAATATATGTTCACGCATAACTCTACAACGATTACACGAAATTGTATAATTATTCTTTGTTTTGTTTGATATCGCCAGGATCATTTTATACCGGATACAGTTAGTTACAGACAGACAAAGTTAAGACCTTTAAGGTGACACTCCGTCGGTGATTAGATCATCATTTCGTCATTACAGCCATTGGAAGTCCACTGTTGGGACCTAGGAAGGGGAAATTTGCCCATAGTTGCCGCGCTGGGCAAGAGTGGCGGCAATCGCAGAGCATAGCTTCGTGACGGGAATGCTGCTACCCACACCCTGTTGCATTTGAGCTACTTCGATTGTATATACCGCCATTTGTCGGCTCTGGTACCTCGGTCGCCTCATGCGACAACTTGTAGAAGCACCCCTACTTGTAAGGCACACGGCCATTGCATTTTATTGCACACTGTAAATGGCAAATACTTAAATTCATCTATCGGTGCCGGTACCTCAGTCGCCTCTTACGATACCCGGTACAGGTACCACACGGCCATTGTATTAAATAATTTGCCTTATTATAGTTTCTAAAAATAGATCATCCCTCACCGTCTTCATTACATTAACTGAATTGTAATTAACACAGAAATGATAATCTGCTATAAAAATATACTATCTACTAATGAAACGATTGTGAGATCTCTGAACGATACTGAAATTGAAAAATTAGACTTAAATAAATGTAATAAATATTTATTTTAGTCTACTTTTACAACATATATGTGTGTTTTAAATATATGTATACATTTTTTATAATATAAAGACATAATATGGCATTTATTATTCCAATGACCAGACCAGGTCTTAGGGCAGTTTACTGCCCAACCTAAATTAATACGTTACTCTCTTATAGGCAAATTGGGTAAAATAATAAATAGCTTATAGTGTCTCAATTCAATATTCCGTTTATTGTTAACGGCATAATATACAGTTTTTAACAATGTTAGAGTGTGTCATAATTTTTTTTAATTCCCGGCATTTTTACACTTATATCTATGCTTGTTCTGTATAAACTTTTTGTTAGTAAACTTCTTAATATTTGTGTATGTT
Source organism: Heortia vitessoides (assembly GCA_020976665.1). Lineage (NCBI taxonomy): Eukaryota > Metazoa > Arthropoda > Insecta > Lepidoptera > Crambidae > Heortia > Heortia vitessoides. Next base: position 11,306,117 of record JACJUM010002929.1, read on the forward strand.
ACAAAAATCGCGATAAAAAATTAAAATTGTTGTTTTATTAAATTTTCTTTTTTTTAAATTGAAATTAATTTATTGCTGACAAGCATTACATGAACATGGTGGAAAATACAATACTAAATAGAGTTTTATGTGACGTCCTGCAAGGGCATTGCAATATGTAAGAACTAACTACTAGCTTGCTTTACTAATAATATCCCATTCATATAATCTAGTATACAATAAAATTAACTACAATAAATTACCATCAAATCTATAATAAAATTTATTACAATATATGGATTTCCTCAATTATTGTAATGAGTTGAATTTCCTCAAATATTGAAAGAGAACACATTTAACTTACAGGAAACTATACTTACATTTTAAATTAGTGTATCCATTAGCGACGTTAAACACATACCATCAGATGATTTGCACCCGATATAAAAAAAGTTCTTCCCGTTAACGTTCAACTACGCCTGAATGAAGGCAACAAAGTTGAGTTCTAGCCACATTAAGATAAAACACCGCTAAGAGATAAATCCCAGAGAGTTAGATAAGTATATGGTGCGGAGTACTGCTCTACGACTGAGAATGTTCCATTAGTGTTTCTAATTGAGGAGTGAGAGGGTGGCTGAAAGAGTCGCATTTTTAAATGCGATGCAAACGGACGGGTTGCTAACAAGTAATGCGAGTTACGGTGAATGTAGAACCTATTTTAGATCTGTTTAATATTAACATAGGAATTAGAGTCAAATAAATTATTAAATTCACACAACATCTCAAGCAACGGACATCAGACAACAGAGGAATCACAAAAACAATATTTAAATATATATGACATGCTATATTATGACCAGACATAGTACAAACTAAAACAAAAATTGTATAAATATTGTCTTGGGTTGAGTTCGAACCCACGAGCTTTTTCGCAGGAGATAGGATCACCAGCATCTCCGCCAGACCAGTCAAGTTGATTTCATATATATATTAGTAAGCCGATATCCGTCTAGCTTAAATTAAGCTACGCTTTTACTAATGTATATACCGACTGCTATCGCTTTTCGTAACACAATCACCAGTTTTATAAGAGGACTGGTACAGAGGGAGGTACATTTCTACCTCCATCGCACAATTCACTGGAGGTTTGTTTTACTATTTCTACCGCCAAATAGCAATAAATATATGTTTTTAAGTATTACTTAAGTATTTTCTCTGTTTTCTGACATCCGTAACACATACAATAATACATAACAACGTATGAGATTGTATAAATTTTGTATTAAAATAAAGCATTTAACAGTTTCGAAACTTAAGCATACGATTTCAAATTGCTTAATGTTAGTTGGAGCTGCAAAGATCCACTAATTTTAATTAGATATAGATGGAAACTTTCTAAATATTAACAAAATGTCTTGTGTAGTGCCCCACGTTAACTTTTTATAAATAACATATCCAATAATAACATATAAAGTAAAAGCAGTAAATGTTAATAACTTCTGGAAGCGATTAACATAAAACGTTACTGCTTTGTTTAACTATAACGAAAAAAACAATTAATTAGTAAAAAAAAAGTAGATTTACTGAAATTAATAATAAATTCATACATAGTCTCATTTATTTTTTTGACTCCGACATTAGTAGCTTAAAGCACTTGCGTTCCGGATATCACACAACACATAATTCAAAATGATAATAAATGTATATTTTAACTCACAGTCAAAGGCATAGAAACCATACATGTATTCTATATAATGTTTAGCTTGGGTGGGAACCGAACTCACGACACTTAGTGCATAGGTTACTACTGAACGCCTATCGGACCCGTTATTTAGTTCCTAAAAAATAATTATTAAAAACGTCACCTAGATAGTGTTTATTGTCTTAAACAAATGACCACATAGTTGCTGGGTGACGAAGCGAAATTAGAATGAACAATGCGTAAAGAGAATGAATTAAGAAATGACTGGAAACACAATTCGACTAGTTAAGATTCCGTAAAAGTCAACCGATTTCAATAATAACCAGTGTTTAAATATGTAGATATCTATCATTCATATTAGAAGTCCACTGGTTGACATAGGCTTGCCCAAGGTAGTAAGAATTTTGCCTATCCCTACCACGCTGACCAAGCGTGTTGGCAATCGCAGAGCGTTGCTTTTGCGATGAATATGCTGCTGCCCATCCCCGCCCGTGCATTTGAGCTACGCTGCTTTCGATAGATAAACCGCCAACTGTCGGTTCTCGTACCTCAGTCGCCTCTTACGAATGTATTTACGCAAATGTATTTTTTACAGAAAATGTATACATACATACATCACACCTGCGTCCCGAGGGATAGGCAGAGACTATGGATCACCACTTGCTACGATCTTTGCGTACCTTTCTCGCTGCCCTTACTCGTATGAAACTACTAATTGCATACGCTTCTTTATTATTGGTACTTCTGACCTGGCTTTCCTTTAATACCTCTTCTACCTGGTAATGTATGTTCGTCTAGGTCGTCTTATACCAACACTTCTATTCACTTAATATAACTTAAGTGTACCTACTCTTCGTCGTCCTCTTGTTCCGTATCGCTCCACTTATATATCTGTGTAATTCAAAAATAGTTGTAATTATAATAATTTACCCACAACATTGAGAAAACGGCGCTGATTTCTCAAAACAAAAAGAACACTAGGAAAAGTTCGTCATGTTTTCTCAGTAGCACAACGGTAGTGCAGCCGCCCGGTATGGAAAAGATGCAGGTTCGAGTCCCGCCATACAAACAAGACAAGTTGATTTTTTTATTTGTAGATATTATCTTAACTTACGTATTATATTACCTGGGTATAAACAGTCATTTGCAAAAAAACGGGCACCTAATCAATGAACCATTTCAAATGTTACTATTGGTTTGTTTGATAATTATAGGTAGTTTTACTTTCACAACTTTGTAAATTAATAAAGTTAAAAATAATCGTATTACCATATTTTTTTAAATAAAAGGGTTTTAATGCTAAAGTTTACTAATAGTGTATGCTCGTAAGTAGTGCATATGCTCGTGAAGTAAAAGTTAACAAAAATTTTTGTTTGTTTTTTTTTAATAGAGTAAAAGCAGATAAATGTTTAGTATCGAGTGTGACCCCCTCTAGCTGAAATCACAGCTTGAATTCGTCTGGGTATGCTAGCAAGGATATCCCGAAAACTTACTTGCGGAATACGTTCCCACTCCGCGGTAATCACATTCTTTAGCCCTCTGATGGTCTGCGAAGCCAGTTGTACTGATCTCACGCGTCATTTCATAACGGCCCAGACATGGTCTATAGGATTGAGGTCGGGACAATCCAAACGACGAATGCCGAACTCTTGCACATGCACTTCCACATTGCCAGACCGGTGGGCGCGAGCGTTGTCGTCCATAAAAATTGAGTCTTCGCCTAAAGCGGCCAATGCGGGTTGTGCATGAGGAATTAGTACTTCTGTTATGTGTCGATGTCCAGTCAGTAAGCCGTTTTCAATGAAGACTAACTCTGTACGATCCATTAAATTTATTCGTGCCCAAAACATAATAGAGCCCCCACTATAAGGTGTGATTTCTTCAAAACAAACCTCTGCAAAGCGTTCTCCTCGTCTTCGTAGCACTCGTCGACGTCGATCTTCACCGAACAGAGATATTCTGGCTTCATCGGAGAACAATACCCTATTCCAGTCTTCTTGAGTCCATGACTCACAATTTCGAGCAAACCCAAGCCTGGCATTTCTGTGCTCACGTGAGTAACTTAGGGCCGCGGGCCGGGCGATGACTGCGTATATTGGCTGCGAGAAGCCTCCTCCTGACCGTCCTTTAAGCCGTCGAGCGACTCATACTAAGCCTCTGAACCACGAAGCATTAGCTGCAAAAAATATATATATTTTGGAAATTCGCACCAAAAATGTAGGATAAAAAGTGGTTTTCTGTAAAAGCGAGCATCAAACAAAAATTTTAATTTAGAACGTGCTGTTTTAAACACCACGGCATTTTTAAAACCGGCCAGTAACATGTACAAATGATTGAAATCATTTTGGTACCGTATTTTTTTAAAGAAGAATTAAAATCAACACTGCACGTTTTTTTGCAAATGAGTGTATATGTGCATTTCAATGAATTTATAGATTAAGAATATTAGTCTTCTAGTATAGACATGTGTAAGTATATTTTTGATAGTTTTACGGGAATGATACACTATCTAATTATAAATAAAATATTATTTTTTCTACTTAAAAGAACAGTTAATTAAATAAAAAACTCCTATAAAAAAACGCTATAGGTATATAAAATTTGACAATGCTTCTTTAATGAATAAAGTTCGTAGTTTCTTTAGTCTTTACATTTTATATAGTGCCCTCGACGGTTTAAATAATATATGTATAAGAAAGACATAAGATATACATAGCGATGGACCCGACGGAACATACAATAAAGTATGTACCTATCTTGAACACCAAAGGTCGTGGTTTCAATCCCCACCCAGGGTAAAATATGATTATGATAAATATTTCTGATTGTTCTGTGTCTGGGTATTCCCTATATATTTGTTTTCTTTATTGTCTGATCCGTCCGTAACACAAGTGCTTTCAGCGACTTATCTCGGAGTCTGAATTATCAGGTGTATGTATTGTGTCGTTCGATGTCGTCTTAATTTTTTTTTAATTACCGAGTGTTTACTTTGAATAGACTATGGTTTTTGTTTTATTTAAATTGGATGGCAGTCAAAATAGCAGCATGTCACTCGGACGTGGACTCGTTTACGCATTCTGGAAATTACACAGCAGCAGATCTGTCAAAATTTCGCAATCGATATTGATCTATAAAAGCGAGGCATTGAGTAAGACTCTTAATAGACGGTGGAGCCACCCCGACGGGCGTGGAAGCAAGCCATCGTTACTAGTTTAATATTTGTTAGTTTTATATTATATTTTAAATTATAAGTATTGTGCATTAGACATTTATAATAACGTTTATGACATAAATACTAGGAATGTGATGTGTTTTACGTACTCTTGAAGTGGTTCCGGGAGAAGGGTATAGGACCTCTCTATGTACTAGCTTTTGTAAGGTGCACGGGCACAGCACCAGCCCGCTCCGATCCCGCGAACCTTGCGGGGCAAAGTGTCCCTCATAATGAGCAGCCTCACCTACCCCCTCAGTGGCGCTGGAATTGATGTCTGAGTTGTCCATTGAGGTCGTGACCAAGTTACGCTCTGCCATTGCCACGATGCATCCCTGTCGCGAAAGCTGCACTCTGAGATTGCCAACACGCTTGCCTAGCGCGGTAGTTATGGGCAAAATTCCCCCTTTCTTGGGGAAGCCTAGGTCCAGCGGTGAACTTCCAATAGCTGTTATGATGATGATAGCATATTTTGTTGGAAGTAAAAAATACAAAAACCAATAAACCAATCTGCGAATCTCACCAAGATCTCTCAATTGCTCAGATTTCAATATTTTTCACTATTTACAAACATGTACTTATTGATTCCACAACAAAGATTTGTCTGTAATGTGTGTATACTCTTAAAAAATCTGACTATATGTCAGAGGTTTCCAAACTTTTAGGACAGCAGACCCGTGATACTTGAATTACAACATATTACTACAAATATTGTTTGCGTAGAGTTGGGAAAGTTTGTGATGATGTTATAATGTTTGTTACTCGCTAACACAAAATCTACTGAATTCATTGTTATGATATCTTACTATCATATAACTCATACGGTTGCATAGAACAGGCCGTTTAAAATATACAATAAACAACCCATTTCTGTAACCCATTCGTGTAACTTGGGATTAAAATTCTGATTTTTTCATGAAACGATTATCGACGATATACCACACTGCAATGTATCGGAACCAAAAATATGTATTTATAAATATCCAAAACTCATTTTTATAAATATCATTACTATTTATATTTAGTTAAAGCTACTTTGCAATTAACTATCGGTCTGCAGTTTTTAACAGATTTATTTATTTTAATCGATTAATTTCAATTAATCATTCTGTTACTGATATTATACAACCCTAAAGTGGAATTATCATTATATAATATTATGGATACTAAAATAATAAAAAAAATACTGCTTTCAAGAGTTACACTCTTGTCTCTTGTATATGAGATAACTGAACAATAAATGAGTAAATCAATGAGATAACCATTAAAAGTCGTGTAGTGACATTCTGTATGATCAGGTTACATCATTTCATACTTTCGATTTGAAACTCTAATAACGAGTCATTAAGTTTAAAATTATTTAATAATTGACCTATTTGTCTAAGTTGCTCTCTTGATTACTAGTGGCAAATGAAATGAATTACTCTTTCTGTATCTGTAAGTTAAAATATTTGAAGACAATAGACAATATCTAATTCTATAAGAATAATATATTATTTTTAAATATTCATTCTCATTAATTGATAGGTACAATGACGTGATAACCTTCAAATGAAATCTAGAACACCTTGAAGATGAGATATATTAACATAAATTTTACTCAACTAGTTGTAAAAATGGCTTCTACTGATTTATTATTTAAGCAATGCAGTACGTTACTTTGCGGTTTCTCCGGCGGTTTCCCTGATAGATAACGAAGTAGTTCGGGTACTGGTTCTCACAATACACGGAGGTTTTTCTTTAAATAGTTTTTTTGCTTTAAAATCTATACTTTTTTATCGAAAAAAAATATACGCCGAAATACTGTCATTGGTGTCATAAAAAGCGAATGGGGTACCGGAACTGACGGTGGTTTATCGTCTATCTAAAAGTACCGGTTAGCGGTAGCTCTAATGCAACTGGGTGGAGATGGGCAGTAGCGTTTCCGTCGTGAAGCAACGCTTTTCAAATGCCACCACGCCTACCGAGCGCGGCTTTGCCAGTCCAGCAGTGGACGTTCTGCAGCAGCTATAATGCTTAACGAAATACATAAGTGTTATTAAGTATTTCATACATATATATAGCCTCATATCATTTAAATTGTATAGCGCTAGACTACTTAAATTAATATCGTATGTGTCATCGTTAATTATTAGCTAGCCGTGGGGTAATGGCGAAGTAGAATAGTACCCCTCTTAATACCAGGTGTCGTAGGAGATACCGGATCTGACAGATAACGGTATATTCATCTGAAAAAGCGCGGAATAATGGCTGATATGATGCATAGCTATGAGAAAAAAATGAACTTCGACATAATTTAATTTCTTTTTTCAAGTCAGCCCAATATTGTGTAAATTACATCGCATACAACCGATCCTATTGGAGATTACTTGGAGATGCCTATATCCAGCAGAGGACGTCTTATGGCTGATATGATGACGAAAGCGGCCCGCCGTACTCCGGCCGGGTACATCATACAATAAAATAATTAATTCCTGTCCTTGAGACTCCAACCAATTAACTAGTTGTCTGCAATCAAACATCAGGTGATACATTTTGCTTAAAATATTTCCGGTCCTGGTCCTGATAATAAAAACAAAAACACAAAAAATTATAATTCCCAATTTGACGCCGTTGACCCAAAAGTTGTTCTAGTTTGCCGTGTAATACCGACAGAATAAAAAAGAATCTACCCCCATAGTAAGAGGCGGGTATATACATCCGAAACAGTGTGGCTCAAATCAGTGTGACTCACGACTTAAGCTAATTATGACTTATTGGCAAGGATTTCACCCTAGATACCTTTACCCTTGAGTATGACTACGACCAAGACATATCAAGGAAAATCTAGTATTTTCTGATAAAATAAAATTACCTTTCATTATATGTAATGAAAGATAATTTTGGAAAACACTTATCGCTATGGATCCGAGTGGAAAATTGATTTTAGTTATTTGCTTCCTGGACACACCACTACTTACGACTAAAAAACAGACAGATAAACATGGAAAAGCCATATTTCTAGAAAGTTGTTCAGGATTTAATATATTCCGTGAAACAATTTGTCTTATTCGGACGGATAAAACGGATTGTATTTATTATAAATTTTTAGTTATTATTTAATAATAGAAGGTGATACATATATATACATATATATATATACGAAGATATAAGCGATGACAATAAAACAAATTAAGTTTATCTCATCTTCAAATGTACGTATATATATATATGTATAAGAATTTATAAAAATCAAGCACTTTTCATACTTATTAAAATAATACTAGCGGCGGCCAGCGGTTACACTCGCGTTAAGTTGAAGAAAAATGTTTTAAATCATTTATATTCCTCTGTTAGTCCGAGTGTGATGTTATATTAATTTTCTCAATAAATGGTAATACAATTTTTTCTGACCTTATTATTTAGGCCCTGCGTTGATAGGTCAGTCAGTTAGTCAGCTTCTGATTTTCTATATATAGATATAACATTTTATTGAAATAGCATTAAAACTCAGAGAATCTTCATACTAACTTCGGACCCCTGTTTTACCCCAGTTAGGGGATGAACTTTCTAAAATACTTTCTTAATACTCCCCTACATTTTAAAGGAACCACGGTATAATATATCAATAACGTCAAGATTTACGTTACAATTTTCTTCTTATTCTTGAAATAATAAGTTATTGATGTTCAGCTATAAAAGAGAGGTATACGTTGACACCTGCAGTAGTACTAACTGTGATACAGCTGTCAGCGTCTTCTACCCAAGACACGTAATGAAGCTGAAGCGCACAGAAAAAAAAATTGTTGCGTAGTTTAATAAGATCAGTCGAAAATAAAATAAAAAGTGTAAATATAAAAATAATATAGTTACGATGGATTTCTAAGTTAGGAAACTTAGGTTTCTGTTCGGAAATTCGTTACCATTATTAGCTCATGATTTAACCGTGTTTAACTCATACACACTCCTCACACAAACATACATAACACATTCACTAGCACACATTCTCTCACTTTTCCTACATAGAGATAATTCTCCGGTATATACAATTTACAATCAATTGATTTATTTATTATTATTTATATGCAACTTCTAATTACTACTTTTATTTTTTAAGTGCTACACTAAAATATAATGTTTTGTAACCAAATATTTTGTAATTGTGTAAAATTTTATAATTAAATTCCTTTCATTTAATAATCTATTCGCTCCTATTAACCGTAACGTGAATTTATAGCGCCTATCTTACTCTTTAATATATCAGCTATCTGCGAGTCTCATCAAAATCGATCCAGCCGTTCCAGAGATTACATCAAATAAACAGACAGACAGACTGATAAAAAAAAAAAATTATATGTGCCGAGTATACATACACAAACTTGTACTATGTGGACAGGATTATGTAAGCCATATCTGGTACCTTGAATTATATGCGAGGTTAGACATCAAGCTCGTATGTAGTCTTAATTAGCCATAACTATATTTTGACGGTCAGGAATTCAATTGGCGTAAGGGCAAAAACGTTTATTCATTTCTGACTTTTGTTAATAGTGGCAAGTAAAAGAGGATACAATTACAATAATATTTGTTATGAACATAATTAAAAATTGCTTTTCAAATAATAAAGTTATAGTGAATTATTATTTTTTTTCCTTTTCTCCCTGTATACCTGCACATTGTCCTCAATTGACCATTAATATGTGATTGAGTTTTAACGATCTTCTTTTGTTTTTGTTATTTAAAAAAAAAGGAAAAAAGGTCGTCCTTTACTAGAACTTCATACTTAGTATTTTCTACCCTTTAACGTGCTAACGTTGCCACCAAAATACATTAATATGAAGCTATTTTAATACTATTAATACGCTATTGTGTTGGTTATGACCTGCCCTTTGAGTGACTAGGTCACTGGAATTAAACCACAAACAGCTACTGCTAATTAATAAAAACATTGCTGAATGTCGAAAAATTACAGATTGCAATAACCTCGGAAAAAAATACGCTATTTAAAATGTCTCATGTTATTATTTCAAATCAAAAATGTATTACCATTTTTTTTCTTACCTAGGTCAACAAACAAGCCTGCAGTGAGCAAAAAGTAAGCATCACAGCAGCCTATAGACACTCGTAATATCATTAACGCATTGCCGACCTTGTGACTCTAAAGTATTAAGTAACGACCCAGTAGTTTCCCTGCCTCACTCACCCTTCAAGCCGGAACACAGTAATCCTAACACTGTTATTTGGCGGTAAAAATAGGTGAGAGTGAGGTACCAATGCAGATAAATTTTGTAAGAGGTCTACTTCCTCGTGTATATTATATTATATACGTAAGCATATTATTTTCCATTGATAAAAAAAAAACATGGTCTTGGGTACCGGCAGAATTGTTACTTCCCCTTGTATCCACCCGAAGTAGCGTAACTCAAATGCAACAATTCTGTCGCGGGGCTACGCTATGCTATTGTCACCACGCCTGCCCAGCGCGGCAATTATGGGCGAAATTCCCTTTTTCCTGGGAAGGCCTATGTCCAACGACTGACATGACGATGATGAAATTAAAATAGTGTGCAACATTAAAATATGGTATATTCTTAGGTTTGGATAAGGTCAACACTACAGTGTTCTTAGGACAGCAAGCGACAATGGGACCTCATATAGGTGATCTCGCTAATAGACTTAATTCTGCAGCTTTTGCAATATACAAAAATTCGTCAATTTACAGACGTAGACACAGCTCACCTTGTTTATTTTAGCTATTTCCAGTGTTATGTCTTATGGTATAATGTGGGGGCAGATACATATATTACTTTGGCGTTGCGCTGCAAAAGTAAATTCAATATTTGTGCTGCAGAAGAGGCTATTCGTGCGATTCTAAAAATGACTTAAAAAGAATCACTGAAAGAAAACTTTAGAGAAATTAATATAATGACTACACGGTCAGTATGTATATGAGAACATAGGTATTTAAGAAAAACTGGGACATACATAATGTTAATACGAGAAATAAATATAAGCTCGCAGTGCCGCAAGACACGGCTCCATAAAATAAATAAATCATTCAAAAGCAATTGCATGAGATTTTACAATAAAATACCAGGCAGCTTATCAGGCTTACTGAATAATACATTTAAAAAATACATAAAGAGTTAGCTTATTTCTAAAGTATATTATAGTGTTAAAGATTATATTAATGATAAAACTGCCTGGGATTGTACTGCTATGACCTAGCTTTAAGACAACGGTTTGTTAGCACCGACGCCGAGAGGTTCCATTAACCACACTATACTCGTATACGCGTAGAACATTTTTAACCACCAGTTTTTCTTGTATGTTCCTTTCCGGTGGCTCGTGTAATGATTAAACATAATTTTAATACCCGTCTGGCGCCTAGTAGGGTAGGTAATATAGAAATTATAAGGTATTATAAGGTTTTATAAGGTATTATAAGGTATTATATGGTAGGCCTAATTTAAATGTTAGCTGATTCTTATGATCGGGGTCAGCAGTATTATAAATATGATACAATTTAGTACTTCATATTTCTGAATAAAAATGGTTCTAATTAATATTTTTATCGATTCGTAAGTGCTTGTTATATGTATTAGTAGTAATATAGTAGGCCCCTACTTGAATAAAGAATATTTTGATTTAATTTGGTTTAGTTAGTTTTAAAAAGTGGTAAAACCCGATGGTATTGCTTAAATCTTTACAGGCATCAGCCTTCCACAATAACAGGTCTTAGAGTATATACGAGTATAGGTAAGTATCTATACATACACAATCGAACTGCATAATTGTGCATACACTTATATCTACAAAAGAAAAAAACTTTATTCCTTTAATAATAGTTTGATCAGTATGACAGATGTCATGTATTAGTTAGAAACGTCGCACGTGTAATTTTTTTGGCATTATGGTAATTTGCATCATAATTTGTTATTTATACACTCAACAATACAATTACAATACGTTTAAACCTTATTATATAAAATCAAATGTAATTAAGAAAAAGAACTAATTCGAAAGAAATAATCGATTAGAATACACATTACTTTGACAGCAGTCATTATAATAGAGCTATTAAGAATTTTGGACCGTATAAAACAAAGTGAATTTTCTTCCTTATTCAAAGTTTTATTATATAGTTAGTTGATTATATACGTTTGTTTGGTTAGATATTTTATGGTACATATTTACGAAACGGCTAGATTTCTTTCCTACCAAAACGAAAAAAGATAACGTCACTAGCTGATAAGTAGATGAGCCTATTAAGCTTGTTTCCACTATGAAAATATCCTGCGGATAAAAGTTTCTATCGATTAATCATGCTACGCGTATAACAAAAATTATTTTTATTATTTAAAAGAATTTAAGATTATTTATATTTTTACATTTTAAACTTAGTCATTCGGTCACGTGATATTGAACACCAATCAGAACGTTTTACATCACTCCTTACAAAACATTATTATTGACATCTGTCACACGTACTAAATCTGAGGAATTAAACGTTATTGGATACCGTGAATTTGCATATCCTCATGTTCCTCGTGTATAATTTCGTCATGGAATCGGGAAATTTAAAAGCTAACCAATCCAATTGTAATCCAATCGTTGTAGATTAACAAATTTGGGAAATTTTTGGGCACATAAATAAATAATTTATTTGGTGTTTTTATGATTGTGCTTTTACACTGAGGAACTACACTTTGTAGAAGGATGAATATATTTTAATTTGAAAAAATTAACTACATCAGTGGAAAAAACGATTCACAACTTATCACAGTATGAAGTTTCGCAAGGACTGACGCCATAACACGGCGCCATAACAGTTTGGGTATTTTCGAGCATATTTTAAATTTGCTTTTGAAAACCTAAAAATATAGTACAAATAGGTGTATTTTCTTGGAAATATTTTCTCGTTTTAGCGTCAATCTGATACTAGAGTAACGTAATAACAAGTTTCTAAAATTTAGTCAACTAGTCTATTGACGATATATGTCTGAGGAAATTCAAATATCATCCTAAAATGTTTTACATGAGATATATGTTTTTTCATATATTTTTAATTAATAATGAGAAGAATGAATTAATGTAATAAAACTGGTGTATTCTTAATTTTTTTTCAATTGTTGAAGCGGTCTTGATTTCTGCCGGAAAGAGGGGGGGGGGAAAAACGCCCGTATATAAATAAAAAAAAAAATACAAATAAATAACTTCATATTTGTGGTGAAAACGTAACAAACATTCGCACTTTCAAGAGTGAGAAATATCTATGGGTAAGTATTAATGAACGATCTATGAGTATTTCTATTTAATTTAGCGTTATAATTAAAACTCTATATTTCTCTTTTCAACCGTGTGGTTACCGGTAGATTAGAATTGTACTCCACCTGTACCAGGTATCGTAAGAGGTGACTTAGGTACCAGAACCGACAAATATATCCATCCTATCAGTGTTGCTCAAATGCACACGGACTTTGTTCTGTTTACCATGTTTATTATGAAAACATCATGAGATTGTACATAATAATTTAAAAAATATTAGAATCGGTAGTTTTAAAGTTCATCACGGATAAGCACTAGTACAGGTAATTTTATTATATATATAATATAAAGATTATATTACATTTATATAAGATATTTTCTTCTTCTTATTTTGACACAAGACGCATATTACTTTTAAAATTATAAGATAAACATTTTACCTGTCTGTTTTTTTTACTATTGTTTATTGCAATACTAATTTTTTTACTAGTGATGAGCCGGATCCTAAGTCAATAAGTAAACTCGAGTATAAAGCCAAATAACACGGTACGAAGGCGGAGACTAGTAATGGAAAAAAACAGATTCGATCACCATGCGGCAACTGTCATTGTGACGGATTCTCGATTTGTTAAACAATAATCTTCACAAGTTTATAAAAACTAAAACGTTAATTAATTATACTTCTCAAATCTAACTTTTATGAAGTTATAACTGATTGAAAATCTGTACGATAGTTTTTGATTTTATTTCGATCATACGTACACAAGGACGCGACGAGGCCTTTGGTATATAATACTACTAGCTAGACAAACGTTGTTCTGTCGTAAATATACTTATCGTCGTTTAAGTTCTGACACCGCGTAAGTCAAAATGTTGACACTTTGTAACAATTAGGAAAACATTGCTCACTCATTTCATAAAATCATTTTAAAACTAATTGCTTGTGCATTTAGTTGGTGCAAAATAGATTTCGTTTAAACAATACACGGTATAAAACGTTTACTGCAGCGTCAGAAATGTAATATCGTGTTATCATTGGGCTTAACTATTAAGTTGCCAACTTTGACATATTCGGTGTTAGAACTTAAGCGACGTTATACCTATCTTTCTCATGAAAAAAAATTGCGACCATAAATTAAGTTACAAACTATGCTCTCTCTAGTTGGATCAAACTGTACATAGAAAATGATTAATAAAATCGGTTCAGTATTTGGAATTTTGTTCCGGGCAGACACCGTGACACCAAGTATTATATAGGTGTTGCTGTGATTGTTCGTTATATTCAACGCCTTTATTTTCGTTCTTCCGTTCGATCGCTTGAACGGTTTTTTTTCTTTTTTATTCCATACTGAGTATTCTTTTTTCAAGAATGGTGACCGCCTGGTGACAGCAGTAATTATTTATACATAAGACTTTATTTCTTAGCTATGCTTATTAGCTTGATATTAATCACCATCATCATTTCAGCTATTGGGAAGTCCACTACTGGACATAGGCCTCCCCAAAAAAGGGAGGATTTTACCCATAATCTTTAACCCTAATAGCTTTCCCGATGCGCGCCGCCCATTCTTATCCTGTGCATGTGAGCTACACTGTTTCGAATAAATATACCGCTGCTGCTGTCGGTTACGGTACCTTAGTCGTCTCTTACGACAACTGGGAGTGGTACTACAGTGGGAGGTCTGCCTTGCCGGTACCCAACGTGATATTAAAAAAACAAATAATCGTATCTCATCTGTATTATACATATTTATACCGTTTCTCATCCGAATCTTCCGATATACTTCCAATCCTTTACCTAAGATAAAAAAAACTATTGCGGGTATATTTTTACACCATTTCGGATTATGGTTAATCTTTTATTTCATTTTTTGTTTTCGCCGATTTAAAAGTGATTATATTAGGCCTATTTAAAATATTTTAAGCTTGACTTTGAAAATAATATGTCGCCTCCTGGCAAGAAAAGTGCCACTATGCTAAAATAGCCGTTTCGAGAAAATGTAACTTGAATGATATTTTTGTTTATTTATACGTCAATAATTTAAAAACTATGATAGTCAGATTGCTGAAATGTCGTTTGTAAATAGCTCATTTATTTGGTAATTAATGGGCGCGAAAAATTTAATAACAAAATTGCATTTTTTTGTGATTATGTCATTTCGTACCTAACGTGTGTTGTGACACTTTTCTTGCCGGGAAGCGATCTATTAGGTAGTTAGGTGTTCTCAAGCCAAAAGTTCTTGGGAGCTGCCAAAAATTAAAATTACAAGTAAGTTTACAATAAAAAAAGCTCTGCTAATTTTACCAAAACCATTAATATATAGTTACATGACAGCAAAATCAAGTACAACTCTACCGAGTCCGCTCGAAACAGGTTACATTTGACAGTTTCTTTGTCAATTTTTTTTATTTGCTAAACAAACATTGTTTGTCAATTTTTTTTATTTGCTAAACAAACTTTCATAACGGTTTTCTCCAAAGTATGGTACATGCAGGAGATCGTGAAAGAACTGATATTTTATTTGTATCTATTATTGTATTCTGACTTATCATGCTTATAAGTGGAGGTAAAGACAATCAATTAGATGTATAGATAACGAGATTTACTTGAGATAACGTCTCATGTAAACCGGGGTATTATATGGCCACTACTATTTTTTCGATATAGATTTTTTTTTGTGGAGTAACCTCTCAAAATGAATAACTTGCTTTCCCATCTTAAATAAATGTTTTGAGTATAATATAAGCTTGTCTTATTGTTTTGATTTATGTACGTACACGCAGCAGCAGATCAACCTACACAAATACTTTGTGCCCATTAAAATAGGATGTCCCTTTTTATCATAAGGCCCGTTAGGAGCCGTTGTATTTTTTATCGACTGTATTATATACGTCTTGGTGTGCGTGAGAATAACAATTTAGGCCGTGGAAGAAAATATAACTAATCTAAAACAAAACAAATATAGTCTACCAGTGTCTTCCATGGATTTGGGTACAAAAAATCATAAATAAATGCCCAATAATATTAATAGAGGTACCGAAAGAACATAAAAGTACCTCCGATTGTACTAGGCAGTTGTCAAAAGAGACGACGGAAATGCCGAAACCAATATGGAGGCGATACGATGCTCAAATTCAACAGGGCGATAAAGTGCAGAAGCTTCTCCGTTGTGACGCCACGCGACTGCCACCATGGCTAGAATAGGCCAGCGTGGCAATTATGGAAATGAAATTATAATAAAATTAGACAAAATAGACCTTTATTATGAAATATTTAAAGGGCTCTTTCTGAACATTTCGCGAAGAGGCAACGAACCCAGATCTCTCAAAGCGAAATAGATACATGAGAAAATATAACATTATCATAAAAAATAAGGAAATATTAACTGTAAAATCAAAATAGATTAAAGAAGAAAGTCAGATATCAATCACATCTGAAAACAAATGTCTTTCGAACGTAATCAGCCCTTCAGGTCGTAGGGCAACGTGCTATTTGACGTTACATAACAAGTCGTCATTAAATCTGCAAATTTTTATAGCCTTAAAATTTTGTTTCTAACAATTACATTAACACATTTTTTTATGTATAATATTTAAAGTAAGTCATACAGATTTTGTACTAATCTACGCGCCGTCGTTTCTGCCGACGATTGACATATCATTAGCAATCCACCCCAGCTTCGGCAGAGCATATCTACATATTTACTTGCCTTAGTTTCGTATCAGTATTCAAATTGATTATGAAAGCGCACATCTGTAGAACTACCAGTGGTCATAATGGCTAATGGTTTGACATAATGTTACAAAAATCATCGTTATATTTCAAAACATGAAACTTTAATACAAACAAATGCATACGGTAAACTAAAAACTATCAAACCTATGTTCTTATGGATTTGATCAATTTATAGTAAGTTAGCTCCTTACTTACTAATATTGTTAATGCGAAAGTAACTCTCGTCTGTCTCCCTCTATACCATATACTACTAATACACGCCTAAACTACTAGACCATTTTTCATGAACTTTGGTACATAGATAGTCTAGAGCCTGAGAAAGGACATAGAAACTTTTTAATTCGAAAAAAGGGTTATGAGGGAGAAAAAGATGATGAAAAGTTGTAAAAAAGTATCGCAATTGTTAGAGCTAAATGCATGACATTTTGTTTACAAGGGTACGATATAAATAAATATGATATTCAAAGTTCAAAAATGTTAGGGTACAGGAACTATTCAACGCGGACGAGTTGCGAACACAACTATTTCTTGAAACTTTTTTGCTTTATAGTTTCTACCACAGATAAATAAATTTACATATACAGAACAACATTAGCGACGTTAACCTAAAATTTAAGTATACTAGCAGCGCCGCGCAGTTCAGCTTATTGCATAGATAAAATATAACATGTTATGTTTCTATTCTTTTATTTGCATTTTATAAATGCAGGATTTTTTGTAATTGGACTTTATGAGTTGACTCGTTACAAATATAGGTACAAAAACCACAAATCTTGATAAAATTTTCCATATTAGGCAGGGATGACTATTTTTTGGAAAATATAATATAGCTCATGTTGATCGGTGAAAATGTAGCATTCTAATGGTCAACGTCTTTTTTAATTGATTTTATAGTTTTTGACATCAATTGTAATAAATAAACTACCCGGAAGGTTCTCTTTTAATTTTGTGGTTTTCATTTTGCAATAACTTCATCATGGCAACCGCAAAACGTCTACTGCTGGACATAGGCCTCCCCAAGAAAGGGAATTTGCCAATAAGTGCCGCGCCGGGCAGGCGTTGTAGCAATCGCAAAGCGTAGGTTCGCGACGGGAATACTGCAGTCCATCCCCGCCTTGTTGCATTTGAGCTACTTCGAGTGGATATACCGCCATTTGTCTGTTCTTCTGCTTCGGTCGCCTCATGCGGCACCTGGTACAGAGGCGTCCCCCTATTCTACTCTGCCGGTATCACACGGCCATTGTATTTGATTGCACATTGTAAAGGGCAAATATTTAAATTCAACATATACAATAAACATTTTATAATATTTTTAAATGCTGCTGTTGTTCTTTTTGGAAATTTCTTCACACATCTTTCGGTCCTTTATACTTATTAGAATGATTATAATCATATAACATGTTTAGAATGACAGCTGTCAAACTAAAGAGTATTTTAATTATTTTAAGTTTTGTCTTAATTTTTCGTTAATTTTATTTAATAATTGTAAGAAGTGGAGTTGTAATATTGTTTAATATTAATAACAAATTATGTTGTATATTTAAATAACTATTGCGACGAGCGACACATAGACTTTTGTCATTCCAATCAAGCTTGTGTGCAGGTGTTTAGAAGAGTATGTACATATATTAAACAATTTTACCATACATTTTTTCGTCTAGATTTAACAGCTCACCGTAGTTTTGAAACGCGATTTATGTTCAATTTAGCTGAAAAATATTTTACATAAATTTTGGGCTTTGTGTATATTTAATAAAAAGCCAGGACATTTCTGACATTCGTAGAAAAGCCAAAATTACAGACATAGGTTAGCGGATTAGCAAGAACAAGCAGCTTTAGGCAGGGTATACAGTAAGCTGCGCTGACGTTCGGTGGGACTATAAAGTTCTTGAATAGAGACCAGGATTCGGCAATGACCAGGATGGCGTCCATTTACAAGATAAACACCTGATTGAAGTTGATTTCAATGACCAGATCGCACTAGTTGCAGGCAAGTTATATAACTCTTAAAAATAGGTAAAATTTACGTCCAGGAATGGACGTTACGGTCACGACCACAATCTAAGTGGTGTAACGAGTACATTTAGAATAACATTACAATAATTTAGTAAACCTTATATGAAATCAGCAATCAAGCATACAGTGCGCTTGATGATAAACGTGACCGCAGCCTATAGACACTCGAGTAATCACAAAGATATCACCATTGTGTCGCCAACCCTGTGAACTGTCACATTTACCTGGTAATTCCACGGCCATTTCATCACCATTCAAACCGAAACACAGGAATGCGAATACTGCTATTTGGCGGTAGAAATAGGTAATAGTGAGGTACCAATGCAGACGACCTTCGTCTACCTCTATTAAACTCGGACTTACTTTTGCGTTTAAACGAGCATACAAAATATAAACGCTATCCTATATCGCTAGAATAATACGTTCTCCCTTTCTCCCTCTTTCTTGTTATAAGAACACTAGACAAACAATACCAAATTAAACTGAATTCCTATACCTAGTTTCAGTTTGTTCTATATTATTCAGGTATCCATTATAATAGGCGCACTGATAAATACTTAAGAATACTTACAAACGTTCTCATACCCAAATCAGATAGGTAGGTAATTTAATTTTGAATTCAATTAAGATAAACCTTGAAACCTAAGAAAAAGCAAATAACATAACATACAGGATAAGAAAAATAATCGTAATATATGGGATGGGTATCTGTTCTTCACAAGTTAACACCCTGTGCTGACTCAAATTCAATATAAAGGAACGTTCATATTAAATATTATGGTATACCAAATCTCAAGTTTATATTAAAGTCTTATTTGAATGTTGATAAGAGCTAATTATCCCAGACCATGATTAAAAACCTGCTAATTTCGACAAGTAAGTATAAGGGGCATCAATTAACTCTTAATTTAAATAAAACTTGAAAAATTGCTTATAGAGTTACTTACAAACGTTATTAAATAAACACTCAACCCCGCGTAGCGTAGATCACAGCGATGTTCTATTACATACAATACCTAGAATGAACACGTGTTGACTGAAAGCGCCTAGCCTTGAAATTCATTATACCTACCAAACAACTATGTAGACAGTACTTTATGCCTGTCTCATCTTACGTAATACTGCCGTATATACGTCCAATCATCGATCTTTGATTACAGTATTATAATATTGAAGAAATAAAACAGATTAACACATTAAAAATAACTTTGAATTAGAATTAAATGTTTCATAATATAAAAAATAACCTAAAACAAAGTTGTAATATCGAACACGTTGAATATCGTCTGAAAAGCGTGCCAAAGCGTTTATTAAAACGCGCATAACATACAGAAAAGTTGTTTTGAACAAAGAAGTGGGATCGAGTCGAAAATATATATCGCAAGAGGCCCAGCATACTCGGGCGGATGTTATATAGCTACGTAGATAAAACCTTCCGCCGTCGCCAGCGCCCCTGGCGGCGTCTGAACAAAACGAACTTCATGCCGTGTACACCTAACAAAAGAGCTTTCGCCTTGCAAAACAACAAATTATTTTGTCGGAAATAATATTAATTTAAACGATAATCATTTTCATAATTTTATTCAATAATTCGTAATTTCATATGAAAATATTTATTATTTTATTAAAATTATAGCCTTACAGTAAATTTTAAAAAAATCAGAAAAATATTATCAACTGACAAATTAGTATACACATATATATTTTATATATCACTATACTCAAATACGCATTAGAAAGATATATTAAAAAAGGCAAATCGATTAATGATAAAATGTAAACACTCAGGTATTTATTTTGTATAAGTCATTTCTTAACTCATTAATTATTATTGTTAAAAACACATCATCAATTAGAAAGTTGATCATTAGTAAAAAATTCTCTGTCTTAATTAAGATCCGTAATTATGTATCTTGTATTCTAATAATATTATCCATGTATCATGTAACTGAAAATGTTTTATTTAAAATAAAACTAAATTTTTAAACAGCTTAGGGTAATAAAATTAAATACACACAGATTATTTACTCAATTTATTGAAACTAAATTTAGCTATCCAGTAGTTTAGAAACCCTTTGAAAGGGCCCATTCTTGTAAATCTTGCACGTAGTCACCTTTAACTTCAATAAAACGACCAAGTTCATGGACTCTCGTTTCTACATATTTGTTATATTTAGTTTTTAAAAGACATTTGATTTCATCGTTTAAAAGCCAAATGTCTCCGTCAATTTTTTTTATTTTTGAGATTTTTCTTTGGCCTCTGAAAGTTAGGTTTAAATATATTGGAACCTCGTGATTTTTAGTCCTTTCAATAAAATATGGAGAAGTTTTTGCTTCTTCTTTCGGTGGTACCCATCCAGATGCAAATTTGTCTTTGCCTCTTTTAACTTGGGGAATTGTTTCAAAGGGTAAAAGTCTCTCCACAAAAGTCCACTCAGGGGGATTTTTAACTATTTCGTAATTGTATTGTTCAGTAATTTTACTGACAAATGGCGATTTTGCATAACTTGAATATGTTCTGTGAACATTAGTTACCTGAAACAATACATTTATATAATTTAATGCCTAATATAAAAAATAATTTAGGCGATTTTACAAACATTAAGTAAATATTAAAAAAATATAGAGTAAACATAATATATAAAACTAGTATTATTTAATTCTATTCATCAAAGTTATTAAAAACATCACCGAAAGCAAAAATATTTAACTTCGATAAAAGATCTTAGTTATTTTCTTATAATATTATAATGGAGTGATAAATTATGCAAGAGTAACCTCTGTGAATGGGTGTACACCCGTAGTTCTGTCACATGTCGCACTCGAAGCGACATTACAACAAAACGCGAGTGGAAATACAATAAAATAATTACCGATAAAGATTCCGACGTAGTTTTTGCACCCAAATCAATTCTGTTGTTCAGGATTTGTCCAGGTTTTCCAGCAAAAAGCCGCGCAAACGCGCCCCGTGAACGCAACACCGTCGCCATTTTGAATAGCGAATAGAGCGAATTGCTACAAGAGCAATAAGAACTATATTATTCGTTTCGAAGGAAACATTATGGCGGACGCCTGCAGACATTTGGGCTTTTCAAAAATCGTTTTTTAAGTTTAATCGCGTGTTTATATTGAACTTTTTCGCATATGTTGGTGCATTGTGTGTCCAATTAACTGTATATTGTGGTTTTTGGAGGTTCCATTGGATAAATTGTGAGTATTTTGTTAGGACATTGCAGAGGTGCGCCACGGCTAGGGAAATGATTTGGGGCTTTCGTTCGACGCACACGCACTCGCTCAGCTGTAGGTGGCGTTAGGTGTCATTTGCGAGGTGAGAACATCAAAACACCGAGTTTTCATGAGTTTTCCGGCGCGATTTTCTAAGCACTGGCAAATGTAAACAAATATTTTAGTTACTTTTTGAGTCTTGCAATTCTGTAAAGCAAAATACGCCCTGAAATTTCAAATTAATTGTTCAAATAATGTCAGTTTTGTGCGCGAACTTGCAGAGAATCGCGGGCTCGCTTTTGTTTACCACCATATATAAACTAGATTTTTTTAGAATAAGTTAATTTTATGTGTTATTTGACTTCGTGACACTTTAATTTATTGTTTTAACTTTGTAAATATGTTGAAAGTATTGTTGTATTGCTATGAAATGGCTCATGACGTTCAACAGGTATATTTTAATACCTCGTTGCTAATTACTATAATAATAAGGCCACTCATATAGATTTATTGTTTTTTCAGATGGCATATTATGGAAGTGTATTATGGCTCAGTGTCGCTCTAATGCAAGAGTCAAGGAGGCATTAAAAAAAACCACCAGTTGGGCCAATAAAGACGACAGTGGCTGTGATACTTGCCCAGAAGAGAGCTTAATTGACACTAATTTAATAGAGATTGATAGTGAGGTCCAGGCTGCTGAGCAGAATAATCAGAAAGACTCAAACAAACCTCGTGCTGTTTCATCAACAAATCTCAGATCTGGCAAGAGTAAAGCTGAACAGCAGCCTATACCTGATGTCGAAGAAACGGGGACATCTCCCACCACACATTCCATCATGAAAACCAAACAGACCAAGGAAGAGTCGGATAAGAGCATTGATGAAGACACTGTAATAGAACCCAAGACTCGTGCCCGCAAGAAAGCCTCAGATATTATTGAAGAAGAGAAAAGTAAAAGCCAAGATGACACTCAGCCTAAAACATCCAAAGAAACAAAAAAAGCAATAGCCAAACCTAAAGCAATAATTAAGAAAAGACCATTGGGGATCAGAAAAGCTTTAAGAAGCAAGAAAACTTTAATTAAAAAAGACAAAGTCAAATCTGTAATTAGACAAGCTGTAACCAGAGGCAGAAAAGCGGTAGTCAAGCCTGCTGTAGACCCTGTAGAGTCCCCAGATAAGGAAGCCGTCCCACTGATACCTGCCTCTGAAATTAAAAAAGAACCAGAAGATACAACACCAAACTCTAGATCGTCAAGTCCCAAAACAGCCGGTCGAAGACAGAGACTCACTTCTGATATGGTCATGATGAAGTCTGTCCTTGCAGACTCTCCAAGTAGCCTCATACTCGGGCCACGTACCAGCCCCTATTCCATGAGGTCTGAAAGAAGCAATAGCCCTTTACTCTCTGAAGGAAAAAGTCTTAGGAGTGGTAAACCGAGAAAAGTCAAGAGCAATTTGTTGAATGAAGTCGTCATAAAAGAACAAAAAAAAAGACGAAGGCTACTCTCTGATTCTAAGACTCCTGATGGCTCAGAAGGTGGTGAAGACTGTAAAAGATTAAAAAGGAGACGTTCATGTTCTCGTGATGGTAGTGAGATCTCAAAATGCTCAGATATCACTGAATCTGACTTGAGCTTGAGCGAGCCTCTCATAGACACAGATACCAAGGAGCTCAACAAAAAATTAGATAAATCTAAGACTGACCTAGATATAGATATTGAAAGTAATGTACAGATCTCGACTACTGAAAAAGTGCCTTCTCTTATTGTTGACTCCAATCTAGCTGAAACCAAAATGGATGCAGAAACTAGTTGTATCAATAATGACAAAAATAAGAAAAAATTGAGCTTAAAAAGAAGTACTTCATTAGACTCGGACAACAATAATAGTAATAGGCTTAAATTAGAAAATTTAAATTCGTCAGACATAGAAGACAAATCATTGATGAAGACTGAGAATGATACGCTTTTTGAAGCCCGTAGTAGTATACTGACTAGTATGTCAAAGACTTTTAATTCGAGAGAGATGTCAAAAAATATCAGAAAAGCGAGAAGAGGTCGAAAGGCAGCGGCTGCGGCGCGGCCAAACCCTAACGCTTCAGTGGCCAAAACTGCAACTAGCACCATAACAAATGACACAACAGAAGATAAAACAGAAGATGATAATCTTTCAAAGAAAATTGATGACATTATAAATGTGTTAGGTCATAACATTGATCATGACCAATTGACTAATGTTGCTGATCGTCCAGCTGTAAATAATCCTGAAGAACAGCAAACTAAGAGTGTATCCAAGTTCTATGGGTTGTCAAAACCACTTTGTGACAATAATAGCATAATAACACCAGAAACTCCTGTCAAAGATAAAGAAGCAATAACTTCAATCACAAATGAAAATACTCCCTTGAAGAATGATGACAGTGAAAATATAAGACTTCACTATGATGAAGACCCCATAGAAAAGTCGACAGATAATGTTAAACAAACTGAGATACCATACAAGTGCAATGTTGCAACAATAGATAAACTGATGGACAGATTAAAGGAGTTTGAGGAATTTGATAAAAGAAGGCAAAGACAGGAATCAGAAACAAAACCAAATGATTCTAAATCAGTAATGGTCACTAATGATGTTGTGTTGATACCTAAATCAGGTGCTGATATCAAACCCTTAAAAGATATGCAACCGGTGCGATCACCAGAGAGACCAATAGAAAAAGAAAATGTATTAAGTTGTTTTGAAAACAATTCCGCTATCTCTATAGTAAAAAGAGATCAGGTTAGAAAATCTGTGGATAATGACCTCCCTAATGCTATCACTCTTATAAAAAGAAATAGTATTACTGCAAGAAAGGAATCCACAAGCTCCAATCATTCTAAGGAATCTGATGCTATCAGTATTTTTGAGAAGTCTTTGGGCAAGGATGTTACATTAACTGAAATCAGGAAATCTGTAGACAAATCCACACCTACACCACAAATTGATTTGCATCAATTTGCAACACTTCATCCAAATACTCCTACAACGCCAAGTCAAACCCTGGCTGGTGTAGTATTGGATTCAAATCAAATTTCTATAACGCCAAGAGTCATGTGTGAACCTAAAATCAATAGTAATGATTTCAAGTTGATTCCTAAACGGAAGTCTGTTGAAACTCTTTCTAGAAAGTCAATAGAATCAACAGTCAATGAGACAGATGAAAAGCTTAAGGCACTAGAGAAGATAAAGCCACCTCCAACATCACATCCATTAAAATTTCCTGCTGTATCAATTACTCCTACGCCTATAGCTGTCATATCAGAAGTAACACATCATATAGAAACTGAAGCGCTGCCACCTCCTATAGAGAGTATTAAACCAGTTCCTGAAGAAACATCTATGACTACTGAAGTTTTAAATATTGAGAGCACTCAAATAGATGACAGTCAAAACAAAGAAACAACAGAGATTACAAAAATCGATGTAACAGAAGCAAACATTGCGGGGAAAGAAGAAGTAGCAATTTCCAATAATGATACATTGCCTTATGATGTTACAAAGAAAATAGATAAGGAAGAAAATCATGAGGCAGAGCCTGAAGCCCCTAAACAAATTGTCATAAAAGATGCTGACATTAAAGACCAAACACCAGAAGTCAGCAAAGTGGAGGCAGTTGAAGAAAAACCTATCACTATAAAAGCTCCACGGGGCTCTAAATCATCTAGGAATTCCACTGAATCCCAGCCGGGACCAAGCAACCTTCTGTTGGAGACTCCTGAGAGTCAGAAACGAAAGGAGAATGTTCTGTGGAATTTAGGCTTGCTTACGCATGAAGCTGCAAAAGAGGCTAAAATAGAGAAGCTGAAGGAGAAGGAGCGGATATATAATAAGAGTAAGACTACAAAGTCAGGGTCTGGGGCGAGTGTCGTGCATACTGGAAGCTTAAAGGCTGTGATAAAGTTGAATAAAGGTACGGGAGATAAGGATAAGAAGAAGTATAGAAGTTCACTCAAGATGACGTTCCAGAAAAGCAAGAACCGTTCCGGGAAGACGGCGCCAGAGGGCGGCGACGCGGCTGGCGAAGATGACGCTTATTACACTATTGAAAGACGAGAGGTAAGAGTTTGATTAACATCTCTGATATTTCTTCTTGAATCATATCTATAGTGTATTAGTTCTCTTGCCTCTCATACCCAAGGTGGGTTCAATTCCCCAGTAAAACGAGCAGGTAACTTTTTATTTAGGTTTTGATGAGGGAGTTCCCGTTTATTTATTGATGAGTCACATTCTCTTATATGTTTAACTTAGAGAGTTATAGTGTTGGTTGGGAATTGGCATCCCTATGCAAACAAGTTCATTAAATTCCTAAGCTATTAATGGTCGGCGGTGTTTAAGCGCCTAATTTTGTGACCTAGGTTATAGACAAGAAATCTACCATAAATATCTAAGGCTGTATGCCTAAATTATTGAAAGAATATAAATCACAGCAACTGATATTATTGATTGGTTAATGTAATAGATGATTTAGATACAAATCTTATTAATAATTAATTAAAAATTATCAAATACTCTTGCTTTAAATAAAATATATAATAGTTGCATGTATATGAAGGCTAGATATCACTGGATTAGGATACCCAGGAAAGACCTAAGCTAGGATGTGTGTGAATCAGCAGTAAATAACACCATTTATTTTTGTCCACAGGGCGGCGCCGGCGCAACTACCGATGGTGGGCACAGAAAGTCACATTACAGTAATCGGCTTAACAACCATGGTGTGTGGTTCTTGCACTCACACTTAACTACAATTGGTGCTAATATGATCTTATACATGAGATGTAGAAACTTTTATAATGAGATATGAAACTGAAATATATATTTCTTCTTATTATCAAATAATCATTCATTATTGATTTAGATCATGTTTGCATCATATTGCCTGTAAAATGCTAAAGTTCCACTGTTTTTTAAATAATTTTCTTGGTTTTACTTCTTTTTGAATTTGCTGTTTAAATTATTTGGAACTTTAGTGTAATGGAATGGCCGGTTTTGGCTTCATACTTAACCTTAGACAGTTCACATATGTGATACTAATTCACTGAGCACACACTACCAAACCATACAAGAGTCAAAACAATTTTAAAATGTTCATACAATATGGTACAAGGCATTTTATTAATTCACAGATCAAAAGCTTACTGTAAGCTAGATATTTTAATCATTTTAATTTCATAATATCTTCACAAGGTTGGCAACGCGCTAGTGATATCCTTGTGATATTGCGAGTCTATAGGCTACTGTGACGCTTAGTACCACGCGAACTATACGCTTGTTAGTCGACTATTTTTTATATTATATCTCTTAGTAAGCTTATAGTAGCGCGATTTTCAAACTTAATCTGGAGTACACTTAATTCAATCTTAAATTTTCATCTTCATCTATATGCTTTTGTTCTGTGTTTTAATAAATGGTAGCATGAAATGGTGTAATAATTAATTTGAAAGCATGATTTGAAAAACTATCTAAGTTGACATTTACAAAATACTTTATGTAACTTAAAAAGGCTTCACTATAGAGTCCATTATGCAATTCAATTTTATTAGATTTTATTGTAGTTCTTCTATTTGTCACAGAATAAGTTAAAACATCTAAAGTTTAATTAAAAAGTAGAAGGTCGTGTAGACACTTAGTATAGGTTTGTTTATTAATAAATGTACTAAATATAAATAGACTAACACTAGTTTCATCAGAAATTACTTATTTTTTAAATTTGTGACCTTTAAAAAATTAAGGTATCACCTTTGTCTTATCTTTAATGGGCGATAAGCATATCCTCATCTCCCAACACTACAGTACCAGCGCATTCAGAATAGATATAGGAACGTCAGGAATCAAACAATGCGAAGCAAAATTCAAAAGACCTAGGGAACAAACGTTAACATAAAGCTTAAAGTATTTAACACAGCATGCACATTAACATAGTGACGTCATCAGACACAGAGGCCGCGCCGGTACCCCTCGAGCCGAAGGAGACCCTGAACCTGGTGATACCGGAGAAGGCGTCGTCCTTCAGCATCCACCCGGGCCGTCTGTGCATGGACCAGTGCTGCTACTGCGGCGGCAAGTTCGGCCTGTTCGACACGCCGTGCCACATCGCGCAGATGAAGAGCGGGGAGCGCCAGAAGAAGGTCTTGGATAGTGAGTATATTTTCTTTAGCCCCTCTCTAGCGCCAAATAGCAGTTACCGCATTGCTATGTTTCGTTTTGAAGGGTAAGAGAGGTGGTGAAATTAGTAGGCTATGTTGCATAATGGCACTGAGACATGACTGATTTAATGAAAATCAGTTACTACTAGAATGAAAGTTGATATGCGGGTTGTATGTAGGAAATAGGCCTTGAAGGAGTTCCTTAGAAATGGTCTGGTGTGATTAACTCTGAGCTAACTCAATATGACATCCATGTATGACCATTAACTTCTTTATTTCAAACTTACTATACCTGCTTTACCTTTACCTTACTATACTTACTTAACTCAGTAAATTTATTTCAAATACCTAATTCGATTGATTATGTTATCCATTGTACATCTTATATTATTTTCATATATTTCTTTCTTTTTATACTTTCCTCCAATTGACTAAATTTGGGCTGTTATGTTTCTTATGTGTTTAACACCATAGGTACTTCCAATAAGTCGTATATATACTAGAATAATTAGATAGGAATATACAGTTACATTTCTTTCAGAACCGATTTTTAAAATTTCCTATATATCTTGATTTTGAACTTATTTTTTTTACATTTCTACATCGACGTGTATCATTTGTTAACATGCATGGTTTACGTTTCCTTATCTTATAACTAGCTGACTCAGCGAACGTTGTGCTGCTAATTAAATTACATAAATGTACTAATATTACTGCAAAAATACGGGTTTGTGATTAAAGGGTGAAAATGTAGGGTTGTATGTTTTTTAATGCCACATTATAAAACAAATTAAATACTTTTTTGTATAAAAAATTTAAAAACCATGTTATGGTTGGATAACCCTTATCACTTAGGAGTTTGAAAAATAGATGGTAGCCGATTCTCAGACCTACAGAATATGCATATAAAATTCCATAAGAATCTGTAAAGCCTTTTCGGAGGAGTATAGTAACTAACAGTGACACTAGAATTTTATATATTCGATTAAAAATTCATACATATAATATTACAAAATGCTCTTGACAACACATTAGCAGTACATCAATTTTATGTTCATAAACACAAAAGTGTATGTAATCTGTATTAAGAGAGGAAATACTAATGCTTGTGTCAATCTCACGGTTACGGGTGCTTATAACCTGAAGGTTTGCTTTTGCCTTGATTGCTGAAGCAATATCAAAAGGAAACCTTGCTTACAGACGAGGAGAAGCTCACCATCGACAGCTGCCTATGCGACGCGTGCTACCGCCACGTGGACAGACGCGCCAACTGCCCCTCGTACAGGAAGCGGCCGCTGGTGAAGCAGGCCGGCGCGCCCGTGCTCACCTCCGCGCCCCTCCTCACGTGTGTACCGACCATAATCTAAGACTAGATTTCCACCCGCCGACCAATTTTGCACAACCGATAGATGACGGCACATCCATCCAACTAGTGTAGCTCAAACGCACAGGGCGCGGATGGGCAGCATCATCCACATCGCGAAAGCTGCGCTCTGCGATTGTCGACACGTTTGCCTAGCACGACAATTATAGGCGTATCGATGGATGGATGGATGGATGATATGATATGATGATGAAATTATGAGTTAGGTACCGGTAGAATACACCCAAGAGAGTCACAGACAACTGTCATTTATGCTACGCGATTGCCCCTAATTTTGGTTACAATGAACAGTAATCGAATTCTTTAATCATTACAGTTTTAATAGATACTAGATAGTACACTGAATGTGTGAGATCATTCCTATAAGGTGTCTAATCTAATAATTTATTAACTAGGAGTCAACCCGAGAAGCCGGCGAGTCCCCCGGCGGAAGAGGACAGCGGCGAGGAGTCCCCGGCGGCGCCGGCGGCCGGCCGGCCCGCCGTCTGCCACACCGAGGGCTGCGCCGCCGCCGCCGACCACTCCATCAAGCGCAAGTGGCTCATCAAAATGAGGAGCAGCGTCAACAAAGTGGTGAGATACCCCCTCATCTATTGGCGTACCTAGGGTTCATTTTCAAGTGGGGGGGAGCTGACATGCCATCAACATCCCGGGGGGGGGGCACTAGACGCTTCTGGGAAAGGCAAGGAACAACCTACCCCCTCTTTATATGCCTGTGACCTCATCACAACACTATATAGCTGATTGCAATGTGTTAGGATTTACGGAAGTAGACCTCTTACAACGGTCGTTTGCATTGGTACCTCACTCTCACCTACTGCCAAATAGTGTTCGCATTGCGGTTTGAAGGGGCAAATATGACATAGTCATAAAATTCTCAGTTCATATGGTTGGCGACACATTAGTGATATCTTTCTGATGATACGGGCGTCTATAGGCTGCTGTTACGTTTAACATTAAGCGGACCCCATGCTTGTTTGCTGACTGCATAATATAAAAGTAACCCACCCAGTCCGTGATGATACTGCAGATGGGAGCTGATTTGGTTGCTGTAGTGTTTCACCAAAGAGTTATGCCTTACCTTCATCTACTTCTCGTCACATCGGTATCTTCGTTTTCAAGAATTGAAAGGTTATATTCACGCGTATCTCAGTAGACGCTCGCGATATCGCTAGAGTACTACTAGCTCGTCGTCAACGTTGTGATCTAAGATATTATTTAAATCAAGGAAGAAAATTCCCTTTGCCTTGTTGTCAATGTACTTTCTCGGACTGTATCGTAGCTACATATTTCTGCGCGCTTTTTGTCAAACGATTGACGAGTTTATGCCTTTCCTAAAAACTTTCTCCTTTAAGTAAAGAAATTGGTTTAACCGCTCGTGTTTTGCCGCGTCTGGGGTAAACAGGGATTCATTTTGATCCAATTTCAGGTCGATAAAGAGAGCATGTATAAGAATAATGGTTGTCCGTAGCTGAAGCTGGAGGGTGACTACCCGGGGCTGCACACCATCCCGCTGTGCGGCGACCACTACCGCGCGCTGGCCGCTCTCATGGCGTGCGCGCTGTGCCGCCGCCGCATCACCAAGCACAACAACGTGCACTTCATACACCACGTGAGTGTCGCCCGCACACCGCACACTGCACACTGCACACTGTAACATCGCGCTGTGCGGCTTAGCCGCGAGGTACTGGCAGAGTAAAATTGCACCTCCTTGCACCAGATGTTGTAAGGTGACTGGGGTCCCGGAATCGACCGATGGCGGTATATGAATCCGAAACAGCGTAGTTTAAACGCACAGGCATCCCCACCCTGTGCGTTTGAACTACGCTGGATCGGCTGTTGCATCCCCATTGCTTAGCTCTGCGATTTCCACCACGGTTGCTAAGTGCAATTGTAAGGGTAAAATTACCCCTTTCTAGGTAAAGACGCCAGAAGGTTAAACGATTGTGCCTACCACTATCCCATGCTGGCCGCGCTCATATTTCTTACATCAGAGGTACAAGGCGATAATATGACAATGCAGTTATAACTGCATTGTCATATTATCGCCTTGGAGTACCGGCAGAGTACAATAAGAATAGGAAACTCCCCCGAACCAGGTGTCTTAAAAAGCGACTGAGATACCAATACCGACAGATGGCGGTATATCCATCCAAAACAGTGTAGCTCAAATGCATAGGACGAGGGTGGGCAGCAGCAATGCCGACACAAAAGCAACGCTCTGCGATTGCCCAGCGCGGCAATTGTGGGCCCCCTTTTTGGAGAGACCTAGGTCCTAGCAGTGGACTTACAATGGCTGATATGATAATGATGATTGTCACAAGTATTACATTTAAAATCAATTTAAAAAAATATATTTATCATACATCTATGAGACATCTTTGAGTCTACACAAATAAATCGAGAGAACGATTAAAGAAGTAGCTGATTTTTTATCAAATAATAATATTTGTATCTTTAAGTTAGTCAAAAATTAAAAAACTTTAGCTGAGTTAGCTAGCATAAGAGCGACATTTCCTAACTAATGACTGAAGATAGCTATTGTTCCCTGATAGTTCATATTTATTTTTGATTTATTGTCCAGGGCTACACGGACTTGAACCCGCTGCTGAAGGAAGCCGGCATCCCGGTGCAGTTCCACGAGCGCCCGCTGCTGTGCAAAGTGTGCCGTTTCTACTGCACGCTCATCCAGCGCGCCGGGCTAGACGACCGGCAGGCCAAAGGATACCGGCGCAAGTGAGTGCATTTTCATACGCATAGATTTAATGGTCGCATCCTTTCCTTGGTATTTATTGCTTCGTAGTGTTCATTGCAATGAAAGTTAATTTCAACAACATCTTTTACATTATTCAATCACTTTAGTGCTTGCGCTGTTTAGAAATCGTACCTACGACCTCTGGGAGAAAAGAAAGGCCCGTCAATGTTTATTAATATTTAGCGATAAATCTTCACACAGACTGTCATCTCTTTAGGGAGCAAACGGGCACGCCTACTTAACCCACTTCAGGCTCTCATACAGAACCGACTAATATTAACAATTTCAGCTGGAGCTATTAAACTTATCTTTATAAAAATATTCATCGTCATTAAATAGTAAAAATAACTGAATACATCTAAAAACTCGTCTGATGCATCATGTTTATATCATTTTCAGATTACTTCAATTGTACAACATCGAAGTACCTCCTGAGATCCAGAACGAGCCAGAAGATGCTATCATGCAAGATGAGAACTTTGCTAACAGCAGACAAAAGAAGAAACAGCGCACCAAGTCCAAGCAAAGGAAGTCTACAGACCCAGAAAAGAATGACGCTAGCGAATCATCGGAGAGGACAACGCCTCACGATGAAAGCTCACCAGAAAAAAATAAAGAAGATGGCAGCAGTAACGGAGAGTCTCATAGGACTCAGCCTCTGGAAGAGGACATTGAAAGTCTCATTTCATCTAACAAGATCCTGGTACCCGGTAAACCACAGAACTGTGACCAGGCACAAAGCGACGGCTCAGAATCGGAAGCAGCTTTCGACACGGAAGGCCCATTGCTACCTTTGGACAAACAAACAGAACTCCAATATCTACTGCAAAAGCAGAACAACCCCGCTCAGTTCCTGCAGAAGTCTACTAATCTTACACAAAAGCAGAAGAATATTATGAAACTGCAGTCTGGTTCTGGTATTCACAAGCCAGGCCATCAGCACAGAATAAGTGAGAAAAACGCAAAGAGAATACAGAAGTTAGGGCAGACAGTGTTGCATAAAGAGAAGAATATCAGGAAGGAAGATATGGAGATATTTGACCCAGACAAATGTAAAGAAGGAATTCTCATTGTGAAGAACATGCCTCTCAATGAGGAGTGCACGATAGAAACAATTCCTAACAAGAAACCGGCAGACATAAATACTTTGAAGAACAAATGGCAAATGTCAGAGAGCTTCACCCAAGTAAAGAAGAACTTGAGTGAGCTGTCAAAGAAGTTGACGAACGAGAAGGAACCCAAGAAGCATTCTGATGCTAAATACTTGAATCCAGTCAAGAGATTGGAAACCAACCCATCAATTTCAGTTAGAGAACTATTCCCTGGAGAAGAGGAAATGAATTTGCAGTGTAACATTGAGTTCAACAACGTCAAAGGCGTCACTCCAGAGGGCTGGGAGAAATGTAACACTATGATACAATACGACGTAGAAACTAAGAAACTGTGGAACGAGTTGCAGAGGCCTTACGGCAACCAATCCAGTTTCTTACGCCATTTGGTATTACTAGAAAAGTATTTCCGAAGCGGAGACCTAGTGTTGGCGCACAACGCAACTCCTCACGCAACGAATTATAGTGACTCTGTCCAGAGTAGGTTACGGGCTTATGACAACGTACCCAACGACACTCCGAAGCGACCAGACCCTCCCGTCAGTCTCATCGAGTACCGCAAAAAGCCGGCGCTGAACGGCAAGAGTCTTCTCAAGTCTAACCAAAACGCTGAAGACAAAGATCCCAAGAAGTTCATGCCACCTCCCGTAATACTGCCGAAACCTAAACCAAAGTCAAACGAAAAGTCCAAGACTAAGCCCTTGCCTCCGGAGCTGATAGCCATTAACACGCCAAACGCTCACGGTCGCAAGGCCATACAGAACGTTCTTCACAATATTCAGCAGTTGGTCAAAGGTGTTTCCGCCTCGGACCCCACAGAGGTCGCGGCGGCGCCCGTGCCGAAATTTGACTCGCCCAAACCTGACATTAAAGAGAAAAAGGAGACCCCTAAATCGGACACACCCAAGAAGCTGAAGACCACCAGTAAACCTTGGCGACCCACATTGATGCCCATCACTCCAGTAAGTTAACTAAACCTTATTAATATATGCTTTAAGTAGGCCTACCCTATACTATTCTGGCTAATTTAGGACTTAATAAGTAAGTTTTGATTGATATAGTGACAATTGCAACTTGAAATATACAAATAAAGCTATTTTAACAAGTATTTAAATATTTATTTAGGTAATATATTCCAAATCTATCTATCATCTGTTTATGACACAAAATTCAAAATTTACTTCCAAACAGGAGAATCTTGCGAAGATCGCGCGGGAACCCACGCAGGTGGCGGTCGACGGTCGCACGCTGCCCAGTCTCGTGCAGGTCATGTCCTCCGGCAAGCGATACCACATCACGCTGCAGGACTACAACAAGATGTGCATTATGCGCCGCGAAAAGCTACAGCAGCTGCAGGATGGGGACAAACCCAAGCGGGCAGACGACACCGCCGTCGTCACCGAGATACAGCCGTCCGCCATGCTCGGCAACGGCGGCACGCTCCTGCAGAACATCCCCGCCGACGACAAGGACAAGATCAAGGAGACCGACCTGCAGATCGGGTCCAATGCCGCCAACATTCTAAAAAACGTCGGCCTGAAGAACATCACGATCGCCCCTATCCCAGCGAAGACAGCAACCGTGACGTCGCAGACGCTGACTTCGCCGGTCGGGACTTGCCCCTCGCTGCTGGTTGCGTCCGCGCCCCTCAAGATCCCCCAGCTCGGGCCGGCCGTCTCGATCACTAGCGAGACCGTCCACGCGCCGACCCTGCCCATCGTGGCGTCCGGCCACATGATAATGCCGAAGATCCCTAAGTCTCTGACGGTGATCCCGCAGACAGTGATCCCAAACGTGCCCCAGAGCGTGGTTGTGACCGCCACCGGCGCGGTGCCCTCGCAGGCGGTCATCCATAACGTGGACGGCCTGAGACCATAACGAAGTCTTATATTCGTGGTCGTGTAGCGACGACCCCCCGTGACCGCTACGAACACTAGACGTTCTTGAACTTTGTGTTAGTGCGGTGCGGTTCGGCCGACCACGTGCGGCGTGCAGTGTACGGTGTAGAGTTCGCGGAGTGCAGTGTGACCGCAGACGATGTCGCGCAGTGTCAATGTCTCGTTGCGGCCCAAGGTTGCGCTCGCAGTGGTCGCTCGCCCGGTCCCTCGTAGTGTCGTCACGCCCTAGACTATTGAACTATTTATCGCCCTTTAAATTATTAATGAAACCCTATTTTCATATCGCTTATGTTTAGTGGCCCTCAGTAAGTGATGCGACGTGATCGGTGAGGTGTGATACTGAGGCGTAATGCAATATAATAAGTGAAAACACCGGTTGAGCCTTAATAATATATACTGTGTATATAGTAGAATAGAAAGATGGACAATGCGCTGTGAATAATGGTGACAAGGATTGTGTTAAATATATCTTATTACTCTGAAATATTATAGTTTATTTTTTTATTTATGCAAATGATACAAAGATGCCTAGTGAATTTAATTGACTGTATTGAAAGAACATTATGTACAACTCTATGGTGTTAGGAATGTCTACTGTTTCTATCCACATCATCCTGAAGTAATTCATATTGAACCATATTAAATATTATATAGTTGACTGTTTATATATTATCCTCATGATCATTGACAGATACTTTTTGGGATTGTATAAAGCTATGGGGTCCAAAATGAAATAATAGTTCTTATGTATTAGATGCAAATAGTACTGCCAAGTAATCAGTCTATTTTTTTATGTAACAAATCTACACAGAGAAAAATACCATTCAAAATTCTCTAGTCAGATTTAATGATGCATTTATAATTTATTTGTGAAGTATTGCGAATTGCGATTCCTAACATTTGCCTCCTTTGTATCACTTGCATGAATATAGACAATTAATATGTATAGTTGTATAGAATTAAAATAGTTTGAATATCACTAGAGCATATTTTTCCATTGTTGTATTTTAAGGTTTCATTACTCATAGAAAACACTAAACCAACCATATATATATAACAAAACAGAGAACTTTACTTTTTCAAGAAAATATTAGTAGTTTTTACTGTATGAGATTTCATCACAATTTACATTCATTTTTGTAAAGCTTTAGAGGTAATGGAGAATGACTTTGGTCCTGTTTAGGTATTAATTTATACATACTATATGATAAACATATAACATAAATGAATAATTATAACATTGACAATGTACCAAACAAATAGTAGGTACACACGTAAAAAGGTGATTAAATTTGTGCCTAACATACTAACTGTATAAAGTTCATACATAGCACAGGACAATGTAAATACTAAAGCCACTCGCAAGACAAGGAAAGTTCCGATTTTATATTTCCATAACTTAAATAAAGCTCATGGTTGAAACTTGTATGTTTAAATACATATTATATCTATTGTTGAGAATTACTAGTATTTTATTTTGGTCCATTCATAGATTACGGTCCAATGTTAATGATTAGATGTTGTACAGATGTTGTTTGCTAAGGCGATGTTTTGTATACGATGGAATAATGCTCATTATGATATTCGGTCGCTCGATCTGAACGTCGGAAGACATCGCTTTAACAGATT
Source organism: Heortia vitessoides (assembly GCA_020976665.1). Taxonomy (NCBI): domain Eukaryota; kingdom Metazoa; phylum Arthropoda; class Insecta; order Lepidoptera; family Crambidae; genus Heortia; species Heortia vitessoides. The sequence goes on from JACJUM010002929.1 coordinate 11,343,195, forward strand.
ATGTGAATGTTATTATTATACTGCTAGTATTTTAGTATTTGGAAGTCTCCTAACTTTTATTCTTTATTTTTTGCAACAGTTGTCATCATTTGTGGTGCAATCACATGTTTGAACAAATTTGTAGGCTCTTCATAGCCCAGATGTTTAGTTTCTTCCAAAGATAGTGTGTTAGTTTACAATATTATTATTTTTAGTTTTTATGTTCGGCACGCTCTGTGGCTACGTGCCGGAGGTATGAATTGTCTAATAAACATATCCTTATCTCCTGATTTTTTGTGTTTTCTTAATTAACATCTGTTTACTAACATATTTTTTATTGTATCTCAAATTTAAAAAAATAACTGTCGCAAGCCCCTAAAAAATTATCCTAACGTAACAAAAAAAGGAAATTGCGCTAAACAGTCTTTAATATATATAATATATATTCGTTATTTCTGAGACACATAATCCTTCTTAATATTATAAACGCGAAAGATTGTAAGTATGGATGTGATAAAATTACGGGCAGAAAGCTATTCCTCAATAATGTTGAGTTTTCGACCTTTTATTTATATTACTCAAACATCTGGTTAAACTGGCTGGTCTGTCCGGCTATTTGGTTTGGTGACCTGGCAACCTTATGTTCACCCGTGATAAACAACTATAAATTCCTCAATAATATTACTCGCAGTTGAAATTACATTAATTAATTCAACCACAAAAGTACGAGCTTTGACGTTTTTGTGTAGAACACGCAAAAAATAACTGAATGCGGCTGTATTACGAAAAATGCTACATAAACCGCGTTTTGAAGCGTAGTTTTATTATAAGTAATTAACGCGTAAAGGTTAAAAAATCTTAATCCCTGCTATATTAATTATTAATATTATAAATGCGAAAGTAATTCTGTCTGTATGTTACGTTTTGCAGCATAAACCTCTTAACCTACTTTGATAAAATTTGGCACAGACAATCTTTAAACCTTAAGAAAGGACATAGGCTATTTTTTTATTCGGAATAAGGGTTGTAAGGGGTCGAAAGAGGGGGTGAAAAGTTATATGGAAGTATCGCTATTTTTAGAGCTAGAAACATGAAACTTATTTTACAGGCCATTGATTCGATATAAATAAACATGAAATTCAAAGTTTATTTAAGTTAAGGTAAACAGGTATGGTACCTAAAAAAACTATTCCACGCGGACGAAGTCGCGGGAACAGCTAGTTACCCATAAATGCTCACGTGGTATAGAAGAGTGTTTGAAATAACATACGATCCTTATTTTCATTATGTTATTATAATTTACAATATTATATTATTGATACAAAATACTATACGTAAGTATTATAAATAAAAAAGTCTAACATCCGAAATATTTGAATTATGGCCAAATTTTACCAGTGCTGAAATGAAAACTGTGTATTTCTTTCTATTATATGGTACCTATTGATTAATAACAAAAACAAAAGCAAAAATATCTCAACGAATTTAAGTATCAGTATTGATTTCTTAGGTCTAAAATACAAAATGTATTAAAAAATTGAGGGTGCCAACTTTAACTATCGGCGATGAAATCTTTTCGCTTCATATGTTTTGAGGCACCTTTATTCCGCTTCCATTTCATTCTTCGGTTTTGAAACCACACCTTTACCTGTAATCATCATTTTGTTTAATTGTTTCGAAAAGCAACAGCGTATTTATAAACATGTTAAACATCAATAGTTTCATATAAATAAATTGGAGAAAATGTTTGTAATATTGAAATAACTGCCTTTTACTAACTGCATAGGGATGTGTATGTACAGGGTACACACAACAAAATAACATTTTTCAAAATTTTTGTTTGTCTGTTTGTTTGAGGTAATCTATGAAACGGATAGACCAATTTTGATGAGGCTTGTGCTGGCAGTTAGCTGATATTATAAAATGTGGCAATGGCTTGAGAGCTTTCGTTGCGTGCGCTGCGAGTAAATTAGTAGTTGGAAAGAGATAATGCTGCCCAAAGTCACTATTCCATGCGCACGAAGTCGCGGGCATAGCTAGTAGAAAATAAAACAGAACAAGGCTAATAAGAGGCTTTTTCTTGAATAAACCACAAGAAACCGATGGAAATTAAGTTACAAGTGAGAAAAAACTTACGACTAAACAACAAGAAATAACAAAACTTAAAAAAATAAACAATTTCATCACTAGACAAATATAAAGAGATCATATAACATTGAGCAGTAACTTCCGCCCGATAGGATTACCGCGAAAATCGCAGCCCTTCCCCGCCCTCTCACTGGCACAACGCGATTGTTAACACTGTACATGCAGTCGTGTAACAGAACAGTACACCGTGTTCGCCGGCGAACGTGTGCAGTTTACCCCCAGCCCCCACGAGCGATAACCGACAGCACTAGAGCTGTCGGACTCACTCTGTTCGTCCTCTTTTGCAGAATTTCATTTCATAATTAAATTCACCCTAACGATGGCCGTTCTAGCCTAGGTCGAGCCTCTAGAGGCGCCCTCGGGCGTTCGCTGTCGGTTCCGCTCAATCTCGCGAACTTGTGTTCGACCTCTGAGTATCGGACCTCTCATTTATGAGAGGTCCGATACTCGTTTGATACGGCGCTGGAATTGACGTCTGAGTAGTCCAGCAATAGGTTCGTCCGGAAAAAAAGAGCAGTAACTATAAAAAATGGCAAACAAGCTAAGAACATATACGGGGCAACGTGTGTAACATGGTGTGCGTGCCCAGTGCAGTGCACTGTCAAAGTACTTAGTGTGTAACAGATGTGTCATTTATGTAACTAGTTTAAACAATGGCTACACCTCGTAGGTCGTGCCGAATTAAAGGATCACTAGGTATTGATTTATTAGGACTAAAATACATAAAATATTATACATTAAGAGTGGTATCTTTAACTATCGGCGATGAAATCATATTTTTTTATCTTCAACTATCTAGCTACAATTACCAAATACCAACGTGGTGTTTGGTAATTGTTTTGTCATAGTATTTGATAATATATAATATAACCACCTACTATGAGCATAATTAAATATAGAAAACTTTGTAATTTTTTTATGTATTTACTTCAGAGATAAACCTTAAAAATTGTATACGTATATATATTTAATGATGAAAAAGCTATATAGTTAGTTAGAAACAATTAAATTAAACGTTCAGGCCAAACATTGTCTCTAGGAAATTGTCTAGTCGTGGTTGGCAGAAAGAGTCGCAACACACTACCTTTCAGATATAATTTCATAAAATATATCATAACGATCTGATGAATTCAATATATCCGAATAAGTTACTAAGATTTTTATATCAGTCACCGAGTCATCCTCAGCCTCCATATAAAATATCATAATCGGCTAAAGAGCAGAAAAATAGACCACCATATTAAAAGTTTTTTTTTTTGCTTGTATTGTTTATCATTATTTATATCATGTTTGATAAAAAAAATTAACAAGAATTAAACAAATTATATAAAAAATGTAGTGCGCACATCTTCTAGCTTACCGTCTAGTTAATATTATATTTAATTATGATTATTAGTATATATGACAGTAATCTGTAGGTGTACCTATACTAAATAAATAAACCAAATCTCACGCAGTAATAGGCTATTTTCATCTATCAACAAAAAAATATAACATTATGTTACTTGAATAAATAATAACGTGAGGAATTGAAAAAAAATGTCGTTATTCCATAAAAACCTAAGATTAATTTTATATTTCAAAATTAAAATCCGAGTTTTATTATCTGTAAGTCACGTGACCGAAAACACCGTCCACCATGTTTTTTTCCAGAATGACGTCACAAGCACTAAAATATCTAAATGTAAACAACTGACTGTGTTCCTTAATTTTTTACTTTTTTTGTGTATAATTCCTTTTATTTTAGAGATTTTGTATTTTATTACGCTACTTTTGCATAATTAAACATGGACGTCGGATTTGTAAAAGCCGAAAGTACTAATTTACCGAAGATAGATGCGGTAATGATTACAAACTTCTTTGCGTGTAATACAGATTTCTTTTCTGCCGAATGCAGAAATATAAAAACAGCTATGTAAGTAAATCTTTCTATTACTTTATCACAACAATATCATTTGTGTGATTCATAGGTGTAATTCAATGAAATTTTCTTATTTTGAGGTTAACAACATCGTTCGGAATAGTAATAAATAACTTTTCTGGAGTCTTCAATGTCGAATTCTTACAATTTAACGCAACACACCAACGATACGGGTTATAGAAACTCATCTTTTTATATAAATAAAAACAACTCAACAAAGCCGACAAACTCAATATCGTGTCAATGACAAATGTCAATTTGAGGTTACAATATTTTAGTACTATTGACGTCACCAAAATGGCGGATGGTATTTTGGCGCGTATATTTTACGACAAATTTTTAATATTTTTTTTTCGGCATAAATCGGTCATATTTTGCTGAAATAAAAATTATAATGAATTATCAGATATATACGAACATTTAAAAAAAAAATGAAGAAATTGGAGAATAGCCTATTTTTATCATGTTAAGGTTGGTCAAAGGTAGAACCATAATAAACGAGTTTCTGCTATTTTTTTTGTAAATGTTACTTAGTATGTTTTTTAAAATATTCACGACTAGCAACCCGCCCCGACTTCATCCGGGGATAGGTTCTGTAGAATGTTTTCCCCGTCTATCCCGTTACTGCAGGTCTTTTAATCCCGTTCTAGAGTCTCTACGTACACGAACGTATAAAATTAAAAATCAAAAATATATCAAATAATGTGAAGGTAGAAATTGTAACTTTCAAATCCTAACACAACATCTTTTGTCAATTTTGAGAACGATTGCCGCAAGGTAACGTTAAGTAGGTAATCAGCGTTTTAAAGCTGTAAAAAATTTAGTTTTGTTATACATTGGGTAAAATATTTTTTCCCATACATGTATCATGATCCCGCATATGCCTGGTCCTGACAATTAATTAAAAACACAACACAGTTATATGCGTACCTACATACATTTCGACGATTCATTTTTATAAGGTTTTAACTGGAATAATGTTTGCTGCACCTCTGATAACGTATCGATAACGTATCTTCAATGATGTGTAGTTAACACAAATTGAAATTTTAGGCAACATTAACAGTATTTACGTTGGAATCACATGCCCACAATCCGCAGGATAAACTGTGGCTGGACTAAAAGAAGACTCCGAAGACTTGATTCACGCACCTGTCTCTCTGTGAGATGTAAAGCCACTGCGATCTCGTATCGCCTGAGGCGTGTGAGATAGTTCGCCCGCGCAAACTCCTCTTCCAAGCTTCTGATCTGCGTCTTTGTGAACGCAGTTCGCTCCTTGCGGCTGCTGCTTGATGAACGAACTTCTGAAACATAGGGCATATTCATTGTGTAAGCCTCGTTAAGGCATGTTGAAGTGGTAATGAGCAGGGTATATACACGCAGAACTGATGGCAAATGGGGCCCTAAAATTCTGGAATGAAGACTACGCAACGGCAAGCATAGAGCATCTACCTGTAGCTATAAGTCCCTTGAGAAGACCACCGAGTCTCCTTATGTCAATCTACCGATGGCGACCAAAATGTTTTTGTTTTTCTCTTATCCAAGGCCACTCTAATTTGTTCGGGCGCTTGATGGCGGGTATGATATCCTGGGAAAAGAATCGGTAGATTTTGTCCGAGCTACCAACAAGCATAGCACGCCGGTTCTCTCGATCTACTTCAGTTTAGACAAAACTGACCAAGTGAACTTAACTGTTTAGCTCACTTGGTTGACGCTCAATTGCAATCTCTTTTTAGATTAGTCATTAGACTATATCTTTGTCCCGCTCTATTTCTTATCTCTTTTATATTTCTTTAGTCTAACATGTGACGTGACGCATTTGGAATCGCCTATTGAGCCGCCTATGACATCGCCGGCAGATTGCAGTCTCATCGAGCGTCATGTCATGTCAGGAGTTCTCCAAGTTATCGAACCGGTTTGAAAACTCCAACTTAAAGCTATCAGAACCCTGAATGGCGGCGAGTAGTTTGGATAGTTTGGAGTGTAGATTTCATCAGGCGGGACCTTTCGAATGTTATGTTAATATTTAATGTGCCTCTTACCATCTTACGAGTATGAGAGCTACAGGTTTTTCTGATCGTTTGGGGGATTTTGCTCAATAATTAAATAAAATGGCGGGCTCGATGGCGCAAGTGGTAGTATCTTGTGCGCCAAAACTTACTTTTAAACTGTATTGTACTACAGTATTGTACGCCATGAAAAGGTCTACAGAAAAGCCCGCGGTGGCAGATCGTCACAGATAGTGCAATACCGCGTAAAAGATGAGGTTTGAACCTTATTCACTAACGCTTTGTTCACGGTTTTGAAGTATCACCGACAATATGTCAATCTATTAGGGTTAACCACAATAACCATGTTTTATTGCACCTGTGCGAAGTCGGGGCGGGTCGCTTGTACACTATAATTAAAAACCTCTTTAAATCAAATCAATATGCCAGTTATGAACTTCGTCTCTACAATAAACTTTATAAAAAGATATAACAAGCAAGGTAAATTTAGGCTATTCACGGAAACAAATACAGTGGACCCCCGGTAGTCCGACAAACATTTTGCAGGGCAGTGTCGAACTATCGAATTCTTTGGATTATAGAGTACTGCCTAAGACCCCCTATAGTCCGGAATTTTTACAAAAGTATACATTGTAATCCGACAAATTACAGATCCAATGATAAGATTCTTTATACATATTATATGTACATATGTACATATATGTACTCTGAAGTACAAATCATACTTGTAGACCATGTCGGACTACAGGGGGCGTCGGATAAGACAGGGCCGGATTACCGGGGGTCATATGTTCATTAATTGTGCAAGAACAAAGTCACGCTTATAAGCCAGTTTTACAACAGTGCAAATATCCACCTGCAGACAGATAAAATGAATGCATAACAGATGTGTTGCCGGCGCCGGCGCCGACGCTCGACCATTGTTTACCTCTGGTTTATTGTCGCCGTTGTTTATGCTTTCCTCAGGTGGGATTTACAGCTGTCGAGTACTAGTTTTTTTTTATAACTAAGTCGACAAACAAGCAATAGCATCAAGCGTCACCACAGGCTATAGACGCTCATTAGATTTTCATCGTAACAGCCATTGCAAGTCCACTGTCGGAGATAGGCTTTCTTGAGAAAGGGAGAATTTCACCCATGATTGCCGCCCTGGCAATCGCAGAATATCAGAATATAGAGAATACCTTCACTGGGGTACTGCTCCTACTCCTGGCCCTGTGCATTTCGCTACGTGCTACACTGTTACGGATGGCTGTGTAATTTTTGACCATTCTGGTCAACTTGTAGGTACAGACTTATGCTTAGGCATACAATTTTAAATCGAATGCTTTCCAGCATGTTTTTTTTATCTTTCTTTGTGTGTATAAAGAAATCAATAATTATTTTTTTTGTCAACAATAAAAATGCTTCAAAGCAACTATAATTGCTTTAGTAACTTACGAGTACTTAAAAAGATACGCAGCTCAATTTAAATTAGACGCTTTTGACTATTTGCAAACATATCACAATTTATAACTCTTGAAAGGTTATTTTTAAAGCTTCTATTACTTCTTCAGTATTGGAATTTATTAATGATAAATTAATAAGAACAGGGATGCTTTGGACAAGTAGAAATGATGGACGAAAGTAGAATGATTACAAATGTATAGAACGGAAGTGAATGGCAGTGTTGATATAGGACGATCCAGGTAAACATACCTTAACGAGAGAGAAGAGTTATTAAAAATGGGCATGGGACACAGGCGTGATCGATATATGTATGTACGTAATCAGAACAATAACAAGCAAATTTACCTTCTTCACTGAAACTGGACGTTGTCCCTCCAATGTCAACATCAGCCTCTAATTTGACATGCACCTGTCTATCGTTCCACTGGATCCACTCCCACTGATCTCCACTGGCTGCCACTTCATGTCTGTCCCCGCGTCTGTACTCATGGAACAAGGGCACGTACGCAGGAAATACCTCCTGATGGTAATCTTCCTGATAAGGAAAACCCTCGAAGTATTCAATGTGGTTAGGCTCTTCAGTTGGTGGTAGGAAATCGTATTTGATGAACTCCATTTCAACACCAAAACTTAGTGTTTAGCTTTTGAACGCGACCGAATGTTTCAGAGCCGTGTTATAGCGGTTGGGATGCCCTGTGTAGTGACGCTGCGCAAGCGCACGCGCGCTTTCAGGAGGGCGGGGCTTCATTAGGGCGGGGAGCACAAGTTCAGCTAACGCACAAGTATTGGTCCGCCAGATTATATTTTAATTGTTGGTTTGTTTTAAATCTATTATTTATTGCTTCGACTAAGCAAATATTTTATATCATAGACAATATTTTACTGATTTCTGAGTAGTCTAACAAAACCAATTATATTTGATGCTGAACTTAAGTAGAGAATTTTAAAATTAATTTTCTGTTCAAAAGATTGTTTAGAGTAATTCATTTCGTTTATGCTACATAAGTACTCTATCAGTCGGTCGCCAAAGAGGCCGATTATATACATATTGAAACGTCGTAAAAACATGAAAAATTAAACACTGAACAAATGATGTAAAACTTACATAAACTAAAAAATATTTCCAAATACAAATTATAGTAAAGTGAATCAAACATTGCACAATAACATTACGCGTGTTATAATTAACAACTATAACAGAGGTTACAATAACTGTTAACAGCGTTACAAAAAAAACAACCTTTAATTACATGATTTGTATGTGAAAGTTTTTCTTTATCGGTGTTTGTTGTGATAGGATCCTGTGAGCGAATCCCCGGGGACCGACCTCTGCCCCCTTGTTCCCACGCGCGGTTAATGAGACACTAAGGCTATTACGGTACACTTACTCAGTGACGACAAACGAATGATGTTGAACGATTAAAAAAATATATATTGATCCTCTTATTAATACCATTCTCATTCTCATTCTCATTCTCAAATACCGTAAATGTATTTTCGATGATCGACGGTGTTTCATAATTCCAATGGAAATATTTGAATATTCACAGCTTTTTATCAGGACAAGCGACCCGTCCCCATGTAAAGAATAAAAAATGGTTATTGTGGTAATCCACAATCTTCAAGTGATAGATATAATAATATACCATCACGGACGTATTTATATACCTTGAACAACACAATATTTTCATCTATCTCGGGTTCAGCCAGCATTCGCAATGTAATCGCAATAAAGATGTGTTTATTTACGACATTAAATTGAAACCTCAATTTATCAGCGTATATCTAATATATTATTTGTGTATAATACATTTAAATCTTTCTCTTGAAACACTCTATCTATTAAGAAAACCGCATCAAATTCCGCTACGTAGTTTTAAAGATCTAAGCATAGGCAGGGACAGACAGATAGACAGAGGAAAGCGACTTTATTTATACTACTTACAAATTGTATTAGACTAGGCAATTTTTCTGCCCTACATCTTTTTCAGTACTTAAATCTCCTAAAACTCGTAGAGACCAAAATGATGAGGTGTTGTTAATATGTTTTTTCTAATGAATAACATCAAACATTCATGTTTCACTAGAAAATTATAGTTTTCCACGAGATTTCTAAAATAATTCACAGAAATTGCAAACTACAAGAAACACTTATTTGATTTTAATAAATATTCCACTTTCAAAAGGATTTTGAATGGCCAAGGTTCTTAGTCACCAGAATCATTCCACGAATGTACCTACTTATGCGAGCGAAAACGCAACCAACAGCCAACCATGATACATTTTATCTAACTAGCAAGAAGTTCGAATAAAATCAATATTATCGCAAACAAAGTCGCGGGCATCAAGCTAGTAGATACGTAAACCCTGGAAGAAATTAGTTATTAGATATTTGTAGACGTGCGATGTACGTATACTAAGAATATTCTCACAGTAGCCTCATTCCGCCGATCGACAGGATGAGATAGAGTGCAACATCGGCTCGTTGTGAGTCCCCCGACCGTGTCATGAGCAGGCCCCACAATATTCAATATATGTTGTTACTTGACCATTTAATACCGGATATCGGCCCGCAGAGCGTGTTTGAAGACGCCGCTGTAAAATCTGTGTATTCATACCATATAAATTCCCACAACATCTTAATTACTAACCTGACTCTGGTATGCCGCTTACAGCACTTGTGTTACACTAGATATCACAACAATCACAAATATACTACTTAGATACATATATTTAACACCCTGACGGAAATCGAACCCACGACCCGACACGACACGACGATACGTATATAAAATATCTGCTAAATAAAATAAATATTTGATTTCTTCAATGAAAATAAGCGATCTGATCGAACGCCGTAAGTAGTGTCGACTCATATCGATACATTAAAAAGCAAAAGCAAAAGAATTTAAAAAATAATTGATTTAACAAGCAGGCGGAATATTAATATAAGTAATTCTAATATTTAAAGTAGGATTTTCTTCAATCATTTCTTCAACGGCAACAAAATTAAGTAATTATAAATAAAAAGATAATTTTTATACAGATTTAAATTGCTTGTGTATACGAAACAACACATTTTTTGCGAAATATTGACAGATTTGTGTAGGTTTATCTGTCGCTGCGTGTACTCTCAAACATTGATTAATTTATTATTAGTTGTGTAATGTCTAACTTGTGAAAGCTTGAAGTAACTATATTTACGAACAGGATATAAAAGTGTTGATCAAAAGGAACAAAGAGGAATGCATTTCTATAATCCCGTCGGCGCGTGCGCACCCCGTACGGTGTTGTTTTGGCAGCTGCCTGTCATGGCGGTGATCAATACGTTGTCACGCTTTTTACGTTTTATTTGCTTTTTGTCTCTAATTGCTACGATGACGCCTTGTTGTAGAGTTTTTTTTTCATTTGCGGCTATAATGACGATGATATACCTACTCAAGGTCCTTGGTTCGATACCAACCGATGTTGAGTTGATGTACCTACGTTGCGTACGTAGTAACCCAACATACGTTGATGTACATACATAAACTTGATGTAAAAATTGGAGATATTTATTTTTGCGTATTATTTGTGTTTATTCTATCTGAAGATAAACAATTGTTTCGGCAGTGTTCCTTTCTTATGCGCCAAAAGTTGTGGATTCGAGCTCCACAAAGTACAAATATTTATATGATGAATATTGTGATTGTTTTGTGTCCAGGCGTTGAAGTTTTTTCTATTTAAATGTTGCAAGTACTTTCACCGACTTACCTTGGAGTCAGATCAATGTAAAAAATGTATGTATTTATTTATTAGATATGATTTCGCGTGGTAAAAATTGGTGAGTTGAAGCAAATCTAAATCCTATGCAGGTACAATTTACATACCGGGTTTGAGAATAACCTTAGTACCTATGCGCTTTACCAGGAGATAATCAATCTCTGTGGCGATTTTTACTATCGGATTGAATAACAATGGTCCATTCCTACGTCTATAATATGAAGTAAGGTCTATTTTTCACTAGCTTTTCGACCGCGGCGTCGTCTGCATAAATTTATTTTATCGCGCCTAGAAAATAAGTCAATTTCACAGTAGCATTCCTTTTCCAGTGTTCGAATCGATTCACAGATTAAGTAATGAAAACGCAAGACACATTTGGATTAAATGCAATTAATGCTATTTAATAATGAACCTATTTTATAGTGTTAATACTTTTTTTTGTTATTTTTATAGTATCTGTAACGTGCAGTACGGACTCAGTAGAATAATATTTGCCAGATTGCGGTATACCCGTAACATCGTTGCTCAAGCTGTCGTGAAACTACCCATTTTCTTGGGGAGGCCTATAATGTAGCAGTGGTTGCCGTAAAACTGCTATAATGATGTGGATTTCTACGTTATTGAACGATTATTCCTAAGTTTAGTTTACTCTGCAATAATTACAATTTTTTCAATTTATAACAAAAGAAGCGACTTAAAATGTCACCAATTTAAGACGAATTTTCTCGAGAAACGTAGAATAAAAAATCTTGGATGGATCCAATAGACGTTAAAATAATAATATGGTAAATTCATAATAGAACAAAGCATGTCACTTTTAAATATGTATGACATTAGTGGTCTAATTAATTTGTTAGAATTTATTATTTGGGCCCGAATCATGGTCGCTGATGAGCTTAGCAGGCGCGATTAAAGTCGCGCTGCTGTTTATTTATCGGTGTCACTTCATTATATCTGGCTGAGCTGATTTCGGCTCTAGGTACATGTTGAGATAAAAACTTCTTAGTCATAGTCAGAATACAAAATGACAGGACTAAAAAATTTATGTATATAAACAGTTTTTAGAATACTAATAGAATAATTATTAAGCTTAATAATTAATTTGTTCTCATCATCATTTTTACAAAAAAGAAAACTTTTGTAGTTGTCACACTTTGCCTGTTCTGTAGGAAAAGTACAATTGTCATTCAAAGGTATCGTCGAAACAGGATTCTATGCCTCTATCGAGTATACCAAAGAAAATAATCCAAAATTATTTTATAAAATATTAGCTCAAGTTTTTTATTTGAAGCCATTTGAAGCCTTCAACATGTTAAATTCATACGTGGATAAAATTACTTTTTACTATGTAGTCCTTAAATTCACCAACGTTACCAATTTTGGGTAGCATTTTTAAGCAGATGTAAAGAAGTATTCTAAAGTAGCGTTTTTTTATCTCTTACTAATCGTTTGAATACAAAAAAGACCCATATTTTTTTCTATATCAAGAGTCGTTGTATGATTTTCTTTTAATTAACACTTTTTTATTTGTTCTAAACACAGGAAAAATAATAATACACCAATACTTAAAACATTTTATTTAAAATCAATTTTTCACAGTAACACAGACTGATATCCGTAAAAAATATACTTAAATACTTAATGGAACATACAAAATGCATTTGAATACGCGATGACCTAGCTCAGAAAATAGCGACTTTGTTTTTTTTAATTATTTTCATATTTTACTTTTAGCGTGATATTCGTCTATAATATTATAATTTCCTAACTATATTTATTAGGTACCAAGCAGGACATAATTGCACTTAATAGCGGCAGAAGCAAGCTCATTATTATTTACTGAATGTGATTGTAGAAATTTAATTTAATTTTAAGAAAAGAAAATAGTCATATATGGCTTTTATGCGTCATTATAATTTAAACAATATTAATTAATGGAATAAGCAATTGTCTAAAATGTTGTCTTCCTGTATTAATAATTGCCTTGCTAAAAACGTAGGTACTTTAAAAACCAAAGGTACCGTTCCAGACGGAATTACAAAAATAATAATCTAATAACCAATTTCAATATTAAAAAATATCGTTTCCAAACGCACCCAAAGTTTAGTAGACCGAAATTACAGGACCGTGAAAAAAATTACATTGCATGTTACATATTATATGCAATGTAATTTTTTTCACCTGACACGTTTAAGTTTTACGATTTAGACTTTGGTGAGTAAATGATCTTAACGTCTTGAATAATAATCGTCAGCCATATTTAGAAGCACTTCTCATTTTCTTCAATTTCTACAATCTACTTGTTCTAGAAACTATTTTTTCCTTATAAATAAACAAGCGTTAAGGAAAGAATCTTGAGATCAAATGAAACGAATATTTTGAAGAATAAAATCAAATAGAATGATATTTTTTATAATTTATTTTTATTTAACCAGTTAATCTTATCGCTCAATGCTCAAGTTATACTTATATGGGTAAAAATTATAATTAAAATAGATTTTTAATTTTATACATAAATTTTAATTGCTAAGCATTGATTATTTCTTCATAATTAAATTTTTATAATACAAATTAAAAATTGCACAATCAAAATGTTCTTTAAACCATATATCTAAGGTACTCTGATATAAATACTGGGAACTTATAGTGTTTCATTATTAAACATCCTAAATAATATTTTAGCGACTCCGGTAATACTGTAATCTTAGGTACTTACTTATTCAGAAAAAATGTTTTAATTTAGGCTTTTTCTAGGATACAACTACCGATGTTACTTACGGAAGCCGATTTTCAATTTGCATAATATTTTTTGAACAAGAAGGTGCCTATGTCATCATAACTGATCTCTGAATTTGACAAGATTCACCTTACCTGATAAACTTAGAAGAGGCATAAATTTATTATGACATGAAAAATCGATTCTCAAATATCTATCAATCAATATTTCAAATTGATAAAAAATGTATTCTTCTTTATATTCTTTCTGTCACAATCTAAATCGATATATTCTGTGTTGTTCAGTAGTGTCAAGACTGCAGTGCCAATATACGGACGAAAGTGATCGTAGTGTAGTGCAGAGCGCGCTGGATGGCCCCGGGCTACCGCGGCCGCGGGGTCCGCACGCCTTCCTCCTTACTGAGCGCGGACAGGGAGCTTGCGCGCTTCATGCTGCTAACGAATATCCATTTTAATTCAATTGAACTTTATATTTCTTTTGTTTCCTTACTCTTTGACACATATTACCCACTAAATTGTATGGGTGATTTTTCATTATTATTGTTAATCGTGTGAGAGGAAGTAGTTTAAAATTAAATCATAATTTCTCTAGTTCTAATAATGAAATACGAAAACAAAAATATAGAAAATACTTACAGGTGCATATTCTGAAGATTTTAAATAAATAGTTGCAAAAATGCCAGCCTGTTTTTAAGCTTTTTATACCAATCTAAAGCAGCTTTGCATAACACCTACATAACGAAATGCAGCACAAATAAAAAGAAACTTAAAGCGCAATATGGCGATTACAGGCGTAGCTAGAACTTCGTAATCGTAATTTTACTACAATCGATTTTTACAACAACATCTATTTAGAATTAAGGAATTATTAAATAAACACTACGAATAACGTACATACCTACATAAGACTACTCTGTTACATCAAATCGATATTATTACCTTTACTAAGCAATGTAAGGCGTTATTATGGCCTAAATCGACTGTTTTTTGACGGTCATCAGATTAATTGACTCACCAGATGTCGCTAAATTGAATTTTAAGAGTATTAATAAAAAAAAGTTTAAATAAATGAAAAAAAATTAAGATACTGAATATTAAAACCATTGATATAATTATTGAATATACCAGTTAAAGGTTGAATGAACTAGAAATGTAAAAAGAATAACTAGGCTTTGCTTTTTAAAAATCTAAGCATCATATTATTATGGTTTCTGCTAGTTTTTTCGAATCTAATGTGATAAATGTGATTCCGCGCTAAGAATTCCTTTTTAGTGCTAATAATAAAAAATAATTATAGAGATACATATTATATGATATGTATATAATTGTCGTGTTCGACATAATTGATTTATTTCTTCAATCTGTACCTCAACATAGTGACATCCAGCGGTCTGTCCAGCTACGCCTATAAGCGTTGTTTACCTTTCCGGGTCAGTGAAGTCTACGTCAGGCGGCAGGTGTGCCGAGTGGCGGCCCGCGATCCGATTGAATAGTCGCGCCGAAGATCGCCTCAACGATTCTCGAAGTTTCGAGAAACTGGCGCTGCGGGACACCTCGGCCGAACCCTGCCGCGCCCGTGTTATGCAATTTACATTCCATTTTTTGTTTTAAAAATAAAAATAGTGGCTGTATGTACGAAGACATTGCTTCATCACTGTTTTTTAAAAAACTTTTTTAAATAATATTTTACAAGATTTAGAATCATCGAATGTTTTGTCGGTCATGTTACAGCCTTTTTGGAGGGTAACAAAAATGTTTATATCAGCATGAAGTTCACTAGTGAATATGAAATATACAAAACATTAAAACTGTGAGTGAGGTAGAGATGCTGTCATGCATCTAATTACATGTCTAACAGTAAAAGCTGTCAAAATCAAAATGTGATAAACGTCTTCATGTTGTAGCGAATGTCATGCGTTGGTGAGTGTTTTCTTTAAGACAATCGTGTGTACAATGTACCTATTTGTATTGTGGACTATAAATTGCATAACACTGTAGACTCACCTTACGATATATTGAGTTGATAAATAAGAAACAAAAAATAAAACAAAATAAAAATAAATGTTACATAAATATTTATTAACAATTTTAAAATTATCATTCAACGCCATTTTCGAGACAATACAAATATTTCAATTTTTTTAAACAGCATTGTGACAGAGAAAATGGAGATTCTTTCATAAATAAACATTTTCGATAATTGAAGCTTTATTCATAATTTAACTGATTCTGTCTCGGTATAATTAAAATCTAATGCGTATAGAGTAAGATCCACCATTCAAGCAGCACCCACATACAAATATAAAAATTTAATTGTATATAAAAATACTATAATATTTTATCACCTATACTCTCACATAAAGCTTAAACCGATAAACGTACGCTAAAACTGGAATGAAAGTTTATGTAAGCATAAAATTACTGACGATACGAAATAAAAAATAATAAAATTGACTACCTGGCAACACGTAAAATATATAAGTAACGTTCACAATGATAAAATCACTTCCATGCATTCTTCTATAAAAAGAACAACATTTAAAATATATCAGCAAATTAAAATTGAAAATTGTAAGCGAATAAAATCGTTGTTTTAACATGCGCGATTTAAATGATACGATTACACCATAAATATTCTTGGATACTCCACAATTAATAAATGCAGTTTCATTTAGCACTCCCAATTACATGTTAAATAACTAACACTGGAATTCGGCAAACATTTTTATACGAAACCGAACTAGTACAACGTAAGTTATGTAAAATGTAATCTTATCATGTGACTTTAATTGGTCAACATATTTAAAATATTCAAAATCATTTGTTTCTGCCTCAATTAATTAAAAATACACTTCGCTGTATTCATAGGACGGCTAACATGCTCAAATATAATTCCTCTCTATCACACAATACTATTTGTATTATTTTTTTATAATTTTTGCGTTACAATATTATTGTTCCTACCGCATGCTATTTAATGCTAATAAATAATACTAAGCTAAAAGTTTCGAATCATTTTGGACATTGCAATAATATGAAATGCCAGTGTGCACCCAGTTAAGAGACCAAATTATTATAATCGATCACAGTGACAGTATTCCAATGTCCAACTTGGTCGGCATTAACGATAGTGATCCTTTAGTAAAATAATGAGCGAGACATAAAATGGTCCGAGCACAATCTAATGACAATCACCTTGTGTTAAGACATAAAAAGTTAATTAATGTGCATATAAATCAATGCACCACACGAATTACCATACCTGTCTCGACCGACGTCAACATTAAGGGACTCTTACATATAACTCTGCGCACGCAATTTTAACACGTATCTGTTGGGATAGCGAAATAACATTACCGTACGCAAAATCTACTACCGATCCTTAATATTTCATGTTGGTGAGAAAAAGGTCATCTCCACATATTTATTTCAATTGCCACAAAAGAAAAGTGCCCAGCCCGAATAAAGGACCACGTACATAAAGCGAGTGAGTTCTTAATTAAGCCCTAGTTAGCTAACTCTTAGACTACTGGTGCGGCGAGTTACTCCCGGTGTTGAAGCCTAGTACATTGAACAGTTTTGATTTTAGGTTCATGCGTGGCTCACTCGCATGGTTCGTGCCCTAGGACGAGGGAAAAACAAAACAAATTAAAACAAAATGTGCAAATAAAAAGTAACGTGTGGTGTGTGTGTATAAATAAAATAAAAAAAAGCTTTATAAAGGAAATGCGGCAATACCACTTATTTGCTACGCTGCCACTTAACAAGGTGACTGATAAAAAAAACCTCGTATATATTTTTTATAAATTTCTGACAACGCGATTACCTACTTTATTAAATAATAATTTTAAAAATATATATAAAGAGAGTGACAAATAAATAAAAATTATAATCCAGTATAAAATTTAAAATCCTTGCTTTTAGCTAAATACAATCGACTCCTAAAGCACAGTCTAATTGAACAATGGCATTCTCAGAAGACCAATATAATCATAAAAATAGCATTTCCGTATAAGCGCGTAGTATGGATAAACTTTAATCTTAAACACTACACTTAGACCCGAATACATCCAAAAATTAGCCACGAACACGCACATAAAACCTTATTAGACATTGACACGTAGTGAAAGCTAAGCACAGTGCAATAAATGTACGTGTGTGCAGTACATGTAAGTGAGGTGACAATTCGATTTGTGGATAGATCAATGAATCGATTGGTTGATCGATCAATGGTAATGAAAGCAAACAATGCAGACGACAATGCCAGTGACACTACGGAACCATCACACAGATACGTGCAGCCGTGCCTTTCAAGTGGAACCCTCATATATCACAAGACAAATGCAGAGTGGAGACTACATGTTTTTCGTTCGGACGAAGCAGGTCTGTCCAACTTTCAATTAGTAAATAAGACAGCTAAGACCCGTTTAATTATTTATCATTTACACCCGTATTTAATTACGACGCTCAAGTCTCGGTATCTTACCAACTATTGTGGTGATCGCTGTCAAATAAAGCAAATGAACCTCAAATTGGGAAGTTACTTCGCTTTGTAAATCTTTTACAATAGGGCGTAAGATTAGTTAGTCTACGTGTTCACGTCGTTGAATTAGCGTAGAAGTTGAACCAAATAATGCGGTTATCGATGAACGGTGAAATTTAACCCCATGACACAAATTAGTCTTAGCCAGCTCATTTAATTCCATCGTTTGGACGACCACGTCACAATAACATGCTTCTATCAGACTTTTGTCACAACGTATATCAGACATTACAGACTCGCACGTTTTAGGCGAGCCGCGAATTAGATGCGTTTTCCTATTTTGTCGT
This sequence comes from Heortia vitessoides, assembly GCA_020976665.1. NCBI lineage: Eukaryota > Metazoa > Arthropoda > Insecta > Lepidoptera > Crambidae > Heortia > Heortia vitessoides. The sequence goes on from JACJUM010002929.1 coordinate 11,362,029, forward strand.
CACCGAGCGTAGGTTGACAAAGCGTTTAAAACCGAAATCCGCTAGGTAGACGCGGAACTTCGGGCGCGAATAAATAAAGAGATAAGAAGAACGAACAGTTAAGATTATTCACTGGGACGACTAAAGTCAGCATGAAAACGCACGTAGGTCGCGGCGAGCCGGGCCTGCGAGCGGGCAACAATACGTTCGGACAAAGGGCGAGCAAGCGCGGGAGCCGGGCGCCCCAGGCGCGCAGGCACAGGCATGTCAGGCGCGCACCTCGTCGTGGTGTTCCTGGTGCGAGTCGATGGACTCGCGGCTGCCGTGCCGCGCGCTGCGCGCCCGCGACTGCTTCACGATATCCAGCGCCTACAGCACAGTACACGTCAGAACCTCGGCCGGACAGGGACGCTCTTTGCTGGCCGTAGCCGGGCTATCCTATCCTAACCCTCTTCCCGGTTCCCTCGGTCCTGACTCTGTCCGACTGAAGAGTCGGGACTAGAAATGTTGCGGAGGTGCGATTCGAATAGAGATAGTTCGATCGACGGGAACCCTCGCGAACGTCAAAGTTTGGGCGAAGCGTCTTTCATTAGTACAAGTCGAGTTCTGAATTAATTGATGTATAACAAAATTGAAGACCTGACTGATACTAAAATTGAAAATTGTTCTAGTCTGGGCGATTTCACCAGTTTTCCTTATAAATATTATTGAAGATATTCTCTTCGGATATAAGAACGTTTTGTCCAAAAATTATATTTTTATATTCCAAATTACATTTCGCCATAAGCTATATTCCCGGCTAGGGCTCGACTAGTGTGTGCGTTGTGTATCCCTCACATTGGCTATAAACTTTCCATGAAGCAAATCATATTCTCTCAATTAATTATTAAAATTTTAAATATTCATAATAGTATATATTATATGATTTTATAAAAGTGCCCTATAAATGTAAATATTTGCCAATTAATCAGCCACCTGTAAAAATTTTGTATATATAAAAATTTAATTAAATGATAGTGTCTGTGAAATTGCGAGAGATCAAACAATCGCGACTTACTTGTTGAACGTGCTGGCAGCGTGCAAACCAACATCATATTCGTTAATTATATAGTGCCTTTCTAGCGTATCGTGGTAACATAGAATACAATATGAAGAAATACATGTAATAAATTAAAACAATTAAAAATATAACGCAATGCGCCTTGTACATAAATATTCATTTACGTGTTATTCTATTATAAAAAGCAATGTGAAATTTTGAAAAATGTAAATATCATTCATTATAAGATATAATAAATTTTATTGTGCATATAAATTTCATAACAAGCATTACATTAGATTTTATATGAAACTTGTGTATAATTACTGATTTTCTATATTTGGTAATAGTTATAAATTTTATTTTTTCACAGGTTTCCGTGGTCGTAAATAATAATCATAGATTGGAGATTAGGCATCTTTCATTCAAATTAATAATAAGATTTGTTGAACTTAGAACATTTCCTAAATACACACAGAATCCTGTGAAGGAACTGTTAAAGATTGCTACATTTTATTCAATCCGTTGTCTTCATTTGTGAACAGATACGGCATTTTATATAACGGATAATTTGTAGGGATGTATATATCGTATACAGAGCGATTATCAAAAGTCTCGTAAACAGGTTTCCTTGAATTACAAAATATCCTATGAGACCAAAATGTATTTTTTTTATATATTGTTTATCATTTCACTTTTGTTCGGTAAATCCGGGCATTTCTTATTTCTAACAGAGTTTAATTGATAGCATATTGGAAGCAGGATACATTATAGCCGCGTCTGTTTACAAATAAGACAAGGAGTGGTCACACGCGCGTCACGCGTGCACGTGCGCGCGTGCGTGCGTGCCAGGTACCTCCTTCCTGCTGCGCAGCGCGCAGTCCTCGAGCGTCTCAGCGGCCTCGTACTTGCCCTGGCGGCGGTACAGCGCGCCCAGGTTCTTGAGGGTTGTCGTCACAGTCGGCGAGTCCACCTGTACCCTCGGCTGGGTTAGCGGTCGCGACACCGTTACTCGTTACTATCACATCCGTCTTCGGGGACGGTTCTCGAGTCGCCGCGACGCCTCCCGTCGTCGCCGTCCCTCTCCTTGTCAACGGAGCGAGGAAGACGTCGATGGGAAGCGTTCCTTCGACCCGGGAACCGTCTATGTTCGCATAATCTAAGAAACTACATGGTATCGGCCGCCCCGCGAATGCACAAAATAACTCGAGTCAATATCATACAAGGTGACCTTTATGAGTCCAGCGCTACATAAAAAACAATCGGTTATTTAACACTTTCATACTTAAATACAAAAAATCTGCATCACATCACAATCAATTAATTTCTAATTAAATCAATATCGTACGCTAATGACTAAGTTTTAAACTTAGTCATTAGCGTACGCGTATTAAAAAATGACGTTATATTGCATTATTCTTTACAGAATTGACCACAGGGACACGTTTTAAATTTATTAAAAAGTACTAATTTTTACAATTTAATAATTATCTGTCCCCTTCCTTATACGTACAAAGTGTCTAGTAATATTATGTTGAATATTACCTTGGCCGCTTTGTGCCAGCCGCCGTACTCGCCGTATGGCGCGTTCTCTTTCTGCAAATGTTTGTTCTCCTCACGCTCCTCTGCCACTTGCCAGATGGGTTTGTTGTCGCCTGAAGAACACACATAATTCGTTACTAATATCAATGACCGAAAACTTTTTTTTGTCCATTAAGAAGCAAAAGTTTATACAAATAACGACGAGCAAGATATATTTTAAAAAATAACCTTTATTTAAGTCACTGAAAACTGTTAGAAGTGTACACGATAACGATAAGACGTCACGTTCAAATTATTATTTTATAAGCCAACAAGAGCCCAACACCATATACATACAGATATAAAAAAAAATGTGACACAAGTCGGGAAGGTGTGACACAATCGGCAAACGCACGACATTTACAGATAAAATAATATAAAATTAAAATCAAAATAGAAAAAAATATAAAATAAAAAGAGACATCTATTTGTTACCTTTCCTACCTGTGCCACACTACATCCAAACTTGTGTCACTCACCTATTACAGTTACAACAATCCACCCTTATAGCACCAACTGTATAAAAATTATATAATTTATCCTGTCTACTACAAAAATATTTTTAACAGTAATTAGTAAACAGGACAGGTAATTTACAAATAAACAAACCACTTTACTTAAAAATTTAATTACAAAACAAAAAATATAAATAAAGTCTATCATTGTCAAAAAATATTATAACAATTCAGCGTATTCTGTTTCATTTGGCATGTGAATTCGAGAATATAATATATATTATAATAAAACACCTACAAGTTAACATCTGATGTTATAAAACAGAAAAATATCTAATGGCATTTAGGCTGCAACACTCCTTAATCCCTTTCAGGAACAAAAGGCAACTGAGCGTGCAACGCATCAATTCAAAATGTAATTCATATATACACTTGAATCTATGAAACTTAATTCATAGCCAAGCATACAAGGATTCCGCAATCACACAGCGACGTCATACCATCACAAGACAGCTTCTACACTAGTGATAATAAGAGCAAAATGTAAGAATATTCTATATTACGAACTTGACAGTTAAAATAAAGATGCATTCCATTTCATAAATAAACATTCTAGAAACATCTTCCATTGCACTGATTTTGGCTTTTTGTATACATTAATAAAGGCTTTTTTTTGGCTATCAAATATTATTATATAGCACTATATACTGTAACAAAGCACTATGTGAAAAATAGAATATAAAGGCACTGATAGCAAAATATTTCTTTTCAATGAAATGCAACATAGAGATCTGTTGGAGGTATGCAAGTAAACAGAAAAAAACATTGCGTCTAATTATAACATACTAACGTACGTAACTAATAAAAGTACTTAACAATACATAAAGTCACTTTCGCGTAATCACACATTTTTTTGGATTTATCAATTAAAGGAACATGCATATTATGACCACAATTATAGGAACATTAAACACTCGTTACTAATTATTATAAATTAAATCCATAAATTACTTACGCTTTTATTATTATGTCCTTGGAACATGCCGGTTTTATACTCCTATAACTGTGACACATTCAATTCGTTTTATAATAAGTTCTACGGAATATGATCTTTAAGATCGTCTAACTAACATCGTCTAAACATAACACAAAATATTTCATTTAAAAATCTTACATACCATGCAATTTTTTTGGAATTTTGTTTTATTCATACATCTAGCTACTTTTTACAAATATTAAGCAGCAAAATCAACGCCGGCCAAATGTATTCACGCGATACAAGACAGAACTAATGGTAACACAATTATCTGCAAACGAAATATAAAACAATAAACTATTTTTAATTTTGTGCTTTACTCATTTTACAAGGAATACCATCACCAGCGTACCCAGGCGAATGACCGACTGTGAAGCTAAACAATATCTAAACAAAACAACGTAAACTGTCATCAGGAACGTGACATTTTTTCACTATCCTACATATTGACATTATTGCGTTTACGTGCTTTTAATGTCTTGTCATTCATCTGCACCAAAACATATGCGTTTGAGCAAACATCTAGCTGTCATTATTATGCTGTAGGAATGTAGTAGTAACTGCACTTTCTCCTTTAAACCGAGGGCTTATTCTATACAGTGGGTGCGGGGTGTTTGTTATTTTTTGGGCTTATTTAATGATGCTTTAAACTCTGAAACGGTAAACAGAAATATGATGCAGGACGGATAACAGTTATATTAAGGAAGCAGTAATTAACAAAGAACATCCCTTGTACTATTAGTAACAGATCAATTTAAGTCAAGATTGTTTTCTAATTTATTTACAACGGATTTTGTAGGAAACGTCAGTGAGAGATGTTTTTGTACAAGTTTGAGTCAGATCATAAATAAAGTAATATTATGTTTATGGCTTATTATTTAGTGTAGTGTTATTTTTAAGGTTAGTATAAATAAGTATTATGAGATAAAATGTAAAACTATATGTGTAAGTTGTTAGTGGCTCTGTCGTATTACTTATTTTTACTCCACACTTTGTGTAAGATTTAATAATATTTAATAAAAAAATATCATTTATTAAGCACTTTTTTGAGAAATAAATAATCATTAAAATAAATAAATGACATAATTTGATGGTTTCGTAAGCATATAAAGTCATTATGCGAAAGATATATATTATATCAATGGTGCTGGTTTCACAATTAATATATGATTGACTTACAATTTTTATGTTAATAAGCTATATTGTGCAACTTTATCGGTCCAAATATTTTGGCAGTTTTAATTGACAGATTAACAGTTTCTTTTTTAATTAGGCAAAATGGTTTGTCCCTATATTTAATACTATGATGCCAAATCTCCTGCTAATTTAAGTTTTAAATTGTAAATTTCAAACTTATTAAATAAGTAGCATTCCAGTTTTTTTTTAAATCCAGTCACCATCCTAAATTCAAAAGGAGAATTTTCCCCTGAAGGCACGTTTTGCGATAAGACCATTTTGACTGAGCCTCTTTAGTTATTGTTAGAAGTATTAATGTGAAATATCGCAAATTATTACTGTTACTGTTCATTTCTAAATATATATATGTATATACAATAAATATAGATGTATTCATTAAATCAAATTCAGTGTCTCATTGACAAAAAAATGTAACAAAACAATATAAAGATACAAGCGTTATAAATAGTAAAATCACTCACCGTCGATAGTTCCGAATTCCCTTTCGTGCGCTCGTGTAAGCACCTGTTTGTATAGAGTCTCCGCTTCTTTGTACTTGCCCTGTAATCACAAATACACGATTGAATTCATTTGAAATATTATTTTGTATAACCACAATAGATGAAATTAAGAAATATTTGAATAAATTAATAAAATTAATTAATAATATTTAATATAATAGGAGACACTGACCGAATGACATATCAACGCGGGGCCTAAACTATAAAAGGGTTACAAACTTGAAATTATGCAAAGGGTTTCTTTCTTTCAACGTTATAAAACGTAGTTGCTCCCTTAAGAAATGATTGAAAATTCACCCCTTAAGAGTTTAATAGGGGAATGCAAAGTAAGTATGAAACTTTGTTGTTATTCTGTTTTTGAAGTTATTTGAATGAAATTCAGTATCATTAAAAATCATGAAACAAATATAGAAGATTTTTTCGAATTATCCCTTAATTGTAAAGTTAACATAAAAGTTCTCCAACTTACTACGACTACAGATCTATATATAAAATTTCTTAATCAGTTCGATATTTAAGGTATATGTTGTCTATTGCCATTTTTTTTATTAACACACCACTTTTAATTTTTATTATGTTTTGCTTGTAGACTATAACCTTTGAGCATCAAGTTTGCTATTTGCACATTGTATATTTGTTTTACAGGGATATAAAAAAAATACTAACAAGTAGTGACCTTACCTGTTTTAAATAGCAAGAGGCGAGATTATTCTTAGTCTTGGCCACGTTGGGGTCGTCTGGACCTAGTTTGCTCTCATAAATTTCCAGTGCGCGTTGATAGTATTGTTCCACTTCTTCATATTTATTCTGTTATAAAGAAATATAGTGATTGTTTCAAATTTCCGATCAATTTATCTATAGATTAGTACAATAATGCATAATTAATTTTTTGCAGATTAAGTATATTTAGATATATGTACTTATCTATATTTCTTATCTAGGCTTCTAATTATAGTTGTAACAAATACAGCTTTCTAAAATAGGTTAATGACATCAGCGTAGATATAGCGATTTAAAATACTCAATCTGCACTTCTAAGTCATTTCATAGATATTTTTTAATTTGACATAAAATGTACGATGTAACCACAAAAAAAATTAAGCACAGGCCTATATCATGAAACTCAAAACATGCAAGAATGTTCTTAAATGTATACACATTACTCGTTGGATACGGTGTATTTTTTACGAGAGAGAAAGTGTGCAGTCGATTTTATACTATTTCATCCAGCGTCCTAACAGACGTCAAATGTGAACATCACGCAATAACGAGGCAAACATGAAGAAATCACGAAGAGGATTTCCGGCGGTACCTGGTTCTGGCACAGCAGCGCGAGGTTGTTGAGCTGCTTGGCCACGTCGGGGTGGTCGCGGCCCAGCACGGCCTCGCGGATGCACAGCGCGCGCTTGCACAGCGGCTCCGCCTCGCGGTACTTGCCTGCGCGCATTGCGGCACTTACATAGCACTCACGCTCCGTAACCGATAGCAAGGATTCCTTGTCAATATTACGGAGCAGAAAAAATCTTACAGTTTATGGTGTGTACCATAAACTAAAAGATTTTTTATTGATCTATAAGTGTTGTTTATAATACACGCAACGCATATACGCAAGCGTACACGTCCTTCCATTACTTTAATCAATAAATAGCATATTTCAACTATTTTTTTATACCAAAATGGAGAGGAGAAACCTAGATAATAAAATATTCCCAAAGAGTTCGCTTTGGAGGTCGCTATGGGCCTAAAACTCGAAGTGACTCAAAACTCTACTTTGGATTAAATACCGTCATTGTAACATAATTAAACAATATATAGCTCGCTTCATAACAATTAAGCACTATAAAATACAAAAGTAAGCAGGATCCGATGGCGCGGATGTTAATGATCTTGACTTGTGCGCCAAAGGTTCCTTTAACACAGGACAAATATTCATATGGTCAAAACTTTCAGTTTTGTTATGTGCCTTGGTCTTAAATATGTATTAAAGTATTTTATTTATATCCCCTCTGATATCCGTAACATAAGTATTTACGTGAGTATCTCGGAGTCAGCTCAATGTTGAATGATTTTGAGTGGATTATTATTATACTAGCGACCCGCTCTGGCTTATCACGGATGCAATAACTATAAAAAATGGTTATTGCGTGTTATCCCAAGAGTTAGACCTTTTTATAGTATACAATACTGTTGTACGATATTTTGTCTATTTCATCGGGTTAGCCACATAAAAAATTCTATATTTATCAGTGTTTCTCTACAATATAATGCAAGTATTATACATATAAACCTTCCTCTTGAACCACTCTATCTACTTAACAAAGGCCACATTGAAATCTCTAAGCATTCATAGGGACAAACAGACAGCCGGAAGTTACTTTGTTATATGAAGTAGCGATAAACAGACATACCCCTTTTTCCGTACAGCACGGCGAGATTGTTGAGCGTGGCGGCGACGGCGGGGTGGTTCTCACCCAGGGTCTTCTCGCGGATGGATAGCGCGTCGTTCAACAGATTTGCCGCTTCCTTGTACTTGTTCTGGTCTCTGTTAACCAATACCAATCTATATAAATTAAAGGACAAGCTGATTGACTGACTGACATATCGAAGCACTATAACGGTTACACATTTAAAATTTGGCACAGGAACCCCCTTTACCTTTTATAACGCAGGGCACTAAGAAAATATTTTTGCAAAATAATAACAAGAAGTATGAAAGTTAGTATGACACTTAAGTGTTTTTGAAGTTATTCGAATGAAATTGAGTATTAGGGCTCTTTATTGAAAATCATGAAACAAGTGTAAAATGTTTTTTTGGAAATCTACCAAGGGGGTAATATGGGGGTGTAAAGTTAGTATGAAAGTTCTACAACTTAACGAGTATGAAACCGCGGCACGCTGCTAGTGTTAAATAAAGGAAAACGTTCGACTACACAACGATTACAACGATTCGGTATTCAACTTATGTGCTGATGGTTGGGGAGCTATTCTAAGTGATTTCTTTTGTGTGACAGAATTTGTGTCAAATGTCAAAAGGTTGCGGTTATTGTCTAATATTTATTTTATTGTATACGTGATGCAGGTATAGAGAAGTAGAATACATAATGATTTTACCAGACAGATACCGAAAAGCGACTGTAATTTATGCTCTGTGGCATACCTACATCAGTTCGAGCGGCATCAGGTTTACCTGTAGACGAGTGCGAGTATATTGAGCATGGTGGCGACATCGGGGTGGTCGTGGCCGGAGGTCTTCTCCAGGTCCTCGAGCGCCTGTTTGCACAGCGGCACGGCCACCTCGTAGCGACCCTGCGACGCGTACTGGATCACCAGGTTGTGCAGCGTGCGCAGGCGCGCGGGGATCTCGTAGCCCGCGTTCACTTGCTGCGCGAACTGCGACGGCGGCGTCGGCGACATGGCTGGGGGGGCGACACGGACTATGAGTGATTAGCTTTATGTGACTGCAACAACTCAAAACTGTAATTATATTTAGACCTTACAGAATTGATGTAAATAATTTCACCAGGGTCCATGACTCGCATACTTATTAGGAAATAAAAAAAATCTGAACAAGTTGTCTGTTGGAATCTACTAGAAGGAATACGCCATTTCTATAATTTTTTTTCAAAATGGCGATGTTTGGGAAATATATTATTTTGAGCTGCTGCAGTCATCATCAAAGTGTGAAACATGGGGGAGACACTTGTGCCATTAAAAATATATAGCTAGTGTATCGCGTATATATTAATTCGCTCTATGCAGGCGTCATCTGACCTTAGGGGCCGATGGTGATGGCCGATGGTCCACCCGTAAGAGTGTAGCTTAAATGCGATAGGTGAGATGGGCAGTAGCCTTCCCATTTTTAACTTAACTGTCATTTACATACGACATTAAACGATTCCAAAAGACAAAATATCAAAAAGCTTAAAGTATCATTTCCCAAATAAAATATGACTAGTTGTGTAGAGCTACTTACGTAAAATTTATTGTCATTTTTGTATATCCGCGTGAATATTAGAAAGTATTACTTACATTTGTTGTTTCTGTTGTCGTCGTGGTCGTCGTCTGGGAACAGATCCACCATTGGATCGTCGCGCTTGCTTTCAGTCTGGCCGCTGCGACTGGTCTCAGACTCCTCGGTCACGTCGCTGTCGTACTTGCTGGAACATAAATACATTTTAATTGAGACATTGTTAGTAGACAGCAATAGACTGCAACACACAAACAATTTCATTGGTCTTAAAATGTTAAAGGAATGTGACGGTTTTAGACTTAAGTTTCGCATTTAACCTTTGTATAATAGGTACCGGCAAAGTAGAATAGTACCTTCCGCTGTACCAGGTATCGTATGAGGCGAAATCTGAAAATGAAAACTAAAAACAGTGTAGCTCAAACGCACAGGGCGGCGATGGGCAGCAGCATCCCCGTCGATAAATCTGTGATTGCCAACACGCCTGCCCTGCGCGGCAATTATGGGCTAGACCGATTTCAAATTTTTTTTGTTGTATTTATTATTTTCAGCAGATGGTTCTTGTGAAAGAAAACTACAAAATATTGGGCGAAACATTATAAAATTTAGGAATACATAACAACCATAGTTTTTCACATGGCCAGTTATATGTCGCCTGTTCCCGTGTCGGTATACCTAATATAGAAATAATAATAAAAAAAGTATAATTATAATAAAATCAGCGTTAACACAGGCCAACGTCTGTCGGGTCAGCTAGTAAATAATATAAGTAACCTAAGTTACACCTTATAACATCAGTCATCTGCCTTGGTAAGCCCGTTAAAAAAGGTCCAACCGATCGGAACAAAAAGACAAACAAAAAAACATGGTAATTATGTACTACTATAAGCATGTAGCGAATTGCAAATATGAGCGTGTTTCGAACTTATTTGCAATAAAATTCATTATCATATAAGTCATTAGAAGCCCTCTGTTGGACATTGGCCTCTTCAAAAAAGTTTCGGATACGGCCAACTGTCGGTTCTGGTATCTTAGTTGCCTTTTACGACCACTGCTTAATCAAATCAAATTCAAACTTTACAAATTCCAGCAAAATTAGACCTAGCCAGTCTTTTAGGACATAATATAAGAGACGTTTATCATATTTTATAAACTAAGAGGTACTCACCGAATAGAGGACATGAACTCCAGGTGTTTGTTGTCCTCTTCGAGCTGCGCCACCCGCTGCTCGGAGGCTTGCAGCCGTTGCTGTGCCGCGGCCAGCTCGTCTCGCAGCCAGGCGTTCTCCTGGCACAGCCGGCGGACCTGTGTGCGGAGCTTCTGTTTCTCAGCCTCCACCAGCTGGAGGTGGGAGGCCAGGGTCATCATCACCTGCAAATATATGACGGGGAAATGTTAATATGTACTTTCTTACAATATAAACTGATTTTTGAAATCCTTGTCCGTTGTAAGTGAATTTAATAAGATATTGATGATATTAACGAGAAAAGATTTAAACCAACTCGCTAACAATATTTGAATGCACAATTTCCAAATATACTATTATTATCGTATACGGGCTTGATGGCGCAGATGGTGGTGATCCTATCTTGTGCATCAAAGATCATGGGTTCTATCCCCACCCAGCACAATATGTGTATGTTGAATATTTGTATTTTTTCTGTGTCTCGGTGTTATTTATACGTACATAAGTATAATATTTGTAATTCCTCTGTTGTTTGATATTCGTAATATAAGTGCTTTAAGCTACTATCTCGGAGTTAGGAATTTATACTAAATTGATTATAAAAAGAAACTAAAAACTCTAAAATCAAACCATTCTTTATCTTTTCGGCAACTACGCTATAAGTGTTATAATCCTTAGGAAGCGAAAGGCCCAGAACACTGATTGAACTTTTAACTGTGTGACTCGCTGAACAAACCTCAAACAAAATACATATCGCTGTTGATACTACAATATATCACAAGTCAGCTAAACTGTTCAAATTTTTTATAAAGTAAGAAGATACAACTTATTAACTTTTTATGATTACTCTATATTCAGAGCTTTCTACAGCATAATGTTTGTAGATATAGTACACCAGCATTCTATATCTTTAGCTGGTATCGCTATGTTGATCATAATCTCGAATCATTCATTACATTACTGACACAACACTTGTTGAAAGCAAATTACTACAAATATATTACCAAGGACTGGAATAAAAACAGAAAATAATACAGCATCAACAACGACAGTTCAATTAAAGCTCTCTCAAACAGTGGCAGACCATACACATCCAACGCAGTACAAAGGGATGCATGCTTTTGTGAGAACGCTCGGTGAAGTCATAATGTAGTGGTGCTTAATTATTATTCTTTGTGGCAGGCGTGAATAGACACGACGTCGACAACTAGCCACCCCTGTTTACTCCTGACAAAGAATGTTTGCTCAAACAACTCCCGCCTCGTGATGTTTGCTGGAAACGCAATGATATTCATCAACTGCCTTCTATTTCATTTCATTTTACATCAACGTTCATTTAAAAATAGACTTCAAAAGCGAATCGGGACGTAAATAGTGGCTTGTGTGCGAATATCTCTTTGCATCGCCTCATTCAAAATGCTCTGAAGCCCTTCAAGGTATGAGGTGACCTAAATTAAGCTTCCCGGAGAATCCTTTAAAGCATTGACAGGATGTAGGCCAAACAAACAGCCTAAGGGCGCTTCCCACACAAGCGACTATTTCTAGGTGTATCGTTTTTATACCATGCTCCGGTATTCGGTACAAGAAAAATTAGTTGAAAAGATAATGAATATGAATTTAAAATATTTTTTTTGTAACAAAATATTTAAAGTCTCACTTAAGCTATTCGTGACCCCTCGACTACAATACCAATGCTATTAACTGAGTCTCAGATACCTTGGAAGACTGGTTGATGTTTCTAATGTGGTTATTAATAATAATAAATTCACAACTGCATTTCATACATTGATCTGACTCCTAAATAAGTCGCTGAAAGCACTTGTGTTACGGACAACAGACAGCTGAGGTATTACAAATATAATACTTAAATACACATTTAACACCCAAACATTCATGCGGTGGGGACTGAAACCTCGACCCTTAGTCCATAAGATACCATCTCCACCACTGGGCCTGTCAAAGGTTTTGTTCAGTTCTATAAATAAGTAAAGTAAAAATGCATAGTTGGGAATTGTAAATTTTATGTTTTGTTTTATCTAACTGGTGTTGTATCGTGACGATCACAAGAGACATCTTCATTTAACCGCCAACCGCAGAATCTCATATGTAGAGTATATCTGCACGTTTTGGTACACATGTTGGGAAATGAATATTGAGTATCAGTCAGTCCACACACCGAGGAATCCGAAGCTCTAACCGCACTGATCACGTTTGTTTGTTTTTTCAAAGCACATGTGGATAAACGAGTGAGTGGATAAATTACCCACATAAGTACTTGTTTCAAATGTTAGGCAATATTCATCTGCTATCAATAATAATAGAACCTAGTACTAGCTACAACATACAAGTCAGAACATCAGAGATGTGTCAGTTATTGTATTTTATATTTAGAAAATACACCGCAAGCCGTCTCTATTTCTCGCCAGAATTTCGCAAATAAACTAGTTTCCAGTCTTTACACTATTGTTACATACCAGTAATAATTAAATTAATATTATTTTGATAAGGACGATAGACGTTTGAGCTTGTACACTTGCAACTGAAAAACCAAAACTAAGAGCAGACTTGCTCAATGAGACTGTTTTTGATTTAACCTTTTCTCTACTCCATATTCATAAGTACTCAACTAATAAGTATTAACCTTAGAACAGGTAAGCCCACTTCCAACTTCACACTATCCATCCTATCTAGTAACAAGGGCGATTAAAAACATCGGTTAAAAAACTAACCTGCGCTTCTCCAAGGCCTAGTTCGATAGCATCAATGCTCTTCCTGACAAGTGCGGCCTTTTCATGCTCGTGCTCGGTGTTGGCGGCGAGGCCGGCCAGTAGTTGAGCATGCTCGGCTCTCAAGGCCTCGAGGCCGGCGGCGACAGTGCGCGCACCGGCCACCATCTCCTCCTGCGTCATCGCCGTCATTCTTCCTAGCGACTCGATCTTCTTTCTGTGGACAAAAGAGAAAATTTATTACTTTCTCGTAAGTTATAAAGACTCGATGCCCGAGTATGAAGCGTTCCTTCTTATCCTATTACATTCGATTCTGGACTATCTTCTATTTGCTACGATGAGACATTAGCGTAAATAGATTATGTAGTATAGTTCCTCTCTCTGTATCAGGTGTCGTAAGAGGTACGGAACCGACAGACGACGTTAAATCAATCCAAAGCAGCTTAAATACTACAGGGTGGGGATGAGCAGCAGCATTCTCATCGCGAAGTTGCGCTCTGCGAGTGCCACCACGCCTGCCTGCGGCAATAATGGGCATAAGGCCTTTATCTTGGGGAGGCCTATGTCCAATAGTGGACTTACTAAAGCTCTTATGATGATGATGATGAAATACAACGCTCGCTATAAATTAATTGATTTGCTTACAACGAACAAGCGTTATTTCAACTTACAATTTATTATAAAGTAATTTCTGATGATATATTTTCCATTTAATACGAAACATTGATTCCATTTCATACGATTTTATGTTATTAGTATATGTATACAATATTCTTAAATAAAATGACTGATTGCGACATTGAGTTGCTTGTTTATTTATAGTTTTAGGTATATTACCTCAGTAGCATGACATAGGAAAACCTGTTATTGGACATAATGATAACAATTTTTTATATACCAGTTTGTGACTGATCTTCGATTTTTTTATAAAGAAATAAGACATTGTCCAAACTAGTTTATTTGTACACACAAATCTATCAAATGAGAAGATATATTGTCAAACCGTAAAATAATCATCATATGCATTATAACAATGAGTGTTTTTGATCCAATAATTAAGTTAATTATAAATTACCACCACGCGACATCCAAATTCAAGAGTATCATAAATAAAAAATTACCTTTCTTCTATATTTTCGCCAACTAACTTCAATATATTTACCAACCTAAAATCTGAGTTATTGTTGCTTACTAGCTAATGAATTAAATATAGTGGGTTAAACAAGACCAACATCAACAGATATATTTTTATATTCCACATTTCAGCTAATTTCGTTAATGCAGATAAAATGATACAAGATTAATTTATACTAGCAGTAGGCCGCAGTTACTCTCGCGAAGTTTCCCGTAAGTTTATGAGCATAAAATAAATATATACGTTGCTCGCTGATAAGTTGCTGATACGTTGCATAACATATATGTTGCTCGCTGATAAGGTAACTTTCTATTCCTAAATGAGATTTGAACTTGGTCCAGTAGTTTTTGAGTTTATTTGTTATAAACATACAAAATACAAATCCTGTTTAAATATTTCCATTTCAGGAAGGGATCTCTATTTTATTGAAAATGTAGCTATGTTATGTTACTGCAAGAATTTCCAAAATCGGTTAAATCTTTTCTCTTTATAACATCAGCATAGATAAATAAAAAGAATCGTCCAAATATTCACGCACGAACGATTGCATCAACATGGATATATTATATTTTATATTTGGAATTGTCAGTATTGTTTGTATGCAGGCAATGTTACCATATAGGCTAGAGATTCAAGAACGGGATCTAACAGTAACGGGAGATAAAATGTATGTACCCGAACGCAGTCTGATCCGGCAGCTAGTATCATATATTTTAATGATATACATACGTATATTATTTGAGATTTATACAAAATCAAGTCTGGCTAATCAGCATAGTTTGACTAACCAATATTATTATTTAATCAGTGATTTAAATTCAGCGACGCAATGTTTCCATATTATAATATTATTGGATAAACATTTTAGCCAATACACACAAAATATCTATATCTAGATTGTGTATCTGTGTGTATTGGCGAAATGTTCGTACATCACATTACATATTCACTGTTTAATAAATTTAACATTTCTGAAACTTGTGTTGCCACATAAGGAACGATACAAAGCGGCAACATATTTCCTCTCTTTGTTCAAAGAGCAAGGCTTGGGTATTAAGCTTTTGCTCTTTTGAATTTCGAATAACTTTGAACTTATAAAAGGGAAGGGAAGGGATAGCAAAACAACCTTAGTGAGCCTTCAACTGTACATAGTGAAATATGTATACATTTGAGAAGATGGTTGGATAGGTTGTGACTAAGACGTTTAACGAACCCTGCGGCATCACTACAACTAGGCAAGGTGCAAATAGTAATTATACATTATGAAATACTGCTGACAGGGGTTGCAGAAAAATAACAAAACAATGTACCAAAAAATGCCGCGTTTTCAAGCCGTTAAACCGTGTGAACGCGTAGATATTAGTTACTGAGGGCTTTCATATTAAAATATAGATATTATTTATGTTTTATTACTTAAATAATTCATATCAGGATTAGACACTGCGAGGCCGAATTTAAACCAACTGTCACACTATACCTACAAGCGGATACGGAAGTTGCGAAAGTATGGGTGCGCCGGGATACAGCTACCGATGCGGTTCACTAAATAGTTTAACGCGTGAACGCAGCCATAGTAGAAAAAAAATATTCTTACAGGAACAGCTATAATTGGTCAAAATTCCTTTAGCACATTCAACATTCAAACAGACATTTATAAAAACTTCAGTTCAAATACCAAATTCAAGAAATTACTTGCGAAGTCAGCTACAATAATAAACGGCCCGTTTAATGGCAAACGTGACCGCAATCTATTGACGCCCGTGTCATCACATAGATATCACTAGCGTGTCGCTAACTCTGTGAACTCAAGACATGTCAAGTTTACCCAGTAATTTCACTGCCTCTTGAACATTGCTATTTGGCGGTAGAAACTATTATAAATAAGTTCAGGACGGGAATTGAGCTTTGCCTCGAGGTCTCTTACCCTTAAACAAGGTCGTCCTGCATTTGCAAGTCACCTGTCGCAGCAGAAGGGCTTTGTTCGAAAAAAGTTTTAGTTGTAGGCTTAAGTGTGTATTGCATCATAGTGATCCAGGTCCAGTAATTACACTGCCTCTCTCAACTTTCATACCGGAACACAGCAATGCGAACACTGCCATATATAACACTGCTATATAAAAAATAGTAGGAGTGTAAGACCACCATTGTAAGAGTTCTAGTAAGAGATCAACAATTCCGTATTTGGCATTATGTAAGACTATAATCTCCTTAACAAGATTATCTACTAATGCCCAAAACTTAATTATGCCATTAATTAGTGGTTACGACTAACTTTATTAGGAGGCAAAAAATCAATAAAAAGAACTGGCGCCTAAGAGGCGTAACGGTGCGGGCCGAAGTCCTTTTAAAAACCAATAATCCTCTAGGACACTAATAAGAATAGTCAGGTTTTGTTTTATCGTGAAACAACTTTATTTTATGATAAAAATTACTTTTTAACAGCTTTTGTAACGCGGGTTACATCGATTAAAATAATAAAAAAAAATTAAATTCAACAAGCAACAGCATTTCAAATTCGTTAAGAAGCATTTTTATTATGAATAGGGAACGCGTACACGTCCATGTTATTATTTTTTAGTTAGTTATAAATAAATAAAGTCACAAAACATCTCGTACATTGATCTGACTTCGCGATATGCCGCCTAAAACACGTTCGGACATCAGGCAATAGAGGAATCACAAATATTAGTGAAATTATATTATATACATTCAAATTTACATTACGTGTAAATTATATGACATATATACAGACCAAATATATTTCAATTACTAACTGTCGAAACAGTTTTTTTTAGGATTTTAGCCTAGTGATGAGTTGGGTATATTTTTGGTTAATGTACTAAATACATTATGAAGTTTCTATAAGATAGGGTTGCAAATAACCTTACAAAATTCTCGATGAATAATATTAGGTGGAGCTACTAATAGGTCACCCCAAAAATGTAATAAAAAAGCTTACAACTTGACAAAAAAGCATCTAACAAAACAAAAACAAATGAAGCATAACAACTTTTGCAAAAAAAACGTAATTTTAATACAATAACTTATAACTTAATACTTAAATAATGTATTTGGATTGAGTTCGACATATTTCCTCTGTGCTATTTATCTATCTTTAACTTAATTCATTACGAATTCACATCGCGTTGTTAATACGTGGACAGGTTTATGGCTAGTGTGTACAGTTACAAATAACATCGCCAAATGAAGATACATATTATTTATTCATACATTTTATTTGCGTATCATAATTTTGTGCTGGTATGAAGCTATTGATTTAGATGGTCTGAATGTCAGAACGTGAAACAAAAAAAATTCGCACGTGCTGTTTTTCTCGATTGAATATTCGATTTCGACAAAACAAAGTCACTTTCCGCTGCCTGTCTGTCTATATGTATGCTTAGATATTGAAAAATTTTGATGCGCTTTTTTTAAATAGATAGAGCGATTAAATAGGAAGGTTTATATGTAAAATAAATTACATGCATAATATAGTTGAAAAATAACTGATAATTGTAGAATTTTCTAATGTGATGTTGTAATTAAACACATTTTTAACCCGACGAGATAGATTAATGTACTACAGTATTGAATACATTGGAAGATATCTTGCATGTATCGAAGTTGGATTAATCTACACTTGACTAAAACTTAAATCACTCGACTGACTAACACAATACATTTAGCTGTAACATACAGCTATTTATATACCTTTAAGGATAAACGATTGGCGATAAAATACACTCGCGAATGTTCACTTTGTAAAATGTATACTCATGGTTAGTAAGGATATATATCTTTCAGAAACTTGATGTATCACATAGTAATTATACTATAGAAAATAAGTTTAAGGCATATGTTCTTAATATATTAGAAAACTTACCACAGCAGCTTATTAAGTGATTGCTTTATTACTTAATATTCATATATTCAAGTCTTAAAAGATACAGTTTTTTTTATTAAACAATGTCGACAAACAAACATACAGTCCGCGTGACGGTAAGTGCCACTGCGGCATATAGACACCCGTAATATCACAAGGTTAACAAGCGCATCGCTAGCATTGTACCTTGAAGATGTTATGTCACATTATCCAGTAATTTCACTACAACCCTCACCTTTTAATCCGAAACACAGAAATTTGAACACTGCTATTTGGCGGAACAAATTGATGGGAGAGAGGTACCAATGCAGACGTCCTTTGTATGAGGTCTACCTCATGTAAACAACCATTGTCAAATTTATTAATAGTATATTTGTCACTAAACTGGTATTCTATTTATCACTAAACTAACACTGGCTTACTGTTCAATTAATTAGTTAATCTATCTATATTTTCTTTACAAAGACCGAAGTATCGACCCATTTTCCGTATGATCTTAATTTAATTGAAATATCAATCTCTAATATTTTAGATAAACTTCGTTTCTTATCGAGGAAGTGTTAGTGTATCGTATGTTACCTTAGATAATAGATTCCACACACGATCTTAACAGTTAACTCACAAACCTTCTACTTGTTTACTAAAATCGCGTTATCACAGCATATCTAAAAGGAATGGCCTTGCCTGACCGTCAAGAAGCCGGTCACACTAACTAGCAAATAAGCGTGAGAACAACCAAACGTTTAACGTTAACAAAATAAACACAATTCCCATTTACCTATTGTTCGACTAATAGCACTATATACATTGAGCTCCAAGTGTGCGGTATTGTACACCTTATGAAGACAAAATTGTTAAATGACGTATACCTCTTCATGTTTTTCCTAGTTATTCAACTTGCCTTGAATGCTCGGTAGACGAAAATCTCTCAGCAAACCTTTTCCATACGGTGAATCAAAAGCATTTTAAAGCTGCATAATCAAGCCTCGGTGTCATAACCTTGCCCAAATCTTCCCCCTTCCCTTTTAGGGGAGAAAAATGGACGATGCTGAGCGCATAAAATACTCGTTTCCATGGAGACCTGGGGCGACAACCCACCCTTTATATGTGCTATATGTTTATAGCAGTTGCCAGACTTTATTATGTACACAATACAAGATTCAAATAGAAGTTGGCTTATAAAGAAAACGCGGGTTAAAACATCGACTTTAAACAAGACCCATTTTGAAATGCACTGCATAAAAATTTGATTCTAGTTAAGTCTTATACTATTAATTCTTTCCTAACATTCTCATACAAATATCAGTATTATAAAGACAAAAACAAGCACATCCTACCCGTACATTTATACTTGTAGTTATATGGTAACGACCACCCATTCGCCAGTCGGGGGGTGTACGTATCGTTTTGCTTTTTTATTATTCTTTCGTTAAACCCCGTGAGATGAGAGAGGATTTGGTTTTGGACACGTGCCAGGAGCAGCCAGAACTTTTGTCTATGATATCATACTGCAACATGGTATGACTAATAATGTTTTGTTGTGTCATACAATTCAAAGCTACATTGAATTTAATAGGCAAGTTTAACTCCAATTACAACGATTTCGCGCCAACTGTTTAATCTTCCGATATAATTAATAATAATAAAATTAATAATAATAATATATACGTTATTGTACACCAAGCATAAAAATATATGAAAAAAAACTGTAATGATTAAGTACAATGGGCGACCTTATCGCAAATAGCGAATTCTTCTAGTTAACTTTTGGATGGAAAAAGCGAATGAAACTAAAAGGTAGTAAGAGGTGTAAATAAGCTAGATAGAAAGAAAATGTATTAAATATACAATAATTAACAGTTTTATCAACTTTAATAATGAATAAAGACTTGCAATCTTTGATACAAATTAAAATATCCGCGAGTCATTAACCTACATAAACGATTCTAATAAAACTGGCCGCCACGTTGAAATTGTCTGTGCCAAATCGGTTGTTCACCATTCGTAACGTAACTGGTAAATATATATAACAGATAATTTATCGTAATTTACTTTGGAAAAAGAAGATGTCAAGGATAACTGTTTATGGGCGATAAAGTCGACAATGCGTTGGTCCCGGCCCCTAACTAATCTCAACCACATGAAATGGATGACTCATTCGCAGATCTAAGATATGTATGTTAACAAATAAACAGTATGTGCCGAGTCAGGAGGACAATAAAGCTGGCCCTAATGCAATTACGCAGCTCCATATATGGACAAAGGCTGGCCAATCGATGCGTCTAGACAAAGGCACCAGTACTCCGACTGTAAAACCTGACTGCCGATGAATTTTAGATGCAGGGGTCGCTGACTCTATCAAGTTTATATGCGGACGTACAATATTGTCGGTAGAATTAATTCCTTGGAGATATCTCGCCTATATGAAACATCTTTCTCTCCTTATTAATAAAGCTATTTAAGTGAACTTTAAAAGTGATATTAGGCTGCATTATCATAAGAAAGGAATTCCGTAGGTTGATAAAATAAATTTCATGTTTTAAATATGATGAATTGCAAATTTCAACTACTATGCCATCATTAGTATTAATAAAAAACTTCCACTTAAATGTTAGGAATTTTAATCCGGGAATAAGCTTCATTTTGATATTAAAATAATACGAATACCTTCGTCAACTTCTTTGATAAAGGACGTGTAAAGGACGCAAGCTAAGAGGTCAAGGACACAAGCCTATGGAAGGTGGGCTGAGCGAGGAAGTTATTTATGCAAATAATATACCAAAATTAACAGACAACTACATTTTTACAGTTGACGGAAAATACGTTGACGGAAATCTTAATAGCTAAATTTCATACGACAATAAACTATACGTCTGTTAAAATTTCTTTCAGACGGTAAGACGCCAACGATAGGCAATAATAGTGTCGTTCAATACAACATATGTATAAGATAATATACAGAACTTCAGTGAAGACGTTTTGCTCAATACTAATAAATTGGTACAATCTGTACAAAGATACACAAGAATTAAATAAAGCTTATCGTCCTTTTTCCAGATGAGTAAACATTACCTAACTAAAAGAGTAACTGCAAGAATATTGTTCGAAACTGGGCCATTTAACGCAAGCAACAAACAAGTGAATAAAGGAACATCGTCCGCTCTTACAGATAGAACCACTTGAAGTCTGCAATATTATTAATCACTATCAAACAAAGTAAAACAACCCACTGTAACAGTGCGGAAATGATTCATAATCATCATATCAGCCATTAGAAGTCCTCTGCAGGACATAAGCCTCCCTATGAAAGGAAGAACTTATCTATAACTGCCGCGCTGGGCAGGCGTGGTGGCAATCGCAGAGCGTAGCTTTTGTGACGGGATTGCTGCTGGCCATACCCGCCCTGTTACATCAGAGCTATGCTGTTTAGGATGGATATTTAATTAACTGACGGTTCCGATACCTCAGTCGCCTCTTACGACACCTGATACAGTGGGAGGTACTATTCTACTCTGCCGCTACCTCACAGCCAAGAACGTACTAAAAATATAAAATATATCAACATATTATATACAATAACCTACGCCATATAAATTTAAGATAGACAAAATAGTAATATGATGGGCCTGATGGCGCAGATGATGGCGATACCATCTTGTGTGCCAAAAGTTCTGGTTCGAGAGCAAATATATATATATATATATATACATATAAGTATCTTATATTTGTAATTACTCTGTTGTCTGATATTCGTAATACAAGTGCTTTAAGCTATTTATTTTAGAGTTAAGTCATGAGATTATTATATGAATTTATTTATTTATATAGTGGTAATGGTATAAGTACTTACATTCTGTATGCGTTTAAAGTCTTCGACATTATACAATCAATATAAAACTAACAATTATAATCCATTTCACTGCACTTGGACGAAAAATGACGACATTCTTATCACAAATGTTCAGAATAGAAAAATGTCCATATAAATACTGTCACACAACTATAGTTATACTGGCCACTGTAATACAAAGCTAATATTGGCATAATTATGAGGTACTATATCTTTAAGATGTGGACTTGGACGTGGAACAAACGCTTTCATCGGCATCAGTTGCTAAGGAACCTACATAGATATTGATTTAAAAGTAAAACGTAAAGCATTGGATAGTATAAGAGTCGTTCATCTATATCCGTTCAGGTCATCCACGTGTGTTTTGGCACTCACGGGTAGGGAAATAAATATCGTGCCAATTGTTGCACAATTCCTGAACGACGTGTGATAGAGATAACGTATTCCCCATAAGCTAGAACGAGATACAAATATAAACTGAAAAGTTAAAATAGATCAACTCCCACGCAACTCTGCGGTTGGTGTGTCGTTGATCCCTTTAGATCATTCGTTGACAATACCTTCGTTTTTGTTTTTGTTTTGTTATCAACAACTTTCGAATGTTATGTTGCGATCTAGACATTACACAAAATTTCGCTTTAAAGACAAACGTTGACGGTGAGAATTAAAGAAACAGCTGACAATACCGCAATGCGCAAGAATACAGTTTAATGAGCGGATCCTACGTAACAATACTAGCGTATAAGGTATAGTAATTAGAAAGGCCTTTAGCTATTAAGAATCTAGACAAAAGCGTAGAATTTTAAGACATATATACGAAATAAAATACTTAAACGGAGGATTTTAATAAAGCAGAACAAAAATGTAAAGAACGCATGACTAGGTGGTACTCATGCGGTAACTGCGTATCTAACGAGCAGATTGCAGAAGCATTCCCCGCCGATTCCGGTACCCGGTTGATTTCATTTACCACAAGATATTACTATTGATTACTGAACGGTGAACTCACAAAAAGGTCATTCCGACTTCGTGATAGTTATTACATAAGTGGCAAACGTAAATAAAACAATTCTATTAGTCAGTTTTTATGAATAATTATCAACATCGCTACCTTACAAGTGTTCATGAAACAAATAAAAAATTATGTTATCTAACGAAATTTCACTAGCAGTCGATTGTTTATAACTGTCGTATTTAAGTCTCACAATAGGACTGAGTTATTTAAAAAAGCGTCCGCATGTAACGTTGAACATTTTGCTTGCAAGTAGAGTGAGCAACTTTTTTATCTCTTATCCAACAGTATAGAGTTGAATACCCGTTCGCATTTGTGAGGACTGATTTCGGTAATCCGGCTAGTATTTTTTTATAGTAAACTAGAATTTTATTTATCACAAATATGTATCTGTAAATATATTCTCTTTCACATACTTCAAGATAATATAGATACGAATTTTAGCTGCTATCATTCAAAAACACAATAATCAATTTCGTAAAAAGCAATCAGATAACAGTAGCGGACCTTTGTTCTATTGTTGAATTAATAGTTCGAAAGTAAAAGTTTCATCAAACAGCAGAAGCTTTTCTACTCGATTTGATCGCATATACCTCTCTCTCTAATGAAAACAATCGAAGCGTTGATAGGAATTTTAATTACATGAGTCAGGAGAAATCAGATTATCATTGTAATAAAAAAAATGGTTTTGCAGATCAGATAATTATAATAAAAGCATGAAATCTGCTTAAGTACTACATTAAGTCGACTAGACTTTACATAATTTTCATTTCACTTAAAATATCTTTATGCATATTTCTTCTACATAGTGCTATTATTACCAAAAGAACGGTACATAAGCACCTTTGTTTGCAATTTTTGTATAGTACAAAATCGATTTTTACAAGACCTCGTTTACCAACACGCAATATCGTTTCTATATTTAAAAAATAGCGTGATTAGCCAATACACATACAAAAATTCACTTGTGCTGTTACAAAATATGTATACTAATATATAAAAGAGCTGTGAAGTATGTATTATGGCAGCTAATAAAATTCCTGAAGCGTTCGTTTGCCACATCCAAGTTATCCTATATGAGCACTGGGTATTTTTGGTATTTACGATAGAAAATTCGGGACGGTTTTACACGACGGACGCGTGATCGTTTTCAAAATGTATTTTGGTGCCGGCTTTTATTTGTAGCAGCTAGCGCGTCTGCCCGCGGCGGTAACGAAATGCGTACTAAAATGAATCGACTGGTGTTGGCCTACTGTAGTGTGGCGCACGCAGGCGGCGCCCCACTCGATTACCATTATCGAGTCGATAGTTAGAATATCTGTGGCAGGTGGACTGTGGACGAATTCATGATTTTACCATTTGCCTTATCAGTAGCCTTTTGAATAAGACCAAGTAGTATCAACAAAATATTTCACTATCATTTCCGGTCAGCGTTAAGATAAATTCCTAATACTGAGTTAAAATACTTTTAGTTAGTTATTAACTTAAATGATGCTAAAGAATTAAATACCTATGCGATAGATAAGAAAACTCCCGAATGGTAGAATCAGTTACATCTACACAACATAAATTAAGAGTCACCGAAAAATGTCGGTCACAACACTTCGACAAACGACGATGAGTAAAAAATATAATGGGGTATTCAGTGGACCGCTGCACCGCCCTACGAGTTTCCAATCGCGTTAACAGGGGTGGCTAGGCAACTACCCTACGCGACCCCACTCCCACCCTCCCGCTCCCCGCGCACACACATGCGCACTTGCACAATTCACGTACGTACACAGATACTAATTTAGTCAATGCCGGGCTTACTGTATGAAAGTCAGACTGCATTGAAATTTTGTAAAGTGCAAATTCACGATTAAAGAAGTAAACTTAGGTATTAACATTTGATTGATGATAGTGAATGAAAAATGAAACATAAATTCTAAAAGTTACTAAATATTTTAGACAACCAAATAAAACATGCAAGAACCTAGCACAGCAAAGACCTACTTCTAGACTTTGATTGGCCCGGGTATAATTTCCGGTCAAAAAAGTTATTTACAACGTTTGTTTCTATATACTAGTAAACATCGGTGAATTTATTATTCCTAAAGTTGAAACGATTTTAGATAACGATCTATTCATGGAAAAATATGTTTAATTACAAATCTTTTCACCGTGCAATCCTGAGATCATTCAAGCCCGGATTTAATATACAGAAGAATCCGCTTATAATGACATCCAAGGGAAGTGACAAAATCGCCAAGTTAAACGGAGGTCATACGAAGCAGACTTAAAAACATAAATGTAAAAGCGACTTAGTATTTTTGTTAGGTAATTCTTTAGTGAAGGCGACATTTTACAAGGCGTATTTGAATAAAGAAAAATAAAAAAAAAACGAAGCACGTAGTCGTAAGGTAAGTAGAGGTGGGTATTATCACGAAAATTGAATCAGTTACTATACCTGAAATATTTTTTTAATAGGTCATATTAAGCTACATGTGTTATCTACTATATCCGGCACAGGTGAAGTCATTATGTCCGACAAAGTTGTCAATATTTTTTATGAAAACCAAACTTAACCCATATTTACTTCATACTAAGCGGTTGGTCAATATAAGCGGGATCATGATAAACGGTTTCTACTGTAATTATTATGTTTTGTACCTATCGTTCGACTAAACTTAGTAAGACGTTCAGATGTTTCCTCGAGATAAATCCCGTAACTATCTGAATTCAGCTCAAGTAAGGCGATCCAATTGAGACGGGACAGCTTATTTATGAAGGAAACGTGCTGAAACCTTCAAATGAAATGTTACATAATCCTGTTTAACCCGAACAAGGTCAGGTGAATCAATACCACGGTCGCCAAGAAGTCTGGCGAAGTGAACATTCTAAAATACGTCTTTTACGTTAATATCGAGATGTGACGTCACGGAAATAGCAGAAAAAGCAGGTCAATCATGGCAGAAAATTAAAAATTAAATGACACACTTGAATTCTAAATTCTTCTCGACCGATTTTGAACTCAATAATAACTGTAAACTTTACAATCGATTGATATATTTAAACAGATTTGTATAGTACATCAGCGGACATGTATATATTCTATACCTAAGCCATGAGATAACCATTATAAATACGATACTGCGTATTTTAGATTCGTATCCACTAGGATATCACTAGATATTCATAATGAATATAAAGAATAAATTGGTTGTAACCAGATATACAGTTCACTGAATATTAAAATAATTTAAGACCTTAACACATACAATGACTGGTGTTACAGTACGAAAAATTAAGTAATATATAAAATGTAGGAAATGTAACATTTTAATAAATCCTTTACGGTGGTGACATCATTGAAATACTTCCTGCATAAGACACTATCGTGCGTAATAAAACCGATGAATCTTCGGTGTATTATATCATTTGTTCCATGGAAGTGAAACGGTAGGTTGGTACTTGGAAATTGCATTTCCCACATAAGGCAGACAATGTTAGAGACACATAAACTACTTTCTCTATTGATCTTTAAGGTTTTGCTAGACAAGGGTTTGTGAAAAATAGCAACAGTTTATATACTCAGAGCCCAGAATCAGTTAAAATTGTTTTCCTAATGAAATAGAAAAACTTTTATAATTTTTGTTTACATTTCAGTTTTCCTCATCTAACCCTCATGGATAATTACTTACTTACAATAAAGTGATGAGCAAATATGCAATTATATTAAAACTACTCTTTCAACAGTGGCCGCAAGGTACATAACCGAAACGTCGAACAAAAAAGAAATTTACAAAGATAAATAAACCAAGTTTTAAAGTCGTTAAATGAGTTTTTTATTATGCCCATATTTAATATACAGAAGAATCCGCTTATAGTGACACCCAAGGGAAGTGACAAACTCGTCAAGTTAAACGAAGGTCATACAAAGCAAAGACTTACAAAACACTGGAGCTTATGTCCAGCTGGTATGGTAAATGTACAATGGGTTTATCGCAAAAAGCGATAGCTGGAAAAGACAGAATGAAACGTAAGAGGTAGCAAGAGGTGTACGTAAAACTGATATAGTTTTAATATATATAGTTACATACATATAAATATGTATGTATATAAGGAATTATTCAACTATATATAAATGTAGTGCTCCCCTAAGCATTTAAAGACAATCAAGGACTGTGAGCATCTATTGCATAGCGGAAGTACATTCCACAAACGAACGGCCTGGGCCGTAAAAGATTTACTGAAAACGTTGTGGAATGCATAGGCATTGTAAATAATCCGTTCTCAGATTACCTGAATGATTTCTCGTGGCTGTCACCTAAGAACACGAACCGATTTTTAAGATAAGAAGGGTAGGATGGGTCGAATAGAATCTTGTACAGTAAAGGTTGTAAAATAATAAGGTTTTCTTACTTATTTGTAAAAAAATCATTACATATTAAAGAAACATTACATCTAGATGAGCATTTTAACGAGTTTTGTGCAATTTTAGGAAATATCCCACTACAATGGTTTCAAAACATGAGGTTTTGTTTAAAAATCTACCGGATCATATTCATAAGAAAAAATGACAGATTTTAGCCATATTCAATCATAAAACACGTCATTTGACGAACAATGGCACCCTACGTAATTGAAAAACCACCATAAGAACCTTGAATGCGTGACACTTGAATGCGTTCAGTTGTAAAAATGAAAGTTTAAATAATTTTGAGAAAAAACAGTAGTTCATTATTGCTACTATAATGAATACTTCCTGACTTGTATGTAACATACATATATTTATTTGTTTACTGGTGGCCCACTCCAACATAGTAAAATTTTATCCTGTCACGTTTTATATATATTTTTTTATTATATTATGCCGTCACACAAGCATACAATCCACGTGATAGCAATTAAAACCGCAGCCTATAGACCCTAATATTATCGCAAAGACATCTCTAGCGCGTTGTCAACTTTGTGACTTAAAGATGTTATATCACATTACCCAGTAATTTCACTGCCTCTCTCACCCTTCAAACCGGAACACAGCAATACGAACACTGCTGGTTGGTGGCAAAAATAGGTGAGAGTGAGGTACAAGTGCAGACGACCTATTTATGAGGTCTACCTGTTAATACCCTTCTTAGGTCTCTAGCCTATAAATTACTTACTATTATAAACTCATCACGTAATATTTTTTCCGTATTAACATTACAATTACCACACAAAACTGCCTAAAAAAACACAAAAAAATAATTATCCAATTAGGCGCATTCGTTCCAGAGATACGGTCGTACATACATGTTCATGATTCATTTATATGGTTAAAACTACGCAATAACGCTACAAAATCTATAGACGAGACAACCTTCTTAAAGAGTAAACCGGTTCTGTGAACGCTAGAACCCTTGAAGGCCCGTTAGCGTATTGATACCATAGTTACGGTTCATCAAAACCTGCAGCTAATGTACGATACATCTATCCAGCACGGCCTTCTATAATAAATACTATTATATGTTAGTTGCTTCAGGCTATCTTCCTTATAAGGACGTACATAATAATAATATTGATAATTATCTCTTTATTTTACACCAATAAAAACTAAAATTTGCGACTACAAAGTAATACTCTATTATACTCTTTGCACGAAATACTTTTAATTAGGTAATGTAAGAAAACTAAAATAGAATATATATATCATAAATTAATAAGCAAATAATCGTTTTCGTCTTATTCGTGAAAATTTGATAAAATTTATGGGTTTAAATGCTTAAAGTTCACTAGTTGTGTATGCTCGCTAGTAGTGCATATATGCTCGTGAAGTAAAAGTTAACAAAGATTTTTGTTTGCTTTTTCTTTAATAAAGTAAAAGCAGATAAATGTTTAGTATCGAGTGTGACCCCCTCTAGCTGAAATTACAGCTTGAATTGCATGCATGCTCTATGCTCTGTATAGCATGCTCTATTGAATTGACAGTCGGGACAAGCTGGCCAATCCAAACGACGAATGCAGACTTCTTGCACATACGCTTCCACATCGCCAGACCGGTGGGCGCGAGCGTTGTCGTCCATAAAAATTATAATGGCCTAAAGCGGCCAATGCGGGTTGTGCATGAGGAATTAGAACTTTCGTAATGTATCGATGTCTAGTCAGTGAGCCGTTTTCAATGAAGAATAACTCTGTACGATCCATTGAATTTATTCCTGCCCAAAACATAACAGAGCCCCCACCATAAGGTGTGATTTCTTCAAAACAAGCCTCTGCAAAGCTTTCTCCACGTTTTCGTAGTACTCGCCGACGTCGATCTTCACCGATCAGAGATATCCTGACTTCATCGGAAAACAATACCCTATTTCAGTCTTCTTGAGTACATGACTCACAATCTTAAGCAAACCTAAGCCTGGCAACTCTGTGCTCACGGAGTAACTTAGGGCCGGGCGATGACTGCGTATATTGCCCGCAAAAAACCTCCTCCTGACCGTCCATAGACTAATATGCACATTTCTTACTTCTTCGAGGTTGTTCTTAAGGTCCACATACGAAGACATGCGATTTCTCAAGGCGCGACTTACAAGAAAACGATCATCCCGTGGTTGGGTACATGGTTTTCTTCCAGAACCAGGCCTTCTCTCGACGGAACCGGTGTCTTGATACCGCAACCAGGTCCTTTAAACTGTCGAGCGACTCACACTTAGCCTCTGAGCCACGAAGCATTGGCTGCAACCCTCTTCGAGCAGCGCTGTAATTTTGGTAGCTTTTCTCTAACATTATTGAGACAGCTCAACAGCAATAAATGAAGCGTTGACAATTAAGAATATTAAATAAATTTATAAAAATTTACTAAAAGTTACTAAAACCGATATTATCTATTGGAACTTCGCACCAAAAATGTAGGATAAAAAGTGGTTTTCTGTAAAAACGAGCATTAAACGAAAATTTTAATTTAGAACGTACTGTTTTAAACACCACGGCATTTTTAAAACCGGCCAGTAACATGTACAAATGATTGAAATCATTTTGGTACCGTACTTTTTTAAAGAATTAAAATCAAAACCGCCCTTTTTTTGCAAATGCAAGTGTAGTATTTGGACTGATTTTCGATAACGAAGCCATTCAATAATAATACACATTTTAATCATCAATTCAAGATCAATTTGTTTACATAAACATCAAAATCTATATTTAAATAATAAGAAAGTAAGATTTTCAAAATTCTTTTCTTTCTCAAAAACTTACTGAGGATAGAGATTCCAAGTTTAAGTTATTCTATTCATGTCATGATAATGAAGAAAAAAATAATATAAAAATTTAAACTGTAATACAACTATAATGGTATGAGCAAATGATGATGACCACAGACAAGTAAAAAAGGTAACCAATGAAAAGGTAACGGCTTTATTCATTAATCATGCTATGAAGTTATATAACTGATTACAAAACTAACATTAATTTTTAAATCGTTTAAGGAAGGTACAGTCACGATATAAGAAGAAAATGATACTATCACTTTCGCTAAAACTTATCGAACATTGTACAGTTATAAACGTAATTAGAAACAAATACAATTACCATATTAAATTACTGGCAGCGCCCTGCGGTTTCACACACATTAGGTTGTAGAACTTACATACCTAAATTTGCACCCCGTTTTACACTATCAATGGCAGATTTTAGAAAAAATAATTTACACGTGTTTAATTACTTTCTACAAAGATATACTGAATTTAATTTGATAACTTAAACACGTAACGGATTTTGATTTACTGAGTTCAAAAATGATCTGAACCATGTGATACTTACAGAAAAAAAGTTAATGTATCGTTAAAATAAAGATGGATTCTAGGAGTTTCTTTCAGTCCAGCGGTAGACTACCTATTGGCAAACAAGGGGCATATAGTGAAAACTTCATAAAAAATGTCAAAAATACTTGCTACTTTTGAATATACTCTCGCTAAAACTTTGCGCTAATACAACATATCAATTATTACTGTCATAGACAATCAATCATTACGAACACTGATTAACACTTCAATTAAAATATTTCCCTTAAAAATATCTATTGCCATGTTAGAATTGACATGGGTAAATAAAAAAATCATTACAATTAATAAATAATCGCCGAGACTAGATAATCCACCAACCAATAAATAAGAACCACAGAAAGTTAAGCCAACAATCAAATGCTCGCATAGATTAAACAGATATATGTATTGTTTTTCTCTATAGTCCCTACTAAACTCATTGTACTTGATGAGTTGTTAATTTATTACATGTGTTGTACCAGTTGTGTAACCACACCAAATGTAAAATGTTACGTACATCGATGAAAATAAATGATCGACAAGTAGATATATGACGAAATCGCGTAACGGCAATGTGGAGTTGATATAAATAAATTATTGCATTAATGACCTGCCCGCCTAATTTAAACGGACAGACAGAAGCACATCTATGAGAGCTTTCGAAAAATATACATTAATTATGGTGGCTTATTATAACTGTAATCAATTATCTACATAACGTTTAATTGATTGTTTTAGTTAAAGGTCTAACACAGGAAGCGAAGACCATGCTCATGTCATTGTATTATGTTCATATTAAAATATATATATTTTCGACCTCTAAGGAACCGCTGTTCGTGGTTGCTTTGGATCTAGTACGAAAAAATATAAACAAAAAACGGGCTAACAGTGTGTACACAAGCCTCAATTAAAAAGACTGCGCCAAAGTGGATATAATTATTTTTGTATTATTATTGTAATTGTTTGGACAAAATATGGTTTACCGAATATTTGTATGAAAATAGATACTATAAAGGTAAAGACGGGATTAACATTCCTCTCACTGTAACGGTATTAACGAAATAGCACCCACACGAAGTCGGAGTGGTCCGCTAGTACTATATAATAAATTACACTTGCTACTGATTAAGTCTAACAGACATTTTCCTAACAAACTCAATTATCACTTATTCAAATCCTATCTTATCTCTATCTATTATATTACTTTAAAATACATATTTACATTTACACACAGATAAATCTTAAAAGTGTCCTTATTGTGCTTTGTGTCAATGAACGGATAATAGCAATAAATCAGTGCAACTCTAATGAATGAAACAAGACTAATACTAAAGATAAATATAGACGCATAAATAAACAGTTTTATTATTTTTAAGATATGTATGCTCACAATAATAATAAAAAACCCGCCAAGGAACTAAAAACCCTATCGTATATGTTAAGCCAGATATAGAATAAAAACAGCTGCTTCGTTTATGGCTAGAAAAAAAAATCACCAGGAATTAAATAGCTCAATCTATGGACAGGAACGAAATGCAGATATTTATTATGACATAGGCTTCTTGTGATTTTCCAAATTTCACGGCCTAAGGAAATGAAACTAGGATTTGCACTTTGATTTAAGACTCCATGAATAACCAACTAATAACTTCACAAAAGAGCTAGAGATTACGTAAATAAGTAAATACATTTTTCAATTCAAAGGCAATAAATATAGAATCTATAGAAGTATCGTGTTAGGGTTACTTCGACCTGACTATATTGCATTTATATGCTTCTTAGCCCACTCTTATATACTTCACCGTGAGGTAAGGTTCAGCAGTGGACTTCCCAATGGCTGATATGATGTTATACTTTGAAGTTCTATTCCATACTTCCAAAATTTATAACTGCATCTAATATGCTTAGTCTGTTGATTTTGGACAAATTGTAGATTAGGTACTAAAGGATATTCTCAAAAATCTCTACGCGAAAGAAAGCGTGACTTATACTTTGGTTTAATCTCTATGGAACTCTATGGAAAGTTATTTCCTAGAAGTACTAAGATTACGTAATAATAGATTGCAATTATAGGCTTACTACTATACACTAGGTATCTAATAGAATTTCAAGATTACTTACTTGAACTATTTAAAACACCCTAAATTGTCCATAATTTTAAGGTTTTCAACCAAATAAAAATTAAGTACCAAAGGGCATAAAGGGCTCATAAAGATGAGCCACTGGGTAAAGCGGTTATCTATAATTGAACAAAGTAAAGCGTTACATACGGAGCCAGAGTAGAACAAAAAACATTAAACCTTAACCAAGTCTGGCATAGTACTTCTTTTTCTTTTGCTTTTATATTAAAGGTATTAGAATATATTTTAATATCTAGTGGACTATATTTTCCCAGACTTCTACTAAGTACTAAAGGCGCCCCGCGTAGTTCCCGTGAGAATAATAAATAATAAAATACCCTAAGTTACCCCTTATAAGCTTATAAGGGGTGACTTAGGCGACTTCGCGAGTGAAAATGTCGTTGAAAATCGTTCCTGCCGTTTGATTGCCTCAAACAGAAACTTAACGAGTTCCTTTTTGTTATAAGTACCGTACATACGTTCATATGCCATTGAAAAAGCTGATATTTTGATATTACAGGCACATTTAAATTTACTTATATATATTTATATAGGTCAGATTATATAGTGTCAGCAACACGTAAATGATTTCTTGCTGTTGTAAATATGCATATGTTGCGGTAACCACCTACCGCAGGCTTGTTCGCCACCTCTGTGGTACAAATAAAAAGACAACCGGCGACAAACAGTACAAGTTTCCTAAAAGTAGCAGCAAATATAAATCCGCTCCGCGTTGTCCCGGCCGCGGTCTGAGCGGACGATCGATGCAAACTGTGAATCACTGCTCTCCTATACCCCGGTCATGGTCATTGTCTTATAGAATTAACCGGCTATTTATAAACAGGACGCGTTTCTTACTCAGCTTCATTTTTTTTTCCTTCGACCTGGATAATTTTCATTCACTTTAAACAAAATCTGTCACAGTGGGAATACACAGCCTTCATACACGTGTGCTATCCATAATTGAAGGTGACACAAACGTTTACGTTTACACTATTGGTAATATAAATAAAACAAAATGCCGTGGGGAACCGGCAGAGTATAACAATACCTCCTCTGTACCATGAGTCCTAAGAGGCGATTAATATACCGGAACCGATAGACGGTATATCCACCCGACATAACAGCTTAAAATCAACAGCATTTCTGCATACCAAGCGCGAAGCTACGTTTCTCTTTTCAAATTCCTTTTTTCTTACATATGGGTATGTTCTAATGTTGATATGATGTTAAATCATAAAAGCGCGAAAGTTTATGAAAATGTATGGTTGGATGTCAACTATACAATTATTTAGCTTACACATCTGAATAACGTATATTTTATAAATTATAATACAAGCGACCGCACTCGACTTCCTTCGAGAAATAATTATAAAGATATCTAACCAGAAGAATTTGCAGGCGACTGCTACGCTTAGTATATAATGCTATTATTAGTCAATTCTTTTGTATAATTGCATGAATGAAAAGTTGTTCAGTCGAAATTCAGTTCAAAAGCATCGATATATGAGCTGAAACATATCGTGTTAACTTTGGCGTTTATTATTAAAAATAAAGTATGAACCATATTTATATGCCTGTATCCTCTATAACATTATAAATGCAACAAAAACTGATATCATAACGAAAATAGCATTTGACTATATTAATCTAATAAAAATGATTACTATGTTAAACCGAATGAATATCTCAAAGTTATATTAATCGATTATATCGATTTTGAATATCATACTTCTATATATCTATATGTAGGTGTAGGCTCACAAGTCAGTGACCGTCATCTTTACTATCAACACTTGCCGCTGATAAATATTTACAGCATGATTGCATACTACAAATATTAAAATCAATAACTCGTCAAAAGCCATTCTATTCAGGGTCATCATTGCTTTATTTGTACAAATGTATATAGATATGTTTATAGATTACCGCCGCTCTAGACAGACCAGGCAGGTACAATACAATAGGTGAATCAGATGGCCTCAATATCGAAAATAATTGAATTAGAAGCCTGCAGAGAAATTAGAGTTTAGAGTTTTGGCCTTTAAGCCTTTCTATTTCCAATTACAACTTTCCCTCTTGCTCAATTTTAGTAGGATTATTACAGGTTAGTTCCAATTTCATTCACCTTACATTTTGTATGCCATGATATTAACAGACAAATTTTAAAAGCACCATCATTTAAAGCATATATATCATTAATATTCGGATCGTACACCTTTTACCATTATACCCTATACGTAGTTGCCGAATGTCTCATTAATTCATAAAAAATGCCACCAAGCCAGACCAGGTTAACAAAATTCGTAAGAAGCAAAAACAAGCACTTGTTTGAAATGTCTTTTATAAATAGATCATATTAATTGTGGCAAGACTGCAACTAGTTTTACGTATAATCAAGAATTAATAAAACGAAACAAAGCATTCGAAGTAACAATGAAAGACGAACAATATATTAAAAAAGAACATTGACTAAGTAGGAAAAACACATTTTTATTATATTTGAGAGAAATTACGATATTTACCTATGCCACCTGTTATATCAATCAAATAGGTACGGTAGGCAACAGATCACCCTACCCATATCTGTAAATTTTTTACAGTCAATTTTAAACTCAATGCCTTTCTTTTATAGATTAATATCGATTGCGCAGTTTTGACAGTTTTGGGTACGCTGATCTGTTGCTGTGTGCTGAGACGTAGTACGTACTAGACACACCTGAGTGATCAAGGTAACATAATCATTAATATACAACTGAATAAAAATGGCGGCGAATGCAGCTGACCAAGTCCGCGACCTCAGACAACATAGGTATATGAAAAAATAAGGTCGATACACGAAGGGTTAGTCAACACAGATAACTAAAGATTCTAATTCGAAAACGTGAGTTTATTGGTTAATCAATTATGTGCAATTTGCATTTTTTTGATGTTTTATTAAAATTGCTTCTCTTTTACTGATAGACGCACGTAGTCCTTTAAGTGTGGGGCTCCTAGGTATGGCTGCGAGAAGCTTACGTGGAGGTTAGTATCCCAGAACACCCAGTTAGGTTAGATTATCTAGTTACCTATACATGTAAACGTGTTAGTGTTATTAAATCTAGCACAAAAGGAATATGGAGTCAAGGAACACAAAATGTATTCTAAATTAATTCAAAGTATTTAATATATAAAATTTATTTTTTTATAGATGAGCTTACTTAGGTTACCAATTCAAGCCCCTGAGGCGGCAAAAAATACGATAAGTATAAGTTTGACTTAAAATTTAAAATCGAAACGTCGAACTGTATGTACGTAAAAAGTTAAATAAATCTCGTTTCAAAGCCGTAAAAAAAGAAGTTTTATTAAAATTATTTTACTCAATCCTGTCCAAGTCCTGGCGGTAGATGTATTGTTAATAATGTTTAAAGTAGAGATCGGTTATGATAAATCATTTACCTCCGACTCGCTTTTTGCTGTTCACGTACATACATACGTCTTTAGGTGAACTATTTTAACCAAATTTAAAATCTTATTCTGTTATTCGTCTTGTCTCTAGTAAAACATCTTATCCCTAATAGTTTTGATAAATCTACATATAATTTTAAAAACTAAAATCCAATTGATTTTAAGTTGACGTTCATTTTCCTGGTAAATAAATCTTGCACTTAGCACAATACTAATCTAATCGCAAAATTAAAAAAAAAGAAGCAAATTTGAGATTATGAATTTGGCTTATTAGTCATATTCATTTGATTTATAACATCAAGAATATGCACTGGAACTTTGTAATAAAGTTCCTGAGGCGTATCAGGGTTCGATGCAAGTGCGCGCGCGACCGTCCGTGACCCCAGTCGAGGACAAGCGCATTGGTAGACGTCGCATGCACTATTGCCCAGCACAGGTTTTTGTTTCGCTATGAGGATCCAAAGTTATCAGTGTAAAACATTTTTGAACTATACATTAAAACTGGCGCTTAATTTCAATGAAGCAAATGATTTTACTTATACCTATGGTTACAAAAGACAAATATTTATTTTTTGCCCTTTTTTTGTGGACTATAATTTTAAGACGTAATCTTCAGTCAGTTGGGCCTAGTGGTCTTTAAAATACTCCAAGTTACACAACTATTTTTAAAAGGACCTTATCTTTTATTTAAATTATTACCAGCTAGATTAGATTACATATACTGGATATTATTAGTTAAGCTAGCTTGTAGCTAGTTCTTACATATTGCAATGCAATTGCAGAGGGTCATATGAAACTGTAATATTTATTTTGTCCACCATTTTCAGGTAATGTGACAAGGGAAAATTCATTTAAATTCGAACTATAACTTTACAAAATCACATAATGGTACATTAGTAATAGTTATATTTATAAAGCAGTCCACCATACACTGAAACATTTGGTTTAAATCTATGTTCAAAAATATAATCAATAATTACTAATTCTATTTAAGTCTAAGTAAGTGATAAAATAAAAATTATTGTAAATTTTGATCTTGTAAACATTGGAAAATATGTGCAAAATTTTTATCCTGTCTTTTTTTATTTAAGTAACTTACTTTTTTTCATGATAAACATAACCTATGTTAAAATATTGTGACTCTCAATTGAGATAAAAACTATCCTATCTCTCACTTTGAAATAAACTTTACACAGTATGCAAAAATTATTAATGTCGGTTCAGTAGTTCATCCCAGAAAAAAACTGTGACACATTATTTTATATACAAAGACATGGTTAGAATTTAAAAACTTCCATGCCAGTTATTTAAATTTAAAACATATAAATGGCATGCTACCATTACTTTAATCCAATTTATATTAGTATGTTTCTTGTATCTATCATACAAGAGGATTTGTATAAATTTTTATAAAAACATGTATGTTTCTTATAGCTATGTATCTTTAGTTAACTCAGAGCTTACTGTATACAGTAAGTTACTTATGAATACAATGCTAATAATTCAAAAGAATAACTCAAAGAATTTAAAACAAACAAACTACAAATTGAAATTCAAAAAGAAAAATCCATAAATTAAGAATTAATGCCTAATCTCAAAATATTGCAATCTCAACAAATAAAATACAATTTAAAAACATATTGAATAAATACAACAATGTTAATAAACATTCTCCCTTTTAGAAGTTTATTGCCATTCGATCAAGAATTCATTGATGACTTAACTAGAGGTGCGAATGTGGCTCAGCCTTTCATTTTGCTCGCAATTATTAGACCTTGTTAAAATGAGCATTAGTCATCAAATACACAAATATATGATTGGAAATCTAAGTGACCACAGGGCTTAATATGCACGATTAGTGCATCAATCATAGACCGAAGCTTTACAAAGTTTCACTAACAAGATAACGTACTTTAATTTTGTCATCACGACACACGATAAAAGAAAAAATACTTTACGTCTAGAACCAAAGCGGAAAATGGCGTATATAATTCTGCGATTTTTAACTATTTACAAGGTATTTACAATGTTGTTTTTGTAGAACACGTGAAGCTACATCATTGGAAGTACATTATTTACTGCAAATTATATAGATTAGTGAATTAAAATAAGAAATTAGCTCACCTTTCTATAAAATTGACAGCAATTCACACACAGCACTAGAAATTTCACTGTTATCAATGCTGACAACATGTCAAATTCAATCAAATCAAATTAAAGATCATGCGGTTGGTAACATTGACTGTACTGCGCTCCTAAATTCACATCACTCACTTATTTATATACAATGATAAATATTAAGTAACTTAAAATAAAAAATTACGAAATAAACTACTGAATTAACCTGATTAATATCGTTAATTTTGCGCAGAATTTATTATTGGTAAAAAAGTTCTATTTTAGATTTTTTTAATATTCACGTATTTATATATTTAGAAAATTATTTATTTTGTTAATTACTAGTATCTATTTGATAACATGGACATTAATAGACAGTTAATCGAATTTGTATCATTTTGTGCAACATTTTATTTGATTTTTGTTATAATCGACCAGATTTTCGAAAAACAACCTTTTTAATTATAAAATTATCTATTCTCTGTTTTTGAACTTATCTAATATCTCTATCTGACACAGAAAAAATTTCATTTTACTTATGTCAGTTTATCACTATCTTTCGTGTGTGATGCTGTAATATTACGTTAGTTTCAAGGATTTTTATCATATTTTTATCTACTAAACAAGTTTGAACCACTTTGTGGATCAACGTGTATGTACGTGATTATTTTTATGTGCCGTCATCCGTGATAACTGTAAATACTCTAATAATGCTGCATGTTTATGTTAAATTAATTTTAAACTGTGACTAAATTCAACTGAACAGATATGTCTTATTTTGGTGTGGGAATTTATTTGTTAACTGTTTTGTGGATGGTTACCTCTTTCTTATGTTGGATATCTATACGTACGGGGTATTACATCGGGAAAATATTTGTGGGCATTTCATTTCTACTAACAATTATTTTAATATCATTGCCAAAAGGAGTAACGCAGTTTACTGATAGTGCCAACTTCTATGACCACTTGTTCGTTACTCGATACACGATTCTTTCATTTTTGCTTGTCAGTTGTATAGCAGGAGCTGTTTATTCTTTTATTTACGTATGTCTTGCGCCTGTTGAAACTTTGAAGGTGAAGAATTTTGGTTCTGTGTATTAAATCATTTGCCAAGGTAAGTTGGTGCTATGTTGCTTTTTTAAAATTTTCGTTTATGATTTGTCTAAGTGCGTGTACTTTTTTAACTGTTATTCTGCTTATGATTCTTATTAAGTTTGGAAATGTTTATTTTTACTGGTGAAAATATATTTTTCTACACAAACATACTATTTGCATACTCAACACATTTGTAAATAACAATAGAAAGACTTTAGGGTAATGTACTTTCATGTGTTTAAAAATCATTTATACAAGTAACATTAAATATTGCATTACTATCAATTAGTATTTTTCATCATAACTAAAATAAGGATCTAAGAAAATAACACTTTCCATTTCCAAATCATGCTTGTGATTATTATATTTGCTTATGTCATGCTTGTTCATTGTCTTTTATCATAATTATAGTTTGCACATTATTATGTTCGTTAATATCCATAATAGTTACTATTTCACATGTGTAATGTCTCTCTGTACATAATATCTTAAGCCATTTGTATGTGAATGATATGAGATGATATTACCTGCAAGGTTGATGGTGCCCTAGTGCTTAAGTTATCTGCTTGATAAAATATTTTTTTAATTTAGGTATAGTATAACATCACAATTTCCAGTATATATTACCTTATCTAGTAATATCTGAAATAATATAACTCTTAATTTTTTATAATGTTTTGTTTGAACTAGTATCATTGCAATGCCAGCAACACTAGGAATATCACATACACATTGCTGAACCTTTAAAAACCAATCTGTCTTTTTGATGCCTACTAAATTTATCATACACCTTCAGTAGCTCATATAGTTCTTAACCTAGCTTATAAGTATACATATTCCAATGGAATGAACTTGTTACAGACACAATGTCGAATGCTATATGTCAAGGGCTGCGGTCTCCTATTAAGAAATTAGCTAACTTAAGAAATGCTCAAGCTATCTCCACATCTATAGTTCACAATGAAACTATATTAGTTAAAAATAATGAAGAATTTGTGAATAAGGTGAGTTAAATTACTTATAAATATTATTGTTAACTAAAATAATACTAAAGATCTTCAATAGAGGTACTTTAGCAATAATAAGATCACACTTCTGAATTTGTAAATATTGAGCTTATTTATTATTGTAATCAATACTGTTTAGACAGTTGAAGTAAATTATGTTCCTTTGGTATTTACTATGATAGATATCTATATGCATAACAGCATTTCTGAAAATACTAATTTAATGATTTGCTGAAGAGTGTAAAATGATGTCATTTTGAACAAGAAATCAAATTAATTAATTATTTAGATTATTGTAATCAATAATGTTTAGAAAATTATAATAAAGTAAATTATGTTACTTTGATATTTATTATTGTATATATATGCATAATAGCATTTCAGAAAATACTAATTAAATGATTTGCTTGAATGATTGATGAAAATTAATCTATTTTCATTGCCATTGTATATACATGTGTAAACTTCAGATATCTCTTATTTGCTATAATGTAATGTATAACTTCATGTAATCTAATAAAGGCATTAGAAACCAATCAAATGTTTTTTTTTTAATTTGAGTGTACTTCATGGAAACAAAGTAAACATTTTTAGGTATTTACTATGTAAAATTGTATTTTAGTGGATGAAAGATCTCTAAATTTTACCAATTATATTTTATAAAAATAACTATTTGAGAAGCAAAAAATTAAATTTTATCTACCTAACAGGTAATGAACAATAACAAACCAGTAATAGTAAATTTCCATGCTGAATGGTGTGAGCCCTGTAAGATTCTCACCCC
Source organism: Heortia vitessoides (assembly GCA_020976665.1). Lineage (NCBI taxonomy): Eukaryota > Metazoa > Arthropoda > Insecta > Lepidoptera > Crambidae > Heortia > Heortia vitessoides. The sequence continues at coordinate 11,403,924 of JACJUM010002929.1, forward strand.
GAAACTGAAAGAGTTAATTGAACCTCTCAACAACCTTGATCTTGCTGTTGTGGATGTAGAAGATAATGCTGACCTTGTACATACATTTGAGGTATGTTTCTCTATGCTTAATTACTGTTTAGTAAAATAATCTAAAATAACTCTAAATGTTGTAAGGTGTCTAAATGTTTAATAAGCAAAGGTAAAAAGTATCAAAGTTACAATTCATTTTTATACTTTAAAAGCTATTGTAAGCCACTTAATGTTGGAAAAGTACTTAAAACAAGAAAATCTGTTGACTTGTTGACTCAAGGTCGAATCTTGATAATTTTCATTTAATGGTTATGGGGGCTGTTTATCATGTGTTGATATGTTTCATGTATAAAATGTATAATACATTTTGTGTATATAAAATTCTGTATGACACAAAATAATAAGAATACTAGCCGTGTGGTACAAGCAGAGTAGAATAGTATACCTTCTACTGTACTAGATGTCGTAAGAAGCGACTAAGGTACCAGAACCGACAGATGGCGGTATAACCATCCGTGACAATGTAGGTCAAATGTACAGGGCCTGGACCATAAAAACACATGTTGGGTATGTGAGAAGAAGCACGCGAGTAGAATAAATGCTATTGAAATGAGAGCACTTCGAAGTATGTATTATCATGAATGTTGAATATTTAATGTCTTTCTGCATTAACAACTCACGCTCACTTATTTCTACTGTCAAATAACAGTGTTCGCATTGCTGTATTCCGGTTTGAATTTGAATTTCGTTAATGTGACATTACTTATATCTTCAAGTCACAAGGTTGGGAACGCGCTAGTGACGCTTACTACCACGTTGATTTTATGTCGTCCTGGACCAATAAAACTCAAAATATAAATAAACCTTTCCAAATTTCAGGTCAAAGCAGTCCCGGCTGTGATCGCGATCAAAAACGGTCTAATAGTGGATAAATTCATCGGCCTCGTCGACGCAGACATGATCACCAGCCTCATAGACCGCATGTCCGGTAACAAGAAGGAGGCGTAACTTTACTGGTACATATATATAAGTAAAGACACTGAGTGGGATATTGGCACTTATGTTTATTATTTTAAATGTGTAAACAATATATCAAGCCATCAAAGATTTATGTATCGAATTGTTTATTAACAAGCCGAATAGACCTCCACTATTTATTAGATAAGGTATTAAAAATTTATCTTTTAATGCTAATATTAGAATAAAGCACAACGACGGCTACTCAATTATGTCTTAATTACCGTAACCAGCATTTCTATGGATTAATTATAGAGACACTTATATTGCCCAAATATGTGATCATAGGTTTGTCATCAATATTATGTTTTGTTAGTTGTAAAGGTTTTAACTTAAACTATGAAGTTAAGATTTAAGTAAGAAGCAGTGTTACCCTACACAGCTATATATAATATTTTTGTTGAAAAGATTAGCCTTTTTTTATTGTACCGAATGTACGAGATGGTGATGAAAAAATTATTTGTAATGATAAGTATACGATGTTTTAGGATTAAATCAATTAACAATTCATTCTAATCTGCCAATAAACATTGGATCTTTGTTAGAGAAATGTGTTATAATGCTAATCACCGGTCTTGTGAAATAAAAGACGTTCACATTAATACACAATTTGATTTTCTGCCTTATTCGTATAATTAATAAAAGACGAGTGGCAAATAGTTTTGTTGCGAAAATTTCTAATTAGCCTATGACCAATATCCTGCTCAAAACTACAACATTCAGAGAAAATACCACATTAATGTTATAAACTATCGGATTTTATAATTAAACTTTGTTGGACAAGTAAATAAGAAACTTGTAGTCTAATTAACGAATTTGTTTGGTCTAAGACTTCAAGCAAATATGGAACGGGACAAATAATTAAGGAAAACCTAGTCTAATGAAGACTGTTTGTTTTTTTTATATATTTTTATCACTTTATCAAAAGCTATTTAGATATTACACTATAAAACAATTTCACCATATTTTATAAATAAATATTAGTGTATGTGTAGTGGTATGTAGTGATTTTGGCTTGTAAAATTATAGCAAAGGTTTTTAGTTGGGATTACTCCAACAGACAGCAAGCAAAAAATTCCTGCAATAATTACGTCCGACATGATAGGTTAAAGGGAAAAATTCGAACTTCACAAGGATATTTTTTTATTTGGTTTTTAAACCTAATGTCATCCTTATAAAGTTGAAATTACAATGGTTGTAGTTGCCGAGAGCCATGTAATGAATTAAGATCCTGCTAATCATAGTCATACTTTTGCAAGTTCACATATTTATTTCTGAACTGAGCTTTTCTACTGAATCGAGCTGCAGATTATATTGGCTTTACCGCGTGGACAGGGTCGAAACGGATGCGGTGTTAGTATATTATATTAAATTTAGTCGCCAACATACTATATTAAATTTGACGTTTTTTTGACCGCCAATAAAATATTACCACCGCCAAAAAAATTACCGCCAAAAAATTTATATATGGTATATTAAATTTGGCGCCATTGTCGTTTACATAGTCCTTTGGCAATTACGAGATGGCCTTAATGATTTACATATTATCATTGTATCTTTTTGTTTAACAGTCCTTGAAGGGATCCGAAATGTAATAAATATTATATAAATCTATAAGTCTAGTCCCACGGCCTGAGGTGCTTCGTAATCCCTCCATTCCCCTTTATAAAAGTTTTGAAAGAAACACGTTAATATCAAGAAGCAGGTTAGCTTATAAAAGATGCTACTATTGTGCGTTCGCAACTCGTAAAATGTTGCCCATGATGAACCTATCCAAATTGTCTTAATGTTTTGTCAAAACATAAGAATTGCATGCATGTTAATATTTCGCAACGTAGCTCGAGCTTACATTAGAATATTAGAACCATGTCCAAATTTTACGACCATTTTGGGGTCCATTTTACCTACCTATTTGATGTGACGTAATGTAGATCATGTGTTATACAAATATTAAGCTAGTATAGATATTTCCAAGCTGTGTCCTCTTTAGAAATCTATCCATGCTCTTTCTAATGCAATTCGGCTCATGGCCATTTCACTGTATTGTAAAATAATTGAAAGCAAAAACTCACTTAGTTTCTTAAAACTATTTAGAAGTTTTTTCATTTTGTATTACATCTGTAAATTAGTTATGTACAGTTCGCCTAATATAAATTAACCACTCATATTTATAAATACTGCCAGTTAACAAATAGGTTCCATAAATTATTTAAAAAATCTAACTTAATTCGTTACTGTGTCGCGAATTTAATAACGTACAAAGTTAAGAGTAGCCGACTTTAGTAGCGCGGACTGTATCACATTTGTATAACTATATATCGCAACGGTGCTATGTTTACAACTATCAAGTATGACTTAATAGACCGCCTTCCGTAGACACTCATAGGTGTTAACTCTTAAAATTCGTCTTCGATTCTATTAAACTCAACCAACTAGATAACCGTTATTATTGTTCTAATAATAATCCTAAATTATTGAATATATCCAGCCTTTACCGCCGTCTTAGCGTAACCGACAAAACCCAAATTTTACAGAAGGATTTTTATAAATATTATTAAGCAATTAAATTTTAGCAATTGCTATAACTTTATAACGGTTTTTTTTTGGAGGGAAACGTCGACTGGGATATGTCCGTTACAGCTTTAAATACAAGTTACATTAAAAAAAGCATTTTCAACAAAAGTGTCGCTTACGATAATTTGGCGGTAAGGTCTCGATATATGTGTAACAATTTTAGATTATGAAATATATAACAAAATGTCTTTATTGATGTTAGATACACACAAAGTCTATATGTTATTAATTTTAATGAGCTTTGATGTCTGACACTTTTTGCATAATATTTTATTTTCTATATGAAAAAAAGGTGAACACGTAAATATTGTCAGGCGTTTAAGAGTCATATTTTGACGTGTGATTCAATAATATATACTAGATATCTATTCCCGAATATGGTATGGATATATTTGGCTGTCAGTAAGTACACCAACATGGAATTAAATTAATTTACATGTTATAATCTTTGTACATAAGGATTAATAAAACTATTTTCTTGAAATTTGTATTATTTATTTCACGTGCGTAATTATTTCTAATTATCATCATATCAGTCTTTGAAAGTGTACTGCTGGATGTAGGCCTCTCCAATAAAGGAGGTTTATTGCCCATAATTGCTGCCCTGGGCAGCATGTTGGCAATCGCAGATCGCAGGTTTCGCGACGGAGACTCTGCTGCCCATCCACGCCCTGTGCATTTAAGCTACACTATTTCGGGTGGATATACCGCCATGTGTCGGTTCTGGTACCTTAGTCGCCTCTTATGACATCTGGTGTAGTTGAAAGGACTATTCTACTCTGCCGGTACCTCACGGCCTATAATTTCTAATATTCCTCAACAATCCTCTAACTCTTAAGAAAAAATGTCTCAGGCTTTAATTAATACTCCTCTAGTTCTACGCAACATTAAAATCATTTTGTAACGTGGATGTGTGATCATTTATTCGCTATCAGGAGGTCCAGAGGTCCAATCAGTGCTGAACAATCGTCTAGCAGAGTAATGTAACGACCGCCCGAGTGAGGGACGGATAGGAAGTAAGCTTTAAGCGGAGTTTGAATAATGAATGCTAGGAGTATCCTCCATTTATCATATGATCACCCTCGGCTGAAACGTAACAATAATAATATACTCTTTATTGTACACCAATAAAAACAACACAAAAACATGGAATAGTAGGTACAAGAGGCGGCCTTATCGTTAAATGAATTTTCTTACAGGCAACAATGTTAAAGCTGGTGGAAGTTTGAGGTATATTTAGTACAGCAAACATACATACATTTATAAATATACACATACATTACATATAAAGGATATAGTTATAGAACAAGGGAAATCAGACAATTGACAGATAATACTCCTTCACCATTCTCTTAAAAATAGAAAGTGAACGAGCAGATCTCACTTCAAGGGGGAGCGCATTTCACAAACGAACGGCTTGAATGGTATAGGATTTGCTTTAGAAGGTGGTGAAATGCGGAGGCATTTTGAGAAATAAATTCTCTGACGATCTTAGGGTTTTTTAATGGCTGTCCCCAGTAAACACTAAGCGGCTTTTAACATAAGTAGGAGGGAAAGGACTGAAAAATAGCTTGTATTAGCTATGTGCGCGACTGTGGCGCCGCGTAGCGTTTACAACATTTACGGAAGCTGTCAAATAATAAAAATGTAAATAATATTGTTAGTTTTCTTTGCAAATATAAATAAAACCAAAGATCAAAATAGTATTGTTGACAATATTTAAGTGCAATTTATTTAATAGTTTTACTGTAAAATAAATATAATAATAAAAACCGGGTGAAACTATTTCACATAATATTAGTTTCCAATCTCAAACTGAGATAAAAGGCAATAACTAAGTATTAGTCGAGCATGTCAAAAATGTGGAAGAACTGCGACATAACCAGAGCTACTAAATACTTGCCTACGTAATTCGTCAGTACAGTAGCTTTATCAGGCCAAAATACTAAATTGGCAGTTGCAGAAGTTAGATCATGTAATAATAATAAAAATATTCTTGAAACTGTGGTTCTATGAACACCAAATAATACACTCAATGCTGATTATGTCAAGCCAGTTTTCATTCTCATTAAAAAAATTAGAAGGCGGTTTTTTCTAGAAACTTTACATTTTTTACTTGCTACTCTCGTTACCAAGAACTCGAAGTTAATAAATGTCACACCCGCAAGATCTAAGAATTTTTGATCTTCTTTTATTGATAATATACCAACAAATTCTTGACCATGTGTTGATGTTGATTGATCCTTATATGTTTTTTAGTCCGTGCAACAGCTTTGGCACGGACTAAAAAACTACTTGGATTTCAGCATCTGATGTATCGGATGTATCGATTGCATGTAATTGTGGTTTCATTAAATATCAACCCAGAAAACATAAATGGGCTTAGCATCCTTTACGGGTCACAAGCTGTTGGGGTTGAATAAACTCATTCATAGGACGCTCTTGGGAAAATATAAAATTTATATTTGCTATTGAGGCCGTTATTTTTGCAGTTAACAACGCAACAACAGTCATGGCCCATATATTTGCTTTGACAGCTGATCATCCGCATTTGTTTACAATTTCTGCCGTGTTGTGCGCTGCGGTCGTTATCTGTCCGCTACTACTCGCTTTGCACATACCCAATAGCAAAGAGAGGACATGAGCGTTCCTGCAAAGTCGAATAGGAAGTCATTTGAGCATAGTACGAAAGTTGGACATATGATCAAACTTACGTAAACCAAAATTGAATCTTATGCAGAAGTTAAGAAGATGCTCAAGCTTCTCAAGTTGATCCTCTGTAAGGTCTAGATAATTGGCATCGGCATAATCAAAGACTGGTAAAAGTAGAGATTGAGCAAACGCTATTTTGGTGGCAAAACGAAGAAATTTCCGCAAACGCTTTAAAGAAGCCACAGAGGCATTTAGTCTTCGACTAACATCCTTTAACTGTGCAGTCCAGGACAAGTTACTGTCCATTATTATTCCCCATATTTTAAGTGTTCTACTAAATGGAATAAAAATACCATTGAAATTAATCTGCAGTAGAGATGACCAATTAATTTTTGAACTCATTCTGGAGCTACCCTCCACAATTATTTCTGTTTTACTTTAAGGTTAGGTTAACTTTAAGCCCAAATCTTTCACTCCAATCATTGATGCAAACAAGATCATTATTTATAGCACTAATAGCATCACCTAAGTCAATGAGAGATGCTTGTCGATATATTTGTAGGTCATCTGCATAAAGATGGTAGGAAAAATTAAGATTGTTGGAGGTGGTATTATTAAATTTCCCGAAGAGTAACGGAGATAAAATGCCACCCAGCTTACACCAACAGACGTATAGTTCCAAGACGAAAAAATGTCCTGGGTGCCATAACGCTGACGGCGACCAGACAGGTAACTATGAATCCAATCAGCAGTCGATAGAGATATGTTAAGAGAGCGTAGAAGGCCAAGCATAACATCGAAATCTACGATGTTAAAGGCATTAGAAAGAAGGCAATGTAGTGGCCTGCTAGTCTTAAAAAGAAGCTTATGTTTACAGATTTAAAGCATCAAAAATGTTTTATGAATTGATTGATTACCCGCTACTTTGTCCGCGTGGAATAGTTTTTTTGGGTACCATACCTCTTTACCTTAACTTATATAAACTTTGAATGTCATGTTTATTTATATCGAATCAATGGCTTGAAAAATAAGTTTCAAGTTTCTAGCTCCAAAAATAGCGATACTTTCATACAACTTTTGATCCCCCCTTTCGACCTCTCACAACCGTTTTTTCGAATTAAAAATAGTCTATGTCCTTTCTCAGGGTCTAAATATTGTCTGTGTCAAATTTCATCAAAATCGGTTTAGATGTTTAAGTGGGAAAGCGTAACCGACAGACAGACAGACAGACAGAGTTACTTTCGCGTTTATAATGTTATAGTAGGCATGAATTAATAAAACTGGCACTACCAATTTTATTAATGCTATTCGCTCGCCATTTGTAGGCAGATAAATTAATTGTGAGAAATAAGTAAAAATTATAAAAGTAATAAAAAGTGATGCTCATACCTACATCACTACATACTTGTTACTCTTTTACATCAAAATATTTTTGCATTGAGTTACATGACAATCTACTTTTTAACCCTATGTTACCCTATATCATATCAAGGACATCATACAGTAACGGTGTTTTTAAATTAAGATAGTAAAAGCTTTCCCTATTCTTATTTCAAAAGTTTAACCAAATCAGCTAACAACGAAAATTAAAGAGAAAAAGTTCTAGGTACTTTAATTCCTAAAGTAACGAAATTCTGCTAAAAGGTCTCATATGTACCGCATTATGTACCTAGCGCTCACTACCATACATCATCAAAAACTAGAGTTGGGTTATATCATCATCATATCAGCCACAAGACGTCCACTGCTGGACATAGGCATCGCCAAGTAATCTCCAATAAGACTGGTTGTATGCGACCGGTGTCCAGCGCGATCCTGCGGCTTTAGTCAGATCGTTTGTCCATAGGTACAGGCAAATTCACGTCTAAAACGGATCGGACTCATGATTCGGAACTGGTTGGATTAAGTTTCTTCGTTCACTTTTGGGATGATTAGCTCACGGGTGCCTGACATATTTCCGAATTTTCCTATGAGGCTCCGGGTAATCTGGGTACTATAGCCATTCTTATGAAACCTGCGATTGGGGCCGAATACCGTATGAACCTTTCGGAGCGGCGGTCATTTCCGCAATGGAATGCTGCTGTCGTGCTAATTCCAATATGTCACTGGACCTGGGTGACTCGTGAAGAGGCATGGGTGGGGCCACCCTCGACGATCAATCCACTCTTGTGAGGGCTATCTTGCTGGGTAGTGATTACTGTTGTCTTAAGAGCGACCCATATTACCATATCATATTTTCTGATAAGTCACCTGTCAGACAGGCGATGTTATTCGAAATGGGACGTAGTCAAGACCTTTGGGGGAGTTCGAGTACTCCAGTAAACAAATTTGTTAATCTTAAATAAACTTTCTTCCATTAGTTGAAGGCGTTGGGAGATAAAAGAGCCAAGCCTAGAGATTTTAGTCTGTCTAATAAAAATAATATTTATTTTAAAATTGCCTAACATATCTTATTCCCTGACTGAAGGTTTAGTAAAAAAATATATTGACATTTCAAAATGAAAACATGAACTGATACAAATAGTTACCATTTTTGTGACTATTACCCACTGGTAACTTATTATCAGAGCTGTCAAATGAATCGGACGTTTCCTAGATTCCTCTCGATTATAGTAAACTTTTACTTATTTGTTTATTCAGGAAGCATTTACTTTTGTTATTAGTGTAATATTCCCATATACGACCAATTCGTTGTTCTTATGTCGTGTGTAATTATTTTGTAACAATAAATGTCTTTAGCGTTTGTTATCTTGTGTACAATGTATTTGTCATACAAAATGGCAGGGAAGTTTAGAGATTTGCAGACTTAGCTGAAACCTGAACATATTTTTAAGTGCAAAGTGTGTGTGATGTGCAGGCGAACTGTGTGTGAAAATTAATTCTGAGATGTGGACATAGCGAATAAGATGGGTTCGCAGACATTGGAGATATTACGCCAAGGTGTTTGGGCATCTTTGACAGGTGGATGGTTCTATGATCCCCATCAAAATTTGTTTTGCAACACTGTTCATCTGTACATTTGGCTTTTCTTGCTGTGCCTGCCGTTTTCTGTTTATTTGGTAAGTGTTGAAAAGGGATAATGATGAATTCTTTTTATAGGTTATAATCTAATTCTTATATTAATCAGGTCACTGTTCACTTTGTTATTGCTATCAGCTCATTACGAATCCGTGATTCTTTGTGCTCTACGACAAGCTTATATGGTTCTTTACATTGTTATAAACTAGTGGCTATATTTATAGTGTACTTGTTTTATAGTTGCAATATGGATCTATATTGATAACTCAATATGAATTGTCTATTGCTTAGGCGGTGTTTTGGTTGCACTCTTTAGAGGAGAATACAGTCTTGATTCCTAAAATATTAAACATGTATATCTTATATATATGTATATGTATTTGTTTAAGAGTATTTAAAATCATGTTTTAAAAATTAATAACATTTTCTTATTTTAATTCACTTGTTATATTGACTTTACCATAACCACAGCAGAGAAATTTACAGTGTGAAAACTTGCAAAAGGCCCTTACTATATGTTAATAATCATAGAAATAAAAGATGAATGCTGCTTTTAGTTAATTTTGTTTATTATCACAGGGTTTTATTTGATATATTTTATATTAGAATGTTTACTTATTTTCTTATTAGTTATTACTAATATAACAGTATACACTTATCAGTGTATATATGTACTGTTATCAGAAATAAGTAAAACTGATTTAAAATTATTTTTTCAAATTTAATTATCAACTAACATGTGATAAAAGTTAATAATTAAAAATATTATTGCAAGATCATTATAGATGTTACAATGAAAATAAATAAAATACAGGGTTCCAGTTATATTCCTTATTCAACAAAATTGCTTTAAATTCAAGAGTAGTATTTGTAAGTATATGTTGTATGAAGATAAGATGGTAGTGATCTCTTCCTTTCTTTCCTTTGTGCCAAAGGTTCACACCCCAACCAGGGAAAATATATAATGATTATTTGTCTTTATTTTGTGTTAATACAAATTTAAGTGTTATGTTTGTGATTCCTCTGTTGTCTGATATCTGTAATATAAGTGTTTGAAGCTACCTTGTCACAGAGTCAGGTAAATGTATGAGATATAGTATAGATTATTTATTTTTATAAGAAGTTCTTAATCTTGCACCCTGAATTAGGTCTTATGTTCAGATTTATTATGTGTGCGATCCCGAAATTGTGTCTCATGGTAATTTTGGTTTGTTATTATGACTTTCTCACCTTAAAAACCTTTCACAATTGCTTTATTAAGAGGTGATTTATAAAGTAGCCTTTCACATCTCCTAGGTTACTATCTAGTTAATATTATATTTAATTACAAATATTAGTATGTAAGACTATGTATAGTTATATGTAAGTGGACCTATACTAAATAAATAAATATAGACTATTGCATAACTAGCAATAAATGTATGTAATAAGTTATATTTTAAGCAATATGGACAGTACATAGTTAAGCATAAATTTGTAAATTCTCCGGATTGTATAAATTCTCTAAATTACTATTTATTCACAAAATAACAAAGTTTAATTTTTAATGGGCCCAATGGCACAGGTGGTCATGATCCAGTCTTGTAAGCTGATGGTTGTAGGTATGATCCCCATACAGGGCAAATATTTGTGTTTGTTCTGTGTCTGGATTTTTAATTTATGTATTTAAGTATAATATTCTGTTCATTAATTTTCTCTATAAGATTATTTAAAAAATATATATCACACTATTTAATACTGTTCAGAAGTAAAGGAATAATAAAGAAAAGGATATAGTGATGATTTCATATTCTTTTCCAAATAGTACTTCCCAGCAGCAGCAAGCCTTGGCTGGATTATCTACTGCGCACTCGTCGCCTTGCTGTTCACTTGTCTCAAATTGTTGAATCATGGCCTTCACCACATGTATGACACAAGCGAGTGCATAGTTGTTCACCCTACTGGAGACACAACAGCATCTAATAACAACACAGCGTAAGTCAGCCATCACAGCTTTTATTGTTATAAAATTTGTTGAAACACATTGTAGATTTTACATACATATGACAGAAAAATTTTTTGAAAAAATCAATATAACTTGGTTTGTTTATTCTTTGTATGATGAAAATAACAAAATACTGATTACTTGCACAGAGGTAATTTGTAATTGGTACATGTTCAAAGACAGAATACTTGTTATATGAGCTTGATACAATTTAATTACTATGCAGTTTAAATGCTATAGCTTATCAATACACTTAAGTATTCTATTCTTTGTGTCTTTTCTACTTTGCAATACACACACATTTCTTTATCTAGACCTGAAGAAGGCATGGAGATGCAGATGCTGAGACTTGGTGGTGCTGCAGCTACTGGCAGCGATAATGAGTCTGTTACATCTTTAGAATACCATAAGCCAAATAACAGCACTATAGGTAAAATCGTTATATCCTACAGCCCTCCTTTAGGATCCTAATATATATAATATGCTAAATATAATATATATAATATGCTAATATATAGAAGTATGCTTATAATGGTGTTATTGTAAATACTCTTTCTAACGGCTATACAGCATAGTCTGCTTAATTTTTTAAATATTTTGTTCGACATTATGGCTACCTTGCTCCAAATGTTCTCAAAATATATTCTTATACCTTCTTTAAAAATAGTTATATTGTGGGTAGTAAATAAGTAATTGTAAGCAAAGGATGTTGTTACCAACACCATAAAAGTTTTATCAATTACATATGTAAATTGATTTCTAAACATTATATTTAAATATATTAATGACAAAGTTCAATTTTGGCTAGAAAAAAATGTTTTTAACTATGACCGTATTTGTTTAAATTACAGATCTTAAGGTAGACGTCCATCGTAAAAACAGTTCTGAATCTAGTATAGAAGACAGTGCTATATCCAACAAACAAACGGAGACTTTGGCTATGACAAAATCAGACTTGTGTGTAGCCCAAGCAGCAGCTGAAATGCCGGGCCCTTCTAAAACCCGTCCCACAAACAGAAGTAGGTCGAGATCAGGGCATAAAAGAGACCATAGGACTAAAAGTAGAAGAAACAGAATCGAGGAATTGATTGTTGAAGAAGCTTCTAAAAATCCGCGTTTAGATAATAGCTTACCTGTACAAATTTTAGTTGATGAAGGACCATTTGCTAAAGTTAGTAGAAGATATCATGAGTGCTCTCATAGACGCGGCTCGAGTAACAGGGACTTTTTTAAGGAATGGCTATACCTAGATGGGAATGAGGCTGCTGGAGAACCTTACCAGTCCAAGTTTGCCCGTCAGCTGAGTTCCGATTCTAGAGATAATTCAGAACCTAGCGTAGGCCCACCGTCGCCTAAGAAACGTATCGCGCATCGAAGAAGATACACCAACTATCCCGATGAGAGTTGCACGAAATCTGCTATGGCTCTCGCAACAGCGCAGTCGTCCAATATGAGGCGAAACTCCAACTCCACAATGTCTACTATACAATTACCTCTTTTAAATTCCACTGCACAGTTAGTATCACACATGAGAAGGCATTCGAATAACGCAGATACTGGTTTTTTCGCAAGTGTCGAACTAGGAGAGTACATGATGGTCAAAGCTGAGCCTCCGAGTGGTGACGCCGATAAAAATAAAGGTAAAAGTCCTGGAGTCAGGCGAATCAAGAGTGCTGCTTTAGAAATAGGATGCCCACCACCCAGTGTATCTAACCTGTCTCCACATCCAAATAGTGCTGAAACTATTGGTGGTCAGATGCTCAAGAATCCTAAGAGTGCTGTTATTCCTCCTCCAAGCAAAAGTTTGACCCGAGGACCACACTTAAATCTGTATCCTAAGAATGATGCTGGGGAAGGTTGTAGCTATCCATATCTCACTTATGGATCAGAGATAGTATATCCTATTGCTGAAATATCAGATGAAATGCAAACTTCTCAAAAAGAAACTGATTTGGATTCTAGCGGGGAAAGCTACAGTGATTATGATGATGAAAAACAATTTCGTGGATTCGATTGGGACGCCGAACAATCACCAGCTATGCGTTCTAGTGATTCCGATTTCGAAAATAATGGCTCTAGGTCGCCTCTATTAGATCGATCCACAGACATACGAGTAGTGCGTACAAAGAACCAAAGTGATTGTAAGAAATTATTTTGTGATAGACACCCAAGAGAAAAGCACAATCCAGAATGTTCAAATGAAAAATCAAAACCTGTTAGACTGAAAAAACTTATAAAATCTGAAAATCAATATGAAAATAAACGACCAGAGAGACAAGTAGACAGGCCTACTGGTACATGCGAGTGTAAGTTTAACTCAAATGGGGATTACTTCGATAAAGCGAGTGCATGTTCTAAAGACTTGCTTATAGAGAAATCTAGTTTAGAATCAAATGAAAACGCCGACCAATCGGATAAAATTACAGATGTTAGAAAAATAATAGAAAAAAAACCTTGGGACCATGATATATCAAATTCTAGCAGCAGTAGTGATAATCACATAGACCAGGCACAGGTGCGTGAAAAGGAAGACAAAAATGTACCTAAAACAGAGGAATCACAACTGACTTGCGACAGTAAAAGTGCTGATGAGAAAAGTGTTTACAGTCTAGAATGGCTTTTTGAAGAGATTTCGGAACCTAAACCAGGCACAAGCAAAGACAGCGAAGCGTATCCCGGGATTGCTGACGATATTTTAAGGCAGAAAATTATTAGTGCTTTAGGTGAATCGTCTTCCAACGTTCCAAAAAACTTGGGCGCTATACCAAAGCAGATAAAAAACTTAGCGCGTTCACGAGCTTCGTCCCAAAAGGAAAACAAGAAGAGAGATTCTAAAGAACCGAAAAAGGAAAAAGATGAAAATGTCGAAGATGACAGGATTCTTTTGGACGCCGTCGAAGCTCAGGCTGCTTTGGTACAAGGACTGGAATGTTTGTTCGCTGCTACTAATGCCAACACCGTAGTTATGCCTCCCCCGAATAGAGACGAGAGATCTCGAAGCCATAGGCAAAGTATAAGATGCGAGAGAGAAAATTCAAATAAAACCCGAAAGCGATCTATCGAAGAAGTTGCTCAAACTTCCACAAATACTCTGCTCCCTACTTCAATGCCATTATTGGCCGCTTTTCTTAATTCAAGAGTAGATTTCGCCATTCCATGTTGCACTTCTGACCATAACCCTCCTCCAGAACCCCCACAAACTACAGAGGAACAGCCGAGGATGCGTCCGTTGATGGATAGAAATCACAGGAATCGTGTTAGGAAAATTAAACGATCGACTCGCCAACGTAACAATCCTCTACAAAACAATCCAGAGAAAAAAGATAAACCTACAAATACAGATAATTCCAATAATTCAAGCAATGTGCATTTTGCAACTTCATTTGATGATACTACTGATGGGGCGATACATTGTTTTATGGACGAATATGGTAATTGGATGTCCTATACTTTTGACAAGAATAGCTCCGGCAGGGCTCAAGCTCAGCCAATGCCGTTACCTGATAAAGAAGATAGCGTGCGGTTGAATCGGGTGAAACCCATAGAAAATCCAGAGAACGCACAGGAAACAGTTGGAAGGTGCTGTGATGGCTGTGGAACTTCCTTAGAATCAGATGCTGGAAACAGCGAGAGTATAACAAAGAAACGCGGGGATAGCTTAGACCAAAGTTCCTCGAATCAAGGGAGCAACAACCCACTTCTATCGAGCAACAATAATGTGTCTACTGTGGTCGCTATAAATACTAATAATGCAAATAAACGATTTTATGTGTTCGACGGAGGAACCGGATCTCATACAGACCAACCCAGATCTCCAGTGGCATATGTAACTGATAGTTTACTAGAGCAAATCGAGGCTGAAAGGCAATCGAGAATGGGTCTGCCAAGTATGCATATCAATTTCTTGATGAGTCAGCAAAGAGCCCAACAACAGGCCCAGCAACAAGCTGAAAATACCTCTAATATCATACCAAGTCTCATGCCTTCGATAGGTGAAGAGAGTGTCGAAATCAACATTAGAAGTAAATTCTCAAAGTTCATGGACGAAATTGAAAAAGCGAATCAACCAAAACCAAAGAGCTATTACAAGTTGAAACTCTCAAAATGCTTTGAGATAAAAGTGACCATGGACAGATTAAAGCTCATGGCACTCTTTGACCGTAATCTAACGTTCAAAGAGACGTTTATATCAATAACGCTTGCTATTATGGTCGCTGTGTTCGGGTCTATGGTATTGAATCTTGGCTTCTACAGGGATATATATGCCTTTTGGTTTTGTTTTATAATCGCTGGCAGTCAATACTCTCTACTAAAAAGTGTTCAACCAGATTCAGCGTCACCCGTCCATGGCTTCAATAAAATGGTTGTATTCTCGAGACCGGTATACTTTTGTATGTGCACTGCCATACTAGTCACAGTTAACAGTTATTTAAATCAGACGGAACCATTATCTGAAAATGACCATGTGAGGACTAGGCGAAGTGTGGACGACTCGAAGCCTCTAGTGGTATACGGATTTGAATTGAATGAAAGGGACTTTTTGTATGTTATTCAAGAGATTTTATCAAAATTTCTCTTGTTTTTTCCACTAGCATTCAGTTTAGGACTCTTTCCGCAAGTTAATACGTTTCTGATGTATTTGTTGGAACAAATTGATATGTACGTATTCGGTGGCAACGCTACGAGCAGTCTAAGCGCTGCTATATATTGTATCTTTCGGTCAGTATCCGCCATAGGGGTCTTGTATGGATTCGCTTATAGCGGATTGGTGGAAGGTAAAAAATCACAACATCAGAAGCACAACATCCTTTTCTCGATATTTTGTGGCCTTCTGGTTCCGATCGCTTACCACTTGAGTAGGAGCGCCAGCGACTACACTCTAGTCTGGAACTTAATCAAAAAACATTTGCTGCCACCTGAATTGTACGTAGTACACACACCCGAGTGTTCACCGGACTTCAACAAGGAAGAGCCGAATACGTTAAGCGATGATAAGAAAAACAATTCTGAAAGTAACATATCGAAGCAGAATTCTATAGGGAGCTCGGCGTCGAAAATTAACTTTAGCTCCGAAACTAATATAGCGAAGACTCAGAAACGATCACAAACGTCGAGTGTAAGCTCCTTGAAGATGGATCCTCGAGCTGGTGACACTATGAATTCCACTTCATCTTTGAAATTGGATCCTCCAACAGAAATTGACGACAAAAGTCGTGACTCGAACACTAATAATGCAAACAATAACAAACAAAATGCGTCAGACAAACCTGACGAGGATATGGAAGACCCGCTGCCGAAGAAACTGCAGGCGACAGTGAACGCGCGCCTAAAAAATGACGTCATTGTGTGCACTTTCCTTGGGCTCTTCGTGTTTGGACTGCACTGTACAACAGTTTTCACTACTCTTAGACCACAGCTGAATACGGTAAGTTATGATTTAAATTAAAATCTTCATACAAAGTAGTTCTACAAAAAGTTTGATTATAACCCACAATTATTTATCTGTCAAGTGTGATGGTATTGTTTTGTGAATGGGAGACTGTAGGATAGAGGTCCTTAATTTAATTGGTATCAAGTGTGAGAGATTTTTGCTCGGTGATGTAATATCCTTGATGATACGAGCGTCTTTTGACTGCGGTGACACTTGCTGTCAAACGAACCGTATGCTTTTCTACTCAAATAAACTTTAAAAAAAATCATCTTTCCTAAAATGATGATTGTACAACTATTTCCAAGTAGTTGTATAATATAATAATAAGTATAATAATCATTTGCAGGGTGATTAATTACTCAATACATATTTAGATCCTTTTAAGGTAGTCTTCTATATGCTATAAGAATAATGACGCTATGTCATCATTGGTAGTAGTAGAAGTTTGGACGATTCAAACTTCTATTATACTCGCTATAAGCCCTAAGGTTCACAATATAATTTGTTTATTGTGTCAGGTGTTGTGGATAATAGCCGGCATCCTAGGCTGGGTGCTCCACTACCTGACGCCTCAGCTGCGCAAACAGCAGCCCTGGCTTTGCTTGGCCGGTCCGGTGCTCAAGCAACACGAGCACGCTCAGTTTGAGGTCACGGAGCCCGCTCGACTCATGTGGTTTGAAAAGGTTAGTGTGAGTTTTAGGTTATACTATATATATATATATATACACACTGCAAATTGATATCATCACAGGGGCCGTAAAACGTCCAAAAGTGCACTTGCGCTTTGTTTTGGGTAAATAGATTTATTTTACTTGATTTTCATGTATATAGAACTCAGGTATGTTGAGATGGTTTAAACTAGTAAAAAGCACAGATGAAAGTAAAATAACAAATATATAGAGCGGAAGTAAATGGAACAGTTGGTACAGAAGCAATCGAGGTAGTAACACCTTAACCAGTATGAAGAGGTTTTAAAGAAGGGCCAGGTCAGAAATACCAAGAATAAACGATCGTGTATGAAAGACTAATGCGAACAGGGAAGCGAGAGGTATGGCAAGATCGCAGCAAATGGAGATACATAGTCTCTGCCTACCCCGACGGGACTCGGGCGTGATGTATGTTTGTATATAGGACTCAGGCTTTAAAAAGATCAACCTTTCGAGGGACTCTACAGGTCCATATTTTACCGTTGATGTAATAAAATAAACCCAATCCAATAATCCTACGAGCGACCCGCACCGGCCTCACGGGTGCGTTCTACTATAGATATTGAGCATTTATTATACATACAAACCTTCCTCTTGAATCACTCGTATCTATTTATAAAAATCCTCATCAAAATCCGTCGCGTTGTTTTAAAGATCTAAGCATATATTGGGACAGAGAGACGGCGAGGAGTGACTTTATTTTATACTATGTAGTGAAACTATCTATCAGAAATATCTATTGCTTGCACAGACGTACGTGGTTTGTATTAAAATATTTATTATTTGCGTTTGCGTCTTGTAGAAAAGAGTACGGGTTTTTATTTTACAAGTTACCATATTAAAATTTAGGTTTTATTAGTATTATCTTATTTTATTCCAGATTTTCGTGTACCTAAGTTTTTTGGAGCGCAACGTCCTGTACCCCGCCGTGGTGATAGCTGCGACGACGCAAGACGCGCCCGCCATCGCGGCAAAGTACGGGGACGCTGTGGGCGCACTTATTATATGCGTGTGCGCATTAAAGTGTGAGTACAATTTTCATATTTTTACCGCGACAATTGTTGATTTACGATGTGCCCGATGGATGGATGAAAAGACTAATGCGAGTAAAAGAAGCAAGAGAGGAACCAAGATCGTAACAAGTGGAAATCCATAGCCTCTGCCTACCCCGATGGGACACAGGTGTGATGTATGTATGTCTAATATCCGTAACACAAGAGTAAGAAATCAAATGATATATGTGATTTTTTTATTATTCTTCATCATCCCATTCCATCCCATTCCCGCGCTGTGCATTTGAGGTGCACTGTTTCGGATGGATAAACCGCCATCTGTCGGTACCTTAGTCGGCCCTTACGACTCCTGGTGCAGTGGGAGTTACTATTCGACTCAGCCTGTACCTCACGGCTTATGATATTATTAACTGCTCACAATGAATTACTTCCTTAACGATTTTGGAACGCGGTTTATTTAAATTACGTTTTTGTTCAATATTTTGGTTACCTTGCATTTAAATAGTTTTATTAAGAAATACAGCGTGCGGTGCTATTAGATTACTTGGGAACGTTATCACTATTATTGTATTTATACTAACGATTAAAGATTTATATTAATTACTGTTAAACCGAATACTGCCTAAACTATAAATCCGACGATACATACTCAAACTTAAATTTTAATTGTTCTCGTAAATTCTGTTGTGCCGTTTGAGTGAAAACTTGCTCAAATTGAAAAAAAAAAAGGTTTTATTCTTGTCTGTGATGATAAGTCTATTACTTGTATTGAGTGTATATTATTATATAAATTATTAATATGAATATTTTGTTACAGGTCTTAGACACGCGTACTCCGAGCCGGACTCCCAGTACCTTATTCTAGTTTTCGCATTCTTGCTGTTCCAAAGGGACCTAAGCGCTCGCAAAATATCGGAAACGTTTCTTGTCGACTATTTCATCACGGCGATTATCTTTAGCAAAGTCTACGAATTTTTACTTAAGGTAAAAATATTAGTGCATATTATCTATATATGTATTTATTATGTAAATAGAATAAGCATGTGAATAATGACATCCTTAAAATACTATTTTTTTACTATGAGGTCAAGCCTATAGACGCTCGTGTCATTTGCCACTGCCTCTCTCACCCTTCAAACCGGAATACAGCAATGCGAACACTGCCATTTGGCGGTAGAAATAGGTGAGAGTGAGGTACCATTTTTCTGACCAGACTTGACGGGCCCCGATGGCGCAGATGGTAATGATCCTATCTTGTGTGCATATGATTCCCAAAGCGAATATTTATGTGATGATATTAGTATTTGTTCTGTGTATGGGTGTTAAATATATGTATTTTTGTAGTATGTTTGTGATTCCTCTGTTGTCTGTCGTCCGTGACACAAGTGCTTTAAGCGACTTACCACGGCATCAGGTCAATGTATGAGATGTTGTGGGAAATTATTTATAATTTATTTACCAATGCAGGTGACGATTGTTTGAGGTCTACTTCCACTAAATATTGCAATGTTATTACGCGTAAATATATGATAATACGATGCATTATTATAATTTCAGGTCCAATTCGTGGTGACATACATAGCACCGTGGCAAATCACGTGGGGCAGCGCGTTCCACGCTTTCGCTCAGCCGTTCTCTGTGCCGCATTCGGCCATGCTGTTCCTGCAGGCGGCTGTCTCCGCGTTACTCTCTTCACCTCTCACGCCTGCATTAGGTCATTATCTATATATCATTATATCAGCTGTTAGAAATTGGAAGTCCACTGTTGGCTATAGGCCTCCCCAAGAAAGGGGGAATTTTCGCCCATAATTGCCGCGCTAGGCAAGGAATGCTCCTGCAAATATCCGCCCTATATTGAGCCACACTAATTCGAATGGATACCGCAATGTGTCGGTTCTGGTAACCTCTTAAGTTGCCTCTTACGGCACCAGCTACAGAATGAGGTACATTTCTGCTACTATTCGTCAAATGTATGTACCTACTGTAAAAAACAATTATTAGATTTGGTGCAGTCCTTAACGTCTCTGAACGACTGCACAAAATATAATAATTGTTTTTGTTTAAATAATTGGTAGGTACTTTATAGATTAGAGACCTAAGAGCGGCAACTCCCTTGATAATCGGCTACAATTTGCTATACTCGAATTAGGAGTTCATCACGGACAATCACTGTGACACGAAATTTTTATATATAAAGGTGTATAATATGTTTATATTAGTTTCATTTTCATTGTTTCATCGGTGCAGGTAGCGCCATATTCATGACGTCCTACGTACGCCCCGTCAAGTTCTGGGAGCGCGACTACAACACGAAAAGAGTGGACCAGAGCAACACGAGGCTGTCGTCGCAGCTTGAACGGAATCTGGGCGCTGGTGAGTGTTCTGTCCATGCCAATCTGCGTACAAACAATTTCCACGTGTCATTTCTGTCATACACACTAGTGATTTCCAATTGTTTCATCCTGACTTATCCTTGCTTCCTCAATTATATTTTATTTACTCGAGTGCCGCTTGAATTGAAACCGCATGTGACAGTTTCTAAAACGTTCTTTGGATGCTATGATGATGATAATGAACGTTTTCAGATGACAACAATCTGAACTCAATATTCTACGAGCACCTGACTCGGTCGCTCCAACACTACCTGTGCGGCGACCTCATGCTCGGCCGCTGGGGACAGGTGCAGCAAGGGGACTGTTTCGGTAAGTTAAATGCAAGTTGAGCATAGAAGACGGATTACAACTTAAGTCTTTGGAGAATGTCTTCTTTCATATCTGGTATAAATAGGCCCCATGTAGGCTAGTGCTAACGTAATGATGGAATGTGAAGTCAAATTATCTCAAATTTTTTTTAGTTTTTCTAAACTATACAAACAGTTTTTTTGACGAGTTAAAAGTGCCTATGACAGGCCTATTTAAATAAAGATATCTTTGACTTTGACTTAAAAAAAAGCATAAAATAAATTTATGCTTTTGTTGCTCTAGAAGTTGTAGATAAAGCATAATTTGTTCTCTTTAAACTCTATACTGCTAAAAAAATAGTTATGCCACTCTGGGTTTCGAGCCCATCCAGAGATGTTAAGCTACCGACTCATAAGTTGTACCTAGATTGAGTGCCGACTGCATGAGTGAGTGCGTTATCGCAACAGCCATGACTTGTCATGGGCCAGGCCCCCCTCAAAATTGACCCTAAACACGCTAATGCTAATGCGTAGCCTAGTAGCGTGATTTCATGATAAACATATAAGTATAGTTAACACAGGTCTATGTATTCATGTTTATCTAGTTATATACAAAACGATAAATCATATTAAAATTTCGTGTCACAGTGTAAGTTACAATATTCCTCCGAAATGGCTTGACCGATTTTTATGGTATTTTTATGCAGTCTGTAGATCTAAGAATTGGCTACTATCTATTTTTCATACCCCTAAGTGACAAGGGTTATCTAACCGTAACATTATTTTGAATTTTTTAGACATTTTTTATGTGTCATTAAAAATACATATAACCCAAAATTTTCACCCTTCTATGACCTATTTTTTCATAGTAATTTTATACATACATAATTTAATTAGCAGAACAACGTATGCCGGGACAGCTAGTAAAATTCAAAACTTCAGATTGTAAACTAGGTTTGTTTTTTTTACAGTTCTAGCTTCAGATTACCTCAACTGTCTTGTGCATATTGTGGAGATAGGAAACGGACTGGTTTCGTTCCAATTGCGCGGCCTTGAGTTCCGAGGCACTTACTGCCAGCAGAGAGAAGTCGAAGCCATTTCTGAGGGGCCAGAAGAAAGTAACGGTGAGTTGCATTTGTAGGTTTCTTCTCTAACTATTGGGCCAACTATAAATAACCAATAAAGGTCTACGCGATCGAATCATAAATGAAGAGATTCGTAATATAACGAAATTTGCCAACATACCCCGATGGATAAGTAAGTTGAAGTGACAGTGCGTAGGGCAAAGTGACAGGTCACTAAAATAGCCTTTCTATCAGAATAATATGTACGTTTTAATTTGTAGACGAAGTCACAAGTGTAAACTATAAATATAAAGACAAAAGATTTTAATGTTTGTTCGTTACGATCCAACTTACATACTGGGCCGATTTTGAATATTCTTTCTTCATTAAAAAGCTACATAAGCAAGATATATCTATACTAATATAAAGCTGAAGAGTTTGTTTGTTTGACCGCACTAATATCAGGATTTGTAGGTCCGATAAAAAAAATTCTTTCAGTGTTGGTTAGTCCATTTATCGAGGAAGACTATAGGTTATATAACATCACGCTTAGACTAATATCTAAAGACAAATGTCGTTTGCGCCCCAAATGCCTGCCAACTTTCATCCGCAAATCTGCTTTTAATCGTATTGTGTTCGATATGCAGACAAGAACAAACTTTTGTCTTTGTATAAAATCACTTATTTTGTAGACTCTCACCCTACAACACCAAATTTTTGCAACTTCATTCGTATATTATAACAGTTTGTGTGATTAGTCTCTTCTGTTAACCGCAGAACCAATTTTAATTAATTTTGGTTATATAAAGATAGATGAGTGCGATTGGAAAAGAAAATAGGCTTCTCTGAGATGCAGACGAATCATGCGCAGACGAAGTCGCGGGCATCAGCTAGTTTAAACTATCCTTACTTGATAAGGAACAATGTAATTTTGATTTGACTATTTAACCGATATCATAATTTCTTTTATTGTATTAATACT
Organism: Heortia vitessoides; assembly: GCA_020976665.1. Lineage (NCBI taxonomy): Eukaryota > Metazoa > Arthropoda > Insecta > Lepidoptera > Crambidae > Heortia > Heortia vitessoides. The sequence goes on from JACJUM010002929.1 coordinate 11,427,058, forward strand.
TATAACAATCTCAACTACGCGCTTTTACAAATAGCGCTACTAGTTATAATACGCCTGAGGGAGTGGTAGCGGGTACAGTGCGCGTGCGCTGCGGCACGATAATCGATGCGTCCCGCGCGGTGTTCCAGAAGGCGTGTGCAGCGGGCTGTGGTGGTGCGGCGGGCGCGCGCTGGCGCCGGGCGCGGCCTGGGCGCTGCGCTGGCTGGCGTGGCAGCTGGCCAGCGTGCGCTACGTGCTGGAGGGCTACTCCGTCAGCGACAACAGCGCCGTCTCCATGCTGCAGGTCTTCGACTTCAGGAAGGTGCTGCTCACCTACTACGTCAAGGTAACAGGCTCCATTTCGTCCTCATTATAAAGAATAATTTTTAGTGTTGGCGCCTGGTCGTCGATTTGTTCGGCCATGTGTGTGTAAAGGACCAGTGTGTCGCCTTTCCTGAACCAATTCGTAATTTGTATTGTTAAGTAATTATACTCTTGTTGTTTTAGTGAGGTATATTAATTTCTAATCTACCACGCCTGAACATTTAGGACTCGACTTATAGGTAGAGTAGAACAGTACTTCACTCTGAAACAGGCTTCGGAAGTAGTGAACAAAGAGAATCGGCAAATGGCGGTATAGCCTCGCGTAAAAAGGTAGCTCAAATGCAACGAGGCGGTGATTGCAATTACGGCTGCCCACAGTGGCAATCATAAACGAAAATCTCCCAATCATTAGAATTCTTTAGGAAGTCACATGTTTAGCAGGCAGGGACGAGGATGCTGCTCCCCATCCCCACCATAGTAGTGTCTGAAGAACGATGGATATACCGACGTCTGTCAGCGCCTTTTACGACACCTGGTACAATCCACACAACATTGACCTAACTCCGAGATAAATCGCTTAAAGCACTTGTGTTACGGACATCCTACAAAAATGGAATCACAAATAAAAAACATAAATACATATTTATAATCCAGACACAATAAAAAAACACAAAATTTCATCATATATATAATTGTCCGGGGAGGGCATCGAACCTACCTTTAGGGCCCAAGATAAGATCAATACCATCCATCAGGCTCAACAGACTTTTCTACTATGTCATCTATATATGTTTCGACATGCTGATTGGTATATTAATAAATTAATTTTACTTACTTTGTCCACAGAGTATAGTGTACTACACGATCCAGTCTAACAAGCTGGAGGAGTGGTTGTCCTCGCCGGTCCTCTCGGAGGCGCTAAAGCCCATGAACGACCGCACGTTCGTCGACCTCGATCCCATATTCAACGTCAACTTGGATGAAGACTATGATTTCCGCGCTTCTGGTATAACTAGGTATGCGTATATTTATTAATACTTGTTTATACAAAGGAAAGTTTACTGGGAATGTCATATGTATATTAAAGACTGGAATACCATGGCTAATTTATATTTTTAAAGATCATTTGTAAGTAAACTTTCAGACGTTGACACCAAATAAAAATGATACAAATTATGTTATGGCATAACTGAGTTTTACTCTGTGCCTGTCATGTTGATTTTGTCTATGTTTTATTATCAACATGATTCTCGCAGATATAGTAAAAAAAATTGTATATAAGTAGAAATAGAATAGACGGAATTAAAAAAATGTTGTATAAATAAAAAATGTTATACATATAAACATTTTCCTTTAAACGACTGTTGACGGGAGCTTTTTAAAGAGGTCTCAATGTGATCTGACTGAGTAATCTGAATTATTTTACAACTTTAAAACGCGTTTTTTTACTTGTTATGTATTTCGTTCGATGTCTTAATAACTTTGCAGCAACCATTTTAAAAAATTACATGTTTGATTTTGTTTTCGTTAGTGTTTAATTTGTATATAATATTTATAATAATAAATGTAAGGACATAGTTTAAAAGTTTTTTTTGGAGTGTAGTACAGAAAAAAAATCAAATATAATTTACGTTATATGTTATATATAATTACATAAAGGAACTAGACAATTTTTAAAGTTTATAGATAAAATTCGACGTAAAAAACTGTTTTGCTTAGGATATGTACGTTCCGGTATACCATACCTGTTAAGTGTACATATTTTTAAATAGCGTCAATAGGCGGGTCCGGACAACAGCCTAGTTTAAATTAGACAAGCATCAGCAGCATTTCCGGCACGATACTACGTTTTGCGATAACCACCATACATGTGCATAGCAATTATGGGAAAGATACCTCCACACCCCTTGAGAAGACCTAAGCGCCACAGTATATATATCAGCGCAGATAATAACGTGATGACGTTAAAACTGTTTTATGATACTCACCAGGAGCCGGTTCTGCGCGGTGTACCAAGAGTGGATAGTGCACTGCAGTGTGCGGCGGGGTGCGGGCTGGCGCCGACGCGCGGCCGCCAAGGACTCGTCCCTCGTCACTCTGTGCTTCGCGCTCAGCCTGCTGGGGCGGCGGGCGCTGGCTGCCGCTCAACACCTCTCCGCTTCCAGGTGAGGGTATACCGCGGTCCGACAAGCGTGTGTTAACACGGCTCATCCAAGATTAGCATAAATCTAAATATATTGCACCATCTACACTTATATTATATAGAGGAAACGTTGTATTATTAGATGTTTGGTACGAATAAACTCAAAACCGACGTAGTTCGATAAATCTTTTAGATTGCTTTATTATTCTTTTGTAACATAGGCAATATTTTTTACTAAAAAAATAAGAAAACCTTACTGAAATTTCGATAATATTATCAAATATACCGAGTATTTTTTCTTTCTTATCATTTTATTAGGTTAGTACAATCATCTATCCCGGAACAGAAGACATTTCTATCTGGGATCAACATTTTTAATACTATGATCAGTTTTAACCAATCCATAAATGTTTAAAATAATTTTCTGCCCGTGCAAAGCCGGGAAGGGTTGCTAGTATTGTATGAAATCATGACTTTACGAGAAGTCTATAAGAAAAATATGTATAAACTCACGATTTTATAACTAACATTACACTATGTACCCGAACGAAGTCAAACCGGGCACTAGTAATCAATAAATAAATTAATTCACAAATCTCCAACGTTGACCTGGCTGCGAGATAAGCTCGTACCACTTGTATTACGGATATGAGACGGATACTTAGCCTAGACACAGAACAAACACAAAATTTAATCATATTATGAATGTTTGACCTTGGGCTCTACTAAATGCACCATCGCGCCCGTCAATACCTGGTTAAAATTTTTTGTAACCGTATCCATCTATACACTTAACTAAAGTACTCGTAAACATTTTTACAACGTGATTTAATATTTTTTTATAATTTTTTCGTATTAATATACAAAGTAGGATTTTTTTTAAACGGTACCTCCTAATTGGCGACTGATGTACCGAATCCGTAAAATAGCGATATAGCTTAAGAGAGCTTTGCGATTGCACCCAAATGAAAATCAATTTGACAATTAGATTAGATTAGTTGAGGTGGTTTCAAGTATTCTATTTTTAAGTCGACCGTTCTATACAATGGTTGTGTCGCAAAGTAAAAACTATGCGTGACAATTATTAAACATTAATTGTAGGTGAAACATGTATGGACTTCCTCGAGTTAATAAAAGTATGAATCAATAAATTGCCCTATTTAAGTCTTGTGACTAATCAAAGTTTGGTAGGCTCAACAAGATCTTCAAATCGGCCCATTAGACATTTGACAAGATTAACTTTAATTAAAATTTCCTTTCTAACATAAGTTATTACTATCAGGAATCTAGTCATGCAAATACATACATACAACACACCTGTTCCATCGGGGTAGACAGAGACTAAGGATTTCCACTTGCTACGATCTTGGCATACCTTTCTCGCTTCCTTTACTCGCATTAGTTCTTTCATAAACGTTCGTTTATCCTCGCTACTTCTGACCTGGCTTGTTTGTTATGCAAATAATCATATTATTGCCTGTACAGTGTGGAATTCTTCCTCTACGGGCTGCATTCGCTGTTCAAGGGCGATTTCCGTATCACGTGCGCGCGCGACGAGTGGGTGTTCACGGATATGTCACTGCTACACTCTGTGCTGGCGCCCGCTATTAGGATGGCCTTGAAGCTGCATCAGGTATGGTAGCAGTTTACCCACGATCTGTTTTATGCTTGTAAAGTGGGGAGGAACTTGTGAATTATATGTTCGATTTGTTATCTAATAAAACTTGCTTTAGTACTGAACATTATTTTCATTAAAAAGTATTTCTTTCAAGTATTTATATTGTATTTTAAAGTATTAAACACAATTTACAACTGTATATCGACGTTTTGACGTTCATAACGTTTTGTAAAAAAATTTCGCAGAGAGGTTAGGCGGAAGGCTCTAGTTTGAATTTGCAGAAGATGTGGGTGCAAAAAGATATTCTAAAATCTTTCCATTTCATTCCGCATTTCGGGTTTACTTGGAAGCCCAAAATGCGGAAAGAGATTGTCTATATTCATAGTTACACATCATGAATACAAAACTATTAGTTAATTTAGGCTTTATATTACTGAGTTATTCCTCAGTTGATGTGTTTTCAAATTGACATAATATGTTGGCCATAAAACGTTATAATATTACTTCCACACAGGACCATTTCATGTTCCCCGAGGAATATTGTAGTAATTCGGCGTTGTATGCCGCTATATCATCACACGCTCAACGGCTCGTCATCTGCCACGAGGCGGCGCCCGCTTGGCGATACAACGTTCTACGAGGCGCACCGCACTTGCTCGCACTCAGGTACTGCGTTACGAACTCGTAGCACGTGTAGCACTGCAGTGGAGTAGTGCTACGAATGTTAGTTGTCAAAATTATATATTTTTTAAAAGTGTTGACTTTAGCTTATTGTTTGTAAGATCCATTTCATACTTAACGTTCTGCTATAGACAATTTACAATCGCCGGCTTATGTAAGATTAAAATGTAGGCATACTTTGTTGTTTGTTAATTTAAATTAAAATTGGCATGAAGGTAGTTGGGTTATAGGAAGAGACATAAACCATTTTTGGTCCCAAAATACAAATGAAGTCCACACGGAAGAAGACAGGGGCGGGGTGGGTAGTATATTCGTACTTTTACTCGTTTATGACGGAAAAATACGGAACGATGGTCTTCATCACGAATAAATACAGTTGATAAATGAAGACGTGAGGTCTAGAGTATCTTACCTTCTCTTGCAGACACGTAGTGGATGAAGGCAACGACGACTACAAGATAATAATGCTGAACAAACGCCACCTTGGATTCCGAGTGATTAAATTGAACCGCGAATGCGTGCGCGGGCTGTGGGCGGGCCAGCAGCAGGAACTCGTGTACCTGCGCAACCGCAACCCCGAGCGGGGGTCCATACAGAACGCCAAACAGGTACAGTGTTTATGCGTCACATGAATTAGACATATCATCATCATCATTACAGCCTTTGGAAGTCCACTGCTGGATGCAAAGAAAGGGGGATATTCATAAATTTCGGGATGTGCCATAATTTTCGCGATGGGCATGCGTGTTGGCAATCGTGGGTACTACTGCCGATCCCCATCTTGTTAAATTTAAAATACGCTGTTAATCTACCCTAGTTTCGGTACCTAAGTCGCCACTTAAGACAACTGGTACAGAATTAAATACTATTCTACTCCGCGGGCACTCCACGGCACATTGTATATTAATTAATAAAAATTGACGTCTTTGTACTTGGTTCGCAGGCGCTCCGGAACATAATAAATTCGTCGTGCGACCAGCCCATCGGCTACCCGATCTACGTGTCGCCGCTGACGACGTCATATGCGGACACGTCGCCGCAGCTGTGCGCGCTGTTGGGCGGACCTGTCACCGTGACTGCCATCAAGGGCCGGCTCACTGCGCTCTGGAGGCGGTATGTACCCAGACACACAAACTCATTCACACACTTGCAAATACATTCACACACAAATACAATCACATAGAAACACATTCGATCACTTGCAAACACATTCGATCACTTGCAAACACATTCTCACACGAGCGCGCGCGCGCACATAGTTTGCACGAGTAAGCGCGTACAGTTTGGTCTCGGTAAGTATTTTACGCCACAGTCATATTTTAGGTGCTTTTATTGCTAAGTTCATAATAATCGATTATCATTCGCATCGCGCGCGTACTCTCTCACTACCTTTATAAAGTTAAAATTTATTGATAAATAATTATTTGTTCACCAAAGACTAGCTATCATCTATCCCTAAGATCGAATACTACTTGTACAGGGTTTTTGTTGAACATGAAAGATCTCGCCTGATGAAGTCTACGCTCCTAACTACTCGCGTCCACATCCAGGAACCCGAGAGCTTTCAGCTCGAGCTCTCTTGCGCCGGTGGACGAGATCAATAACAGGCTCGTAGAAGCTTTCCGGAAGGTGGGCTCTAAGTTTATTGAACTTTGCCGTTTAAATAGACTTCAAAAACTCTTCGATCACACCCTTGACCTCATGGCTGAACAATACTCGATGAGACTGCAGTCTTCCAATGACGCGAAGTCGTATAGACCGCATAAATATGCATATTTCCAAATCCATGCTACGCGACATCCGTCTCTTTAATTCTAAAACTATTAAAGAGACGATTGAGCGAAACAAAGGCTTCAAAGTGTTCGCAAGAAATATGTCTATTGAACGAAGTCTAAGTCTACGATGCGACTAAACTGAAGAGAGAAGATGGCAGTTCAGCGTCGACTAATGCCTAGATACTAGAGGAGATCGAGATGTTCTACCCGGAGTTATACGCTTCCGTTTCTAAGCCTGTTAGCAGTTCGGCAGACCTAAGAGCCAAGTTAATCCGACACTACTCCCGGGATATCCCTGACATCAGCCTGAGCGTGATTAGAATGGCCCTGAATTAGCTTAAGGACAATCACCTCTGAGCTTCTGAAAGCGGGTGGAAAAACGGTACTTACAGTCCGTTAGAAGCTCTTCAACACCGTCATCCCCGAGAGTATAACGCCAGAATCATGGAACAGGAGTGAAGTGGTGCTGTATTTTAAGAAAGGTTACAACACTATGTTAAAGAATTATCACCCCATCTCGCTCCTGAGCCATGTTTATAAGCTGTTTCCTAGGGTCGTTACGAACCGTCTTGAATGCTTGATAAATGGTTTGATGACTTCCAACCTTCCGAACAATCTGGTTTTCGAAAAAGCTACAGTACCGTAGACCAGATCTTTACGCTGCAGCAAGTTATACAGAAGACTGAAGATTATACAGGCCATTACGCTTGGCGTCTGTGGACTGAGAAAGCCTTCGACTCGGTTGAGACGTGGGCTGTGCTTGAATCTCTTCATCGGTACATCGAAGTGTTGTTGTTTGTGTGGCAACGCTACTATGTCGGTCATGACTCCTCTTAAAAGGGGTGTTAGACAGGGAGACTTTATATCTCTGAAACTGTTTAATGCCTCTTTGGAAAAGCTGCTTCAAGCTGCTGGAATGACAAGTTCTAAGCATCAATATTAATGGTGAATTCATCACTCACCTTCGATTTGCCGACAATATTGTTGTCATGGCAGTATCCATTGAGGATTTGAGCACAATGCTTAATCGAGTTTCTTAACAGGATGGTCTCAAAATTAAAATGCAGAAGACTAAAGCAATGTGTAATGCCCATGTTGTACCTATCCAAGTATCAGTTGAGAACTCGGTTCTTGAAGTTGTTGACTAGTACGCGTACCTGGGACAGATAGTCCAGTTAGCTAAGTCCAACTTCAGGAAAGAGGTCAATCGAATCCAACTCGGCTGGGCGGTGTTCGGAAAACTGCGGAACATTTTCTAGTCAGAAATACGTCAGTGTCTCAAGTTGAAAGTCTTCGACCAATGTGTGTTACTAGCGATGACTTATGGCAGCGAAACGTGGTCTCTTACCATTGGTCTTATTAGCCAACTGAAAATAGTTCAACGAGTCATGGAGAGGGTAATGCTCGGGCTCTCTTTGCGCTATTGAATCAGAAATGAGGATATCCATAAAAGAACTAAAGTTACCGACATAGGCCGGCGGATTAGCAAGTTGAAGTGGCAGTGGACAGGGCACTTAGCACCGATCAACGATGGTTTCGTTAAGATCTGGAATGGAAACTAGGTACCGGCAAGTGCAGCGTAGGACGTCCACCCACAAGGGAGACAGACGATCTGACTAAAACCGAAGGATCGCGCTGGACGTAGGCCACATACGATCGGTCCTATTGAAAATCACTCGGAAAGGCATATGTCCAGAATAGGACGTCTGGCGGCTGATAAAATGAAGTTTATTGTTATATTATTAGTATTAGTGCAATTTTATTTTCTTTTTTTATTTTTATGAAATTTGTACACATCGAACTGCCCTATCACATTTTCTTCGTTTATATCAATCTAAAGGTTGCCTGAAAGAGACCGCTCTGAGGGATAAGGCCGCTAATTGTATTATAATTTGTAAGTTTTTATTTTTCATTATGTAATTTTTGCGTACGAGTAATTATTATGGTTTTGTAGAAATAATTTTAGGAAACACTCCTCAAGTGGTATGCGGTACAGTTTCTTGTTTTATTCACGGGCCAGATAGAAAATAAATAAGCATAGACATCGGCTGGCAATAGACATTGAAGGCCCACCGTCGTTTCGCAGGATCCGCCGACGGTGCGGCGAGGGCTGCTCGAGCGGCGGCGCGGGCGCGGGCGCAGGTGCATGCGACGCGGCCGCCGCGGAGGCCGGTGCCGCGCGGCTGGCGCACACGCCGCGACACAACGCGCTGCACCTGTCGCGGACCTCGCTAGGTACGGAGACTGTAGCGTGCAGGTCTGATAATAATCGTACCAGCCACTGAAAGTCCATCCGAAGAATTTGAGACTACCCGCGTGGGTCATGATAAGCGTATATTCATCTATCAATAAATAGTACTTTATTGATAATTTTTTTTGTAAATGTACTTTATTGAACATTTTCTAATTCACTTAATTAAATTGCGTCGATTAGCATCGAGAATAACGTGCACGTTATTATAAATTCTGAACTCAAATACAGAATATTCTTTATTCAAGCTGGCTTATTTACAAACAAATTACAAATCGACATAAAAACAAACATATGTAAAAAAAGGAAATATGAGAAAATAATAATGTATCCACAGCAGGCACCCGCGGGAGCCTGGCTAGCACGGGAAAGCCGACGTCATCGACATTGGCTTCGTTGGCGGGATTGCTGCGGGAACACTCGCATGAGAGGACGCTTGAAGAGGCTGGTACGTATTTTATACAAGTATGGATGATATTAGGTAGATAATTGCATAATACTGATTATATATAATGTATGTATATATATAATGGCCGGAATGATTTTATTATCACAAAATCTTAGCGCCCTATCTAACTATACTGATATTACAAATGCGTTGGTTTTTGTTTATATGTTACACTTTCATGTTTTAATCGGTGAACATATTTCCACATGGGATCCTAGGAAAGCATTTCGAGGTCGGAAAGGTTGCCATGATAAAAAAATGTGAAAAAAGTAATATTGGGAAAGAAAATGCGCGTGCACAGAATTTTTAAAATTGAATACCATTCATAGCTTCAATATAATTATATTTTATAATTTTCCAACTTCGGATTTTCATTATGGTGGATAAATCTTAGGCTAAGTGATTTTTGTTTTCAACCAACGAAGTATATAAAAAACATAAAAATAATTCCGCGAACCTCTCGGGACACGGTACAGTATTAACAGGTAGGTATATCTTGTTCGCACGCGCTGTTTAGCGAGCGTCCCGCCCGCGGCGCACGGCAGCACGCACGGCAGCACGCAGGACAGCTCGTCGCCGCGGCGCCGCAGCGACGAGCGCTCCAGCTGCGCGCGCCGCGAGCGCAACATGCGCGCGCGCACCGCCGGGAAGGACCCCGCCAGACAGGTACGCACGACACTCCTTTATACCTAAATCGGTGCTGGTCGTCCGCGTTTACCGTCAATTGTCGGTTCCGGTAGCGAAGTCGCCTCCCGGGATAAGAGGAGGTACTATTCTATTCTGGTCCGGTGCCGCACGACAAATTATAGAATGTATTATGTGATCGGTTGTTCTCTAGGCGAGTAGCAGACGCGCGCGGCGCGAGCGAGCGGTGCCTGCGTCCTTCCGCCTGCTCGCCGCCTCCGACAACTTGCGGGACGCTGCCACATGCACCTCGCACGTGTGCGACGACCGCGCCTCTACGGTACGTCACTGTGTCTTCTTATTTATGACTGGCGAAGCCCCTATTTCGCGCCCGTACCAGGACGTAAAGCACTAGAAGAAAACTGTCTATACATTTGAGAGTAAATATCGATATATTTATCATATGGTTATGTCCAATTCCAAAAAACTTATACCCGCTTTGAGTTTTTAAACGAATTTATTTAATTAAAACTTTGCAGGTGTCAGGCGGCAGCGGCTGGGAAGGAGCGTGGAGGGACCAACCGAGACGAGCTGCCAGTGCTAAAGTGAGAGTTACTACTATATTTATTACTCACATACTATATTTTTCCATTAAAGATTTCGTGCATTCCTATTTGCCATTTAAAACCCTTATGGTTATTTTGATTATTTGATGTTTTTGCATTAGCTAGTTTTAAAATTGTTCTATATCAATTGTTTGGGAAATCTGAGGCCTGTTGCACAGTTTTTAACTAACGCAGGTTTCAGAGTTGCAATTAAAATACGCATGTAACTATTATTGAATGAATTGTTTATTATTATTATTACTATATATTGGCGTAGTTTGATGTTACTTGAACATTGTCAGTCACACCAGGAGACCTCCGCAACCGCACCGTTACTACTTCAAATCTCTCTTTATGTACTACGTGTATGTATTACGTGATAGGAGATAAATTGTAAAGCAATATAGAAATGCGCTTTATATAGATTTAGTTTAATAAGATTTATTTCGAAAAGAAAGCATCGATTGTCTGTTGCCATATAAGAACAAAGAATATACATATTTTATTGGATTGTGTGTCCACACTAAGAAAAAAAAATACGTACAGAACGTAAAGGAGACAGACAAATGTACGGTAATTGCAAGCAGGTGTCGAGCGGGTGCGCGCCGAGCGCGGAGTCGTCGCTAGAGGAGCTAGCGCGCGCGCCCAGCGGGCCCGACGTGTCGCTGCCCGACTGCCGCATCATTGCCAACAGGAACGCCAGGTAAGCCCGTCTACCCTTCCCGCCGTAGCTGCCTGCTTTCCCGATTTTTTTTAATGAAGTCTTCATGATGGTGACCTCATACAAAGGTCGTCTGTATTGGCATCTCACTCTCACCTATTTCTACCGCCAAATAGCAGTGTTCCGGTTTCAATGGGTGAGGGAGACAGTGAACCTACTGGGTAAAGATGGAAATGTTAAAAGCTTTTGGTAGTTTGAGATTGACTATGGTAGTTTATTTAATAAACACGAACATATTAAAAACATACATATGCATATGACATATTTACATACATACAAACACATATTTATAACATATACATGTTTAAATAGTCACCTAAATACAGTGGACCTCCGGTAGTCCGACAAACATTTTGCAGGGCAGTGTCGAACTATCGAATTCTTAGGATTATAGAGTACTGCGTAAGACCCCCTATAGGCCGGAATATTTTACAAAAGAGTAACTTGTAATCGGACAAATTACTGATCCAATGATAAGATTCTTTATACATATTATACATACATATGTACATATATGTACTCTGAAGTACAAATCATACTTGGAGACCATGACGCATTACACGGGGCGTCGGATTATACAGGGGCCGGATTACTGGCGGTCCACTGTACATATATATCGTCCGAAAATAAAGATAATTTGACCTTTACTTTTAAACTACATGTCATCGCAGGTATTTCATCAACGAGGGCACCTCCAAAGATTTGTCTAAAATCAGCAAAGAGATCAGACACGAGAGAGAAAGCTATAGAGAACTTACGGGCCGATACATCGAGAAGCCAGAGTCGATACCACTGAAAGAGACGCACTACTCGGACCTCTCGCACAAGGAATCCGTGCTGAAGAAGGAGGCGAAAAAGGACCCTAAACCTAAGGAAATAAAGACGAAGATCAAACGCTCAGATTCGGGGAAGAGCGAGCTGAAGATGAACGTGAGTGTAGGCAGCAAGGTTTTGATAACTGAGCCGTTGGGAGTGTACGATTGCATCAACTTGGGGAGGAGGATAGATGTGCAGTGGCCTTCGGAGTACCAGAGGGAGAGGGGCGGGAGGAATTATTGGGGTAGCTGGGTGCCTCTTGCTGGGATGGATGGATTGGTAAGTCGTTTCATCCGTTTATTTAAACCAATGCTCGTACTTTTATTGTGGCTTTAAAACAAAAACAATCCTTACTTATGATTAAATTATGTCGGTATTTTTTTTAAACGGATGGTCGTTATGCATGTAAAAGTATAAAAGCAGCTTCGGTGTCGAGCATTATGTCAGGTAACATTGAATTATCCTTTTTGGTAGACTATAAAACAAATTCAGCCGAGATAAAGGTTTTAATCGATTGCAAGAACTAATTTCATGGTAAATCTGAACCGATATTCTAAAGATAAATATATTTATTCTATAAAAAGGACAGATCAAAGTTATCCGGTCAGTTTATTTTACCCGGATTGACTGTAACCTTAAAAGCAAAATCATGCGTATCATATGCTGGACTGTCGATTTGTAATAAAAAAAAGGTACAGATAGATTCCCCATGTCGTCCCCTCGAGGCTTCTCTGGGGATGAAGACGGTATATACATTTAAATGAGCTTAGGTAGGGATCAAAAGTATCAAAAATAAATGAACGTGTATGAAAGGACTAATGCAAGTAAGGGAAGCGAATGAGGTATTCTAAGATCGTAACCAGTGGAGATCCATAGTCTCTGCCCACCCCGATGGGACACATGCGTTATGTATGTATGTAGGTAGAAGGTGTCCGTCACACAACGTTATGTACTCAGCAGCGTGAAGGTGCGTAGTGGATTACCCCGGGCAAAGAATAGATACTATTGCTAAGATACCCGACAAGCCAAGTATTGGCGTATCTATGGTGCTATGCCATGGCCGACGCAATGACGCACTCATGTAGTCGACACCTAATGTACAACTTTTCGATTTAGTAGCTCAATATCCTGCGGTGCACTAGACCATCCTGGGGTAGAGCACAGCCTATCCGGCCCTACCTCTATATACACCTGTGCCGCCAAGTATGCCGCTAGTATTTGTCCACAGCTAAGCTCGAGTGCCTTATTTTCTAGGGCTAATCTTATGTCTATATCAACATATGTAAAATCCTTTATTTAAGTTTAGATTATTATATTTTGTTAATTAGAATATAAGAGCTGTGGATTGTAAATGATTAAAAAATTAAATAAAAAAACACAATGATCTAGCAGTAGATGTTCAGTCAAAATCGGCGCATCCATTTCAAAGATTAGTCGCACACAAATCGATGTGGATATATGTGAATTCTTACAAATGTTATAAACGCAAAAGTTTGTAACTGTAGGAGCACCTAGACTATACTACTAAGTATAGGAGTAACAAACTCACATCCATGTATGTTTGTTTTACCTTGACAACGGCCATCAGATCTGGATGAAATTTGGCACAAGGATTATTGATAGTCTGGAGTTGTTACTCCAGACTACAGACTAAGCTAGTTTTATGTGAAGCTTAAGTTTCGACATTGTTAAGTTCTTGCTACGTAATCCTTTACATCGCAGTAAATGTTAAACGCACAGACTGAAACGCTACATTTCAGGATCACTTTCATATATCATTATATCTTAACAGGTGGTACATAAATGGACACCGACCCACTGGGACCCTAAGCTGCGTTCGCACGTCGACAAGAGCATATTGCTGGTAGAGATCGACGACAAGTTTGTACCGATCGCCGAAAACTGCGTGCAGGACCTCGGCGACGAGGTGTGAGCAAATAGCTCAGTCAGATCTCAAGGATAAGACCTTCTGATACGTGATTCACCCTAGACGCTACACACGGTAAATATAGCTATCAGTATCTCAACTCTGCTGTTTTCATTATTGTGTGATAATCTCCACGTCTTGCACACGGTAAATTGTAAGCTGAAACAACATTGATCTTAAAATTTGTTGCTGTTTAACTAAGCTATATGAATAGCAGAATTTATAGCTCTCTGCTAAAAGTTATATAAGAAAATGTAACTTGACTAACTTGACTTGTTATTGTTACTTCCTGTCTCGCACTATGCATATTTAAGCGAATTAATTTGTGTTCCGGTTGTTGTAAGAAGTTTCTTTATAAGTTTAGGTATAACGACAGTATTGTAGATATTTTCTTTCTTTAACGACCGTCACGTATCTAGTATATTTATTTGCCTATATAATTTTGTACAAATCTTTGTGTTGCTGTAATCTTAGTATCAATAAATTACTTCTTCTCTGAATCTATAATGATATTATAAAACTTAAGATTTTGTTTTGAACGCGCTAATCTCAGAAACCGCTGGTCCGATTTGAAAAACTCTTTCAGTGTTTGATAGTCCATTTATCGAGGAAGGACAATATGTCCCCCAAAGTCACTATTTCACGCGTTCGCGGCCACTGCTAGTGTTTATATACAATTATGTAACTTCCTGTGTGTGTATGTAATTATAGATAGAATTAAGTGTTCTGCTCCGTTCATATTGATAATAGCCGAGTAATGTGACTTAATATCCTAAATCACAAAGTAAGCCCTTATTGTCACGTGGCCTGTATGCTTGTCCAACTTAATAATATATAAAATTACTTATATCTTCCGAATGTTCAGGGGTATATCACTCATTGAGTTGTAGTTGAGGTACTGCATTAGCTGTTCATTTACAATGGCCGGCCACACTATCGAATTTATACATACGTAATATCCTGTAAACTATCATGTTCGCTTTTGAATTCGTTCGAATTTTCTTACGTTCCTTTGGCTTTACCTTAATATGTTATTATGGCTGCAAGTCGCACTTTGTGTTTGATGGTTTATGGTATGAAAAGGAGAGCATAGTGCTCTTTATGTCATTAACTGATCATTTACATAGACATTTCCTGTATCATAAGCGATGTTTGTAACGGAAAATGTCACAAAACTCATCTACTTTTCAATAAAATATAGTACACTATCCCGTACACTAATCCATACAAATAAGGAGAGGGTATAGCAGTTATATAACATTTAACTTATAATTACATAAGTGTACGTGTGAAACTATATCTACCCACTTATTGTTACATAGATTATTCTTATTACCAAAATGTAATGTTACTGTTTAGTTTGCGTTAAACCGAATCCAAGTTGTACATAAGAGTAAATGCTTCGTTGTGTGTGAGTAGCATGTAAAACACGTTCACTGTACATATTAATGTATATAATGTAAAAATATGTAAACATTTGTATGTCTAAGTCCATAATTAATATATCTTTAACGCGTATAATTATAGCAAGTCGAGTATTTGTTTTTTTTGATATTTTTGTTATTTTATTTCTTAATTTAAGTAAAATTTGCTCCCAAAAATTCATAGTCTTTCTTCGAAACCAAATATAATATCAATTATCTTATATATTAGATGTTCTTCGTAAACTGTTAATATTTACGATCTCTTCAAAAGTAACGCTTTGTAAACGAAATTGTGTTAAACCTGTCGTTTTATAGAAAATCTCATTCGTAATGATTGTATGTATTAGATTAGTTATTTCTTTATTTATTGATATCACTGTTGTTGTTGTCTATGTATACGTGTGATGCATTATGTATATATATATATATCTATTGTTTATAACTTCAAGTAATTAAAATTACGGTTCGTTGAGTTTTATGAATTTAAAAATAAGGGGATTTAAATTATCAATGATGCAATTGAAGCGCGTGAATACTTTGTTTAAAGGTACCAGGCGTTATAAGCACACCATTTCTATTTATATAAATGTAATACATAAGAGTTTGACGAAGTTCTTTAGACTTAAATATATTTATTACCTAAAATAAGAGAACACTTTGATTACAGAATAGACTTTGAGTTGAATGATTATTTTATTTAAAAATTGAATTTACTAATGTGTGTGCTTATATATGCTATAATGTTATATATTAATGTATGTTCGATCTTTCCCGAAATGTTGAATATTTACATGACCATTGATTATTCTATTGCAATTCATGTTTTCTTCAGTAGTCAATAGTACTTGATTTAACACCCAGACAATTTATATTGTTTCCCCATAAATTAATTTAAATATACTAAAACAACTAGGTGTTTTAGTATATTTAAGGGGGGGGGGGGGTGTTTAATTGTTTTGCCGCTACGGTTGCGTTATCGATGGGTGTTAATGATAGTACACAATTGACAGTTCGCACTACTTTATGATACTCGTGTTTGAGAATAGACCTGCCGCATTTGCTGCTTTCTTAAATGTTTTTTTTTATATATACATTATTTTTAAACATTAAACACAATTATCATATCATATATATCCATAAATGGAAGTTTTAATAATAAATTTGGTAAATTCCAAAATCGATTGACTGGCCACTAAAAAGTTTCTTATGATTTTTTCAACATGAAGGTTTAATCTCAATATGAAAAAATATTTGTACATTTGCCGTAATCTACTATTTATATTGAATTATTAAGCGTTAATTAAATAGCTTTATTTAACCCGGTTGCCGATGTTCAAACGTTTTAATAATTTTTCAATTATGATCGCGTGTAGCAAATGCGCAAGGCCTTAGAATAATGAGTATGTATTCTCAAGTTGCCTTAATATATTTTAGACTGATTTTTTATAATCGTGAGCGTGTCTAAGCTGATATTATATATGAATAGATAATTGTTAAGGTATAAGGTACTGCGCTCTTGAATTAAATAATTAAAAATATAAGGATGTCGCAATGTACTTATGCTCCACTTGAGGCGGTTCTTCACTTGTCTTAGTTTAAAACTTTTTTTATATACTATGTCATTGATTTGTTTGAGAATTACTAGAGCATTCCATATATATTTCTGTGTATTATTGTGTTCAAGTATTTTGTTTGGATCTTGTGAAAAAAAATTGAAAATAGTCACGCTCTAGAAGCAAATTAAAACCGTTCGCTAATCATTCTAATCTCTACAAAAATAAATCCAATCGAATTGGTGGATTTTCCAATCTTGGTTTAAAAATATCACTATTAAATACTTTGAAGAAGAAAATGGCATAGACAAGTTTCCTTGATAATGATTTTTAGCCTAGATTAAATATTCTATACTTCAAATGATGAGAAAGAGAGCGGATATTTTTGGTATGGTTTTAGCGTATGCGTTTTCTAATTAGGCCCAATGTCAGCAAGGTAGATTTTAAAAGCTAGGAAGCACAATCCGTCCACTGGTATGTTTTCTGCATGTGCATTTCATTTTGTACTTCAAATGAGTCGGATATTAGTTACTTATATACATGCAATGTGGATCTTGTGTAAATAGCATGTGCAGCAAATAGTCTCGTTACGAATCAAGTGAAAGCCGCCGTTAACTGTTGATTTGTGTTAATTATGAATGTCAAGTGAATATCCTGAATTAAAATGGTACTTGGAAATAATAACTTTTTTATTTATATTTTTTTATTTTGATTATCTTTTGATTTTGACATGATGATACATTTTCGTTTATTACACCGCATGTGTGGAGTCAATGTAATTTATCAGCTGGTTTAACCTTTCAGGGCGCTACGGTTCGTAACAACCATTTATATAGGACCTAATCCTTACATATATAGATGGCGTTTTGTACGGGAGGTATATATAGTATTTAATTATTTAAAATATGCACCGTTGTTATCTATACACTTTTGACATCTCATAGGTAGTTCATACAACCCTTTACTAAAAAACCATGGGGGCAAGAATCAATAAACTCTTTGAAGACGGTTTGGTCTGCCGCATTGCCGCTGGGCAGTGTTCGGAAAACTGCGAAACATCGTCTTGTCCGACTTACCTCAGTGCCTCAAATCGAAAGTTTTCGACCAATGTGTGTAACCAGAAACGACCTATGGCAGCGAAATGTGGTCTCTTACCATTGACCTCATTGGTCAACTGAAAGTAGCTCAACCAGCTATAGAGAGGGTAATATTCAGAGTTTCTTTGCGCGACCAAATCAGAAATGAGGAGATTTGAAACATAACCAAAGTTACTAATATTGCCCGGTGGATTAGCAAGTTAAAGTGGCAGTGGGCAGGGCATTTGGTACGCAGAACCGATGGCCGATGGAGTCGTAAGGTTCTGGAATGGAGACCACGTACCGGCAAGCGCAGCGTAAGACTTCCACCCGCAAGATGGACCGACGATCTGACTAAAACCACAGGATCGCGCTGGACACAGGTCGCATACAACCGATCTTAATGGAGATTACTTGGGGAGGCCCATGTCCAGCAGTGGACGTCTTATGGCTGATATGATGATAATGATTAGTGTTAATTTTTTTTCCTGGTAGGAAGTTTTCCAAATTCAGGAAAAAATTATAATCTTTTGGAGTAAAGTCCGGGGGCCGTCGAAATTTCCAGAACGAAACCGTTAAAAGCAGAAATGTACCGTGTTTTCATTTGCGACACCAGCGCCGTACATACCATTAATCCTTCGAGCTGATTCTTCTGCACTGGTGCCACGGTAGAACTCGTACTCGCAAATATACCGATATTTTATGTTTTCCATTTTTTTAATTATATATGTATGGACCTAATATATAGCTCATATGTTTTTCAATACGTTGCACCGTAAACCTATTATGTCAGCATTGCTAATTCGCTAATTATGTATGTATAGTGCATTTCCGTGACACGGTAGGACGTGTACTTTCAAAACATTAATTACCATATTCGTTCTTTTAACATTTAAGTTAATTATTACTATATGACGACTAACAATTAATTATAACAAACCAACGTACAACCCTGACAGAAAGAAACCATCGTGTGGAATATACATAAATCTTTTTTCTCAAGTGCATACCAGTGACGTCAGTGAATAACTACGAATGATGTTTTACTTTGGAATAACATTTTGTAATCTGTTTCTTGAGAGGCCTATTTTGACACATGACATAGGTTTTAGTGTTGTAATTCACACTATCGATAATCTTCAATGAGGTCGTCGACGCGCAGCCGTAGGCTGCGCGGGGGCGACTACGGCGCTCTGCGCCTTTGTCGCAGTATCAAACGCCGCCGATTAATATCGGCGGGTCATTGGGTTGCGGTGAACAACAGTTTATCGTTGCCCTTCGCGGGGTTGCGGTCTCGGGCTCTTGCTCGAGTTATGTTCGACCTCACCGGCCGTGAGTTCTTGCTGGTAGGCCTTGGAGTCCGGTGGTCTGGCGTGCAGCGGCGCTATGTTGCGCAGGTGCAGGTTCGCCAGGGAGGCATTGTCGGCGCGCGCGAACATTGCGCTCGACAGTCTGCGAATGAAATCTTCGATGTATTCTGTTCTCAGGTCGCGGTGTTTCGTCGCGTTTCGTACCATGCAAAAATGTGGAACGCTTCACGATTTTGCGTGTCATCCTTGCGCAGGGGCCATGCTAATCTTCTCTGTATCGTTCCAATTTTAGTATATGTACTGCCGAAGCGAGTACTATCGATAATCCTTCCTTGTAGTCTTTATTATACTCTTGAAAATCAGTTAAGAGACCAATTGGATGGAACTATAACTTTATATTACGCAATCAGAATTTTTACACCGCAGTATGGATCCCAATTTTGAATTAATTAATTTAAATACCTATTAATATTTCTTTGTATTGCTTAATAATTATTTATTTCTTAAACTAGAAAGGTTAAATGTCAAGTTTTTACTGATTTATATATATAATTATTATGTTATTAGTAAATTAATTTTATTACATTTAACTTAATAAATCGAATTAAATCAAAATATTCTTTATTTAATTAGGCCCCATACAAGCACTTACAAAACGTTATAAATAAAAAATAATCGTCAAAAAATATTCATAATACTCATAACCCTGATGACCCGACGGGATCGTAAAAGACATCTAACATTTAAATTAGGCCTACGTTATACCAGTCAGCCAACACCAAACGTGTCTTAAAATTAAGTTCCATGCAGGTTTATTAGCTACACAATAAATAATAAAATACTGGTGATAAAGGTTCCATCAATATCAAATAGTTAGTGTTAATGGAGCGTCGGCACTAACAAACCGTTGTCTTAGAGCTATGCGATCCCAGAGAGTTTTATTAATAATATAACCTTTAACACTGATTTAAAAATATGCTTACTCTATTTATTTTTTTAATTAATTAATTGGTAAGCCTGATATGCTGCCTGGTATTTTATTGTAAAATATTATGCCTTTGAAAGAATTATTTACGGTCGATAATATTTTTAAGTAATTAAAAATTAACAGAAATGTACATCCATGCAACGCCGAACTTGAATCGCGAAATAGACTCGGCGCATCCTTATTGAATTTGACAACAAGTTTTTATTAGTTTCACTTTCAGTCATTCAATTCAGCAGTCAAAGTCAAGTGGTTTCAGTATTTGTACATAATTAAATAGTAGTTTTTGTACTTAAAAAAAAATTAAAATAAATATACAATGTCGGACGTAGAAAAACTGCTGAAACAAGCTGCCATGCAAATAGGTGCTGGAGGAAGTGCTGGTTTCATTGAAGTTTGTATAATGCATCCCTTGGACCTGGTTAAGACCAGGCTGCAGCTCCAGGCGACAAGGAATACCGCCAGTAAATCAGATCCTCACTATTACACTGGAATAGCAGATTGTATGAAGAAAATGTATAAACATGAGGGAGTTTTCTCGTTTTGGAAAGGTATTTTGCCGCCGATTTTGGCTGAGACGCCGAAACGAGCCGTGAAGTTCTTCACTTTTGAACAATACAAAAAGTTCTTTATGTTTGGCTCAAGCACACCAACACCTTTAGTGAGAAATACTTTTGTTTAATTTTATAGAAAACTTGTTAGATTTTATTAATATCTATTCCAATAAGATTTCGTGAATATTCGCATCAAATAACTAGCTTGTTTCTTTGAAATGGTCTTATAAACCAAATACTAATATATAATTCAGTCATGCATTTTCTTATTATGTTATATATATATATTATGTAGCATAGAAAATTCCACTAATAACAAACTTTATTGTGTTTATTTTGGTTTCAAGGCTTAACTATCCAATTAATCATCATGCATATTGTTGTAATCATGAACCTAGGGTACCTTTTATTGTAAACAATAATTAATTCTTAGGGATAAACTAAAGTCAAAATTAGTCTGTGTAATATAACAGAATAGTGTTGTTATTTAAAATTGTAAGATACAAAAAATTGTTATTGTTTCGCAGACATTCTCTTTAGCTGGACTCGGAGCTGGTGTTACAGAGGCAATTCTAGTAAATCCTTTTGAAGTGGTTAAGGTGACGCTTCAATCGAATAAAAACCTAGCAGCACAAGTGCCTAGCACTTGGTCAGTCACACGGACTATAGTGAGGGAACATGGTCTTGGCATGCAAGGTCTTAATAAAGGACTCACAGCCACTATAGCGAGGAATGGAGTTTTCAATATGGTTTACTTTGGCTTCTACCACAGTGTGAAAGGATATGTCCCAGAACACAAAGTAAGTGATAAGATAAGCAATGCAATATTTGTTCTGTGTTTCCATAAGTTACTAATATAAGATAAAATATAGTAGCTGATTTGAGGTTGATGTTGAATGTATACTAACAATAGGTTTATTGTTTACATTATGTAAATAACATAATTCTTATATGTATTGGTATACAAAAGCAATCTTTTGTAAAATTAATACTGATTTTATAAATATGAGTATCTGAATGTGTAAGTGATAAAATTTGACAAGTTCTGAAGTTTGAACCCTGGGGAAGGACCTAGACTAATTATTCCAAGATCATATAATGTAAAAACCATACAGAAAAAATTGCTGGAGGAAATTGCTGGAAATTTATTGGAACCATTCTTTTAAAGCTAGTATCTTTAAAAGAATGCTTCCAATAAATTTTGTAATTGTAAATGCTGTTCATAATATATAATTTTCTCACATATATTTTATATTTACAATATAACTTTTGGTTCTTGACTTCTTATGATCATGTTATCACACGATTCCACATCTTTGATAAATGTTTTGATTGTCAGATTTATTTGACAAATCAACAAACAAACTTTCTGTTACCAAGGTAGATATTAATGATAAGTGTTGTGTATTGTCTCTTAAGTGCGTTTATACAAAAGTAATTTTCGACTGTGGAACTTGGTATCCGAGTTATGAAATGGTATGGTGTTGGAATTTTCCTGTTAATAATATATGGAATTCCCCAATAGCATAACGAAGTTAGCGAAAGGAAAGAATAGTGTGGTTGTAATAATAATAACAGTGTAATCGAAGCAGGTAAAAGAATTTTAAATAAAACTGAGTAAAATAAATATAAGCATACGAATTTATCTCGTGCTAATTATTCGATGCAATTTATCTCGTGCTAATTATTCGATGCAATTTATCTCGTGCTAATTATTCGATGCAATTTATCTCGTGACGTAATTTCTCTGGCTTTCTAATAAATCTAATTATTTATAAAACTCTAGGTACCTATACAAAAAATACCAACTTACACTTTATTGAAAATCAATTCACACATTATAAATGCCTGTAAATAGGATCGAAATTTGCTCGTTAGGTCGGGCCGCTGGTGGTAAAATAAAGCTCTTATGGTTATGTAAATATTAGATCAGTACACCGCACTCAACGGCGAATGCGTGATATTCGCTCCCAGATAGCGCATACCGGTCGCACTAGTGCGATCGAACGCTTCCATCCTCTTTGAATGCTTTCAACGATGGCCACTCAAGTCGAAGTCTATGCCTTAGAGGCGCCCTTGAGTGAGCTTTGAGTGAGTGAGAGAACGGCGCTCACGCGGGGGTTGCGGAAAAAGCGCAGGCATAGAGCCGCTCATGAATGAACGGCCTGGCCTCATTTCCCGGTGTCGCTCGAACTAACGCCAGAGTCAGCATTAGGTTAGCCCGAAAAAAATCGGGAAAATATATTAACCAACCAATTTGCCATAGGACCCATTGCTGGAGTTTGGCCGCAAAGTGGCGATCGGCTTCACGTCAGGAGTGCTAGGCTCGTGTGTCAACATACCGTTCGATGTGGCCAAAAGCCGCATCCAGGGCCCTCAGCCCGTGCCCGGGGTTGTTAAGTATTCGTCCACCATCGGTGCCATCATCATGGTCTACAAAGAGGAAGGGTAATTATTTTTTTACTTGAGGTAGATATTAGGAAAGGCGCCTGTGAAGAGCGTCGTTACGCTTATATGCTGTGGGTTCCGGGAGAGTAGAATAGTACCGTTCCCTGTACCAGGTGAGTACTAAGTAGCCAGTACTAAAGTTCCCTGTACCTAGACCGCAGCTCAATGCAACAGAACGGGGCCCATAAAGCTCTACAATTCCCCCCTTCTTGTGGAGGCTTATGTCCAACCGTGGACGTTCTACAACTGCAATGATGATGATGATGCTAAAAATGTTATAATGATGAAGGTTTCATAATTCATAATAAACCTGGTAACGTTAAGGGTGACGTCACGCCCATCGCGAGCATGACGCGACGGCTCTCAAAATATTTGCGTTTAAGATTCACACGGCCTAATCTTTCTTTCTTGATAATAATATCTGTTGCTATTGAACGCTTATTTAAAATAGAAGCAGACAGTATCACCTGTTCTAGAGTGGGCGCGTAAATTTTTCGCGTTTTTTATTTGTAGAAACCTGAAACTGCTTTATACTTTTATTCAACTTCTCACTAACATTATTAACGGCGAGGTTTTTGAAGATGTGTATATAGATTATTTCTCATGTCAAAACTGCTCATAAAATCGTTATTAAATGTATGACTCGTAGGATTATAATATATGCTATCTACATTAATATTATAAGAGGATAAAATTGATTTTTTGTTTTTTTATTGTGATTTAACTCAAGAACTACTCGCCCGTTTTTAAATTTTTTTTCTTTACCGAGTAACATAAGCGATATTATGGTAAAACGTGCAGTGTAAGAAAGATTTGTATTTCAGAATTTAATTCATGAACCAAAAGCTACATTATCAATGAGTTACTTGCGGTATATTTTATCCTCGTGATCATCATCATCGCAGCCTTAGAACGTTCACTGCTGGACATAGGTCTCCCCAAGAAAGGAGAAAAATTTCCTATAATCGCAGAGTGTAGTTTCGCGACGAGAATACTGTTGGTTCACCTCTGTCAATCTTGAAAAGGATTGCTGGAAGGTTAAATAAACAGCGTTTTGAAGACGTTAAAGAGTAGTTTTATTATAGTAATGTTTATAATGCACTCAATACTATAAACACAGTGATTGTTCTACAAATTTTGTAATATACTACGTTATTTTTACCAATATTTTCATATAATTTGTACAAAGAAATCTAAAAATCATTCAGTCTGATGACACAAACATCTTTATAACACGCATGTTAAAAATAATGCATTGAGGTTCATACACTTTGTGCAAACTGTCTCTACATACATACCTTGGCAAACTGCCAACTTAAGCCGGCGAACATCCCGTTTAGAAATGTATTTTCCACCAGAATTTGTAGTCACTGTTCTTGTATCTAATTTCGTTAGATACTTCTAATACTATTGATCAGCATAGAAGTTCTTTTAAAGTGTCTACTTTGATATCTTCTCTACAGTTTGATACAGCTCGTTACGACATTTTTCGTATATATTTAATTACAATTTTTTATTTAGTTGGACTTGTAAAATGTTATGGTTATATGATAGTATATGAAAAATTCTATGTAGCTACAGTATTGCCTATTGCACCATCTCTCTTATCATAGAGTAATATATATATATATTACTCTATGATATATAAGTGTGTGTGGAAGAATTAGCTTCTACAGTTAGTCAGTTTTAATTACCTCTATGATAGACAAGATTATAAATCAAAGGTATTACGTATAAATTTGGCCAGGATCACCTATGACATTGATATTTATTAAACTGAACTGAAAAACCTAAATGTTTACATAAAAAGGAATTTAGGAAGAACGTATATAAATGTATAATTATATAAAGATATATGTCACATTATCTAGAAATTGCATTGCCTCTTTCACTCTTCAAACCGGAACACAGAAATGCGAACACTACTTTTTTATATATGTATTTGGTATTATATATATTTGGCGTTAGAAATAGGTGTGAGTAAGGTATTAATGCAGACCTTTGTATGAGGTGTTCCTCTAGTACTGCCAAGATAAAGACATTTTCTGAACGAAAAGTTACAATACAGCCTTACGAATATTCATTAGTCTTAACTTTGATGAATTATCATCAAAAGCCGGAAGACGTCCACTGCTGACTGCTCTTGAAGTAAATTATAATAATTCCGAGGTTTTGGCAATTATACCGTGCTGGGTATGTGTAGCGGCAATCGTAAGGCATATCTTTGGGAGGATGCTGCTGAGGTATGAATAGCAGCGTTTTATTGCGTTTGAGCTACGCTAGGAAAGATGGTACCTACTTATATACCTATTATATGGTTAGGAAGGTTACCGTATATAAAGTGTGATAGGTTCCGGTACTTCATTCGCTTTTAAAGACACCTGGTACAGAGGGAGGTGATATTGGGCCGGTACCCTACGGGTAACTTGAATTAATGATTCTCTTATATTATGATCGCTTAAGTTAGGGTTTGAACCATAGTATATATGCCTACCCCAGGATGGAATAGTATCCACATGAGGTAGACCTTATACAAAGGTCGTCTGCGTTGCTACCTCACTCTCACCTATTTCTACCGCAAAATATAAGCGTTTGACTTGCTGTTTTCCGGTTTAAAGGGTGAGAGTGACTGTGAAAATACTGAGTAAAATGACATATATTCAAGTCACAAGGGTTGACAACGCGCTAGTAATACCTAGATCGGGCCCTGCCTACATAATAAATTTACTGCATGTTTATTTTGAAAGAAAAGACGCCATGTATTGATAATTCGTCCACAATGTCATAACATATTGAGTCGCTATAAGCATTTTTGTTTATATTTTTATTATTTGCCTATTATCTGATATCCAAACTTTATCCAAATTTCATTGATTTGTCAGAAGTCAAGATTTGAGTTGACAAGATATTTTCACACTCACTGCGAGCGGTCGAATCATTGGCAACTTTAATGAAAAAAAAAATGAAAAAGACTAAAAGCATTTTAATAACGCGTAGTGTCAGAAAATATTAAGTACCGATCTCAAATATCACTTGAAGTCTTCTTACCTTTTGTCGCCAGTTATTTAAATTATTCATCTATACGGTAAAAGGACGGCTGTATAATTTCATTGCCACGCCATATTTTCACTATTTATGGATTTACGTACTTGACACTTGGCATTTTTCAATAACTTTATATTTTGGTGTACACAAAACGACAAAATGTGATTAATATTCAAAACTAATTTTGATCACAATGGCTCTGTTTTATAACTAACGTCGATGTGGAAATTCTGACAGATTTATGTAGGTTGGTCTGTTGCTTTGTGTACCTGAATGTGTGACAAATATTCATATTACTCTTTATATTTATTTACTTTGCAAAGTAAATAAATAAAATTAACATTCAGTCATGTGTACAGAAAGTTTTTAAAATTTAACTGTATTCGAACAGACTAAATTCAACTTCAAGACAAAATTCTAACCGCGAGCCATAAATGCACCAGCTTCATACGATTAAGAGTATACACAATATTCGTGGTTCTTCAATGCGTAATAAGGCAATACAGGTTTCTCTCATGTGTACGTTTACTTTTTTTATGTTTACGTTTTATTTTTCAGATTCCGCGCTCTGTACAAAGGTCTGTTGCCGAAGGTCCTTCGACTGGGACCTGGCGGTGCCATCATGTTAGTCGTGTACGACTACGTATACCATTTCTTAGAAAATAGGTTCCAGCTCAACAAGTAATATAAAACAGGACGTATTGACTGAAACGTACAAACAAATTGTATTTATTATACATACTGTGTTCTAAATATGTTAGCATTTTTATATAATGATGGAATAAACGTAAAATGAGTCAAGCCATTCCAAACCATTTTTGAAATGGTAAAATCATTGGTAAACACAAATAACGACCGTATGCAAATTCGTTTATGTTTACTACTGTAACTGAGACAATATTGTTAAATTTTACCAAATTATTATGTACCGTTATCGTTATATGTTAATATTCGATTATATAATGATAAAGTAGCTTAATAAATAATGTTATAGAATACAATTAAAGTGCCAAACGTTGAAACTATATTTTTAAAACAAGTTTATAAACCAAAACATCTCTGTGATAAAAAAACTGCTATTAGTTTATTACTATGCCAAATAGATACATTTTCAATTTATATATATATATATTTTTAATAGTTGATAAGCAAATTTGATATTTGCTTTATATTTTTTATAGTTTAAGATAACCGAGTTGACAATAAAATATGTAAATAACATGTGTGCTGTTTTGTTTACAATCAAAATCCATATCTATGAGAATAAAAATAAATCGTCATTCATCAAAATGAATGTACGTTAAGCAACAGATCAACCTACCCAAATTTGCCAAATTTTACAGTCAATTTTGAACTCAATGATTGTTGCCCGCTTTTATAAGTTGATATCGGTTGCGAAGTTTTGACAAATTTAGGTAGGTTGATCTGGTGCTGTATGTACATACATGTACATCACTTCGATCTACAATATAAAGATACTAAAATTTGTTTTCTGGTTGTGTTTGCAAATATCAGGACTAGGTTAGTACGAGATCGGGACGATTATAAAATCCAAATGGATAGTAATTATTCATAACTACATAGTTGACCCGACAGACGTCCTGTTTATCAATGACTATTTAATTCGAATTGGTGTAATTAAAATTAAATAATATACATTTAATTTAATAAAAGTATGTTGATGAAAAAGAAGGTGTATTTATTATTCTAATGGTGTATGATGTACAATATTCCTAGTTTTTTTTATGCGTATTGGCTATGTGCAAAGCGAGTAGTAGCGGACAGATAACGACTGCAGCGCACAACACGGCAGAAATTGGAAACAAATATAAATTGCCCCAACAGCTTGTGACCCATAAAGGTTGCAAAGCCTGTATGTTTTCTGAGTTGATATTAAAAGAAACCACATTTACATGCAATTGATACATCTATAATGATCACAGTGATGCTGAAATCCAAGTAGATATTGCATCTATTTCGAGAGACATAGTAACAAATACTTCAAAGAATAAAGACAAAAGCTGTTGAACGGACCAAAAACATAACATAAGGATCAATCAACATCAACACATGTTTAAGAATTTGTTGGTATATTATCAATAAAAAAAGATCAACAACTCTTAAATCTTGCGGGTGTGACATTTATTAACTTCGAGATTTTAGTAACGAGAGTAGAAAGTAAAAAATGTAAAATTTCTACAAAAAACCGCCTTCTAATTATTTCGATGACAATGAAAACTAGCTTGACATTTTCAGCATTGAGTGTATTACTTGGTGTTCATAGAACCACAGTTTCAAGGATATTATAATTAATATTACATGATTTAACTTCTGCAACTGGCAATTTAGTATTTTGGCCTGATAAAGCTACTGTACTGACGAATTACGTGGGCTCATATTAAGTAGCTCTGGCCATTTTGTCGCAGTTCTTCCATATTTCTTACATGCTCGGCTAATACTAATTTATTGCCTTTCATCTCAGTTTGTGATTGACAACTAATAGTGAAACTATTGAATAAATTGTACTTAAATAATGTCAACAATACTATTTTAATCTTTGGTTTTATTTATATTTGCAAAGAAAACTAACAATATTTACGTTTTTATTATTTGACAGCTTCCGCAAATGTTGTAAACGCTACGCATCGCCACAGTCGCGCAAATTCTACTTCCTACTTATTATATTATATTATATATTTATAGTATATAAATATTTATAGAGCGAAAGTAACTCTGTCTGTCTGTCTGTCTGTTACGCTTTCCCGCTTAAACCTCTCAACGATTTTGATGAAATTTGACACAGACTATCTTTAGACCCTGAGAAAGGACATTCATAAGAACCAACAAATGACAATAACAAACACAAAAAAAAACAAAGAAACATAATAGTAAAATCGGTCCAGCCGTTCTCGCGTGACGGCGTGACCAGATAAAATAGGGATTCATTTTTATGTAAATAGATTAATTTAATCACTTAATTTTGCAACATTACATCACATTAATAGTATGGTGATATGTTTAGTTACAAACAGACAAATTAAGGTGTTAGTGATTACATCATTTAGTCGATGATTTACAATAAATTTTAAATATTATATGTTTGGTGTTACTATTTCTAGGCTCGTTGGCTGGTTTATTAACTGCGTTTAGTGGCCGCAGCCAAGTAAATTACAGCTTGTAGTGAATTATGGTATGACATCTACTTGCAAGAACTTTCTTATAATCCTGTATATATTTAAAATTGTGGCTTTCTGAAGTGTGATGTAAATTAATCTTTAATATCCGTTAATTAAAACTATTGTTGAGGCTTTTGGGAATGACACCTGGCGTAAAAAGGACAACGGGCACATTATTATTATTTGTGGTTATTTATGTTTAACGTAATTTCATTATATATATGGGACTATTTGATGTCTTCAAAATGCTTTAATTCTATTTATTTGTCATATGTGGAAATAAAATGAAAATGGAAGTTCAGTTTGTGGAGGATTGCCAAATTAGCATATTAAATAATAATAGAGCATTGTAAAATTAAATAACATTTGCATTTAATATAGTGATCAAACATTTTATTTTAGATGGTAAGATTAAAAAGTATGTGGTGCTGAGTTTTTTTTAATAGCACGTATTTATAAAATATCATTTACATTTCTGTTTGACACTAGTTAAGAGGCAGCTTTAATCAAGCGACTCAAGAACGTGATTTGGACTTGGCCTTGGCCTTAATGTGACCGAGTTGCATCTGTCAGAGAATTTATGTTTTGTTTTCTTCCATGAAAATAGAACTGTGGCATATTGAGGACTAGTTAACTTTTTAAAACTATTTGTAATTTAATGAGTGATTCTAGTGGTTAAAACATTTAAAAAATGTCATAGCTTTAAACGGTTAAGATTCTTTACACAAAAGAGAACTACCACAGCTACCATTGATAATGTAGCTTGTAAACGTAAATAGTTCCGTATATAATAATAAATCTAATCTAACATATTTCTTTACTGATTTATTCTGTGTCTACTACGATATACTGCTAAGTATCAATTTTCGACTTAAAAAAAATAGTATTATATCAATGGTGGAGTTAGTATATTAAACATAGCTTTTTATAAACTAAACTATTTGAATCAGTTACAAAAATGGACCAAGTGCAAGGTCCACCAACGTCCCATACAATACCCCATATAGTGCAAGTATATCAAACACCGGCATCAACTACAAAAATCCAGAATCCCCAAATTATCCATATATCTCACCCATCACTACAAAGCTCTCAAGAAAAGCTGACTTATCAGCAAACAATAACATCTAAGTCTCTTCATATACCGGTATCCACTCATATCGCAGATAGACAAGAACAATCAATGCATATGTCTCAGAATCAGATTATGATGTCTTGTCAGCAACCGCACTTGCAGAATATGCATCCGACATTGCAAACTCAGATGCCTCCTCAAGTGCTGCAAAGCACAGATATAAGTCAGCCGTTGCATGTGATTCTGCCACAAGTGCCAATTTTTAAGCAACATATGCTTGTTAGTGGGGTGGAACACCAGTATTACGGACAGTATGAAACATATGAAAAGGAACAGTGTATAGTTGCAAAAGTAGAGCCTGATGCATCAGTGCAAACTGACAAATCCTCGGAGTGAGTATGATACAAAATTTAGTTTTAATATAAATTCATTTTAATATACACTACAAACAGTGGTCCACTGTTTTACCCACCTAGTTCCTTTAGTGTAAGAAAGTACCTTATGTTACTTATTCATAATGTTCATATTGTAGATAAGATGTCTAATTTTTGTAAATATAATTTGGCTCTAACATGTTTGTTAAAATGAAATACAGTCGACTACATAAATTGCTTGTTTTAAACCATCTCAAGTCTAGTCAAATTAGGGGGTAGGTTGTTTGCTGCTACTGGAACAGCAATGAACTCCCTGATCATCCTTGTGTGCTAGCAATACACAGGGTGTTACTTTAGAAGAGAGTAGTTTTCTATTAGGGATATAATTCCCAAAATCGGTTCAGTAGTTTGTGAGTTAATTTGTTAGAAACATTCATAAAAATCTTTTCTCTATATAATGTTGGTATATTTATTTAAAGGAAACTAATAGATTACTTTTAAATAATATGGTTATGTTTATTATGAAAATGTAAGTTAATATAATTAACCTTTAATTTCAATAAATTGCAGGTGTATAATAGAAAATACTAAAGTAGACTTGGAACTAGTGTCCAAGACGAAAAAAGCAAGAAGTCAAAAACCAAATCCTGGTATGTGGGCTTGTAACGTACGAAAGTTAAAACATCAGAGGGGTGAAGCTTATATCAGCCGCAGAGGCAAATATGTTCCTGAGAGGCGAGTCCGAAACACTAAGGATTGTCTCCAGACCTGTAAATATAAGTGCAGTGAGAGAATAAGTGATACAGACCGAGAGCACATATTTAAAGCATTTTATTCATTAAATGCTAATGAGAAAAAGCATTTTCTGCTCAATACTACCGAAAGAAACTCAGTTAAACATAAAACCTCTGATGAAAATCACAAAAGAAGACATTCTTTTAAATACTTTTTTTTAGTTAGAGCTATAAGACATACTGTGTGTAAGAATTTTTATTTGGGCACTTTAGCTATATCCCAAAAGCCTGTCTACAATGTACATTTAGGCAAATCAGAAATGAATATTCCAAAACCAGATGGCAGAGGGTTGTCTGAAGCTAGCACTCACTCTTTGCCATCAGAAGTTAAAGATAGAGTGAGAAAGCATATTATGTCTTATACTACTGAAGATTCAAAGGCAGTGAAACAGTTCTCAAAAAAGAAACAGTATTTAGATTCTAGTTTGACTATAAAACAGATGTATAATATGTATTTTAGTGAGTGCAATAAAGACAATACAGTGTCTGTAAAGGAGTCCATGTACAGAAAGATATTTAAACAAGAATTTAATTTACATTTTAGGAAAATAAAATCAGAACAACAACTTTGTTGCAAGTGTAAAGGGGTTATTAAAAAAAAGTGATATTTTAATAATATTTGTAATAGATATGTACATACACATAATTTTAACAAAATTTAGTTTCATATTCACAACGCCAATAACATATTTTGTTATTGGCGTTGAATAGGCACTATTAATTGATAAAGCTTGTGACTAACGGAGGTTTGCGGTTACACGGTTCCTCTATAAAGAAATAAGATTATTTTATAGACCAGTAATAAAGTTTAATTACTGGTAAAAATTTCCCCACGGCTCATTAAGGGTGGTTTAATGGTATTTATATTGTTTACAATTATTGGGGATGAACTTAAATAAAAAAAGTTAGTGTTATTTAAGTCTTATTTCTTATCATTTATTAATTAGCTAGCAATTTGGAATTACAAGCTCCAGCTAAAATTTTAAGAAAAATTATGTTGAAAATTATCATTTTGTTTTTAGTTTAATTTTGAATTAGAAATAACATATGATTTATGTCCTGATATATAAGTTAATCCTGTTTTTAAAAATATGATTAATGATAGCCTTATATATATATATAAGATGAAGGACTTGAATAATATTAAGTTAATGAGAGAAATGCACATGTTGCTTCCTATGACATATATATTGTATTCTAATAGTTACTCTCTTCGAAATGTGCGCTTGTGCTTCATGGAGTCCGTACGTGATTGGGGTATAAGTGTCCATGATCGAAGTTAGTCTTAAGAAAAAGTTTCGCGTTCAAAGCAACAGATAAATCTTTCCAACTCTGTCAAAATTCTGTAATCCTCATTAATCCTTAAACGCAAGACGCAAGAGTTCAATATTGAGAGACTTGTGTAGGATGATCTTTTGCTTCATGTACAAATATTAATAAGGGCAACATTGACATTAAAATAAGAGCAATAAGAACAATTATTATAGGTTATATATAGTATATACTCTGCCTATAATTGAAAAGGACCTGACCCGGTAACAGGCATTCTCTTTTCGCAGACATACTCGTCTTTTTTCCAGTGTCAAATTTGACTGCTTTATCGTTTCTCTAGGCATAATTATTCTAAGGGTAATTATGCAGATAACGGGATAGTTTAATATGTGGAACAAGGTCTACTGACTTTCGGACAGATACATTTTTACAAACGAAATATATTTAAATGACAAAAAAATGGGGTGCATCTCTGTTCGTTGTATTTTACGTGATTACTACGCAACTGGTAATTATTATTTTGTGGAATAGTTATTTCATCCTTTAGATACCATAGTGGTATGATTCAATTTAGGATCTAGATCATCCCTACAGCACTAGGTTTTATTTCAAGGCCCGATGGCGCAGATAGCGCAGAAGCTCCAATGGATCGATCCCACCCAGGACAAATATTATATTATTTGTGTTCTATGTCTGGGTGTTAAATATGTATTTACTAAATATTTGTGATTCCTCTGTAGTCTGATATCCGTAACACAAGTGCTTTTGACTACTTTTCTTGGAGCCAGGTCAACATTTAAAATGTACTGTGAATTATAAAAAGTGACATTTTCATGTAAGGAAATAGTCTTTGTGGAAATAATTGTCGATGGTTAATAAACTGATTATAATATGAGAGTAAGACTTGTAGATAGAAGTGTGGTATGGGGCCATTGTATTATATTAAATTTGTTCGTATATTTTTTGAACGTATTGATTGGAGGTTTCTTCTGTGTATCTAAAACAATTGCTTAAATAGTTACTAGTCCAAAATTTATTGCAATATTATAATATATATATATATATATATATATATATATATATATATATATATATTAGAGATCTATTTATTTTTATATGATAGACGAAAAATAAAAAATGTAAGAAAATACTAACAATTTTATTTAAAATACATTACTTTTACGTCCTCAATTGCATGTTCATCCGAATCCAACGGGCTACTTCACTTGCCAGAATTTCATCAACAAACATAATACTCTTATAATTTCATGTCATACTCATTGTTTGTATTTGTCACTTGCTATAAAGTTTGTTTCCCATTAGGTCAATTTCTATAAAATCATTTGCAATCGAAATTGTTACTTGTAAAATTAAATCGATTAATCTAAACGATCAATAGATAGTTAGAACATTAAAGAACGCACGAGTCGAGCCAGTATAGCGAGAAACCGGAGTATAACCGGCGTTGAAATATTCTGTGAAGTAATATTATTGCAGTTAATAAAATAGGTAACTATACGTATGGCACTCGTATTATAACGGAATCTAGAAATAAAAGAATATGTGATATATCTTTAATGGCAAACAAGACTTTCGACATGACATGACAAATGAAAATCGGACAATCAGTAAAAAAATCTGTCATATCAGCGTTTTTATTGCATATATTTTTTCGGGCAAACAATACAATACTGAATCTAATTTATCTCCCGTTTTAAACACATATTACGAGTATAACTTCATTTAGAGATGGCGCAATCAAGGGTCGTGGGTTCGATCCCCCATAAGCATTCAAAGCCAGTGTGTAAAGACAAGTTATAAAAAAACAACCACATACATTTAAGTATATTTATTTTCGCACCACGATTAATTATCGTTTAAAATGTACAAAATACAATCCGTTTTAAAACTACCTACTTACCTGAATTTATATGTAGTATAAATAATGCTGTTACAAAATACGTATTTGTTATACAGATTAAATCAATTCTACATTTTTCTTTTTATACCTACATAGATTAAGGCGTAACCGGCAGATATTGGTGGGTACAGAAGCATTTGTCTTGGTAACCCTGTAATATTGTTTAAATAGGTGGATAATACAGTTTTGTCTTCATCTGATATAATTAATAGGTTTCCTAGTTTCCTAAAATATAGTTATTTGTGTTATTATCACATTCATAGTAATATACTACTATAACTACTTAGGTATATGTTTAATTACACACGCAAAAATGGTTAGTTTGCAATGATATAAAACAATATAATTAAGGGATAACATTGTATTACTACTTACAAATGTATAAGTGGTTAGTTGTTTCTTAACATAAAAATAAGTAATATTCTTTGGTGCATACACACAGAACTAATAATTTCGAGTGGTAAGGAATGATCGCTTTCGAATGAATATGTTTTATACTGCCGTTTTATAAGTCTCGTTTAGGTACACTATGTCTGATGATCTTCGCTGACTCTAAAACGTACGAGTCGTGCTTAGGTTGCTATTTCCGATAATTGCAGATAAATTTGGCTTACGTATTAGTATTACTTTTTTATAATTTTTAAAACAAAGAACAGTAGGCAATGCAGCGAAAAAGAGTCTAATACTGCGATTAACAGGTTGTCGCGTCATATTTCTGCAAATGTCGTGTTTTTCCGAACCTATGATTTTCAGCGCGAATTGACAAATAAAATTCACAAAACTGATAGTAGAAATCTCATATGCTAAAACAGTAACATTAGCGATCATTGGCAAGAAACATTGTTTAAATTTATTTAGACAAAGCAATTGGTAAATCAAGTCCGTACTTGAGTCACAGTCAATATGTCAGTGTCGCTAATACAGAAGTATTAATTGACCTGGAAAGGTCAATCAATGCAGCGACATTGTAGTCATTGTACTCGCTTAGTCATTATTACCTAATAATGTTCGCATTAGAATAATCGCTTCTGAATCTTTATTTACCCGTCTGCCATTTAGGATTTACAGGTTAGGTATTTTAATAATGCGCGCTTGAATTCTTTTGACCACAGTATATAGCATTGATTTAAATAACGTATGTATACATACTCTTTGGTCAACTTTAAGATAAGCTTGTACTCTAAAGTAAAATTCGTTAACTGCAGTCGGGAATCTAAACACAGACAGAACGTTTACTTTTGTTTTTTGATAAATCTAGTAAAATATAAAAAAAATCGCTTGAAAATTGACTTATGTTTATGTTTTATTAACTTATTTATCAGAATGCAGAACCCTTAGTGCATAGTACCAACTTCCGTTTTCCAGGTTTTGCTTCATGTATATATTTATACTGTTTAGGCGTATTTTAATGTTGTTTAGTGGATCCGCGCGGGGATCAAAATGCAGACCAGGTCTTCGCCATCCTCGTCTTTCAGCTCCCATTTAACGTCGACCTTGACTTTCGGGTATGACTTGAGTACGGGTAGCGTGGTTCTGTAACTGGCTTGCTCACCACCCTGGAGAAATAATTGTCAACTAAAAAAATATTATATATCCAATAACCACAATAAATATCAAAATATACCTAGCACAGCATTAAATATTCCAAGGATAATTTCTCTATAAAAGTTGCGCAGAAAAATATAGTAATCTGATTAAAGTCATCTAGATATAGAATGATTAGAGTGAAAGCTGTCAAACTAACGTAATAAAATCATTTTAATGGTCTCCGTTTTAATTTTATTAATTTAGGTGTATTATATATAATTTGCTTTATATGTGAATACTTTGTAATATAAACAATATTAAAAGTTACAATGCTGAATACAATGATACCCATTTAGATAATTATTGCGACGCTTCTTTATTTAAGGAGTGTAGCTAATCTTCATACTGTTTGGAACTTAAAATGCATACATTTTATCCTCATTTACCAACTGGCCTTTGCCACGATTTTCTGATGACAGAAATGTTTTCCACGTAATCTTATAGTAACTCGGTTTTATAATGTAATGTAGGACTGTCAGGTAATTGGGGAACCTTTGCAGGCCGACATACCTTTAGCGGGCAGGTGAGGCCGTTGTCTTTGCAGGCATCGGGCTGCGGCAGTGGGAAAGGCACTGGCAGATTCATGATCACACCATGCACCTCTGTCTCGATGGTCTTTACATCTTTTGCTGTAAATATTAATTAAATAGTTTGTGACAACATGGGTTGGGTCGAAATAATATACAATAAGTCTTTTTTTATCTTTGTTTTTAAACTTCTAAACTACTGCATTGATCATTTTAATATTTCTTTTGCTTATTGTTTACGATTACATCCAACTTGATGAATGACTAATACATAGTGTCTTCCTTTAATAAATAAACCTACCTACATATACAAAGAAGCTGTAAAAAGATTGCAATCGACATAAACTATTAAAAGCGAGTATTAGAATACAAAATTGACTAAAATTATGACAGAATTGTGTAGTATGATCTGTGGCTTTGTGTACGCGTAGAACTATTACTAAATGTCAAATTGTATAAGGAGGTGATATATAGATTAGCGTAAATAACATCTTTGATTTTACTTATATTTTCTAAAGCCTGAAATTAAAACCTTTTTATACGAAGCTATTTAGCCGCGCCTCGTGTAAGTAACCAATGAATATTTGTTGAAATTATGAGTAGTACAGATATGAGTAGATATAGTACAGAGTCGCAATACCGTATCAATTAATTATGTCAGATCGGTGATGAATCAATTAATTAGTCAGTCGTTTATCTTTGTTTATGGCAATGTGACTTGACTGTCTTGCGATCAATGTAAATGAAATCATTAATTCATTGGTTAACGTATTATTACTCTTAACGGAACTGATTGAACAACCTTTTGCTAATACATTGATGGTTCTATTGTAATTATAAATAAGGATAAACTTACATGGCGTGAAGTCGATGCTGATTGTAGCGTTAGAGTTTCTTCTGAGAACGCACTCACTAGCATCCTCGGCGCACCCGCTTACTCCCACACTGTGGACCCTTGCCAGTTTTGAGCCTGTAACAATAATTCACTTATTATTATTTCTGTAGGTACAATGGTCATAAGAGGATGTATTCCTTGATCTTATCATCTGTTTTACCTGTGTTATTATAATGTTATCTACCACCAATAAATATTATATACTCAAAAGTTTCTTTTAAAATGTATTGATGACGGCACATTACATTTTGTAATAACTATTCTACTGATATAACAAGTGCTTAAAACTCCTTTTTATGGTTGCGCTGCATTTATGAAAATAATTCTAGTAATGTTGAAACTAGCTAACCCTCCTGTCCTGTTTTAACGATTTATGTAATATCGTAAAAATTGCAACTATAAATTGAGATGCGAACTATGATCTATCTTTTAATTTGGATCATACTGTACTGACTGTAAATAATGATTTAAATCGGTTCAGTAAATTAAAAGTTCACCTGTGACACGAATTTCTTTTGTGTTAAAAATCTTAACATTTTTTCATAACATGATTCTGGACAACAATATTTTTTATGATAGTGTTTATGATTTATAATTCTCAATATTTTAACGATTAGGAAATAAATTAGCAACAAAGGGTACATGCTGGTTGCAAAAATTGTCAACTAACAAACTATTGGACATCAATTCAGATCATTTATTGGATCAACTATTGGACATCAATCAACAGAGAAGCAGCATCAGTAAATAAAGTACGGAGACATCGTTTCAGGATAAATTTGTTTGGGGACTGCTTAATATTCAACGGAAGCTCGTTCCAGGGTCGTATAGCTGTCACTGTAAAAGAGTTTGTCAAAAAACTAGAGTGATGAGAAGGAGTTAAGAGCGAAAGAGTATTAGAAGAACGGAGATTACGTTCGTGAGAGGAAGATAGGAATTGGAATCTGTCCTTTAAGTAAATTGGTGCGTACGGATCAAAAAGTATTGAAAATAGTATGGTTAGAACTCGAATTTTGCGACGTTCTCGAATGGGAAGCCAGCCGAGAAGAGAACGGTTATGGGAAATATGATCGTATTTACGCAAATCGAAAATGAAACGAAGACAGTTGTTTAATAGACGTTCCAATTTATTAAGGAGTTCTTGAGAGATATTAGTGCAGCACACGTCACCATAGTCAATTATGGGTAAAACCAAGGATTGAGTAAGAAGGGTTTTGGTTTTAGTAGGAAGAAAATATTTTAATCGATAGAGAGCACGAAGCGTTCCAGTAACCTTACTGCTGATTTCATTAACATGTGTATCCCAAGTTAAGGAAGAGTCGATAAATAGGCCAAGATTCTCAACGCATGTGCTGTAGGGCACTACCACGTTATTAAAAATAATTACAAATACATTTTTTAAACTGAATAATTGCCGTTTGCTGCCCAAGATAATGGCTTGAGTCTTAGACGGGTTCACAGACTCACCAAAAATCTGTTATTTACACGTTAGAAACAGCCATGTCTACTTTACTAACTATATTTATGTATATAGATTATTGTCTATGGTCATTAGGTAAATTATCTATGTGAAATGTAAGCTAATAAGCTAAATACAGACAGTCTGCTCAACATTTGCCGAAATATTTCGTCTCCAGCATCATCATTATTTGGTATTCAAGCTGGATGTTGTAGGCAGTTTGCGTATCCGTTTCTCTATATAAATTTTAGGCAGCAAATCCTCAAGTAAATAGGCATAAATATATTTTTAGGATCGAAATACTGCTACGATAGGCCAATTATAATAAATTGACCAATTTTATATCATTTGTTATTATATCAATACGTATAATCTCCAGTTTAACCTTGAATCATAATATTATCGTGTGGTTATTTTTTTATTCAACTGCTGATCATAGAGAATTGCAAAAGCTACGCCAAATTTTGAATAATTAACTCATTATTTTCACGTTTTTGAGTATTTGCTTATGATCTTATTTTATTCGACATGTCAGGATTTTTTTATGTTTTAATTATAAAGTGGTCGAACGCTGGAATAAATGTT
Organism: Heortia vitessoides; assembly: GCA_020976665.1. NCBI lineage: Eukaryota > Metazoa > Arthropoda > Insecta > Lepidoptera > Crambidae > Heortia > Heortia vitessoides. Next base: position 11,467,030 of record JACJUM010002929.1, read on the forward strand.
ACACGTACTGTCAAATTCAAACAAAAGTTCAATATGGAATTTACGAACGTTTGTAAGTCATACGTCTATTAGCAACAAGGTATATAATACTATTTATTTTTGATGTTTCATTATTTTTAGTTGCATATCTCTATGTGATTGCGTTAACGAGAAATTATATTGAACCGATAATTAATTGACAAGGTTACAGATGAAAGAAAAATATTTTTTTCAATTGATATTGAACTGTAACATTTAGACATAATGTTCACAATTGGTTGCATATTTTTTCTATAAGACTCACACGACCCGGTCAGGTATTAGATTTATTATTATTTGTGCTCTTCTATATAACTGACATATTACTCAGTGAATAGGTCCGCGTTTAATCATTTGTGCTAAAGTCACTGTTACTAAAAGGATGTGACAGCCGTCAAGGTACGTAAACAAACATAATGCTGCTTTTTTATGAGTCCATTGTTGTTGCTCAGTTTATTTAACGGATACTGACATTTCATATTGGTTGCGCTCGCTTGATTTCATACGATTATCACCTACTAATGGCCAGTACTCTTGCTTTATTCTCACAATTGGGCTAAAATATTCTAGGTTTTTTTTTTCAAACTGAATAACTACGAGATTTATTATTAAAAAGGTGCACCACTACCTATTGTCAAATTTATGTTCGAGAAATTAATGCAAATTGATAACTACAGGTACTTTGGAATGGAGAGCGCGATGAATAGTAATTTTACAATTTGTCCCTCGCTTGGTTGTATGTCAGACGTCTACGTCATGGAAATGTCAAATTTCCATTACTTCAGATACATATTCATAATTTGATGTCAACTTTATATATCACTCAACCTGCATCGCCTTTACAAAGTTTTCACAACGCTCCGAATATATACATGAATACACTTTAAATTTCAGGGTATATAATGGACACACACACAAACTAGGCTTAGAGCAGCACAAAGTACAAATTCCTCTCCTACAGTACAGTGCAGTATATACTGTCTGCATTGTTGCGGCTGGGTGCAATCCATCCTCTGAAAAAAAACAACTTTTTTCAGGTGTCAGGCAGAGGACTTGAATTCGCATCTTTACCATACCAGTGGACTGCCGTTATGATACTGAGACCTTAGCTGGCATGTCGAATTTTTCCTAGTGTTCTTTTTGTGATGAGATAAGGTGATAGACGACTTGATTTTTTTCTAGTAATTTTCTATGCATAAAACCTCTCAAAGTCCATCCTATGATTTACAGTCCTCCCAAACGACAGCCACTCAAGTCGAGGTCCGTGCCGGCGCGTGGTCCGGCGCCTTTGTGTAATTGTCTCGTTCCGATCTCACAAGCTTTTCGAGCGCGAGGGGTGCGTGTAGTGCGCAGGCAAAGGACAGCTCATTGATGAGCAGCTGGCCTCTTTCCCTTAGTGACGTTGGAACGTCAGCCAGTCAGAACTACGCTGGTCACATAAAAAAGCTGTCCTTGGATGGACCACTTTACACCGCGGTAGATGTTCCCTTTTCGCAAACATAACGAGAATCTTTGTTAACTATACTTCAGTTTTTTTCTATCTCTCCATAGAGCTATTGTCGTATAAATAATTTTAATTTGATAATTGAAATGACATTCTGAACTGAATACGAGTAACATAGCATTGTGGTTTAAAACATGGATTATGGCGTTTTTGAATCTAGGAGTACGGTAGTACACAAAAAAAGTAACTTATTTAATTTTAATAATAATATAATATATTCACATAACATCTCATACATAACTCCGGGGTAAGTCGTTTAAAGTACTTGTTGTCACCTACATCAGATAACAGAGGAATCAAAAATAGAATACTAAAATACAATTTTTTAACGACTATCGGGTGTAAAGTCCTTTCGTGTTATGTTAAGAATGGATTAGGAAATTTTTTGGGACTTGTATATGTTATGACCGTGTTTTTATCAGTGACGGTGATCGCAGGAGTTTAGATATGTACAAAAAAGGTTCAATTAGGTGATAGTTTTGTTTATTAATTAAGTATCATTATTTATTGTAATTTGATCAGGCTTTATATTTAATAAAATTTACAAATCATACAACTTTAAGCAATGGACGTAAAATTCATTGCCAAAGGTTTTTGTGGAAATTGAAGTAAATTTAAATGTTTATCGAGCATTTTGACAAAAACATCATGCCAAACGTTACTAATGTCGAAGCGCAGAGCGTTTGATCAATAGTTTAACAATTTAATATTTTCCGCTGTCGCTTATGTTTTGACGCTGTGATGCTTTTATGAAAGACTTTTTCTCTTTTTTGAATAGAAAAAAATACAATAAGACAGTACTCAGTACTAATACCCTAGAGATGCCGGCGAGAAGTATTGATATGTTTTATAAATATCTTATTAACTTATTTAAAAAGTTTAATTTATTTTAATAATATATAATAATCTTTAAGCTGTAATTAGTTATTACAGATTCCTCTTTTACAATGAAAAGAGTTTTATTAATACTACTATTTATTTTACCCTTACTTTACGTATTTAGCGCAGTGGTTAAAAGATTCGGCTGCTAAAAAGGGTCGCTAGTTCGATTCGCGGGCCTACTTTATATATATATATATAAGTAGCTTACTGACTGACTGATATATCAACGTAGGACTTACACTTGAATTATTGCACAGGAGTTCCTTTTATAACACGAGAAGCACTAAGATAGGGTTTTTATAATTTACCTCCTTAAGGGGTAACTTTTACCAAATACAGCTTGTTATACACTGTGGCAATTTTACTTGTTTTTGTTTTGTTATTGGTAATGTTTACCTATCTGTAGACTATTCCTTTTAATAGCCTAAGACGGAAGACTCTACCCTTTAACCTAAATCGTGCTCTCGAAACAAACACGGGTACCCACATCATCACCCAAGACATCCTAAAACAGATTTAAAGAACAAATAATAGAAATGATCCCACTCCGGTTTGACAAATCAAACAAAGCCCAATTTCTAAATATTAATTGAAAAGAGTTAAGACTACGGAGATGACGGATTTATCTGAATGTCTTCATCGGATTTAGAATCGAGAAAGTTGTATTAGGTCGATTCAAATGAGTTTCTACTATTTACGGACAAAGTAATAAATTATATTGAGTTTAACTTATAGAAAAAAGGTCAAGCACCACTGAAAAAACACAAAATAAAATTTTTTCGGGCTCGATGGCGCAGATGGTAGTGTTATTATCTTGTGTGCTAAAGGTCGTGGGTTCGATCTCCACCCAAGACAAATATTTACTGTGACCAATTTTTGTATTTCTTCTGTGTCTATGTATATATATTATATGTATTTAAGTATTGTATTTGTGATTCCTTTGCTGTCTGACGTCCGTAACGCATAATTTTTTACCAGCTCACCGGCGACATCAAGTAGGGTAGAAACCTTTTCGAAAAGATATTTTGTAATAAGTAATTTTTTGGTTTTCATTTATTACAAATTTTGTGGGTTTTTTTTTATCAATATTATTTATCAAATTTTATAAATCAATTGTAAATTGTTTGCGTGTTGTACACGGTCGATATTTTTTAAAGACACTCAAGGCTTTGCCTTTTATGTATTTATAAGTATATAATTTCGTTAATAATCCTTTCGTAATAGATTAAAACTGCAATTATTTTTATCCGGTACAAATAAAATTATTTTCCTTGAAGTTTACTTATTCACTTTAAAAATACATTGTATTTTTCTTGAAAGCAAATTAAATAGTCTTCGCAAAGGCGGACTCCTTCCTTCAGGGCCTTTTATATTATAAACTACTTTTTTATCAACTATTTTAATTTACATGAGGTAGATTAATGTCCACCAATGCAGACGACCTCTGTATGAGTACAAAGGTCGTCAGGATTGGTACCTCAGTCTCATCTAATTCTACTGCCAAATAGCAGTGTTCGCTTTGCTGTGTTCTGATTTGAAGAGTGAGAGAGGCAGTGAAATTCCTAGGTAATGTGATATAATATCTCCAAATTACAAAGTTGACAACGGGCTAGTGAGAAGAGCGTGCAATGGATTGTATCCTTATTTGTTGACCTGATCCATAAAAACTTAAAGTTTTTTTTCTTAAAGTTTCAGTTATATATTTTTCATCTATCGAATAGCATAGTCGTAGGACGTCCACTGTTAGCCTTCCTAAGAAAGAGGGATGTTTTGCCGGTGAGTCCGGCGAGGTGGCAATAGCTAAGCGTGACTTCGTTACGGATATGCTGCTGCCCATCCCCACCCTGTTGCATTTGAGCTATCATAAGAGATGACTGAAGTAACCGAACGACAGATGGTGGTATATCCACTCGAAACCATGAATCTCAAGTGTAATAGGACTGGAATGGACAGCAGCATGCCAGCATGGCGGCCCAGCGCGGCAATTATGGGCAATTCCACCTTTCTTGGGGAGGATTCTGTCCTACAGTGGACGAGCCAGGACCGCATAGACAGTAAAGAGATACTTACAGCTTCACAATAGTTCTAAAATTAACTTATTAAAATTATAAATTGACCAATTGTCGTCTTCTACTGTGAACGGAACGAAAGCAATTTTTATTACTTATAAGTCAATGATTCCGTGGCATCGTACGCGACTTACGCGACTAATTAAACACGTAATCTTTGATACGCATCACATAAATGTTGGATGTTTCACGTTTAAATCTTTTTTATATTCTAAACGTGAAAATATTGTACACTTTTAAATCAGATATGAAAAAATCGTGCTATATAACTAAGCTTTAATAACTTTATATTCCGTATTACGAATTAGAATATATATTATTAATTAAAACTTTATTTCCTTTTAAAAAACGTTAAACTCTTTAAATTATTAGAAGGAAAGTGTTTTAATCATTCACGGAAGATCAATTGAATTGTCAATTGAAAATCTGATGCGTGCCGATAATTTATAGGCTTTAATTAATAATCTCATTCATAGGCCTGCCTCCGAAATAAGTCGCTTAAATCACTTAAAGTGTTACGGGCATCAGATAAGAAAGAAATAACAAATATAATGCCTCAATTATATTTGTAACTAAAAACTATGTTTTACACACAGACACAGAAAAAACGCAAATGTCGTATAAATGTTTGTCCTGATGATGAATGAATGATTTTCATAGTTTAGGTCAATGACATTATAAATAGTAATTCAAATGAACAAATAATACATTAACAACGACATTGTTTTGACAACATTGTCGGAGCGTTAGCATATAGGGTCCAAGGGTCACTAATGTTTGATAACAGTATTTAATTGACCTCATATTAAAAAAAATAGCCGTACTCATGAGATATTATAATATTTCTTTTTAAAAAATATTAATGTAATATATTTATTACACAGAAATGCACAGCAGGAAAATGCTGCAAGTGACTTAAATTGTGCATTTGTGCGAATTATTCTTCGTTATTTTGTCTATAATTAAAATAATAAATAATATTAGAATTTGTGTAAAAACTTTTTAGATTTTTTTAAAAAATTATGTTGTACAGTGCAGCATTAAGGTCTTAAAGTATGTTTTATTTGTCTTTTTAATCATACCCTGTATGGGTACATGAAAATACTAGGTAAGGTTGTAATGACGAGGGAGGCTCCTATTGTCCTAAGATATTGTTTGTCAACCTGTGTAGCTATTGTATGGAGTAACTATGCAATTCGTAAAATTACTACGTCCCTCTATCATTGCGCAGTTGCTCAAAACGCAGCACTGACTCATGTTATAACAGTAATCAAGGTCCTTTCAAAACCGTATACAGGAGCTGTAATTCGTCACGATGACCTGAAGAGGACGCCAAAATAAAAAAAAAACAAGGAACCATAAATACCACAATCTCTGTAGAATTTTGCTTGCGCACTGGCCACGAGTAACACCACAGATACTAGTAACAACATTTTGTTTTTTTTTTAAGTTAAATTCGCGCGCTAACGATGTGATACGACTCGCGCGTTCGCAACAGACTGACCAGTCGGATGGTGTGTGTGCGCGACCTTTATTGCTTTATAATATGCGCGGGCGCAAGTCAAAGCGTATGATTTATAATACAGACCCGTCAATTATTTTGTATATAGTCTTTTGTGACACGATTCTTACTTATGCGACTATATGGTTATTACATTTTATTCAAATAAAAATTGATAATTATAATAATAAGAGAAAAATTAAACTGATTATAAACTACACTTTAAAATTAACTACAAAAGTTTCAACGACTCTACGAGTTAGGTATGTTACTTGTTACTAAAATCAACAAGTTATAATAGATAATTACAATGTTCTTAAAATTATTTTTTAATTCATCCTTGAAAAATGGGTCATGGTTCATCATACCACTCATTGTAAGTCAATTGCTAGACATAGGCCTCCGCAAGAAAAGGGAAACTTTGCCCATAATTGCCGCGATGGGCAAGCGTGTTGGCAATCGCAGAGCGCAACTTTCGCGACGGGGATGCTGCTGACCATCTTTGGCCTGTGCATTTGAATTGCATTGTTAAGGATGGATTTACCGCCGTCTACCGGTTCTGGCACCTAAGTCGCCTCTTATGACACCTGGTACGTGGGTGAGGTAGTATTCTACTCTGCCGTTACCCCACGGTTATGGTTATTAAATAACAAATGAATTTGAAATTCATGCATTGATAAAACAAAAATACATTCTGTAAGTTAGTGTCACCATCGCATATTAATGACGTAGCGTGTCTACAAATATTCTTTGCTTCATAATAGTGCCGGAAGAGCATCGTACGTTGTTTCGCGAACGGACGCGTGTTTCAGGAAAAGTGTGTGCGTAGTAAACGCACCGCGAATACTCATCACTAGCGATTAGTTAAATCACAGATCCCACAATTTATATAGGCTACTCTCAAGCCAGGCACTATGGAATATAAAATATGCATGTAAAGTTACTGTAGAATAAATACTTGAAAAAATACCAATTTCAGTACTTCTTTGGTAAAATTTAGGATTTTCTATTTTCCTGCAAATGCCATTGGACACAAGTTTGTATGATGATACCAATCCGGTCAAGTGGTGATGTCAAAGATTGTTGACAGCCTTAAAAAATAAATAAATCTAACATCAACGGGTTTATTACTCGTAATAAAACTGTTCATTTAACTGCTTTTTAAAACTTGAGGTACTTTGAGGTAACGTCAATCTTGAGAACGCAAAAAGGCAATAGAAACGTCGATTAAAAATACATAATGTTAAATAAATCACGTTTTAAAGAGTATTTTTATCATGAGTCCGTCAATATAACCCTCTTGCCGTAAGGTACCAGCAGAGTAGAATAGTAATCTGTACCAGGTGTTGTAAGAAGCGACTTATATGCTAGAACCGACAACCGAGATGGTGGTATATCCATCCGAAACAGTTTAGCTCAGATGCACGGGGCGGGGATGGGCAGCAGCATCCCCGTCGAAAAAGTTACGTTCTGTGAATGTAAACAAGCTTGCCCAGCGTGGCAATGCCAAGGCCTATGTCCAACAGTGGACTCCCAATGGATGAAATGATAATGATAATCCTGAAAACCTTTATATCGTTCAAGACCGGGCAGACGGTCTGACTAAAATCTCAAGATCGCGCTTGATGCACTTGGTGTAGCCAATGTCCAGCAATGGACGTCCTAAGGATGAAATGATAATGATGATAAATAATTAAATTTGTTTCTGGTCAGTTATTTGTTGTATTATCTGTAGAAGATATATTGATTTACCCTATGACCCAAAATGAATACCCAGTTATAAACCAGCGAGTTGTTAAGAGCGTGTTTATATTTACATTACAACAGGTCGACAAACAAGCAAACAATCCGCGTGATAGTAAACATCACTGCAGCTTATCTAGAGCTAGACGCTCGTCGTGTTTCAAGGATATCACTAACGAGTAGCCAACCTTGTGACTTGAAGATATTATTTCACATTGCTCTGTAATTTCACTGCCTCTCTCACACTTCAAACGGGAATACAGCGATGCGAACATTGCTTTTTGGCGGTAGAAATAGGTGAGAGTAAGGTACCAATGCAGATGACCTCTGCATGAGGTCTATCTCAAGCGTGTGTTAAGTAAAATAATAAATAATTTACAGATAACTATGAGAGCTGAAAACTTCAATTAAATCATATTTGTATGAAAGGATAATGCGCTAAAATCACGCTTTTCGTTAATGCTGAGTAATCTATGACTAGGTCGCGACGTTGGATTTGAGTCATAATTTTATAGCTTTGTCTATATATCAATTCACGTAACTAAAAAAGCAATTTAAATTGACCCTTGATTTTTAAATATTATATGAACAATGAAATAATTAAATGAAAAACTGTAAATTATTTATTATTTTATATTCGAACTTTGCATCCGATACATATTTAGGAAAACAAGATAATATTTGCAAGTAGATTCTATTGTCTGGACTGCAGTGGATATTTTGAATTGTGTTTAGTTGAGGGATTTAAAAGTCCTGAACGTACAACGTTTCCGTGAGGTTCCGGCAGAGTAGAATAGTACCTCACACTGCACCAGTTGTTGTACTAAGGTACCATAACCTATAGATGACTATTTCCATCTGAAACAGAGCAGCTCTATTGCACAGGGCAGGGATGGGCAGCAGCATCCCCTTCGCACGGTAATTATGTGCAAAAAACCTCCTTTCTTGGAGAGGCCTATGTCCAGCAGTGGACTTTCAATGGCTGGTATGATGAAGGTACAAATTAGAATATCTCCCAATAATAACAGTGGAATGTTAGAAAAGTATCTGAGTGTATTTTTGACAGTATACCTTTTTATAGGTAGAAATAGTTTTAACCTGGGTTTGACTTCGAATGAAATTCGGTTTGAAATCGAATAGAAATGTTTAGCTGACAATAATATTGAACCAGGCAAAATTTGTTTTATCTATATTTATTACCTAATTAATATTTCGATCGGATGTTAACAAGTATACAACCCTTTAATCTATGACAGTTAATCAGGGAAATTTGTTTTTGTTAAAAAATATTAAATAAATATTATATTTTTATAATTAATTATTTTTATTATTTCTTTTTTCCCGTAGGTTCCGGCATGGTAGAGTAGTACCTCCCCATGTACGAGAAGTCGTAAGAGGCGACTAAGGTACGAAAAGTACAGGTTGGGGATGAGCAGCAGCATCCACGTCTCTAAGCTGCACTCTGGGATTGCCACCACGACTGCCCAGCACGGCAATTATGAGGAAATATCCCCCTATCTTGGGGGAGCCTATGTCCAACAGTTGACTTTCTATGGCTGATATTATAAATACTGTATTTGTCATCATAATTACAATCATCTAACCGGTAATTTTTTTATAAGTCACCAACGGTCATTTTTAAATCAATTAATTGACTCCTTCCTTTTCGCTTCCTTTATATTTAATCTAATTAAATGGTAAATGATGTTACATACATTTGGAACTCTATGGTTATAGTTTTAAAGACTACCAAGAGGTGTGAGACAGAATTTCATAGAAGTGTGAGTACGTACCAGTATGATTTGAGCAACATGCGGTCACCGAGGGCTGTGGTACAAGTGAGGAGTTATTGTTATACAAATCTCGAGATTGATAAAGTCGTATTTTATAATGTTCTTTTATGTCTATAATATAGGTATATAGGCATAAAATGTAGAAAGGTATAAAGTCACCAACGTAACGTGGAGGAGTAAGACAATGGAGCAGTCATTAATTACCTGACATTCTTTTTGGTAAGAAGTGTCATTTTTAATTGATGATATAATCGATAAGCGATTTTCAAATGCTATTTTTATCAGACATTCCTCAGTGTCGAAAGTCACCTACGAAAGTGAGTTACCGGCTATGGTATATGAAACGTAGTCTTACAGTGGGCCTTATAAACCAACTTCAACCCCAACGAACTGTGGAGAGGGCGATGCTCGGAGTCTCTTTTCGCGATCGAATCAGGAATGAGGAGGTCCGGTAAAGAACGAAAGTTACCGACATAGTGTAGCGGATTAAAAGGTTAAACTGGCAAAGGACTGAAAGGCTATTATAGAGTGGAGACCAAGCTTTTTTTTTTCCGGACGAACCTAGTGCTGGACTACTCAGACGTCAATTCCAGCGCCACCGAAAAAGAGGGCGGGGCCTCTCATAGATGAGAGGACCGATGCCCGTAATAATCCTGCGTGCCCCGCGGCCGCGACGGCGCGTGTAGCGCGGTCGCGCCCGCAATGGCTCGCGAGATTTGAGCGGGACCGACGGCGAAACCGAGGGCGCCTCTAGAGGCTCGACCTAGGCTCGGTCGCCGTCGTTTGGGTTGAATTTACTATGAATGAATTAAATTAAAAACAAGAGAGGACGGACAGATTGAGCCCGACAGCCCTAGGGCTGTCGGTTATCGCTCGTAGGGGCAGGGACTTCACGCGTTCGCCGGCGAACGCGGTGTACTGCTCTGTTATACGAGTGCATATGGAGTGTCAATGGTTGAGTTGTGCCAGTGAGAGGGTGAGAAAGGGCTGCGAGTTTCACGGTTATTTTGTCGGGAGGGTCGTCTAAGACGTGACGCGGTCTACGAGATCGTCCAACGGCAGTGTAGGACTTCTACCCACATGTGACAGCTGTCACATCAATATGACAGATCACGTGGGAAGTTTAGGGCCACCAGTAGATATCCTGCGGTAGATATAACGACGAAAGTGTGGTCAAGCCAAGATCTCTTTTGAGACGTGTCTTGTATGTTATTAATTTACTGACAGGTCCGATGGCGTAGATGGTAGAGATCCTATATCTTAAGTGCCAAGGGTTGTTGGTTCGATCTCACGTAGGTCAAAAATTGATATGATGATATTTGTGTTTGTCCTGTATCTGGGTTTTAAAAAATATATAAAAGTAGCATTGGTGATTCCTCTTTTGTCTATGTCCGTAACACAAGGGCTTTGCTTACCACGGAGTCTGTTCAATGTATGAGATGTTGTGTTTATATTAATATATATTATAAACTAAATTGTGTCAGAATTCTCTTGGTTTATTTTATGTTTAGGCTTTCCTTTGTATTTTTTTAGATAGATGTACAGCAGCTACATGTTATTTATAATTATAACCGTGTAACACAAACACACTGCGAAGTTGTCCAACTATCAGTAATACATAATAACTCGAGTCACGTGCGACTTGCTCCAAAACAATATCTACACAACAAATGCAGGTGTGCAAGACCAGGGGTGTGTTTGCACGCCAATTCAGCTCTCATATAAATAGTAATAATAACTAAATTCACCCATCTTCTCATGTATTGACCAGACTCCGAGATAAGTAGTTTAAAGGGACTTGCAGGGACACAACATTGTAACAATTCGTTGAATTGTAATATTTTAAATAATTTGCAAGTTTAACTTACTATATAATCTGAATATTGTAGAGTTTACGTAAGTATATTGATTGTTGTTTTGTTTCCTAAACAAGTAATAATCTCTTATTTGATTTGTATGATACTACGTCCTGAAATGGTCGGCCATTTTGTATCTTTATATGTCAAAATTTAATGTCACGATGTTTATCCGATGTACTTCGTTTAAAAGTGAAACAATTTAAATACAATTTTGCTTACTGTAAAGTTTCATCAAATTGAGATGGATGGTGGACGGATAGTTTATATCTCAATGTATAGCCGCAATATTATTTCATCGCAAACATTTATAGTTAAGACAGAACAACCTGTGACTTTGAAGGGTAACTTTGACTCTCATGAAGAAGTACTTAAATTTCTCATATTCATAACAGAGAGCCCACCCAGTTTGTATTTAACTTATTAAGCATCAATAATATAAGTGTTTGTTGTAAATTTATATGGAAAGGACAAAGTTAGTTCTCAATGTAAAGTAATCCACGATTATGATTTGCACTGATCACTTACTACTACTTACTTTACTTACTTTTAAACCAAATTGTATCAAAATCCGGTACATGGTTAAGTAATGTAACCGGGGAAACAGACAGACGATTTCCTTGTTGTATAATAATTTTGACTTAAAACTTTGAAGTTTGCGCCTTTCAAAGAGCTTTAATGGAGCCAAATGATGGCTTAAAACATTGATGCTAACAATATCGGAGGATACAGATTGATGTTGCTGCAGCTAATAAATTATAACTACTTCCAAAATCAAAAAAACATTACTGCACGACTGAATGGTTAAATTAATTATTGTGTTGGCGTATATAAACGTGAGCTTCGTCACGTGAGGTACCGGCAGAGTAGAATAGTACCCACCTCTATACCCGGTGTCGTCAGAGGCGACTAAGGTACCAAAACTGACAGATGGCTAGATATCCATCCGAGATTGTGTAGCTCAAATACATAGGATGGAGAAACATAGCAGCATCCCGTCGTGAAAGCTGCGCCCTGCGATTGCCTACATAATTGATCAGCGCGACAATTATTTTCAAAATTCCCTCTTTCTTGGGGCCTTTGTCCAGCAGTGAACTTGTAATGGTAAATATGAGCTTCTTGCTAAGGATCTACCTAAAGTCCTACAGTACGGGGATCTTAAAAAGGGTTTAAATAGAATTTCAAACGGTCGACAACACGTATAGATTACCAGAGGGCGGGCTGTATGCATATTTCCCGCCATCTTGACAAAAAAACGCTGAGTCATTTCAATTATTGTTTTCGAAGGAATCAGAACAACAGATTAATACTACATTTGATTTCTGTGACTTATTAATAATAATTAAGCTTTTTTAAAATTTGCTGTGTTCTTATGACTTGCGCCTCACAGAGGAAAGGAAGCGAGCGTTTAGCCACCATCCGGCGGCCAAACGACGATTGTAGACATTGATACTGCTCTTGAGAAAACTCCGCTTTTGTCCTGGAGGACCAGTTTCCACTAATGTCGACCTTACAACATTCGTCATAAGGGCCACATCTAAATGTGGCTGTGCCCGGAATGAGTGAATAATATAATCTCTGTTTAACACGTAGTATCTACATCTTTGGAAACTAAGATAAATGATGTGTTTCGGTTTTGTTTTATATTATTGTGCATTTTGGAAGGTTATCTATTAATTTTGATCAAAACTTATATATATTCAGACGCTAAGAGATGATAACATGATTGTGTCGGAAACTATGTAATGTAATTTGATTTTAACTTGAGTTTATTACATACACATTACACATTTTACATACATTTTATGAAGCAATGATAAATTATTATTATACAGCCAGTCACAGAAATTAAGAGAGGAAAAGGTGCAATTGTTTAATTATTAAAAATCTTTCCTTGGTGCATTTCTATGTTATCCTTATAGGTTATACCCGGCACTATATCAGTCAGTTAACTTCTTTTTTAGTATATATAAATAGATTAAATAGCTTGCATAGTTCCTTTATACGCTGTAGCTGGTTTACGAATTCCTCGGCGTTTCAAGTTGTTTCCTTCCCAAGCTATACACAAGTACAACTTCCTTATGAACAGTTTACCGTTAAAATAAGATAGCATATTAAATTTATTGGGGAGGATAAAACATTCGGAGAGTCTCTTTCTTGTACGTTAAAGGCCATGGGTTCGATCAACAGTCAGGACAAACATTAAGGGGATAAACATATATGTGTTCCTTATATATTGGGTGTTGACTATATTTTACTATTGTATTCATGATATATAATGTATGAAATCGACTATATGGTACTTTTTACATGAGGTTAACCTCATACCGAGGTCGTCTGCATTGGTGCACACCTCACTCTCTGTGTTCCGATTTATAGGTTGAGAAAAGCAGTGAAATTACTGGATAATGTGATATAATATCTTAAAATCACAAGGTTGACAACACGCCATTGATATCCTTGTGATATTACGGGGGTCTATAGACGGCTGTGATATTTACTATCACGCGGACAGTATACTTGTTTGTCGATGTAGTATAATAAAAAAGAATGCCATTTATATTTATAATATTAGTATCCATACGATAATAATACAACCTAAAGTTAAATACTATTACATTTTTTTAAATAAATAAATTTGCACAACTTTTTATACATTGATCTGATTCCGTGATAAGTCGCTTGAAGCACTTGTATTACGGACATCAGAGAACAGAGGGATCACAAATATAGGGAACAGAGAAATCATAACAAACATAAATATAATCATATAAATATTTGTCCTGGGTTCGAATCCACGATCCTTGGCCCACAAAACCGGATACTACCAACTGCGCCATCGGACCCGTCTATATATAGAATTGAATATTTCCGTAGTGCTCCAACAAAATGTATTAAAAGTGACCGTTACGAGATAAGAGTACGCACAGGTATAATATTGTTCGTAAATCCACTCAGGTTTATGTGACCACACACCATATTGTCGAGGTGTACTGCATTCCCGTCCTAAGAAAACAAACACACCACCTTTACGATGTCACGTGGCTATTACAGGGATGGCATATTTCGGAACTCTACTGTGGCAATAGTGGATTGGAATTTAGGACAAAGTTGTGCAAAATTTATTCTTATAATATTTTCCGGCGTTTACGCGTTGTATATCTATTATAATAATATAATATTATAAAGCTGTATAATAATATAATTAAATAATATAATTGTTGGTCCGATTTGAAAAATTATTTCTGTGTTGGATAGTCTAATTATCGAGGATGGCAATATACTTTATAATATGACGCTAGGACTAATAACAGTGTAGCATAAATGACGCTAGGTTTGTTCTACAACTTAAAGCGGGTGAAACCGCGCGCGCTGCTGCAAAATAAACCTTAATATGTCTTCAAAATGCGGTTTACTCATGGTTTTTTTATGGCGTTAAAGAATCTTATTTTTCTTTACATAAAACATACATAAGTTGCAAATTATTAGATTGTAGAATGGTTTTTAGCGTATAGTTTATTGAAACACCCGTGTATAGCAAATACTGTTATATTGTATATATATGTATATATATATATATATATATATATATATATAAAATATATATCATAAAGGTAAAAAATAATACGAAAAATCTAGATTTCTTTCGCATATATGTTATGTTAAATGAAATCTCTTTAATTAGTATTTAGGATGACTCAGATAACGATTTTTAGAATCTGAGAAAATAGTGAATTCATGAGTCGTTGCAACTCTGTAATTTCTTTTCAAATTATCCTTCGTTTTACAAACTGGTACCGACCCTATTGCCAGAAGTACTTTTGTCATTGTATGGTATATTATTATGGGCATAAATTTTATATGTAGGCCGGCTTAAATGGCAATAGTAGAGTTAATGAAGGACTTGTATGGACGGCACACGGAATATTTCAGCATCCTGTTTCTTGCGTGGGATGTTTATTTTCCGTTGCTATGCACATGTAAGAATTATGTTTCTGCAGAAAAAAAATCGAATAATTATTTTTAAATATTAATATCATGTTAATCCTAATCAATCGAAAAACTCAGGATTCTTACTCAACGTGCTTTTATATAGTTGAATCGTTCATTATGTAACGGCAATACTCAAAATTCAATACAGAGAATAGACATCCAAAACAGAATAAAACTAAGACAAAACTAAGCCTTCAGCTTCCGTTTTCCACTTTAGAAATGCACTCTTCGGGATCATTAGTCATGTCTATAATACCCGCGAGCGAAATTATGACAAATATTAGCGTAGTGTCGTAAGAAGCGACTAAGCTACCAGAACCAACAGATGGCGGTATATCAATCCGAATCAGTAAAGCTCAAGTGGGCAGGTATGGGCAGCAGCATCCCCGTCGAGAAGCTACACTCTGCGATTGACACTACGCGGAAATTACATTTATTTTAGGTGTCTATCATAGCAGCTATAAAAACGTCCAGTGCTGGGCATAGGTCCAAGAAATGTTATTCCATTTGAGCTATACCGCTTCGGATGCATATACCGCCATCTGTTGGTTTTGGTACCTCAGTCACCGCTTCAGACACTTGGTATAGGGGGAGGTACTATTCTATTCTGCCGGTACCACATGGTCAATTGTTGGATGGAAGTTGTCTGATCAAAAACAATTCTACTTTTAAACCGCCAAAAAGTTTTAACCACGACACTAGACATCAATTAAATTGGTCACGGCCCGCACCCACGTTCATTTGTCCACTCCGAAATACACCAAATAGCCGGCACACCGAACATTAAGATGATTGTACGCAATGAGGATGTAATAGACTGTCTATCGGCTATTGAAAGGAAATTGACTGCAATTGACGACGTCTTTATGGTGTAGCTATTGATTAGGGCAAGGTTATGTGACTGTTACTAAAGGAATCAGTTAAAGTTTTAATATTTTCTAACCATTTGAGTATTCTTCATTAACTTCAAAGTTTAACTGCTTTTTTTAACGGATTGATTGATCTTTTTACATTTCCATTGTATTTCTCGATGATTAATATCTCGCAACCGTCGTCAAGATACTTGAAATTGAAGATCTTTAGAAAAGTTTCTTCGAATAAGTTAAAGGATGTCCACTGAAGGCCTCCCCATGAAATATCTGATAGAAGTATTTGTCTTATCTGTTTCCTTTCTTTTTTGAGGATGACTGGGCAAATTAGCAAGCATCATTATAAAAAATACAGATGCAAAGACAATTCTATGTTGTAAGAAAAGGAGCATGTATGATATACAAAATACTTCATAGAATTGAAATAGATAGAAATATAATAATACGGAGCTGGACGGAGTTCTAGCTCTGTATCACTGCTGGCCGGACGGATCTGTCAAACATTTTAAAATCGGTCAAGTATTTTTTGTGTTTAATTGTATCAAAGAAACAGACAATTAAATCTTTACTTTAAATAAATAATAAATAAGTAGGTAATAAAGAACAAAATTAAATTACAGAGTACCTCCCTCTGTATCAGATGTCTTAAAAGGCGACTAAGGTACCAGAACCGTTCCCCCGTCAACACGCTTGCCCAGCGCGGCAATTATGGGCCGAATTCCCCCCTTTCTTGGAGTGGTCTAGTAGTGGACTCCAATGGTGAAATGATAATGATGATAGTAAAAAATGATCATGATGATATGATATATGTATATATATATGTACTTAGCTATAGTATGTAATTTGATATATTCAGAAAATATCGATAAATGTAGAGCAGCCGTTCCTTCACGTTAACGTTAAGTGAAACAGCGGGGTGTAGCGTATAAAAGAAGATTACGGTAAGGAGAAAAATTTAAACCGAATCTCCTTAATCATATACTTACTGCTATAAAAAGTAATAAATGACATTAATGATTGTTCGTCATCATTATCATTACAAAGTGTAATGTAACAATTACTGGATGACAAAACGGACATTGTTATAATGTATGTAGTCATTTACACACCTCATTAACTTTTATTACCCAAAATCAGATGTATAATGTTGATGTGATGTTGATGTTAATAAAGGGTAATTTCACATGTTATTATGTATGGGTTCTGTCGTTACAATGATATATATGTACGTATGTACGTGGTATCATAATTAAAACCCACTCTTGGTAATGCAGTGATTTTATAATTTTTTTTGGACAAATAAGCATACAGTCATCTTTACCAATAGACTCGCTCGTAATATCACAAAGATATTCCTAGCGCATTGCCAAACTTGTTACTTGACATTATCATTTCACAATACCAATAATTTCATTGTTCACTTCGTTTGAGTTGTCAATTTTGAGCCCACAACGGGTTCGATACCAACCCAGATCAAATCATAATTTTATTTGTTCTGTGTGTGGGTGTTATTCATATGATTTAAAGAGTATATTTGTAATACCTTGGTAGTCTGCTGCAGATGATGGTAAGAGTCAGATGTGTGAATTTATTATTATTATTGATAATCTGTTAGGCTGATATGATGACTTGTATGTAATGATAATAATAATTCCCACAACATCTTATACATTGACCTGACTCCGTGGAAGTCACTTCAAGTACTTGTGTTGCGGATGCCAGACAACAGAGGAATTACAAATATACTACTTACACCCAGACACTGGATATTTGCTCTGGGTGGGAGTCGAACCCACGACTCCTAGCGCAGATAGGATCACTACGATCTGCGCCACCGGGCCCGTCAATTCATGTATATACTTATTATATGTATACTGTAAGGGTTATAGTATCGCCGTCACGAAAGTTGCGCTCTGCGATTGCCAAAACGCTTACCCGGCGCGGCAATTACGTGCAAATTCACCCTTTTTTTGGGAGGCCTATGTCCAGCAGTGGTGTTCCAATGGCTGAAACGATGAATACCTATATAGTCAAGGGCGGCTAATCAGCATTATAATTACACGAGTAGAATCATCTCGACCTTTACAAATAAATAATAGGCAATTTGAGTTTACCCTCCGTATAATGTCGTGGCGTGATTGACTTGGTTACTAATACCATGACCCCTTCTTGTCATTGTTTGGTCAACTAATTACTATTTCTGTATAATAAGATTGTATATCTAAAGCGGGGGTTGTACCCACTGGACGTGATGTTATGTGTGCTTGTACGTATTATGTTGTGGGGTGGGTACGGTATATAATACACTAGCTGCGCCCCGCGGTTTCACCCGCGTAGTTCTGGTTCCTGTGTGAATATTAATACAATATAAAAAAAGGGTAACTAAATTAATACATTATAAATAAATAAAAGTAGTAAGTTGAAAATCAGATAACGTTCAAACTAACTTTCTAGCTAATTAACTAACTAACTTAACAGTCACTCTATTTCCCCTTAAGTAATGATTTTAAAAATAAAAAAAATAACGTATTTGATGACTTTTAATGAAAGACCTTCACATACTGAATTTCATGGAGATATCTTCAAAAACGGCATTTCATACGAACTTTCCACCCCCCTTAATTGCATTTTCAATAATCCTTTCTTAGTGATCCCCTACGTTATAAAAGAACCCCCTGTGCAAAGTTTCATGTTTCAGCAGGGAATTTTACTTATAATTGTCGGCAGAGCGCGGCTTTCGCGACGGGGATGCTGCTGCCCATCCCCACCCTCTGCATTTGAGCTACACTATCGGATGGATACACCACCATCTGTCGGTTCTGGTATCTGTGTCGCCTCTTACGACACCTGTATATATCTAATCAAATCAAAATATTCTTTACTCAAGTAGGCATATTAGAAGCACTTTCGTCAAATATATTAAATAGAACAATAATAATTCAGAAATATGAAGTACTTTATTGTGTTATATTCAAAATACTGATGACCCTGATGACCTGGTAAGAATATAAGACGGCACTAGACGGGTATTGAAACTAAGTTTAATGCAGGCTCATTACATGAGAAGGAGTACTTTTAGATAGTTACTTCAGTAGTAACTGTCCAAAAATACTACTAACTAGATACATCTACCTATCAGTGTACCCTTACCTCCGCCTGTACCAGGTGGCGTCAGAGGCGGCTGAGGTACCAGACGCAGCAGCAGGGGACGTTGTATGACTGCTATGATGATGATAATGAAAGTAATATTTATGAATATTTAAAAAATTGGTATCTCAGGTTAGTATGTTATATTAAATTGTGGATACTGTTATCTTGGGAGATTTAATACTGTTCTAGGTCTCTATCCTATAAACAGCCTATTTGCATACAAAGATTAGGCAATACGTTTTTTTTTATGCAAACTTCTAAACTTTTCAATACTGCGGTGCGCTACTCTCAAAGGTAAAAGATAGATATAATTCCTCTCAATAATGACATCATTAATCTCAATGACGACCACTCTCTGGAACGATGAATACACGACTCGAGTTATTGACGTATGTGCACGTTAATTCCCGTCATGAATACGGGGGAAGTTTTTTGATTCATGACAAGTTCTCTCGCGCAGGTTCGATTTGTCTATGTACGAGAATGAGGCCGAAATCTGTCCAGTCTAATGGACAAGTCACAGCAACTGATTTGTGAATGACTGCCGCTCCAGCATTGTAAGGGTATTCTTAAAAAAGGAGTACTTTTGAAAATTTCTAGTTAGTGAGTTTCACCGAGTAAATCTTCGCAGATGGTAGTGATCTTGTCTGAACGTCCAAAGGTCGTGGGTTCGCTCTCAACCCAGTACAAATATTTATATGATGATATTTATGTTTGCTTTGTTTCTGGGTGTTAAGTTAGGTAGTATATTTGTGATTCCTCTGCTGACCAGGTGTCGTAATAGGCGAATAAGGTACGAAACCGATAGATAGTAGTATATCCATCATAAACAGCGCAGTTTAAATACTAGAGCAGCAGCATCCTCGTCGCACAATGGTGCTCTACCATTACCACCACGTCTGCCTAGTGCGGCAGTTATGAGCAAAAATCTCCCTATCCCGGGGAGACCTATGTCTAACAGTGGATTTTCTATGGCTGATATGATCAAGTAGTATATTTGTGATTCATCTGTTGTCTGATGTCCGTAACACAAGTGCTTTATCACGTAATCAGGCCATTGTATGAGATGATGTTGTTCTGGAACATTTAATCACAAGATAGACAAACGATCTGATCACAACCGCAGGATCGCGCTGGACGATTACGAGAGACCTATGTCCAGCAGTGGACGTCCTACGGCTAATATGATGATGATGATACAATATTACCCGCCCCTATATATGTAGAAAACTAAAATTGTGTGGGTTTTTGTGCCATATATCGTCTTTAGTAGAACTGATTTATTTTTATTTTGATCTATTAGTGTAATTTAATTAATTGAGATAAATCTAATATAAAAAAATTCTCGAGTTAGTTACCATACTCCCTCGAAACGGCTTGACCGATTTTTATGAAATTTTATATGTATATTCTGTAAGTCTGAGAATCGGCTACTATCTATTTTTAATGTACCTAAGTGATAAGGGTTATATAACCCGAACATTTTTTATTATAATGTGGCATTAAAATATATTCAACCCTAAATTTTCACCCTTCTATCACAAAATCTATTTATTAATAGTCGTAGTGCTTAAGTAGTTTAATAATTTATATATGGCGGAACAAAGTTTTTTAGGACAGCTAGTTTACTATAAAATTCACTTACTGTCATTGTTTGTTATGTGATTTTTTTATTACACTAGGTCGATAAACAAGTATAGAAGACGCTGGATAAAAAGCGTCACCGCAGCCTATGCGTTTCCAATGCCCAGTCGTGAGTTCAATTCCCACCCAGAGCAAACATTTATATGATAATATATGTGTTAGTTCTTGTGTCTGGGTATTAAATATATGTATTTAAATAGTAAATTTGTGATTTCTCTATTGTCTGGCGTCCGTAACACAAGTGCTTTAAGCGACTTACCACGGTGTCAGGTCAATGTATGAGTTGTTATTGTTATTTATTATTTAAATAAATCTAAATTAATGATAAATTGCAATTTGAAATGACGTTGTCATAATTGTGTTTACTGAAATTATGGAAACATTAGACCTGTTTATATTTCACTGTCCTATTAAAATTGCTACATTTTATTTAGGCGATCGTTAATTTCGACAAATAATTATACTTGACGAAACGAAATAGTGAGAGCTCGAGTAAATATTTGTGCCTAGCATTATGTCACCCATTTGGTAATTAGGAGCATATTTGTAAAGGCTTCGTGTGGTATGAATTAACAAGGAAACATACTTTTGTCGCATCATTCTGATAAACAAATTGAAAGGCAACCGCGTGTGTGTTCGTCAGGGTCATTAAATAAAACACGCCAGCAATGTCATATTATTAATTCCACAAATATTTGCGATAATTAATAAAAATACTTAGAAGCTAAACATACGAACGTAGATCTTGTTACAGAATTAACTTAAGCAAGAAATTTAACAATCAGAAATGCCTAATTATTTATAGATTAATGTTATTTACATTACATAATAATAGAAAATGTAAATTTTTAAATTTTAAATTATTTTATCTTATGTTAAGTAAACTTTTTATGTTTGTTACATTTAATTCCACCTGAAAGTATATAAGATGATTATAATATTTTATTAAAGGTATTGAAAATGCATTTTTTGGGAAACTAGTTGATGTTGTCCTATTCTAAGTGATTAAAAAACAACATAATTTTTAATTTGATTTTTATTTCTATAACAGTATAAATATTCATGATTTGACTAGATCAAGATATAAATAACATCTAGATGGGTACGCGATACTTTGGAAAAGACTATTTGTCAATTAATAACTGAGAGCCTGTTTCTCTACTTGCTGATAAATTTCCTGATAGAGTTGCAGTGAATCCGCCCGATTAATCCGTCATATTGTTGGATAGTTAATCTGTGATTTAACCAACAGACGTGCGTGGGAGAAGTTGTGGGCTGTCATAGTTTGCATGAGCTGTTTTAGGAGCAAGTAGAAAAACAGGCGTCGTCGGACACATGGAGAGAATAATCCATTGAAGATATATTTAGTCAGGTAAAACATACAAACGAATGAAAACAATTATTATCAACAACGATTTTAGATACATTTTCAAATTATGATATTTTTCACGAGCAAGATTATCTGGATATGAAATACGATGAATATATTTCAGACATTGATATATTCTTTAGCGTGATTTCTAAGAATAGGTTTTGCATATTACTTGCTTACATGCTTACATTACAGTTTGTATTAAAGTCGCCGACACGTAGATAGTTAAGACAGGACAGTCGAGTTTCACAAGTAGCAATATTCTTGCAAAGCCAAAATCAGATCCGGCAACGTAATCTCGTGATCGGTCCCCAAAATCCTATTGGCGGTGCTGATATGCGGTGGCTTAGATGTCCGGCCCAATCCAGCGGACTCATCGATATTCGGGAGATAAGTGATTGTGAAGCGCGGTCGTTCGGTATGTCTGGCTGCCAGGGCTAAGGGTCTATGGGGGTTACTCTGTCTACCGGCCGAGGCCAGTCCACAGCAACCCAGGGTCGTGGTGGTTGGCTCCAGGATAGCCCCCGTCCGCCTCCACGAACGATCTGCGGTTGTAAGATCTACGTACAACGATATTTTAGATAATATCTGTATTGCGTGATTATTAAATATCTAGCTCGATAATAGTTCGCATGCAATTAACAGACTACATTAAGACCAAAACTTTTTGCCAAAGTTCCTTAACCTTTTTGCCATGAGGGCAAATAAGACTATTGGTCAAATTTTCAGAATAGTCATGGACCTATTATTATCTAATTGGGTTATTGTTTTGGAGGTAATACATAGTTAGATGGAAATAAGCGGTTCTTCTATGAACTTTATCTAATAGATTTGATTTCGGTGCTTGTTCGTCGTGTGTGTGCGTCGACCACCGCTTAAGACGACTTAAACAATTTAACATCACTGTTCAAAAACTATCGTATTTTAGATAAATAAGTCAAGGCGTTATTTTGAATTTTATTTCCGTCGTTTATTGTAGATGATAACAAAATGGATCGATGCATTTAATATAACATTATAAATTGATTGAAATAATATAATTATTTATCTTAAAACATAAACCCTCAATTTACAATTAAATGAATGGCAATGTAATATAAATTTGTTGAAGTATGGAGTTCTATAAATTCCTAAGTTACTATACGCAGGTTGCGTGGCGAAAATGAACCGTATTGCAAATGCGTTAGCTTGGTTTTCCAATAATCTGACAGTAAGGAGAAGAGGCGTGCTGGAGTAGCGTTAAAAAAGTTATACAAGAACGTCACGTTGGTATGATATTTCAACAAGAAAGAGAAAATATCTACGAGAAATAAAATAATTATCTAAACGCTTGAATATCTTGTATAAGTTTCTCTCGGATTATTTTTCTTTAAATTTTTCCTTTAAACGTTCATTAAACGTTTCCGAAGAGACAATTCAGAAAAAGGTACGGTATCCGCTTAAAATGTGTATCTTCCTGTTTTATACAACATACCGATATTGAAAATATGCTATGGGGAAGACTGAATGGCATATTAGATAAAGAAACATGTTACATGCTTGACGAAGAATTTAATATAGGGAATCAGATTTTGTAAACACATACTTGCATAAACCTTTTAATGATTGTCTGTAACAAAACATATTGCTGGAATTTGATCCTTTTATGGAAGAAAGTTACAAAGCTTTGGTCTAGACTTACGGCATTTTTTTTAAATAAGTTATACAGTGAAAATACGAAATCACAATCAGAAGAAAATAACAGAAAATCCTATGTAAAGCTATATTGTGAACTAGTGAATTCGTATATAACAACTATATATAACTTATAATAAATTACACTATATATATATATATATACTATAAAAAATAGAGTACAATCCTTCGAACGCCAGATATTTTCTAACTACTGCGCCTTGAGCATCAGCAATGCTTTTATACTTACCATCAACACATCTCGTTTGAAAATAATAAATATTATCTGGGCAAACTAGAATCATGTACTATAATAATCTCTCAAATATTACAAACTGGAAATACCCTTTCATTCGTTTTTCATTCAGAAAGCCAAAAAAAAGCCAAGTAAGCCCACTAAAAACATTCAAATCGTGAAAATTAAAATATAAAATCGATAATATTTTCAGAATAGTGTGGGCTAGATTGATGGCAGGCTGATGTCGTAGATGGTAGTGATCCTGCCTAGTACGTCAAAGTTCGATCTTCGATCCATCTCTGTCTGATTGTTTTTATATGTTTCCAAGTATTATATTTGTAATTGCTCTTTTGTCTGAGAGCTGTGACATGGGTGCTTTAAACTACTTACATCGGAGTCAGGTGAACGTAAACGTTAAATAAATAAATTAGGCCCAGCCCAAACTGATCTACCGGCACCAGACTATACCCCACTACTTAATATTATCAACACGTAGGCTTGTATGGATGTGAATGTTTGTTACTCTTTAAAGCCAGTACGACTCAGCAGGTCTGGATGAAATTTGTAACAGAGATTTATTAATAGTTTAGAAATAGCAAATAAGTGCTCGTGGGCACATATCTGAGCATATATCTGGCTTTTTGTACAGTTAAGCAGAAGAACAAGGCGAATTGACTGTTTCTTAGAATAATAGTAATTCCTCAGGCAGATAGAGATAAATAGATAGAAATAAATCTAGTAGATCATATTTAGAAAGAACTTCTGCCTACGATTGACTGTGAAGTCTTCACTTTATGAAAACATCCAGGAAGTTACCTTGGATCAAAACTATCTTATGTATTTTCTGGGGTTTGCAGAAGGATTCGCAGCCGGTCGCTAGTCGATACATATAATAGTACAAATGCGCAAGTGTCGCTGTACGTCTGTTTGTTATCGTTTCATGACGAAACGTCAAGTCTAAGGAACGATTATAGAAAAAAATAATTCCTCTAGCCGCGTGAAGTGAAGTTGAAGTTATATTTTATTTATGTATTACGTATGAAATTTTATTATTATATGGAGATATAGGTATAGTATTAATATTTAATGGACCTTACAAATTTTTTATAAAATAGTAGTACACATCGAACTGCCCTATCACATTTTCGTAGTTTATGTCCATTCAAAGGTTACCTGGATAAGGTCGTATTGAGCAATAAGGCCGCCAAATATATTATGATTTATTATTCTTTATGTAATTTTCTGTGTACAATTAAGATGTTGTACACAGAAAATTACATAAAGAATAGTAAAACTCATAAACTAAAACATAATATTCCAGACTTAAAATCACGGTTTCACCATCCCGCGGTTTCTAATACTGATATGAAAGCGTGAATTACTGCGCTTGAGGTCGGAAAATACTAATTAAAATGTTTTCTAACTTATGATTCTTCTCTCTGATAATATTCTATAATCTTTTTGCAATATCGCAATACAATTTATCTTCCAATTACTTTTTTTTATTAGCTTTAACTATGGAGGTACACGTGCAAACTTTTTCCTGTTAGAATACGAAAAGAAGTAACTAATATAGTAATCTCGTAACAATTGATTTAAAAATTCTAAAATTATTGACTGTCCCGATTGCATAAATGGTAGTGGTCCTACCTTGTACGCGAAGGGTCGTTGACTCGATTCCTGCTAATGGCAAACACTTTTATGATGAATATTTGTGTTTGTTTTGTGTCTGGGTGTTAAATTTGTATTTATTTTTCTTTATATATCTTCCTGTGTACAATAAAGATGTTGTACATAGACAATTACATAAATAAAAATAAAACTCATTAACTCATTGTATGTAGTATGTTATTATGAAGATGTATGTGAAGTCTATGTAGATATATTTGCGGATATAAAAAATATAACTAAACAAAATTAAAGAATTAGAACGCAAATATGTAAAAACGGTGTCATAAAATAAATACCGTTTTTATCGCGTTAAATAACTGGTGAAAGATAACGTTTGAACGTAAAAGTTATAATAAGGTCGCGTGATAAAATAGAGTAAATAAAATATTTTAAATTTATTCCGAGCAGTTTAGTATGAACCAGTTTTGCTTTATCACAAACCCAAACTTTGGTTCGTGTATTGTTACAGATATTCCTGTGTTCACTAAAAGTTATAACGATATGAAAGTTGAAAAAAGGCTATTTGATATGGAATAACATTGACTATTGTGGGTGTTGTTAAACTACATATGTGTAAGCTTATGTAGTTTTTACTTACTGATACATACCTTAAAGTTACATTGAAGTTTTTTTATTTGAATACTAAAAATGAATACTATATAAATTCATACAACATTTCATACATTGACCTGACCCGAGATAAGTCGCTTAAATCACTGGTGTTACGGACAACAGGCAGACATATAATATAATTGTGTAAATAAAAATTTAACACCCAGACACAAAACAAATACAAATATTCATTAGAGAAGTGTTTGTCATTTGTAGGAATCGAACCCACGACCCTTGGCGTACAAGGAAGGGCAACTACTTTTTATGCAATCGGGACCGTTGATAATTTTAGAACTATTAAATTTTTGATATGAGGTATAGATATATTAGTAGTTACTTCTTTTCGTATTTTAACGAGGGAATACCCACAGATATAAATAAAAATAGAATTTGAATTTATCGACTTAAGGCGCAGGAATTTACGCGTTTATGTCAGTATTAGAGTATAAGATACCACGTGATGGCGAAACTGTGATTTTAAACATACAATATACATATATACAAATTTACTACTGGCCCTTAGGTACCGGGAGAGAAGAATAGCACCTCCCCCTGTACTAGGTGTCGTAAGAGGCGAATAAGGTACTAGAACCGACTGATAGCGGTATATCTGAAGCAGTTTAGATGATGCTACAGGGTGGGAATGGGCAGCAGCAATACCCTCGCGAATCTACGCTCTGCGATTGGATGTTGATGACGACATAAATATAAAGTTTCTCTTTTTTTCTTAATATTTTAACATATTTCCTTCGCTTTCTCAACATTCATAGATATCACAAGCGTCAGTTAAAAGTTGCCCACGTCTGACCTGTCCTAAAACGCCGTATATCCAATCTCTAACTTTAATAACCGCTAAACTAAACTTCCTCTGCCCACACTATTGTAATTTTACTTTAAGTTATCCACAGCTTTTAATGTCCAATCCTCCCAACTTACCAAATGTTAACATATAAAATATAGTACACACAGCAATAGATCAACCTACACGAATCTGTCAAAACTTCGCGATCAATATTAATCTATAATTGCAAAAGGTTAAGTTCAAAATTGACTGTACACATTTGACACAATTTGAGTAGGTCGATCTGTTGCCCACCGTACACTACGTCAATACTATAACGTGAAGTATGTTCGGAAGGTTATTTAGTTCTGTATGCCCACCTGATGTTTCCAGTGGGTCTCAAAGGTCGAAGAGCATGGAGTCGTCGGATACCGCTCCCACCGCCGCCACCACCTAAGTAAATAGAAAGAAAATAAATAAATATACCACTTACTGATCGTTTGCTTGGATTACATAGATGGTATAACGGCGTTTCGAATATGAGCACATTAGTTAAAATTTTAGCAAGATCTAAGAAAACTTATATAGATGTGAATGCTTGCAGCGAAGCGAGTCTGGTCCTCTATGAGGGCGAGGTGGATTCCCCTAAATGTAATGACGGACCCGATGGCGCAGATGGTAGTGATCTCGTCTTGTGCGCCAAAGGTTTTGGGTTCGATCCCCGCCCAGGAAAAAAAATCCTATGACAATATTTATGTTTGTTCTGTATCTAGGAGTTGAATATGTAGCATTTTAAGTAATATATTTGTAAATCCTCTGTTGTCCGACATCCGTAACACAAGTTCTTTAAGCGACTTATCACGGAATCTGGTTAATGTATGCGATGTTGTCGGAATTTATTTATTTATAATTATTAGTCAAAGTAAAATATGTTTATTGATTGTACTATAAGGTAAGGACTAGAGCAAAGTATAGGAGTCGACAGGCGCCATACCCACCAGAAACAGCGTAGCTCAAGTGCAACAAGGCGGGAATGTGCATTCCCGTCGCGAAGTTTGGGATTGTCACCACGCTGATTAAGCGCGGAAGTTACAAGCAAAATTCTCTCTTTCTTAGGGTTTATTTTGTTCAGCAGTGGACACTGTGGCTGCTATGATCACATGATGATGTACGAATACTAGTGGCCTGTCCCGACTTCATCCGGGTACATAGTAATTTTATTCCGTTGATCCCACCACCATAAGAGTTTTAAACCTGTTCTTTGACTTCTAACCTATATACTTCCGACTAGAAACATTGTTTTCCCTTACAATTTCCACGATCCCGTTGATTTCGCACAAACCTAGTCCTAGTAATTAATAATAAAACTTATTACTTTTCTCCTTCACACTTAAGGACTAATGTACAATAACTATACATATATTGAAGTCTCCACCGCACTTGAAGTAATTGAATTAAGCTTCAAGTGCGGTGGAGACTGTAGTCTGAAACTAAGCTGAGCTTACTAAGCTTGTAATTTTCAAATCACCAGGCCTCCCTGCCTGCCTGTATACTTTCATATTAGTGTATGTATGAGTTTATATAAAATTAGGAAATTGGGAATCTTTATGCTATCTTGAGTGTGTTTATGTTATTGTGTGTAAAGAAGAAACACAACAAAAATATAATTTACTGATTTAGTTGTAAACTAGTCTAGTCTAGTCTAGGTCTAGTTATAATCGTACATACGAGGATATCGACGCTTCAGTTTTAATATTAGTAAAACCAGATTGATTGTATTTTTCTGATTAGATGGTGTGTTTATTTCGTTAATATCCAGGAATTTCATTCAAAGGTAGATGGGAACTTCCCTGAGAGATAATTAAATTTATAAGATGTATAAGCTGGCTGTGGTAATTTTTAGAAAATGGTTTAAGTATTTTTATTATTTTGTATAGTACCCCATCTTAGACTACACACTAGCACACAAAAATTATATATCCATCAAATTATGACCAAAACCCGACACCGCTGTAAAAATATTCATCGGTATTCAGTCGCGGTAACTCAAAAAATGAGAAATTATTTGTGTACAAAATCTTTAGATTCTCAAACAAGAACAAAGGCTTACTCTAAACAATGGTTCTTAGAAAGTCTAACACGTGCATCTTTTGTATATTTTTTATCAAGTTTTTGTTCTACGAGTTTGATAAACAAATCAGTCCATTTCCTAATTAGACGTTTATTCAGCACGAAGCAACAAGTTTGTTATTTATTCACATTTTTTTATATATTTACTTACAAGCCTTTTTGAGTGCCTCATATATAATAAAAGTAATTCATATACAATAATATACATTGACCTGACTCCGATACAATTCGCTTAAAGCATTTGTGTTACGGACATCAGACAATATCGAAATCACAAATATACCCAGACGTAGAGCAAAGACAATTATTGATCATATAATTATTTATACATAGTGCAGATCGCTCCCGCATAAGATAGGTTCACTACCATTTGCTTGATCGGGCCGGTCGATTATTTTTCACAATATTAAGAATAAGCAGCAGAAGCCGGAAATATCTCAAACATTAGGGCACGCTAGAAACGGAGTAGGAAGACGTCGCCTTCCTTAATTGACACTCATGTAGAGTTCAATGATAGAGTAGAGGTCACTTACATCGGCGGTCACAAACGCTCGCCACACGGCAACATGCCATGGCACTAATAGGATAAACACTATTGTTTCTAAACGTGAAAAATGGATATTTGGGCTAAACGTCCGGTATTCATCCCCACTAATGTGCGGGCGGTACATTGTTCGGAACAATTTCAAATTTTGACAAGGGTGAAATTACTTTATTCTAGTTTATGAATGTTAGCGGTCATTATATTATCCATGATAGACGGTTGGAGAATATTCTTAGCTCATTTAACTATATTATTGGATTATTAAATATTAGGTTATAGCAAAATTTAACGTCTTCGTCTGAGTACATGGTACAATGGTATCCAATCACCGTGGCAATTTTATCCCATTCTTGGGTCTTTAATGTATTTTAATTATAAATATTTAAATTTAATTCAAAATGGGCAAAATAAGATAAGTAACCTAAGTTACTTCTTACAGCATTTGCTGTTTGACAGAGTAGTCCTGTTAAAATGGGTCAAGCCGTTTTCGAATTTATTTTTCAAACAGACAAAAATAATTAATACGACTTTTTAAAAAAGCTGTTTATTAAATATTACAAATAGATTCTTCAACTATTATAATATCCTAGCTGTCCCGGCAAACGTTATTCTGCCACATAGATCATATAAAATGATTTTCAAATATCTCTTTTAAAAAATAGGGGTTTGTGATAGAAGGCTAAAAATTTAGGATTGTATTTATTTTATAATGCCAAGTAATTATAAAAAAAACATTATCCAAAAAATTTAAAAACAAAAATTGAGTCGAACACTCCTTATCACTTAGAGGTTTGAAAAATAGATAGAAGCCCAGGCTTACTAAATATGCATAAAAAATTTCATAAGAATCGGTCAGGCCCTTTCGAGAAGTATGGGAACGAACATTGTGACGCGAGAATTTTATATATTAGAAGATTAGAAGTGTACTTAGGATACGCAGCAATGTCTTTTGGTTAAAATTTTAGTAATATGCACTAAACTAGCGACCTGCCCCGATTTTGCACAAGTACAATGAAGATGATGTATTAATTATTGTAGATTATCATTAAAAAAAAGGAGATATACACATTATTTATTTTGATCTATCTCGACAGTACATTATTTTGATCTATCTCGTCGGGTTCAGCCAGCGTTTGCAATGTTGATTACAAGTTCTTTATTTACGACATCACACTAGAATCTTTATTATGCATGTATTATATACGAGTATATAAACCCTCCTATTGAATCATTCTATCTGATAAAACCGAATCCATCCATTACATGTTTTTAAAGATCTACGATCGACTTTGTTTTTATATATGTAGTAATAGTGATATTCACTATCCGTGTTATAATCTAGATCGTAATGTTGCGTGTTAAAAAGCAAATTATCTCATATGTATTAAATTAATCACTCAAAGTCAAAACAAACAGTCGCGCGCGTCTATCAATCTTGGCGAGTAGTCTCCGTGCAGGTACACTCGGAACGTGAATTAATCCCACGCGGTTGTCCCTCGGGGCAGTATTAGTATGCAAGCAGCCGCACGGAACCAGGACAACATATACAACACTTCCTAAAACGTGACAACTTATTTGTACTTGTATATCACTTTTTCCTCATAAACTTAAGTACAAGACATGTAATAAATCGCGATCACTGACGTTCCTTTTTTGTCCATTATATGATCGCCGGTCAAGTTGAATGCTATGGTAATATATATAGATATATATTGACTGTGAGGTACCGGTGGTGTGAAATAGAACCTCCCTCTGGTGTCGTAAGAAGCGGCTGTGGTACCGAAACCGACGGATGGCGGTATATCAAGTGTAGCTCAAATGGTGAGGCTAGACAGCATGTTGCCGTTGAGCGTTGCGAAAGCTGCGCTCTACGATTGCCCAGAGCGACAACTATGCACAAAATTCTCCCTTTCAAGAGGAAGCCAGTAGTGGACTTCAAATGACTGGTATGATAATGATGATGTATTATTAAGAAATTAGAATTCACAGCTGACTGACTCTGAGATAAGTCGCTTAAAGCACTTGTGTTACGGATATCAGACAACCTATAAATAAGAGAAACAAACCCTTGGTGTACAAAACAGGTTCGTTACCACCTGCGCCATCGGGCCTGTCTATATCAAACTAAAAAGTGATAAATAAATAGTTCTTACCATTGGCCTTCTAAGCCAACTCAAAATAGTAGAACGAGCTATGGAGAGGGCAATGCTCGGAGTCTCTTTGCGTGATCGAATCAGGAACAAGGAGATTCATAACAGAACCAAAGTTACCGACATTGCCCGGCGGATAAGTAGGTTGAAGTAGATGTGGGCAGGGCATTTGGTATACAGAACCGATTGCTGATATAGTCGTAAGGTTTTGGAATAGAGACCACGCACAGGAAAGCGCAGCGATGCCCTATCAACCCGCAAGATGGGCAGACGATCTGACTAAAAGCGCAGGATTGCGCTGGACACAGGCCGCATAGAACCGGTCCTATGGGAAACTTGGGGAGGCCTATGTCCAGCAGTGGACGTCTTGTAACTGTTTTGATGAAGATGAATAGTTTTTTTTTAATTTAAGCTGAAAATAAAAAATGAACGAAATGTACTAGTATTGTTGTTAAAAAAGTAGTAAAACCACTAGTATTGTGGTTTGCATATATATATAAATAAATGCAAAACACCTATGTAAAATTTCAATTTCAGCCTTAATAAAATAAGGGCTAGCCTTATAGTCTATGCCCTACGTTGTTATGTCAGTCAGTCAGTCTTTTCACATTTTTGTTTGACTTAATACAAAACCTTGACCATAGTCCATAGAGAAAACCATAAGCCTGTATATAAATCAATGCTGTTATAAGCTATATAAATAGATAATATTACAGATTACCCCAATAAGATACTTTATATCTTGATATCAAGTCTCCAATATTCCTGAAAATCAATACTTTAATGAGCTTGTGAAAAAGTCTATTTCCCTAAAAATTATATTCCATGCAATAACGTGATTTAAGTTATTTAAGTCAAAGTATAAAATTTATTTTCCGTCTATTTTATATAATTACAGACAGCAGTATAAATACTAATATAAAATAATTAAAGTCCTATTTCCAATAAAATTGTCAGTTCATATTCAAGCTACCGGTTTGACGGATTCGTTTTATTCTATTAACGGATTTATTTAATTCAATCTCAATTTAAGTGTATAGTTTAAGATCAATATTTGCTTACCGGATATTTTTAGTATCAAGTGAAATATTATTAAACAATTGATATATTTTTAATTTCATATTTTTTTAATGCAAATTCACCAAATTAAAATGCAACTTTTCTAAACAGATAAAAACCAAGCATTTTTTTTATTAGAACAGGTCGACAAAGAAGGATACAGTTTGCGTGATAGTAACCGTACACTGCAGCCTATAGACACTCGTAATATCACAAGGATATCACTAACGCGTTTACTTTAAGAAGATGAAGTATGTCACATTACTCAGTAATTTCATTGCCTCTCTCCCCATTCAAACCGGAACACAGCAACGCAATCAATGCTATTTGGAGGTAGAAATAGGCGAGAATGAGTTACCAATGCAGACAACTTTTGTATGAGGTCTACCTCAAGTAAAGGAATTAGAATATTTGAACATTACGCTATTATTGAGGTTGGAATAATTAAAAGAATTTGTATTAGAAAAGTTAATTTTACAAGTCGTTTTCTCGCACAGGTTGCCATATCCAGAGTAACCAAGTTAAATTAGTTTTGTTTGTTTATCCCTGCATTTCGCTGAATAAACCTTGTCAATGTGAATAAATTTTTCCTTTTTAATAAGAATTAAAATGTTAGAAAGATATTTGTAATTAACGGCTATAAACAGACAGTGTGTTGAACTGTGACATTTCCATGCTTGATATTTCGAATCTGGTTATTAGAAGGAAACACAAAACCTGAGAACGACTCTTTCTAGTAGATTATTTTTATGCATAAAACTTTCACCTAATAACCCCTCTGATGACGAGGGCGAATAAATATAAGAAAATACTAGGACTAAAATATTCAAATCTTATTTTTTAAACAATCATCAAGATAAAATAGAAAGTCAATAAACTGATTTGCACAGTATATTAAATGAACGTCTAGAACGTCTATTCGTAAGAAAAAATATTATTGTTCTGATGAGAAAACATAAAAAAGTCTGTATATAAAACACCTAGACACTAAACAAAATCAAGTCTACAATGTCTGATCGTTCGATGCCTTGCCGCGTAAAATAGAGGCAATACAGAATACGCCATCGGGCTCGTCGGTATGTACACAAAGCAATAGATTAACTCACACAAAACTGACACAATTTCGCAATCTACACTAATGTTTAAATGATAGTAATTCAGTCCCAAATTGACTGTGAAATTTTGACAGATTTGTATAGGTTACGGCAGTGCCGTGAGGTACCGGCAGAGTATACTTTCTACATGTCCAAAACACCTCAAAATTCCGTTTTCTATTTTTTAATCTATCTCTTAACCCGTACTTAATACCGTACGTTCTTCGAAGTAATAAAACCTGTAATACATTTTAGGTTTGCGTATTTCGAAATACGTATATACAAATATATTATATTTAAATGGCATATAAGCAAAGAAATGAGATGAGAAACAAATATGGATCTATTTTATTACAAGACTCAGGTGTGGTTTAGACATATATACGTATTCATTTATTTTATGGAAAATCAATAGCTACGCACATACAAAAGATAAGACAGTTTAAGATACATTTAGACAATTGCACGTTTTCACGAATAGAAATCTATACTAATATTATAAAGCGGAAGAGTTTGTTTGTTTGTTTGTTTAAACGCGCTAATCTCATGATCTACTGGTCCGATTTGAATAATAATTTTTTTGTTGGATAGTCCATTTATAGAGGAAGGCTTTATAATATTATGCTGAGACCAATAGGGGCGAAGCGTCAGTGAGAAATGTTGTAAAAACGGGGAATAGGCTACTATACCCCCCAAAGTCACTATTATACGCGGACAAAGTCACGGGCACTGCTAGTAGAGTAATATAAAATTAGCGAACTTATATATTGCAAGCAAGGACAACTTTATGTTGACAGTATATAATATAATATGATGTAAAATCAGTTAAAATTACCGGAAATAAAAACAAAAGGAACAACAAAACAGAGAAAATCAACTAAATTAAAAAGACATTTTTGGAAATACTCAAGGTTTTGCCGATTGTGCTGTGATTAAATTTTAGTAGCAAACAGGTCAAAAGAGAACTCTTATTGAAGATTGCCAACACGCTTGCCCGGCGCAGTAATTACGGGCAAAATCCCCCCTTTCTTGGGGAGGCCCATGCTCAGCAGTAGACTTCCAATGGCTGGTATGATGATGATGAACCACGTACAAGTACTTCAAGAATTCTTGTGATTATTATGTATAACGGGTCCAATGCGCATTCCGTAGTGTTCCTAACTTATAGTACGTCACGGGTCATGCGTTCGATTCCCATTCAGTACAAATGTTCACCTGAACACTTGTGTTTGGTTTAATTCTACCTGGTAAAACATGTATTCAAAGATTGTATATGTAATTCCAATGTTGTCTGATAACCGCAGAACAAGGTGAAGATGATTTTAAAAAACGTAAGGTTCCTACAACATTTGCTGGAAATCTTTTTAAGTTTAAATAAAGCTATATTTGCTGTACGTATTCTATCAATTTCAATAACTACAGTTTTGTCAAACGCAAAAATGTTACTTTAGCAAATCTATATGTATGACGGAGAGATAAAGTTTACCTTTTTCTGTTATTCGGGAACTTTTAGAAAAATTTCCGTGAATTAAAGAGACAAGATGTCTTATCAACTTCATTTTTTAATATACACTGTCATGAAACTGAGACGTTGCTGTTTTTAAATGTCTTCACTTTTAAATAATGTTAGCTTGACTAGGAACAAATTGAATAAGGTTGTTTTAAATTATTTATAACAAAAAATAGATTTGTAGCCTCGATGTTTGTTCCATCGAATTTTATTGTATATTAGGATATATATTTAAGCAAAAGTATTTTAAGAGAATATATAATTGTATAAGTATGGCCAAAACATTTCTTTAATATAGCTCTTGTTTTTTTACGTGTCGTAACGGAGATAGAAGCACCGCAATTGACAGAAAGTTGTAAATCCATCCAAAATAGGACAGCTGAAATGTAACGGAGGGAATTGGAAATTGGCTGCAGCATTCCCGTCGCGAAGGTCTAGGATTGCCCTCACGCCTGTTTAACGCGGCAATTACGGTCAATAATATATACATAGGACATAGGTATTTTGAGGATAACTATATCCAGCAGTGGACGGTCCACGGTTTCTAAAATGGTGATAATCTATGATTTTCATGTTTCTTAATAACTGACACCAAAATTTCTTTTAAATTTACTTCAACTCACCATGTAACATTCGTGTCATTGGCGTTTATGTATAATAAATAATAATAGTTTATTTGTCTTTTACACGTAAATTACAGTTTCGGTGCTAAACTTAGGACTTATTCTTTAATCATTCATCTGACATCAAACTAGGCGTAAGCGTTCGTTACGACATACATCGGCATATCTCATTTAGTGTAAGTCCAATACAGATGAGAAAAAAAATAAAATAAAAAACATTAAGTTCTGTATTCTTTTTTTTAAGTTGTATATTGTTATTTATGTGTGTGGGATGACTTGGTTTGTGTCGTAACAACTTAGGCCTGGTGATTTAGTCTTATTATATCGTCAACGTTAGGACGCTTACTGTTAAACATAAGCCTTAAAATAAATTAACACATCTCATATTGAACTGACTTCGAAATAAGTCGCTTAAAGCACTTGTATTGTGGATATTAGACAATAAAGAAATCACAAATATAATACATAAAAATGTATAAATAACACCCAAACATAGAAAAAATATCAATTCATCATATAAATGTTTTCCTGGGTGGGCGTCGAACCCACGACCTTTGGCGCTTAGAACAGAATCATTACCATCTGCGCCAACAAACCCGTCGAAAAAAAACTATCTAAGAATTTTTAATATTTTTTGTATGGATTTTGTTGGAGCCTTTTAGTCTTTGAGAAGATTATGAAATAACATAGAAGATAATTAAAAAGTAAAAAGACAGCCCGGAATGATGGTTGGAAGCTTTCTTTGTCCATTACTTTTATTAAGGCCGGGTATTTAAACCTTCTTGTGCAAAAATGCATATTACTTAATAGAATAAATAATGGAATGATTTAATTAATTAATATTACATATATATATATATATATATATATATATTATTTCATGAATCTGTCCTATCACAAAAGGATTTTTAAAACAAATTAGAGGTACCTTTTTTCTGTTCTAAACCACATATTCTAAATAGTGTTCATAAGTGTTATGAGAAATATATCGATCTATGTAATGGATATATGTAATATGGACATATTTGCAATTCGATAACTGTCAGCAGACAGAAACAGGATTTGTATATAGCCATATGGCATCCAGTAAGCTCGGCCTATCTTATAATTAACCAGGAGACCCTATCTCTGTTCCCAGGAGAACAGACAGAAGAAAAGCAGTGGTAGGATAACTAATGCACTTTATCGGTAGAGGGAAATGAGATATATTTACTTTAAACCCTTCCAATTTATTGTTATTGTAATTGGTTTCCTCACTTTATGTAAGGAACGATAAAACAAGATAAAAGAGGAGCTTGAAGAGAGTCAGAAACTTTTTATGAAAGCAGGTCGTAACATCAACATATTCTTAAAAACTTCTCATCTGCAAGTCTCATTCGTCAAGCGTGAAATAGAAACATGAATTGGAATCACTAAGCACACGGTCATGCGAAATTAAGTGCAGTATGCGTAATAGTAGTGGGGTGCCTCTTAAGATACTTGGTACAACCGGAACTGACAGATGGCGGTATATCCACCCGAAACATCATAGCACAAATGAAACAGGCCGGGGATGGGCTGCAGCATTCCCGTCGCGAAACTAAACTCTGCGATTGACAACACGACAGCTTCAGTGGATGCAGTCTCCAAACTGTCAAGCATTTTTCCCTCTCCACCTCTGCCCTTTAAGAATATAATAAAATTACTCACCAGATGAAGGAGCATGCACCACAGTTGGAGGTTCCTGGAAGAGCGAAGAGCGTTGCTGGGGAGACAGGGAGGCTAGCGTCTCCAGGTTATCCCGGAGGGAGTCAAAGAACGAGCCCACGTCATTCAGCACACCTGTATATAGACCAGGATTCACTTTTAAATCGTCACTGTCTTCTCACTCTATACTTAATAAAACATGCAAACACAATCTGATTAATATTATAAAGGCGAAAGTTTGTGAGTATGGATGTCTGGTCCGTTATTCTTTAATGCAAGAAAGACCGAATAGATTTTAATGAAACTTAACAACCATACAGCTTAAACATTAAAGCTGTAGTTTATATAAAAATATCTAAAATATTACATTTACTGTCAGTTGCATGACAATATGCTTACATCCAGTTGTGTTTGGGATGCAGACAGAAACGAAAGCTTTTTTTCTTTACATAAATAAAATCACTGAGTGATTCCATCACGGGCTGCTTACATCCGTACATCTATCCTCACAATCTATAGCGTTTATTACACCTATGATTATTTATTGATTCCAATATCATGAAAAATACTTAGTTCTCAATTCAAATACATTATACAATATAGAACAAAGGTTTCTTAAAGTAACTATGTCTGTTAGGCCGTTATGACTATACCGTAGAATCAATTTTAATGAATGTTGGTATGTATAAAAATGAAAGAATACATAAATAGGCTACTTGAAGTAATAATCCAGTGCAGGAGGTAGAATAAAAAAGTACTCTCACACATGTCGTCTTCACCTATTTCTACCGCCAAGCAGTGTTTGCATTGCTGTGTTCAGGTTTAAAGGGTGAGAGAGGCAGTTAAATTACTGGGTAACGGTGACATTGTATCTTCAGTACACAAGGTTGGCAACACATTAGTGATATCATTGTTATGACACGAGTATCTAACTAACCGACAGATGGCGGTATATCTATCCGAAACAGCACCATTGGATCGGGATGTGCAGCAGCATCCTCATAGCGAAATCGCGCTCTGCGATTACCGCCACGCCTAGCGCGGCCTATATGGGAAAATCATCCCATTTAGGGGAAGCCGATGTGCAACAGTACACTTTCAGTGGCAGGTATGATGAATACACAAGTGCTACTTGTTTTGGAGTCATGTCAAAATATTGATGATAAATGAATTGATATGCCACAATTAAGTTTCAAAAACTAGATAAAAATAGGTAATACCTAGATTAACCACCGATTAACGAACCATCATGCTTAAAAAATAAAAAGTTTTATGTGGATGTACGTGATTTGTGTTTGTTCTGTATCTGGGTGCTGTGTGTATATTTAAGTTTTATATTTGTGATTCTTTTGTTGTCTGCTGTCCGTAACACAATTGCTTTAAGCGACTTATCTCGGAGTCAGGTCAATATATGAGATGCTGTGTAAATTTATGTATTTACTCATTAATAAATTGCGAAAATATTGTGTGCATGTTCTTTATAACTTGTTGCTTTACCACTGTCAGTAATAATAGTACAATTAAAATGTAAATCTTTATCACTCTATACTCACTGGTCGATTAAAAAATCGAATATATATTTACTTCTATAAGAAACTTAAGATGCCTAGTAACATAATTTTAAAGGTTATGCAATAAGTTTCCATAAAGCTTTTTAAATATTTATCTATACTGAAATACAAAGTTTTCTATGAAAATAGCAGTTGATTTTAACGTTGACATATTACAATTCTGAATTCTTATGAATTCTGTAAATAAATGTGTTCTCTTTTAAAAATGAACGTTCCCTTATGAATCTTTTGAAATAAAATCACACGTGTTCTATAAAACAAAGTAAATTCTTCGATGGACATATACGACGAGTAGTTGGAAACATCGTAGTCCTATATCAGAAGCCAAGCATTGTTTCATCGGTATCGTGCAAAGTTGAAAACGGGTTAGTTACAGCATAGTTCCTTGAAGTTGGCGGGAAGTGACGGGACATTCAATAATGAGCGACTTCATAACGGTCGAGTTGACACACTCTACTACTGGCCTTTGAATTATTTTCTACGTCTATGGTAAGAATTTTCATTTGATTTCTATTCATAAATGTGTTTGTCTATCCATTGTGTTTGTTTGCTAATTCTATATTTTTATTTGCGCCAAGGTTCAATCTACTATATTATGACTATAAGAAAACAAAATTTTAAGAAACACGGTGTCAGAAAAAACTAATGTTGTTATTCTGTTCTATGTAAGCAGTGAAGTATCGCAGTTGACGAGATGCTTTGAAGATTTTATTTTAAAATAGAAATGGACTGGACTGGACAAAAAAACAAATTGATAAATAAACACATATTAGATCTCATAACTTACTTCGAGATAAGTCGCTTAAAGCACTTGTGTTACAGACAGCAGACAATAGAGAAAATACAAATAAAATAGGTACTTAAATATATATCTGCAACGCTTAAATACAGAACAAACACAAAAATCATCATATAAATATTTGTTTGATAAGTATTTGATCACTATTTAGAGTCTGGAAAAAATTTAAACAAATAGCTATCACGTAAATTTAATTTCTCACTTGACACAATTAGATACCTCTATTAATAGGCAATAAACACAAATCATAATTGAATCCCGATAAGAACAGAATATTAAAGAAATTAACGTAAAACGAAGTGTCTAAAAAAATTAATATTGCAAAAGAATATAACAAAATAGCGAAGAATAAAAATGACTTTCAATAAATTGTATTTATGCGGGCGGTCTCTTTGAATTTAACGCACCATATTTTACGTGCCGTAGATGGATGGGTTAAAGGGTACTTGTCATGCGAACGATGCTATTATATCTTGTGTAGTCAATATGTATATCGTCTTGTCATCTTAGGTTTTAATCTATATAAAAATTTGCTGTTTTGAAGTTATTCGAATGTAATTAAGTATAAAAGTTATTCGTTGAAGGCCATGAAACACGTGTAATATAATTTTTCAAAAATTATTCCTTAAGGTTTATCATCCCTTAGGGGGCTACAAAGTTAGTGTGGAAGTTCTACAATTTAACGCGAGTGAAACCGTGAGGGAACTGCTAATCTATACCAATATAATAAAGATGAATTATTATTATTTCTGTTTGTAAAGAATATGCCCAAAAATACTAAACCCATTTTGGATAATCATCCGTTTGCAACAATTTGAAACCCCTACCAATAATGGAATAATGTAAACGGGATTAAAATTTTAGTACGTTTGTAACAAATAAATAAAAAACTAACGGATCGATTCCAAAAACTCTTTCACCAAAAGTCTGCAAATAAAATAAGTTGTATGTTATCTTTACATTGCAACGGGAAAGGGAACAACGCGAGTAAAACTGCGGTTCGCTTCTAGTTTTAATAAAGAAACCAACTCTATTGAGGTTCAAAACAAATGCTTTTCATTTGTTCAAAACTCCAATTTTTTTTAATAAGCATTCCACATTATCCCAGCATTGGAGCTAATGCCAAACTGAAACGAAACTGGAATAATATAAAGAATGATTACAAAAATAAAATAAAGAAAAAACTGGTTTGCACCTGTTTATTGAACTATCTAGGAATGAGAAAGATACAGTATCCTCCCTTATATCACTGACACTATGTCAGTAAACACACATTGTAATAGTTATTTATTGCATAAGAAATAGAGAAATCATAGGGAGAAGAGAGTACATATAATTATATATATATGTATATATATTAAGACTCGTCAAACATATATATAGAATCCACGCTAAATAAACCTTTTTATTTGTCGAGACGAGTGCTGGCTAACGCTTTCGCCAGTTTCAGGGGACAAAAACAGTGATATTATGGCATAAATAGTCATTTGGTTGTCATCAAAAAGTATCCATTATATAAACATTAGCACAATAAAGGTTGGTTTAAACAAAATATCTATAGAAATTCTTAACTCAAATAATTAAGAAAACGTTACAAAAAATAATTGCCTTATGCTCAATGCATTTTGCATAATGCAAATAATAATAATCGAATAGAACAAAATAGCATAACAGATGTATAAATAAAAACAAAATGATTTTCTATTTCAGTTTCAGTTCAGAATCGAGTCAACCGCTATTACCCCGTAATAACACGTAATATACACGCATAACTGTCTATTAAGTATGTACAGTGTATAGTATAATGGTAATCGTGTTTATAGATTAATATAGATAGGGAATTTTTGACAGATTTACGTAGGTTGATCTGTTGCTGTGTGTACGTTCTATGACGTTTCGATTACCTTACGTCAACCTTTGTCAAGAGGGACAAATAAATGGGATGCTTTTCCACAGCATTTTTGAAATGCCAGTACTATTTTGACTCGTCATCATCATCATATTAGCCATTAGAAGTCCACTGCTGGACATAGGCCTCCCCATGAAACAGGGATTTGCCCATAATCGCCGCGCTGGGCAAGCGTGGTGACACTCGCAGAGCGTATATTTCGCGACAGGGATGCTGCTGCCCATCCCCACCCTATGCATTTGAGTTACTCTGACTCGGATGGGTATACCACCATCTGTCAGTACCAAGGTACCAGAACCTTAGTCGCTTCGTGCGACACCTGGTACAAGGGGAGGTACTATTCTGCTCTGCCTCACCTAGTACCCTAGTACCACACGGCATTTATTTTGATTACATTTTATATTTTAATTTAATGTTTTTTGTGTAAAAATGTAATCTTATTTTAGTTATTTGATTATTATTAGTTATTTTCAAGTAAATATACTCGTGATATGTCTAAAACAATATTTTCATAATAGGACCACAAAAGTTTTCGTATCCGAGCTATAATATAAAGTTATATTCCTTGCGCCGTGAATTATGTATCATACAAAATGTATTTCTATGAGGGTTCTTGTCATTCGATGTTGTATCGAGATGGAACAACTTTATGATTATACATGCAAGAGTTTTTCTTGGAATAGGCCGTATAAGAAAACACCTTTTGTTGATGTATGAACACGGACGCAGGAACCTTATTTATATTTAATTCACTCTTTGGACGGAAAGGACTATGGATAAATACACAAATTTGAATGAAGCTATTAGTGGTCGCACGATGGTCAAAATTCGACCATGATTTATAAAATTATTAAGTTCAAATGAATGAAACTAATCTCTTTCTCTTTTGTTTCTCTTGTTCTTTTGTTTTTGTTTGTATAGACAGTTTATTAAAATCAGCGAGTTTAAAGTTTTGTATTGACGAGTATTTAATAGCAGTGCTACTAACGTATCAGAAACATAAATAGGTTTTTTAGATAATCTATTCCGTAACAATGAAGGTGAATCTATATTCTTACGTTTTATAAAACATGAGCTATGTTTTGACAAGTGCTTTTATAAAATGATGTTTGTATAATATTTTTAATTCCGGAATATTAAATCCTATTTAAATCAAGCCAAATTGATTGTATACAAATCTTATGATCACTCAAATTGTTGGTTTTCCCATACGTCACATTTTCTTTTTTTTCTTAAATACAATTTATTTCTGGCAGCCCAATTAGATATTGAGGTTACGAGTACATTTATACTTTTACATTTGACATTGTTTTTGTTTGACGGGCAAATGGAATATGTAATTAACCGGATTGGATTTTATTTAAAGCCTCACCGTAATACGCATTTATAAGTAGATTGTTGATGGAAATATACAATTTGAATGCAGCATCACGATTAGTTACCCAAAAACGTGCTTGTTTGACAATGTACTTTTTTACCCTAAGGACACTTATCTAATATATTTTTGGGTACAAAGATACTAAGTATGTTAACTTATTTAAA
The DNA here is from genome assembly GCA_020976665.1 of Heortia vitessoides. Classification (NCBI taxonomy): domain Eukaryota; kingdom Metazoa; phylum Arthropoda; class Insecta; order Lepidoptera; family Crambidae; genus Heortia; species Heortia vitessoides. The sequence continues at coordinate 11,511,017 of JACJUM010002929.1, forward strand.
AGAAAATTGTTTGAAATGAAATTTATTTATTTCTTACATCATTTGACATTTTAGTCTACAATTTAAAATTTACCAATAATAGCGCGATACCCCAAGAAGTTATTTTTGTTTTGCATTAATATTTATATTAGGCTGGGTGTACGAATTACGTTTCAAATTAAAATGTTTTAACTTTAACCTCATAATAAATACTATTTCTTAACAGCTGTACAGCGTGGTTTAGTTAACTTTTTCATGATTTGCTCCGACGCTTCGGTTACCCTGCACGACAGAGCAAAATAAAGAAAGATTATATCTGATTAGTTGACCCTATAGAAGTTGTCTTGTCTTAATTATGTACCTATATTTATCATAAAAAAAATATAGAGACTATAAATTGACATATAAACTATACTATCTCTCTAGTTGGATCAAACTGTATACTGTAAGCGGGAAATATTAAAATCGGTAGTTTAAAAGTTCATCCCGGACAAACGCCGTGACGCATAAATTTTATATATGAAGATATTAAAGCGCGATCAAAGGAGTCCTATCCCTTAAGAAAAGCATAGTTGGATACGACTATGTGCATACTCTGTGGGATACTAAAGTATGTGCTGAACAGGCATTGGACCTGTGTCAGAAACAAGAGCCAACAATATGCGATACAAAATAGTGCCATATTCACTGCATACATTTCACATAAGTGCTGTATTAGGGCCAATTATTGTAGTTTATTTTATACTTACCTAAAGTTAGACTATAGTCCTTTAAACATAACTTGATTAGAATGACAGCTGTCTAACTAATGTGTTGTTAAATTATTTTAACGGTTTACTGTCTTAATTTAACGTTAAATTTCATAAAATGCTTTATATATGAGACCTTTGTGATGTAAACATAATTAATAACAAATAATGATACCAAATACCAATGCGAATATTAACTACCGGTGTGACAGTGACACTACTAGGACTTGATATATATAAAGGACTATAGGCAATTTTGAACTGGACTAAATTAGTATGTACTTCATTGTACTCGTGATACTTGTATTTATAAATACTAATTGGTTACCTTTTTTGGTTTTTGTTATTTATGACAGTCGAATTTCGCTATGGCTTAGAAATGTCATTAGTATTACAATTAATTTCATACTTATATCGATCGAAAACATCAAAATAATTATTAGTTATATTATATCAGGTATCAAATTTAAATTGTCTATTCCGTAGCGATCCTCGCTTGTCATTTCGGGATCCTCTAAGAAAGTGCAGTGAGAGAAATAGGCGTGCGCAAAATGTGCCCTGTCGGATGGAGTTGCTGTCTCCTTTCCACATAAGTGCAGGAGTGAGACGAACAGTGATATGCGTGTTGCGGCGTTGCTTACCGACGCCGACATACGGCGTGACTGCCTTACCGAGCGCCGGCGCCGGCTGCCGTCTCCGGCGGCTTGCGTTCAGAGCTGTAGCCACTGCTGATCGCTTCTCAGAACTCATCCTGTATAATCCAAATATATTACAAGACGACTAAATACCTATGTACACAACGTCTTATACATTGACCTAGCTCCGTGATAAGTACATGTGTTACGGATATCACAACTGAGGGATCACGAATATTCATCATATAAATGTTTGTCCTGTGTGTTCCCACCCTGAAAATTTGGCTAACAAGATAGGCAGAAATTCATATAGTAGATGCTGTGGGATTTCTGCAGAATAGAATAGTAGGTACCTCTACCGTCAGAATTATGTGAATTTAAATGTAATATTTTTAATCTCTCTGTTGTCTGATATCCGCAACTCAAGTGCTTTAAGCAATTTACCTTGGAGTCGATTCAATGTATGAGATATTTGAATTCAATTAATGACTTGAAAATGTAATGTGCAGCCAAGTTGGCGATTTACAGGGCCTTTTTTTTAATTCATTTCATTATAAGAAAGTTTTTAATACTAACCTTAAATCATCATCAGCATAGTTCCTCGAATCATCATCATTGTCCATTGGCGGTCGAATCCTGGGTCCCAGGCTACCGGTCCCCAGCTCCACATCGATGTTGGGGGCCCTGTCCCACCGGTTATGGGGTCCGAAACCTATCCATGGCTTCTCTGCTAGAATCCTGAGGAGGTCCAGACTTTGTCCTCTATAGTCTCTGCTTTGGGCCTCAGCGGCAGAAGCGCCTGTTTGAGAGATATTTTCAATTAAAATACTGGATACCAGCAAAATAAAATCACTGATCTTAAAACTAGTCAGACATAGGTTTAAAATTAGTTGTAAGATTTTGACAGGTTTATGTAGTTATGTACATTCTATTGATTTAAAGAGCTATGAAATTCTTTTCCGATTATGGCCCGGAAATTTATAATTTTGAATATGGTTTCGGTGTATTTTTCCAGAACAATTTTTACGAATTCTCACTACTTTCTCTTCGAGATAATGTCTCACCACCATTTATGTTTGTAGCGCAATAGTAGACATTGTCGAAATATTTCTAATATTCTTTATATGATTACAGTCAGCGCTTTGAAAATTAGGAAATAATCGATAAAGGTATCTGGTACTATAATTGGTCATTTCTCTCCAGGGTAACGTACTTTTCCTGGAGTGAAAATGGTGCGGGTTTGAGTGCCACCTTATTGTTGTAAATATAAATATATTTTTAATGCCTTAGAAACCAATAAAGTTATAAAGAAGACTGTTGGGCCATTCAGAAAATACATACCGACTGTGAGACTTACCAGAACGAAGGGTCAATATAAAATAATTATAGAATACGACTGCTAAATACTAATTATTATCGTTCAGGTAGGTCTTCTCCGAGCGTGGGGTTATTTTGTGTTATTGCAATTAGTGTTGCAATAACAGTAAGATGTACTAAAAAAAGAAGCAATAAAAAAAATGATTGCAAGTTTGCAAAAAAATCTCATGTTAATCTAGAGTTCTGATTGGCTCAAAAAAATTAGTTAGCTCGTCTAATTTAGTCGAAGGATAAATATTAACACATGAAAAGGATGGAGATAAGAATAAATGACACCACTACTATAAAGCGTAGGGCGCGGCTGAAATGGCGATACTCCCCCCCCCTCAATCCGATCATTCCCCACTCGCAATAATAAGTGCTGAATATTAAATATTTTATTTCATGATCAATTTGAAACTGATTTTACTAAAATATGTAAATCTTATTGATTTTAACGTTTTCAATATACATACATACAGAAAATTAGCTAAATAATATGTAAACCCAAAGACTATTCAATTTTATTTTGAAATTTCTTTTCCTGTAGAAAGCTGCATTATATCCTAGGTACCAAAAATTTGCAATCGATTCCCATCGAGGATAAAAGTAAACTGTCTTATTGTATAAGTTTTTTTACTGGAATAGAATAACTTGTCTTAGGTTTCAGGCGGCACTCGAACTTAGATCTATCCTATTTCAAAGAGGACTACCACTGTAGAAATGGCTGGATCAATTTTAACTGGCAGACTTTCACTTTTAGGTATTTACAAGCTGCGCACCGCGGTTTTACCCGCGTTAATTTGTAAACCTTTTTTACTTTCTGTGGACGCCCCCTATTTAGGGTATAGAGGATAATTTTCGAAGAAGATATTATACACGTGTTTCATGACTTTCAATAAAGAATCTTCGTACTGAATTGCATTTGAATAAATTCATAAACGGCAAAATTTCGTACTAGCTTTGCCCCATCGTTTTACCTCTTTAGGGGGGTGAATCACCAAAAATCCTTTGATAGTGCTCCCCTACGTAATAACAGGATCCCCTGTCAAAATTTCAAGTTAATAATAATAATCAGTCAGTCATTCAGACAGTCAGTTTCTTCTTTTATTTATATAAACTATTCTCAAGGGAACAAGAACCACGTGGATAAAACCGCAGGGCGCTGCTAGTGTTAAATATGAAATAGTCGTGTGATTTTCTAATTTCGTCAAATCACGAAAAATTGCTTCGACAACTTTGTACTTGTTAATTTAGCGACATAAAAGTGTTTGCTTTTTACTTGATTAGAAATTCACACCTTCCCATTACGTAGAAAAAGCGGTTTGTTAATTTAGTACTTCTGTTTGAACAAAATGCTTTACAGGACAACATTTTTAAGCAATGTTATTTAAAACTATACTCTCGCTCTATATTTTTAAAGCTTGATATCAATCCCAAATTTTATTATTTAATTTTTAAATAAAATATAACTAAATTTTTTAATAATTTTATAAAGAGATAATTGTATTCTTTATAAGCAAATAAAAAAGCAAGGAAACAAAATATAAACAAAAGAATATATAATCAGAACAAATTAAATAAAAAGAAAAGCGATGCTCTGCGATTGCCAATACGCTTATCCAGCACGGCAATTATGGGTAAAATTCCCCCTTTTTTGGGTTGGCCTATGTCCAGCAGTGGACTTACAATAGCTAATTTTATGATTGTAATGTCAATTCACAAAACACAAATTGTTGAATTTTTTATTTTCTTTTATTACAGCAGTTATTAGATTTAATTCATTATCACATCGACTTGATGCGCGAAGACTACAAATATAGATAGATGTATATAAACGTCACAAAGAATATTAATAAGTCGAAGTTGGTTTAGTGCCTCATTATTAAATCTCAAAGAATATCCACACATACTTCTAAGGCAGTTTGCACACAAAACCCATTTGGTTTTAATTAATAAGCCTGCAATACGCTAGCATCATGTTCCCGAGTTATAAATGTGCCTCGTAAATAAGTTATAACGCACCATTAACGTATGCTTAGTTTGTAGAAGAGAATAATATTACTACCCACATAAGGTGTATACGCAAACAACCGTGGAGTAAGGAATTCTGAATATTTTATCCGTTTACGTAGGATGTTTTGGCGCGGAGTATTCACCGAGGTTACCTGGATGATTCTGCGTATTGAGATTTTTTCAATATTCCACCGCTTATGCAGAGATCATAGAACGGAGGAAGCAAGGAATGTATTAGTCTAATATTTGAACTAGGGCAAGTAGGTTTGATGTGATTTAGTACAAGGCTGTTTTTAGCTTATGTGTTTAACACAAGTACATATACAGAAAATAAGGCATAAGACACAAGAAAATTAATAGTCGCCTATCTTTTACCTAGCGCTGCAGTTATGGGCAAATTTCCTCGTCTTTAGAAATTCAAGGCAGAGGATATTGAGCTGGTATGTTGATTTCATGAAATGTGATAGTTTGAAGGCTCTTGTGAAGGAGATAAGCTATCAAGCTAGCATCCAACGGCTGAAGTCCATGCGAAATAGCGGGCGCGGCGAATATGTAGAGAGTTAAAATTATATATTTCTTCAGTCTGGGTGTGGATTATATATTTAAGTACTATATTTGTGATTTCTGCGCTGTCTGATGTCCGTAACACAAGTGCTGTAAGCGACTTTCTCGGATTCAGGTCAATGTATGAGATGTGGTACTTATGTATTTATTGATATTTGTGAGAGGCTGGTGCCTGAACTAAGCATATGCTATACTATATACTACTTACCAGTATCTCAAACCTTAATTTGCAAATTACTTAAAAATTTCACACTAAAAAAAATTACTCGATCCTTTAATGGACACTAATATTATAAAGGCAAAACGTACTTATGTATTTTTATACGTTTAACCCGAATAAACTCAAATATTACTGGATGGATTTTAAGCATTTTTAAACTGACTATCTATCATCGAATGAGCTGCGAGAACTATGAATTATAGAAGAAAAATGTTATACAATATTTAAAAAAACATATTATTATGTCCAGCTATTGTAATGTAATTAATTGTATTGTAATTATGTCACTATAACCACATATTTGAATGAAATCTGAACCAAAATCAAATACCATTTTATTTATGTCTTTATATTATTCCATGTCTATATTTTTCTAGTAACTTTAAATTACTGAAATCGGCCATTGCATTCCAAAGATATTATGAGTTTATTAGAAGATACGGTTCACTATCCCCAAGAATTTTTCAATTCACTAAAACTTTACAGCAATAGAATACAGCAGACAGCAAAAATTAAAAAATTTAAAGTGTCACAATATTCCATATTGCACACGACGATACGATTATGGCGTGTTTCACCAGTGTTAAGCTAACCATGACTTAATTTGGCAGATATAGTAAAGAGTAGTTTCCGATATCACGCACCACAACAGATGAAATCACCGGGTAGTTTTTCTCTTATCATTTTTTGTGGGTAGTTTAGTTATTATAGTAAGATATTTGATTCTGGATTGTATCGTGGGTACAAGATTTTCAAGACTATAATCTGTTTGAGTTAATTTATATATATATTTAACCCAAATGTTTATAACATTTGTACACCCGTGTGAAGCCGGAATCGGCTGCTAGTGCTATATAATGGAAAATCTTGGTGCAAACAAATAAATTTAAATTATTTAATACTATAAACTATTTGAAAGTTGAGTATTTCTTAACCACAAGCTTAGTAAGGTAAAATATGCTAGCGTTTCTATTAAGTTTAATAACCAAAGGGCCTCCTTTTGTCTTCTGTAGAGGCTTTCAATTTGAAATTTCTACTCAATCATGAAATTATTATTTCAGTCAACATTCACAAGTAGTTGCTACTGCTGTTGAAATTACTTCTATATCGATTTAAAGATTTCTCTTTAGTTTTATTTAGGTGTTATGACGAATTATACAATGTACACTTTGAATCTTCTAAGAATTTTTCGCCCCCGCTTCATCACTTAAAAGTTTAAGAATAAATTTTTACGTATGCATTATTTTTTCATTGAACTGATTTTGTTGATAACCGAACTAAAAAGTAGGAACAAAGAGTGTTTCTATGTATTTAAAATAGGAATTGATTCTTTAACAAAGAAGTTATTGTTGTAAAATTGCTTATAGTTAGTTTATTATAAAGTTTGCTTAGTTTGTTATAAAGTTTGTTATTGGCAGAATAGAATGATATCGCCGCCTGTGCCAGGTGTCTGTGCCGCTTACTTGCGGAGGTTTATGTCCATCAGTGGAAGATCATTCGAAGGCCTATCGGCATTAGTACCTATTTATACCCAGAAACAGAGGTATTCTCATTGCTATGTTCCGGTTTAAAGGGATAATCGAAATAGAGGGTCATTACGAATTCACATCATACCTCATTCATTGTCCTGACTCCGAGGCAAACAATTTAAGGAAATCAGACAACACAGAAATCACAAATATGATATTAACAGTACAGTACATACACTACACCTATACACGGAACAAACACAAATATTCATTAAATAAATAGTTGTCCTGGGTTCGGGTCGATCCAGCGACTATCTGCGCTACCGAAGTCGTCGATCTAGGTTAATATGACATAACATTTTACGGTCAAAAAGTTGAAGATATTTTTGTGATGGCAGGTTCATTTGCTCAGGCTAGAGTGACGCTTACCATCATTCTAATATGTATGTTTATTTGCCTGCCAAGTGGTATAAAAAATAGCAGCGCCTACCCGAGACATCATTAAGTCTAATGCACAAATGTACTTAATTTAATGTGTAAACCAAAGATTGATAATGACACGAAACACACTTCTAACTAAATCATTATACAAAGACTTAATAGTAATAATGTTTGAAACTATATACGCTTTGAAGTATGAATCCTAGATTTCTTAAAGCCCTTTAACGATGTCATTAAAAGCCTGTTAAATTCCAGATTGACGGATCATATTACACGCACATAATATTTAGTACATGTCTATCATTTCTCCAAATATAAGCAGATTCAAGTATTTACTAGGTATGTCGCCTCCGTTTCTAACACAATGGAATGCCCACTGTGTGGCTGATCCATCGCGTGTCGCTATGTTTTATTTTGCAGTGGTGTCCACGTGTCAGTCCGTTGAAGACAGATGGATGGTGCATTGTATGACCTGTTTGGCCATCGAGTGGTTTATTTTTAAAGATTCTCAAACTACGATAATTTTATTACGTACGTAATATCGGCGGTCAGGAATTCAATTAGCGTAAGGGACATATAGGTAAAGATTTTTGTTTATATTTATTTCTCACTTTTGGTAAGAGTTTCAAGTAAATAATATTTGTTAAAACTAGCTTAAATATAATTAAAAGAAGCTTATCAAATAGGCTTCCAAAAGGTACTAAAAAGTAAGTGTTTTATTTTATTTTTTGTTTTTCCTGTAAACCTGCATATTGTCCCTTATTTTTGTGTTTTAGAATATTATGATTCTATGTATTAACTGCTGCAACTACACATTCTCTCTAAATCGTACCCCAACAATGTTTTGACCGGTCGACCTGTAAAGCGTTCACAATAAAGGCTTTCTTTGATTTTCTTTGTAGTCAATCAGTCGGGCATTGCTATGAAACCAACCTGCAAATTACTTCAAAGATTGTATCCTTTCTAGCGTTTGGGAAAATAGGATAATAAAAATAAACATGTAGGTGCAATGAACGGGACTGAACCGTCACAAATAAAAATATAATGTCGAATGTCCTTTAAGCCGTGAGGTACCGGCAGAGTAGAATAGTACCTCCCCGTGTACCAGATTTCGTAAGAGGCGACTGAGGTATCGGAACCGTCCGATACCTCAGTCAAGATAGTCAGTAAGATACCTCAATTGATCAGATGGCGGTATATCCATCAGGAATAGTGCAGCTCAAATGCACAGAGCGGGGATGGGCAGCATCATCCCCGTCGTGAAAGCCGCAACCTGCTATTGTCAACACGCTTGCGCGGCAATTATGGGCAGAATTCTCATTTTCTAGGGGAGGCCTATGTCCAGCAGTGGACATTCAATGGCTGGTATGATAATGATGAATGTGCTTTAAAGATATGTGACATACCACTGTTAAATTAATAGCGACATCAATACGATGATGATTCTAAGGTTCTCAGGATTTTATCATTATAATCATCTTATCAGGCGTTGGACGTTCACTGCTCAAGGCATTGACAAGAAATTTCTAATAGTTAGTAGTCTCTATCCATCTATCGCTACCATCGCTACCCTGCGGTCCTAGTCAGATCGCTTGTGCACCACGTGGGTAGGTATAATGTAACAACTTATATGTATTTGAACTGTTTAATACTGCTTCAAAGTTGAATGGAATTCTATTGTAAGTATAACATTATTTTTGTAGTAAAGAAATTATCGAATCTTTTGTTTTGAAATAATTTTCATTGCGTAACAACGTGTGCGTAACGCACAATGCTTGCAGAAAATGAGAAAGTATTATGTAAAATAGAAATATACTATAATAGTGTACTTGTTCATTTTCAAACAAATATAGAATTTCGTTTCGTTTTACAAAAATTACTTACACATTTTAGCATTAATTGCAAAAGATCAATTAATGCTAAACTGCAACAGCGTAAAATATTATTTCTTAATCTACCAGATGTCACAAAAGGCGACTATGGTACCGAAATTGATAGATGGCACCATTTCTATTCTAAAAATAATTTTAATGGGCGGAGATGCAGCAGCGAACAGCAGCATCGCCGTTTTCAGCCTCAACCTCTAGGCTTGCCTATTGTCGCAATAGTAACCCAAATGTGACTTATGGAAAACTACTTCTAGCAGTGATCGACCTACGGCTGATAGATAACAGAAACTACTACTAAGATATTTATTATTTTGTTTCGATAAATAAAACTCGCATCAAAGTATACATCACCGGCCTTCATGAATCGCAAGCATGTCAAAAATATCAATTGATCCCACAAGGAAGTAAAAAACAAATGGATATGTCACTATGTCCTCTTAGTCACAATTTCTCCTCATCAAATTACTGTAGCCAGTATGTAAAAGGATTGGGCACAACCCATGTCAATGAAAATGACCGGAGTCGTATCGAATTCCGATTGATAAGTCGGTAGAGATCAATTTCTTGCAAACGAATAGCGGTTGTAATTTGAAAGCCTACGCGGCATATGCCAGAAACCTCTAAGAAGGGGTCCGAAGGGAAGCCAATCATGCATCAGTGTCAATCACTTCATGACGTCACTTATTTGTGAACACATTACAGCTTTTTCTTTCATTTCTTTAATCAACAACAACAGAAGAATCACAAATATACTACTTAAATATATTTAACATCAAGAAACAGAACAAACATAACAACATATAAATATTTGTCCTCGGTGGAGATCGTCGAACTAATGACCTTTTGCACACAAGACAGAATCACTACCATCTGCGCTATCGGGCCCGTCAAATTATATTGAATAATTACATTAATTATAAAAAATATAATAAAATTATTAGATTGTATCAAAAATGTGAATTACAATTCTTTTACGTCGTTTCATATAATTAGTACTGGTATGTTAATTTAATTACTAGTAATCAATTTGAAATGACTTTAAGCTGTCACCTATATAAAATTATTTGTGTCTATCCACAAATATCCAAGAACCTATTACGGACTACTGACATTTACCTAATGTACCCGCTTGTTAAAAGGCATGATACATCAATAAAAACCATTTATTAGTAGTGAAACCGTTACACCTCTTCAGCTTGTTAGCTGTGTTTGAGTAGGCACATTTAACGGCTGGGCTTGACGTCGTAAACAAGTCAATAGTTTTATGGTACTAAAGCTTTTCAACATGCACAATTTTAATCTGTGGCTGTATATGAAAGAACGGAAATAAAAAAATCGTTTACTGGACATAGACAAGGTGTAAGGAGAAAAAACAAAACAATAGGCAATCAGCAAAAAGCAACACAGACAATTAAGATAATAATTAAACACAAAAAACAGCTGATCAATATGGCGGAGTCAGTTCTGTTTTTAATTTCAGTTACATCATTTTCAAGATATAATGAACATGTTTTAGGTTCTCTTCAGTTAACAGATATTTGTCTCATATGAGAATAATAATTAATCTCCACACAAAACAGGTTTGCTAACATGTATGTAGTTCTCGTGTTAAAATTGTTAAACTAAGCTAACATTGAAACTTTGTACATGGATCTTCTAAAAGTTTATCTTATTAATATTAAATGTTCCACACATTTGACACATTTAATAATGTATGATCCAAGTTTTGTAAGACTGTAGAATACAAGTTACTAACGAGGCGTGTATATGAAATGTATTATTGTTTTTTATAGTTCGATGAAAAAGCTCAAAAGATCATAGGTTGGTCGTGCTATGAACTAGATGAAACATATAGACTAAGCCAATATAAAGATATCGCTTAGGAAGCCTTATTGAAGATCTTATGTATAGTGTTTATTATAAGCAAAGACTTTTTTTTATTCGACCAGGTCAACAAACATACATACAGTCAGTTTCACCGCAGTCTATAGATGCTCATAATATCACTAGCGCTTTGTCAACCATGTAACTTGAATTTATTATGTCACAAAACCCAGTAATTTTGCAGCCTCTCTTACTTGACACATAGCTATGTGTACATTGCTTCTAGGCGGTAAATAGGTGAGAGTGTGGTATGATGATGTAGACGACCTCATGTGATCTTTTATAAACTTTTTAACGTTATAAATTACGCCAAACGCCAGATCAATAATTATTTTTGGTACACACGTGTTCAGAACTCTTCTAATTCAGGTGCCTATAAGAACAGGCTAAACCTAATTTAGGTACTTAAGTATCAAAGTGTATTTTAGTTTAAGTTTCCTTTTGTTGTTGAATAAAGTTATTGTTATTATTGTAATTGTATATTGAATTCAAAATTAGTTGAGAATTTTTGACAGATTAGTACAGGTTGGAATGAACTCGCTTGTACCTGTGAAACTTATGTAGGAGTCACTCACAAAACTGACTAAGCGTCATTGACGGGCGTCTGAACAAAGTTTTTCTTCACTGGAAATCCGTGAGCGTAATTGCTAATGGATTCAAAAGCTTTGTTGAGTGTTCACTGAAATCCGCGTCAGTTTCGTTTCGATGAAAAATATGATGCATCGGTTGAACTTACAATTGGATAAAATTAGCGGCGTATAGTAAGTTAGTTAAGAGAAAGTGCACTTACGTTTATCTTCAGCGTTCTCGTAATTACACATAGTGGCTTTGTGTACTGCACGTGAAGGCGGTTGATAGTGTTATTAAAACTTCATTAAATCTATATCAGGAGCAGAAAGAATTTACTGAAGGTATCTTATAATTAACGCCGAAGCCCGAGTTAATATGCTCTTTTTACTTTGATGTAAAATGAGCAAGAAATTGTAATATGTATCTTGACTTTTTAATTTAAATAGATTGAGGGTGTACACATACAAATACTGTAAATACTAGTTAGTTATAAATACTGTTGAGTAAAAAGATATGTCCATGATATCAGACGTAGGGAGTCCTGTTGAATATATCTTTTTAATTAAAAGTTATTTTGTGCCTAATAGCCTAGTGCCTAAAGTGCCTAAATAGGGCAGGCGTGGTGACAATCGCTGTGGCTTTGCGACGGCAATGCCGTTGCCTAATTATAACGGCGGAATAAATGTATTTTGTCGTGAAATACCGGTAGAGTACAATAGTACCTCCCTATGTACACACGCGCCTGAAATACGGGCACCAACGTATGGTGGTATAATCATCCTAACTGGCGTAGCTCAAATTGAGAAATGGGCACGCACCAGTGTGCTTGTCACAAAACAACGCTCTGCAATTGCCTTTATTCTTGCCCAGCGCGGTAATTGTTGGGCAAAACTAACGTATCCTGGGGTAGCGTATGTCCAGCAATGGACGTTCAAACTCGTAACTTGTATTCATCATGATGATGTTTTTTCAATTGTGTAACTGTCCACTATATCCTGTTTCAATGTAGGAAAAGTGTAACATTCTTCAAAACTAGCACAATAGGGAGAAATAAATGCATACCACCTTGGCTAGATTACTTTTATATTAATACAAAGAAGAAACATTTTAAATAGGAACAAGAAATAATATTTCTGTGAAAATTGCATACCTTTGATAAAGGCTGCATAGCTGCAATAGATATACTAAAGACCCTACTGAGGCATTGGATATTATTCAATTAAAAATAGCCTAATCATCTTTATATACATTACTAGAAAGAAACAATATTGAATATAAAATTATACTAAGAAAACAAATACATTTTCTCAATATAAGACATAAATTCTAACTATATATTGTAATATGTATGATTTAACATATATTTTAATAAAATGCATATAATATAGAGGTATTTGTTTTAATATTAATAATGTAATAGATCAGGGAATAATAGTTTTCAGTTTGGGAAAAGTCGAGTCACCTTGGTACTCTACTATGTCGCAAACAGGACTATTTGAGTTTGCCAAAACAAAAACTGTTTTTAACCGGTTTTCCAAGGCAATATTAGAAAACCAGTAACCATCAGTACACCACTACTAATACCACCACAAGAATAATCATCTCAGCAATTCTCACTCTGTTCGATTTTGGTTGACCATTATTACAGTATCAAATGGTAGAGTCACTTTTCAGATCTTGGTTGTCTTGTCTTCAAAACATCTTGATCTAAGACCAGTTTCAAAGCGAATATGATTGTATTCAAATGTTTTCTAAGGGTTTTTCCAAACGTGAGAATTTTCCAGTCCAAAATTTCTAAGGGTTACCTATCACTTAGTCTTTGCCCACTTATAGTTTTCACACGGCATCGTGGCTGTGAGGCACGAGTAGAGTAGAATAGTACTTTTCCCTTTACCAGGTGTCGTAGGAGGTGACTAAGAGACCGACAGATAGCGGTATATCCATCCGACACAGTGCAGCTTGAACGCAAAATTCGCTCTCTTTTTTTTTTAGGGTGGCCTATGCCCAGCAGTGACTTTCAATGGCTGGTACGATGTTAATGATTTTGGTCTCCCGCCTCGCGTTTTTACTCCTAGTTTGATTCTGGTATGACAGTAAGCAATTACTATGGACGATGGTATTTCAGATTCCAGCTGACTTTCTTTGTTTGTGCCAGAAGAATTTCGAGAAGTATAATTAGAGTAAATGCTCTTAATATTTTGAGACTTTGGCATAATTTTTGCAATATTTTCATACGTTAAGCCGAACTGCGAATCGCTTAAAATATATTCGATTTATTTAGAAATTGAGACCTTTTCATACTGAAAAGATATAATATTAGAAATGTGCAGTCAGAATAATTCAAAGGTTGCAAATGCTTGCAGCTTTTTTGAGATTTATTTGTGTGTAATACAGACATTACATTGGGCTCTATCCATTTGAACCAGTATTTGGTAGATGGCGAAATAATAATATGACATTAAGATTTGCTCGCGTTGCTTAACTTTTATTTGTACAATTATTTACACATTTAAAAAAAAGGACATCAAATCAAGTAAGAAAAATCTAAAACCTCTTTTACTTGTGATAAATGTCGATATTTTACCAATAAATGGGAAACCTCTTATAACGTTGTCCTGATTGAGACGACATCGTTCACCGGAACGAAAAAAATATCGATAAAATATCCTTAGGTCGGTCATCAAATACATAAAACGACGCACAGATTTCTTGTCTATTAAACTCCAGTAAATTACCAGATCCTGTTAACATGTGTTACACGTATTATCTGTCAATGTACATTATATTTATCATTATCATCATTTCAGCCATTGGAAGTCCACTGTCAGACATACGCCCCCTCCAAAAAAGGGGGGATTTTGCCCATAATTGCCGCGCTGGGCAAGCGTGTTAGCAATCGCATAGCGTAGCCTTTGTGACGGGGATGCGGGGATGTCATCCCCACACTGTGCATTTGAGCTTCACTGTCTCGGATGGATATACCGCCATCTGTCGTTTCCGGTACCTTAGTCGCCTCTTACGACACCTGGCACAAATGGAGGTTATATAGCTCTGCCGGTACTCACTCTATTTCAATTGTAAATAATTCTTAAGCTTTTATAGAGCTATTCTGTAAAAACCTTTTGTGAATTCTAATTCACAAAAGCAAACTTGAAGTCCCCGAGTCTTTATACCTAACAGATAGACTACACACACTAGCCCTAAAGCACGCACTTATCGGTAAGTGTACGCAGACACCACGCGGCGTATACCCATCACTTCAGTACAGCCAGACAGATCCTGTCTTCTTATTCTCATATCGAAAATATCGTGAACCTTCGCTTCGGAATCGACGACGTAGCATATTTTTTTGTATATTAATCTAAAAATTAAGTTAATCTCTTTATTAATTTAAAAGTTAAGTTTAATGTTTATCGGGAGACACCACCGACGGCGGAGAATGGAAAAATTCGGCATTACGCAATTAGAATGGTTCACAAGTTCCCAATGTTTGCTGCTTTTACATTAGGTAAATGGAATATTTGCGTCACGATTTTCTCTAAATTTTCCGTTCATACAAATACTTTAATTTTCATTTTTAATTAATACAAATATAGTGACGATGTTCCGAGCATTATCATTCGCTTTGAAAATAAAGTGTTTGTTTAACTGTAACATAGTAAAAGGTTATAATTTATTTTTAGATAAAAATTTCTCGTGTACGTTTAGAAATGGTTGACGTTTGTGTATTGTATTCATAAATAAAACATACAATTGAATTGTTTGTTTGGTGTAATTACTTCTGCTACGGTTCTACGTCGATTGTTTATGAAGGAAATTTAATTAATGTTCATTGTGTTACGATCTCAGTAAAACTTTCATGGTACACACTGCATGATTTAAGTTTGGCTGCTCTATTTAAAACGTTACAGAGTGACCGCAATTATCTTAAATAACCGATATAAACACTATGAAGAATCTGTCTAGCGCCACTGCGATGAATATCTTCTTCATATAGTTACTTTATATTTGCGCGAGGTATCACCAAGGTTATGCCATGAGGTACCGGCAGAGTAGTAGTATCTCCCTCTGTACCGGCTGTCGTAAGCGGTGGCTAAGGTACTAGAACCGACAGATGGCGGTATTTCCATCCGAAACAAAGTAACTCAAATGCAGTGGATGGGGATGGGCAGCAGCATCTTCATCGCGAAAGCTGCGCTCTAAGATTGGAAACACGCTTGCCCAGCGTGGTAGCAATCTTAAAATCGAGGTAAATTATGCGCGAAATTCCCTCTTACTTTGGGTGGTCTATGTCCAGCAGTGGACTTCTAAAGGCTGTAATGATGACCATGATGATGAATTGCGCGATTTGGCGCGATCCCGATCAATAACATGAGGTATGTTCTCAGTCGCTCTGTCGTTATCACACCACGATCAAAAATACTACACACGGAATCTTTTCGTAAAGCAGTATAATGCGCGCGTCGAGAGCGTGCAGTCACCGCCCCCGAGGGAATACTGACCTGCACTAGTGCGGCCGGGCGCACTTTTTTTTGTTTTCATAACAAAAAATCTCACTGACGACCAATAAATCACTAAATCAAATGTGAGGCCGAGATCCGGCCTCACAGGTAATTTCCGATCTCTTAAAAACTTATGTCATGAGTACAAAAAAATTAGAGTGCCGTTTAGAGAAGGAAATTAGGAAAAGATGATTTGTATGATTATACTTAAAATAGTAACTTTAAGGTAGGAAATAAACAAATTACTAGTTTCATTTTTCAACAAAGGCTGAATAAGTATCAAAAACATTTTATGGATATATGTAAAATAATTTATAAGGAAAATTAATCGAATAATCAAATAAAATAAAATAAATGAAAAATTACGTTTAAATAAGAAATAATATTAAATAAGAATCTTACATACATGCCTTATAAAAGAATATATTGTAATGTTCTCGGCGGCTTGAAACTTTTACGTCTGTAGATGAAATGTTTAAATTTTCACGGATGAGGTGTGTCAAATATTCACGGAAATTATGTGAAAAATGCGGCAAAATGCCCGCGGGCAACAAAAGAGAGCGGGGGCGCAGAAATTAGGTTATTTTTTGCAAAAATAATTTTCGTCTTTGTTATTGGTTGGTGTGCTGTAATTATAAAGTTGGGCCTCTTACGTTTAATTAAGGCAGCAGAAAATATCATTTTGTTATGTAAACAGGCACAGGCTCGACCTAACGTTCTTAATTGATACAATTATAATGTTATTACTACGCTAATTGTTATTAACTGACAACTTATTTTAAGTTTGCTGTAGTCCAGTTCTTAGAATTGATCAGTTCGTGATGTGTCATTATCATTACAGGCCTCTCCAAGGAAAGGGGGAATTGCATCATAATTGCGACGCTGGGCAAGCGTGTTAGCAATCGGAGAGCGCATCTTTTGCGACGGGGATGCTGCTGCCCATTCCCATCCTATATATATGAGCTAAACTACCTCGCATAGATATATCGCTATCTGTCGGTTCTGGAACATTAGTCGCCTTTTACGACATCTGGTAAAGAGGGAGGTACTATTGTACTCTGCCGGTGCCTGTATTTTAGTATAATAATTAATTGAAATATTCATACTTAAAATCTATGTAGAGATGGACTTAATGATTAATCTTACCTTATTTACTTGTTTTTGTTTTTATGGATTTTATTTTTCGATACCTCCATGTTGCAAGTATTAAATTAAAATCTATAAATAACCATATTGCATTGCATAAAATAAACGATTTTCAGTTCCTTTATCGATAGATAGTGGAACCAAGTATTTTTCGTTCATAATCTTTAATGCGTACTGGTATGATGATTGACAATAAATTATAAAAAGAATCTTTTTGGAAAATGCTTAGAGACACACCAGTGCTATCTTCTAGGTTCAAGCTTTAAAACTTAATGTTGGTACTCACTAAGCCAGTCTGGAATGTATAATAATTGTCTGTTTAACCTGAACGTACATTTCTAATATACATTCAAGATTTGAAATACTAACAAAGCTATAATAAAGAGGTAATGAAGACATACTTCTCCGATCTAATTTTAGTATACTTTAAATACATACATTTTTCTCAATATATATTTTGAGGTAATAGACCACTGGGCTGTATTTATGTTGGCATGTTCTACCTTAAGCTGTCAATTTTGCTATTTATTAAGTTGATTGCAAAATTATGTCATAATTTCAAATAGAAAATAATCAATTTAAACGTTTGTAATACAAGAGATTACTATAGGTTTAATACCATACCCATCGACGTCTTAAGACTGTAAGATTTAAGCTGAATTTGTAGTAAGAGATCCTCTTACTACTAATTCAGCTTAAATCTCAGGGTGTCTATAGTGTTATTGGGGGAAGTGGTTTTTTAGTTTGTGAGGGATTGGAAATTATTTATAAATCCCAGCATCACCCAATATTCGTTATAATAAAGAGAGAAATACATATTATATTAATATAAAACGCATGTTCACGTGAAATTTGATACAGAGTTAATGCGGAGAAGAAATCCATCAAGCTATTTTTAATACAAAATGCACTAACTTAATTCTTCTTCATCATCAAAGCAGTCGTAAAACATTCACCGCTAAACATATTATGAGAAATAGACAATTATAGGAATTTACCAATAATTGCCACGCTGGGAATTAAAAAAAACACTAAAATGAAGTTGACATCAACTGCCTATAGGCTGTAGTGATTATATTCTCTTTGGTCAAGCAAATGATGAAAACATTTTTATAAAATGAATGAACACGGACTATTAGGTACACATGTATCTTTCTAAAGAATCATATCGACGATATGCATATGAAAATAATTGAGTTGATCATTAACGAGATAAAGACATACAACTGGTATAGTTGTTGAGTTGATCATTAACGAGATATAGACATACAACTGGTATAGTCGTTGAGTTGATCATTAACGAGATATAGACATAGAATAGACTTAACTAAGTTATAAAATGTGCTTTGATTTGGGCATAAATTAAAAGATGCCGAATGTTATACCGATGTCATTTAATGATAGTATAAACTGAGTGGAGATCATGCACCGACAATCGCAAATCAATTTAAAATAAGGAGTAAGGAAAAGTTTAAAGCCATAGACAAGAATAAAGGCCACTCTAACTGATTTGTGGGATAGAAATCTGAATCCACGGTTTATTGAGCTGGATTCTTTTTATTATAAACTTTCATTGACGATTGTTTATAAGTAGTCTTAAAAATAGATATAATATCACAAAAACATCGCTCCTGGGCTAAATCTCTTCTAACAGAATGTGGTTTTATTTATTTATTTATTAACTAAACTAAACTAAAGAGAATAATAGAATAATATATTAATTTATTTATTAGTCTAAAAACCGCAACATCTTACCCGACTCCGTAGTAAGTCGCTTAGAGCACTTGTATTGCGGACATCAGACAACAGAGGAATCATAAATATAATGCCCTCCAGGACAAATATTTATATTATGATACATGTATTTTTTCCGTATCTGGGTGTTAAACACTAATTATTTAAGTATTGATTCCTCTGTTGTCTCACGTATCTTTGAGATGTTGAGAAACAAAGGTCACCTCGCCTGCATAAGGACCTCACTCCCACCTAATTCTACCGCCATGTTCGATTTGCTGTGTTCCGATTCGAAGGGTAAGAGAGGCAGTGATATTACTGGGTAATGTGACATATTATCTTCTAGTCACAAGGTTGGCATCGCGCTAGTGATAACTTTGTGATATTACGGGCGTATATAGACTGCAGTGCCCATGGACTGAATGCTTGTTTTTCGACCTGGTAAAATAAAAAAAAAATTATAAAAAAACCTCCTCAGGTCACAGGGGCGTACAATAACGCAAACCATATGATTACCATTTGCTATTTCCATTTAGAAATATTAAAAAAAATACTATATAAATTATTTTACATATGCCGTAAGTACCTACATAGTTATTCGTCTATTATTCTTATTTATAGTACTTTTTTTAAACAACGAGATTACTTTTATTGTAGCCACAAAGGGTTTTGATATGACTGACTTACAGCCCTCGGGGGAGGTAAATATTCTTTTGTGAGCGGCTACAAAAACTAGCAAATGAGGCTTATTTTTATCCGCATAAATGTTGCACTGCAGATATTCTGGAACATGTAAGAGATATATAGTAAGATAAAGAAATATACATTTTGTCTTTGTCTTTATGTATCAATAAATCATTGATTATTAATTATAACTTAAGTGAATCAGGTAAGGCTTTGGTTCTTTGAGAATGTTAAGCTTGATTTTGATTCAAGGAAACGAGATTTAACATGAAGTATTTACGGGCGAAATCGCGGATGGTGCTATATATATCTTTGAAGTAATAAATTCATTAAACATTTCATAAATTCTTCTGACTCGAATATAAATAGCTTTAAGCACTTATGTTACAGATACAAATATTAAATTTAAATATTTATTTTTAACACCCTGACAAAGAAAAACACAAATGGCTGTCCCGGGTAGGATAAGCCCATCACCCTTGGCAATCACTACCTCTCCTCTAAAGGCGATATGTAGGCTAGAATTGTATACATTTCAGTAAAATATGTACGCAGAGGAAGCCGTAAGAACCTATTAGCAAGCAATCCTGAATATATTGCATCATCGATATTCGACTTGTTGACCAATCTGACGATTTTCTTTTGTGTCGATTTTCCTATGTCACCAATGGAACTAACTTACCATAGATTCAATATTCTCTTTATATCAATAGATCTGTTCATGCCAGAGAACTTATAGTATAAGATATTGTTAGACAGAAGGCTTTTTTTATTAAATGCATTTAATAACTACCAATAAATCTACTACCAAATAAGTATAAATAAAATTTATGTGTCTATTTGTAATTTGAAATTAATAGCTTTTCACAAAATGCATATAAAAGTATATACGGCTCTTACTCAAAAAAATATTGTTTTTCATTTTTGTATGTTTGTTTCGACTAATCATTGATATCAGAAGGAGTAAAAAAAAATCATTAAATTTTCTATGTACTCGCATATTATACACAATCGTCGAGCGGAACTTTGCGACAGAGTAAAGATGTTTCCCTACTCTATAGCATTCGAGCAACGTTGTTTTAGATTAACATAGTCATAGTTATAGTAATTGTTTACTATCGTATTATTATAGTCACCTCTTTTTACACTTGATACAGAGGTATTGTTATGTTCTGGTATCCTACGGCTAAATCCTTCAAAAGGATCGGAAATATACCTAGCTTACGTCCTAAATGTAATAAATGCGAGTGTACTACAATATAACTACAATAATAGTCAATAGTATCATATATTTTACAACAAGTAAAATATTTAATTTCTTTAAAGTTAATCTCTCATGATTCGGAAATACGGGAAGATAATAAGAAAACAAAAATTGGTATAATGAAACGATTACTAAAACGCAATCGTGGAAGGTTATAGAACTACGAAAATTATTGTGACAAATCAATGACTTGTTAATGAACGATTGGTAGGTAAATTGCTGTCTCTGTCATCGCCAAACGATTAAGAGAGACTTTGTGATTAAGGGTAGAAACTTCATCGGAAGGCAAGGCATATAGTCTTATGCTTTTATATGTAACTCAAGTCGCGTTTCGTCCCGATTTCTACCAGTTACTGAAGTTGTAGTCTGCTGGTGACTCGAGTCATAGTCAGTCACTGACTCAAGTCTTAGTTTATCAGTAACTTGATATCTAGTGGTGTTAGCAGTAGCTGTTTATGGACTATTTATCAAAATATATTTGAACTTAAGATAAATCAACTGTTTGAATAAAACGTCCTTTTCTAAATTGGTATAACATAGCGACTTTTATATAATGTTTATTTGAATTTTATTCGAATGTAATGCGGTTCGACTCGTGTCTGTCTCCGGAGAAACTTTGCAGAAAAGCAGTTGATTTTCCTTATACGAAATGAAAATTGACGTATGTCAAATATTCTTATAATGTAGGAACATAATAAAATAACTTTCGCAAATTTTCAAAACAACAATAGTCTCTAAATGCGAGTAAGTATTTAATATTAAGTAAAAGAAAATTCTAGTAACATTGACATTAAACGAGTTTTTTGATTAGCTCTCATGAAACAAAAACAAAATCAAAAAGTCATCATCATTATCATAGCCATTGGAAGTCCACTGCTGGATCTAGACCTCCTCCAGAAAGGGGGCCCTTGCCCTTAATTGCCGCGCTGGGTAAGCGTGCTGGCAATCGCATTTCAGTCCTGTTACATTTGAACTACAATGCTTCGGATGGATATACCGCCATCTGTCTGTTTCGGGACCTCAGTCGCCTCTTACAACACCCGGTACAGGAGGAAGTACTATTCTACTCTGCTGATACTACACGGTTGTATAATCAAAAAGATATACTCGTAGATAAAAAATCGGAGATTCAGTCTGGTGTTGCAACATTAAAAAAAATTCAATTCTTGTATAGAGGTTATTCATAATAATACTAACTATATATACATTCAACTTTACTGGGAGGACGAACTGCCTGATACACGGGTCTTTACCCAACTTAGCAAAAATTATTGTATTGCCATGACCTATTGTCTTAATTTTCTTTTGTTAGAGCTTGTAATAAAAATAACAGTATCTATATTTATATCCTTAGAAATATATTTTTTATGACTAAGTCCATAAACAAGCATACACGTGATACCAAGTGTCACCGCAGCCTATACACGCTCGTATTATAACAAGGATATTATATTATTAGCGCGTTGCCAACCGTGTGACTTGAAGGTATTGTGCCACATTACTCAGTAATTTCACTGCCTTTCATAAATCTTTACGTTTATACTAATAGCAGGACGCCCTGTTATTAAATGGAGAATTTTTGCAAGTACTTTTCTTTATGTATATATATTCATTAATTTAAGTTGGGAGCCGAGTTAAAATGTACCTCCTCCTATACCAAATGCCTTAAATGACGACGGGGATACAGTGAAATTACTATTAACGTGACATAAATTATTAGACTCATAAGGTTGGCAAACGTGATAGTGGTATCCTTGTTATGATACGAGAGTCTATAGACTTCAGTGACGCTTGATTGTCAATCTAATTTAATAAAAGAAAAAGTCTTTGTGAACTCAACATGCTAAATTACAACCTTCTGATACTTTTATTTGGTGGCCCCGAATTAACCCAATGGTGAACTTTTAGGGGTTCCTTAGGGGCTACTAACCTATTATACGTCACGAATTTCAGTCTAATCATCATCATACCAACCATCAAAAGTCCATTGTTGGACACAGGGCTCCCCAAGAAGGGGAGTATGTACGGCCATAATTGCCGCGCTGGGCAAGCGTGTTGGCAATTGCAGAGCGCAGCTGACTTTTTTGCATGGATATACCGCCATCTGTCGGTTCTGGTACCTTAGTCACCTCTTACGACACCTGGTACAGGGGGAGGTACTATTCTACTCTGCCGGTACCTCACGGTTATCAGTCTAATATTGAATATTAAACTAATCTTGGCTATGAAAGTCAATTTAAGAGTTCTATTCAATAACTGACTTTATTGTATCCTGAAAGTAGGGAAGTTTGTTGCCGAATCACGCTTTATCAAAACTTTTATTGGTTGATCGGGTTTTAGTTGAAATTACTTAATATTTGGCACACATTTAATATAGTTGCACAACGTGATAAATAATGACTGGCACTTTGACTCAACTTTTATTATGACTTGATTGCTTTGTTAATGGAATGAACTTCTAAACGTGTGAACCAATTTTGATATTTTTTCATAATACACAGATGTACTTAAGATAGGATAACGTCTGTCGGGTCTGTAGTATATATATAGTAGTAGTAGTAGTATTATATATGATATATATGATATTATATATATATAGGATTTCTGGCCAAAGCTTTCGAAGGTAAACGGTATAAGGTCGATGAAACAGATGTTAACAAATATCTCAAATAAACTCTTAATATTTTAGTAGATCCTTTTAATTACTATGAAACTCAATGTATACCAGAACAGGTTATAAAAAAAAAAATGGACTTCCGTCCAACTCTGAATAAGTAATCCGGCCATATTGCCATTCACGCTTTTTTCGAGATTTAAATCAGCAATGGCTCCCGCGTTGCTCTTTTGTTTTGTATTGTTTTCGCCGTTTTTGGTAATAAACAACGCAGATGTTAACAAATATCTCAAATGAAAATGGAAGTGCTTTCCGTACGATACAGATTTTGCAATTTTCTGTAAATTATACTAGCTTACCCGATAGACGTGTCTATCCCAACTACATATCTATTTTTATAATGAAAAGAAAACTATTATTTGAGATATAAACTATTCCATCTCTCAAGTTAGATCGAATTATACTAAGTAAGCAAAAACAAAGATTGGATCAGTTGTTTAGAAGGTCATCCAGGTCGCCGTATTATTATTTTTTTTTATAAAACAATCCACTAACTTACGTTTGATGTTTTGAGCATAGAAAAATACTGAATTATATTTAAGATAATATTTACTCAAAAATCAGCACCATTTCTCAGCATAAAAAGAACACTAAGAAAACTTAGTCGAGTATGTTAAGGTATCGGTAGCACAACGATATGAGTAAGGTGCAGGTTCGAGTCTCGCCTGAAGCCTGAGTTGATTTCTAGTAAATGTTATCATAAAGCCAATATCATTTTTATAGGGTCATTGCTAATAAGATTTGCGAGGACAATCAAATAGACTTGGTTGCGCTTCACAGTAAGTGAAAGTGGTTTAATATAAACTCAGTACATGCTTGCCTGGTGCCCAAGGCTCTAGAAAAGTAATTAGCCAATTTGTTTCACCTGACCCTTATTAAAGGACACCTGAATTTTTTATCATACCTGGACGCTCCCATACTAATTGCTTATTTCGGGAAATGGCCTGTGGCTAGGGGAATTCTAGTAGATAACAAATGTAAAAGTTTGTAATGAGGTGTCAGTTCATTACTAATTCAGTTTTATATAAACACTAGTTTTAACCTGTGACTTTGCCCGCTTGGTTTTCTCATGAGAATATAATGATCATTATCATCCCTACAGCCATCGGAAGTCCACTGTTAGATATAGGCCTCTCAAATAAAGGGTGAAATTTGCTAGTAATTGCTGCGCTGGGGAAGCGTGATTCCAATCCCAAAACGCAGCTTTCGCGACGGGGATGCTGCTGCACATCTCCACCCTAGCTATTGAGCTACACTGTTTCAGAAGAATATACCATCATCTGTCGGTTCTGGTACCTAAGTCGCTTCTTACGACACCTGGTACAGAGAGAGGTATTATTCTACTCTGCTGGTACCTCACGGCAGTGCCGGTATCTCATGGCAAAAAATATAATTTCAATGGAAAATTAAGAGGATCGAAAGTATCACATATATATAGAATTGCCATATCATAGTAAAGCATGCCAAATCTGAAAATCGTCAAATGGTAACAAACGAACAGACAGACAAGCAGTCACGCTTTCATCTTTGGTAAGTATCGTAATCAAACTACTTTATATAAAAGAGCAAAGATCCTTATGATGCCCGCTGCTGGAAATGGGACTTTCCCATTTCCAGCAGCGGGCATCTTACAGTTGATATGATGATGATAATATAGTTAAATTATCTATAGACATACATATTCATTTGTTTTGTGGCAGCCAACAAGAAATAATTAATTAATTACATCTCATAGTTGATCTGACAATAAATGGATAAAGCGCTTAAAACACTTGTGTTACGGACATGAGACAACAGAGGTGTTACAAATACTTAAATATGTACAAATAATATCCAGATACAAACAAAATATTCATCATACAAATATGTGCCCTAGGTGAGGATTGAACCCTCGACCTAAGGCACACAATAGAGGATCACTACCATCTGCGCCATCGGGCCCGTAAATGTTATTAAGAGTACAAGACTGCCGCAGAAGTTATCAATCCAGATCTTGAACACATGGCCCTCTGGAAACCTCAAACCTAAGGTCTTCCATATATTCCATAAAGAGCCATTGCTATTGCACAGTCGTGATTGTCAATTGTTTCTTTCAGTCTACTCACATCGTTCACCTTAAGATTTCTTACAATTGTAAACTGCATGGATACCACATACTACTACACCCAAACCGCAAAGCCTGCTATGTCCAAGTTTAAAGGATGAGAAAAACATGAAATTACTGCATAATGTGGTATTATATCCTCACGACACATGGTTGGCACGGGTCATCTTTGCAATGACAAGAGCATACATTATATTGACTAAAGTGATTGACTTATCCAGTGGGAGAAAATAAAGTCATTCTAGGCTTATGGCTGAGTCGACGATTTTGCGCACTGAAAAATTCCCTAATTTTAAGCGGCTACTCAAAATGACTTGAAGGCAAATGTCACGGTTGCATTGCATACGTATTAGAGATTAATGGTAAGGGACAATGCTATTTGGTGCTTCAGTTTTAGATTTTCCGATAAAGGCTACAACCATAAAGGATCTAGTTAATTAAAGTGAAGGTGTGTTTTTGTGTTTATGTATTGATAATAATAAATTCAAATATTGTAATAAATTTGATTGTATATTGGATGATTGTATAGTGGCAGTGCCTGCAACTTCGTCCGCGTAGAATAGTAACTTCAAGGGATATAGTAACCTTTTTTTTAAATGAACTATTTAATACTGAAAAAATGTTTTAAAATCAAATCAGTGGTTCCTGAGATTAGCGCGTTCAATCAAACAAACTCGTTAGCTTTATAATATTAGTAGATTTAATAGTAATATAATAGATTTATTTGTTGTAATACATTATATTGTAAATTAGTTTATAAAAATTTAATTAAAAGAAATATTATAAAAAATATAAGTCTATATATATACAAAAAAGGAAAAGCAGGGCCTAAACTGTAAGTGATTTCTGAAAATTCACCTTCTTAAGGGGTAAAACGGTAGTGCAAAGTTAGTATGAAACTTAGCTGTATTTAAAGTATTTTGAATGAAATTTAGTAAAAAGCTTCCTCATAGAAACTCATGAAACACGTATTAAATATTTTTCGAAGGTAACATGGGAGTAAAAGTTTGTATGAAAGTTCTGACACTGAACGCGGGTGAAATGGCGGGGCGGTGCTAGTCTTATATAAGAGCATCAAATCTACGAAGTCGTTGCGTTTTTATAAACTGACTATATTGTAGAATTGTAACCTATCAGTCAGTGTAACGGAACCATCGTCTTGCTCTAAAAAGAAGGTCGAATGCCTAAAGAACTTTTTTCGTAAATCGGAAAACGTTTACAAATTAATTAGCAAATATCAACCCTTGTAGCATTGAAACTTTTTCGCTACTTCCCGGTATTGTTTGGATGGCGAAACGATTCCCACAAGGTAGCTATAAACTGAGCAAAGTAAAGCCTAGAAACTTCCAAGATTGCGTTTGGAAGAATTTGCAGAGAAATCTGACAAGTGCAACTTTTTAATTTGAAATGGACAAATGGTTTTTCTTGTGATAACGTAGGAAGGTTTTTCTATTAGATTGAGGTTGAAATATAAAATCTGTACCGAAAAATTTTAAAAAATTACGAGGTAAGTTGACATGATATCTTCATTTTAAATGTTTGGAGATTATTAATACCGTGATGACGCGAGCATCTGTAGACTATATCTTCATGATCATTACTATCCCATTAGCCGTTAGACATCCACTGTTTGACGTAGGACTCCTAAAAAAAGGGGGAAATTCGTCTAAAATTGCCGGGCGATCGTGGTTCTAATCGCAGAGCGTAGGTTCGCGGCGGGTATTTATGAGATCTAGCTCATCGGTCGTCTGTCTAACTCTCACCTATTTCTACCGCAAAATAGCAGTGTACGCATTGCTGTGTTCCGGATTAATAGAAACGCAGTGAATCTACTAGATTATATAACACAATATCTTCAAGACACAAGGCAATGCGCTAATATCGATAGATTTCCTTATGATATTACAAGCGTCTTCACGATTCTCGGACGCTTACTATCACGCATACTGTATGATAATTTGTCGACTTGGTCGAATAAAAAAAATGGTCCTGTCTTTTTCCGCTCTCTGCATTTAAATTTGTCTGTGTGTTGAAAATTTAAATCATCAGCTTATTATACTATCTATATCACAAACATGACAAAAATTACGGTCTAATTGATGATATATGATGAATTCCTCACTTTTTAAACCGGAAAACAGTCATGCGAGCATTGATGATTTAAGGTAGTAATGGTTGAGAGTGACATACCAATGCAGATGACCTTAGGACTAGGTTTTGCTCTAGTATTCAATGCTAAAAAAATAATCTTATTTAAATAGAATACGTAACAACTTAATTATATTTTAATGAAGTACGAAGTTGGGTAATAACCCTCAAATATTAAAACTTATGTTTAAAACGTAATATTCTTCGCTATTTGCGACAATAAAAAAACACATTTTTACAATATGTAAAGATTTTTATTTTTCTTGTTATTTAACTTTTTATTTTGAAATGATGCATGATTGAAATGCATGATTCTATGAAGCGTATTATCATTATGTATTTAATGCAATAAAAGCAGGTACTTAGAAAAAAGTACAAAGCGGGATCAAAATTAAATATGTTATTTTTCCGTGTTTTACGCCGTGAAATCAATTTTTGCGATCATCCGATGAATAGGGCGTTTTATACCGCATAAAAGCGGACTGTCTTGAATTTTAAAGTAAAAAAACTGTATTTAACCAAGTAAATAATGTAATAATGTATAATATACAGTAAACTAGCTGTTCCGAGATACGTTCTCCTGTCTTAAATACCTATGTTTACCGTGAAAGAATATAGCGTCTATATATTTAAATCAGTTTAGAAGGTTAGAAGTTCATCTCGGGTAAACACCGTGACACAAACTTTTTATATATAAGAAAATAACAAAAAATATTAAAATCGTTTAAGTAGTTTAGAATTTCATCGCAAACAAACACTGTTATACGAATAACGTACAAGTACAAGTATTTGATATATGTCTAATAATATTTTATTTAATATTTTTTTTGTTTAATATGTTGTGTCAAATATGATGTTCTGGTTTGGACATGTAGAAAGAATGGATGAAAATAGAACGATTGTACAAACATGTGTAAAATAAGTGTAAGTGAATAGAAGTGTTGGTATATGACGACCGGGTACAGGCAGAAGAGGTATTAAAGAAGGGCCAGGTCAGAAGCACCAAGAATAAAAGAGCGTGTATGAAAAATAATGATTAACGCGAATAAGGGCAGCGTGAGAGGTTTGCCAAGATCGTAGCAAGTAAAGATCCATAGTCTCTGCCTACCCCGATGGGACACAGGCGTGTTGCATGTATGTAATATTATTACATTAGGAATTACTTAGAATACCCTGTAGCCACAAAACTACACAGGAATAAGTTTGACTGTCTTTTTTTATTAGCTCCACGAAAATTCGAATATGACAAAATAAACTACAGAATATGTAAAAAAACCTTTTTCTTTTATTTTAGTGGACCTTTTTAATACACTTATACAAATAATAAATAGATATTTTTTATTTTAATTCCTTCACTACTGATATTAATTAGCCTTGTTCAACAAATAAACAAATTAATTATTCAATGTGCTTCAGGATTCTTGTTAATATTGTTAATTTGCTAAGTGAAATAGTAAAAGTATAGTAAGTAAGACTGTGAGTTGGTGACGGTTAACGCTTTTATTCAATTTATAGAATTGAACTTTGGAACACTGACAGAATAGAAAAGTATATGACTTAAACTAGAAAAAGAATTCTGTTGACGTTTATTATATTACGAAAATAATAACGAAAAAATTGTATAATAAAAATACGATGAATTCAGTATAACTAATGACGATACTGTAAATTTTACCTGGTTTTGGTCTTAAATAGAGCGGGCCTCTCATTAACTTTTGATTCGACATACATTGATAAATTTAACTATAATATGAGTTCGTCTGCTTTTATACAGAAAAAAATTTATAAATTGAGAAATTTCGACGACGTAAGTTTTTCATTTCCATTTCTGACAAAAAGCGTCTCTTTGAAGAGAGAATCTTGAATAAGGGTTGTGTTATTTTGTTGTGCCTGTATATATTTTTTTATCGAGCTAGTATTTAACTACTAATACACAGAATAAGGTAATAACTTTATTTTATAATGAAAATATGTATTCTGCTTTCCTAAACTTTCTTCAACTTGGATATTGTTGGATCGGTGTAAGGCGAGCGATCGTCAACAGGTGGCCAGTAAGTTTGGTTAAGTTACACGTGACCTCCAAAACTTATTAGTGATATTGTTGTAAGTAATTGAATTAACACTTAGTGATACAAGTACATATTAGACCCGGTATTGGGTTGGGCATTTGATATGGATTAATATTTTTTTAATCTGTTCTCTATTACATATTCTAGTATAAAAACTGGAATTTAATTGTCAGTTAAATAATAGAATTATTGATAATGTATATGATTATTTGATAACAAGTCACTTACCTGTCATCGGATTTGCACAATAAAAATTAAAAATATAAAAAGAATATTAATTTAAATAGTAAAACGAAAAGCACAGATTAAAAAGTAAATTCTTTAAAAATTTAATCTATGTGTTAACTTTTTTAACTGACCGACTAGAAGCAGGGCTAGCACCGCGACTGTGCAGGCTGCTGGCTTCATTGTTGCGTTGCGAGTGCCGCGAGGAGGACTCTGGCCCGCCTTATAGCTAGGGGTGAACCGCCCTCTGCGGTAGTACGTAGCTGCGCGCGTTACGTGAAATAAAGCTGTCCAGAAACTTAGTTTTTTTAATTGCTATGGTTTGGTTTTTGCTATTTATCTGATATGGTAATTTATAGAAAAAAATATATATTTGGTACTTTAATGTTAACATAAATAACCATTATCATTACTGGTATTCAAAAGGTATATTTGTCATAATAAAAAGTAGGTATAGTTAAAATAAGAAATCTTCATATCACTGTTTAAAAGCAAAGAAGATTTGTTTTTTCGAAAAAATTGTTTTGCATATCAATATTTTGTTTGATGTAACTTGTCAGTTACGTTCTATCGTCATGGCTGTTCGTCGCCTACAATACCAGGAGAAGACAACAAAAAAATGGTGACCTTTATTTATGACTAATAATGGCAATTTTTGTCATCATATATCAGTATCGCGATCTGGTTAAAGCGTAAATTGCATTCTTATGTCGGGGCCGATGATCAATTCTTCGGCCTTGTTTAAATTATTCCGGTATCAAAGGATTTCTATCCCTTGTTGCTATTTGCCGAAGAGTTTTGAAATTGGGTCGGTGTTATATGGATTAGTGGAATATAAACAGAAGAAACCCTTTCCGATCACTTGCATTATAAATTTATTTTACTTCGTCAAGTTTAATTGTTGGTGTCCGAGATTTCCTTATTGCGTTTATTTTCGCTTCAAAATCATTATGTATAAATTTCGCATTAACCATTACAAAGTTTATTTTTCTGTCTTTGACAGTATTCCAATCCATGTGATAGTATCCAGATTAAATGTTGATTAAAAGGATCAGGATTTCTGTTGCATTTAATAAAATGTTATTACACATAAATTCCTACATCTCTTACATTGACCTAACTTCATGGTAAGTTGCTTAAAACACTTATGTTATGAACGCCAGGCAACAGAGGAATCAAAAATATACTACTTAAATATATATATTTAACACCCATACACAGAACAAATGCGAACCCACCCACACAATTTGACGCACAAGATAGGATCACTACCATTTGCACCATTGGGGATTTGAATTATTCTCATAAACCGATAACCATGACAGTGGAAACGTACATGGTACACAATTCTATACATCTATGAAAAATAGATTTTATACACTGGCAGAAAAACATATATATCTATTATTTATCTCACCTACGTCTAGTTTTTGTCAATCATTAAATTAATTTTACGAATCCTTCTCAATGTTATGCTATGCTATCTGTAATAGATAGCGTATAGTTGCCAATATAAAATAGACCTTGCTCATAATTGCCACCCCTGGCTGGCTTGGTATCACAATCACAGAGCGTAGCTACGCGACGGGAATATTGCTGCCTATCTCCATCCTGTTGCATTTGAGCTATACTGCTTCGAGTTGACCGCCATCTGTCGGTTCCGGTACCTCAGTCGTCTCTTAGACCTGGTGCAGGGAAAGGTACTAGTTGCTATTCCGTCGGTACCACACAGCAAGATTTGCTAACAATACAGTGACTTATGCCTCATTTTAAGCTAAAGCTAAGTCGGAGCCTGTGTCAGGTACCGTTCCTCAAAAATACTTCCTTGTTAAAAGTCCCTACTTAAAAATGAAAGGTATTTTTTTTTAAGATAGAGAAGTTTCAAGCTGTAAAATATTTTTTAAATCGTGATTCAAATAAAAGTTGTTTGTCCTTAGATGTCATGTATCATGATGATGTCACTGTAATAGAAGTGCGTCTATTTCATCGTAATTTTATATTTCCAACCATTTGCATATACTTTTCTTACATTTGTAATATTGTTTATAATATAAATTTTATTTTCTTGAATGTGTTTGTGCATACCTATGTGTGAAACGTCTCATGTACTACATACATGTAATATGTATTAGTTCTACACTACACTACAATAAGTTGCATTTGTAAAACATATTCAAATTCCATCGTGGCATCACAGAATGTTATCTATCATTTAAAAGTTACGGGACGTTATTTTGGATATCCCGGGCCGCGTGGGACAGGCACGCCTACTATCGAGATTCTGTGGGATCACCCCAGTATAATAAGGATCGTATTTAATCGAGCTTATGCGGGGATTAGTTGTGCAAAAAGAGGTGAGATTTTAGGATGTCAAATCGACTAATAACAGATAAGAGGGGCTTTAGGTTTATGCTTAAGTTTGCAATACTATAATTTATATATTAGGTATACATCACTTTGCAAGTAACTTAAAGATTTTACGTTCTCGGATTTAGTTTAATTATTTGACGTAGTTTGAATATTAATATTTTGTTAAGTAGCGTGAAAGTGTGTTCTGGCATTTATTTTTGGAAAACCGATTGCTTGTCTACAGTGGAAAAATAATAAAAAGGTATTAGCTAGCTTTGTTTTTTTTTATTTTTTATTTAATTCATTTAAGCTAATCAGAGCTCGCAAACTTGTGGGCATGCGTTCTTCAATATTTCTGCAATTACTGTTTTCACCCTTCTGATGTAAAATAGAATATATAACTGATATGGTATGTCTTGTACATCCGAGATATGCTCAATTGGAATGTCAGGACTTTATACTGGACAATCTAAAAACATTGCCTGACTTGTAAAATTAGTTGCATGCTAGTCAACGCTTCACCAACTTTCGATGAGTTTTCTGCTATATCAGGAAGTGGTATTTAATGGAAAGTTGAAATTGTTTTATTAGCAGAACTAATCTCAAAAGCTTAAAAATAGTAATCTTCAACTTACTTACTTTTATCATTCGCCATTATTAAGGCAATTTCAATATAAATACTTATTAAACAATTAAATATAGAACACAGGAGATCATACCAGGATACTTAAAATAACATTAATGTATCTCGATTAATGAATGTACCGTTAAATATTATCTTCATTATAAATTTTGGAAAAAGTCATTTAGAAGTCCAACAATTTTTTTTACCTTGATCTCATCTCTCAATTTTCAACTCTTTTATAAACACTATATTCTTAGAGCCGTGCACTGCACTCCTCGAAGAGTGCGTGCAGTTCCTCTTGACAGCGGAAAAAGTGGCCGGGAGCATTTTGTTATCTCAACACAATTGTGCGCTACGATGGACTAGACTGGCTCTGCTAGGCCTCTGAGTAATCACCGTAGATCGCAATCAGGTTTTGTGACTTTTGAAGGGACTGACTTTTGCGCTCAGTGAATGCCAGACAGGGCGATCGAAGTGTGGAGTCGATAAGACATTGACATAATAGTAGACCAGCAATAAGTTCTTTATAAAACAACATTTAGTGGATTTAGTGGAACTGCATCAGCATCATTATATGAGCCATAGAAGGAACCACTGGATTCAGGCGTTCCCAAGTGATTTCCAATAGGTCGGGTTATATTCTGCCTGGATCCAGTGCGATTTTAAGGTTTTAGTCAAATGGTAGCTGAACATCCTACGCTGCAGTGTTCTACATGATACTTTATCATTACAGCAATTGGAAGTCCATTGCTGGACCTAGGCCTCCCCAGGGAAGGTATCGCCGTTAATTGCCGCGCTGGCCAAGCGTGTGGGCAATCGCAAACGCACGACGGGGATGCTGGTGGCCATCTTGCTGTATTTGAGTTACACTGTCTCGGTTTGATATACCGCCATCGGTTCTAGTACTTTAGTCGCCTCTTACGACACCTGATATCTGTATCAGGTGGGAAATACTATTTTACCCTGTGGGTACCTCACTGAACTTGATAAAGTTAAATTTCGCACAAATAAATACCTACTTACGTCGAAGTCAAGAGTCGTATGGCATATTCGAAGGTGAACAAATCGGTAAAAGTCGTTTATTTTTAGTACCGAAAGTCTAATGTAACGCCAAACTTCGATGGATGATTGATAACAACTCTCGCCAACTTATATGTAAGTATATACTTATTTCAAAGAAATCTGTGCGTGATACGTATAGCAGTGGGTGTATATACATAGAGAACAGTTCTTACGTCTACAGATGATCGTTTTTAAAATAGTTACAGTACACATTCACCAGCTGAAGTCATTTGTTAATCGGCATATACAAAAAACATTTTCTTAAGTACCTTGGCCAGGTAACTTGGCCAGGACTTGTGCATTGAAAGATGAAGGTGAAATGTTATATGCTTCTACGGCCTCTTTAAAGGGCTTGCGAAACTTTCTTCTATTTGTCACCAAAACTGCTTTTGCTCATTCTAAACTTCTGCCGATCTTTGACTATGCCAACGCCAGTTATCTAGATCTATAGAAGCATCTGGTCTTTAAAAGTTTAAGAACTTTCGCCCTAATCTCAAATGGTTACCTTTTCGACTTCGAAGCAGAGCTCATGTCTTTTATTTTTATATAAACGATTGTTAAGTCTTTTCCCTAACTTAAAAGCAATTTCGTGTTCCTTGGGGACACCCATGAGAAATCTCTGAGATCTTCAGAGAATTTAATGCTCAAAAGACCTGCTTATTCCACATTCTTCTTTAGAATATTCTTTGCGGTTCAAGCCGTTAATTTGTGGAATGCATTCCTTCGAGCGAGATCGGTTTGATCCCTTACTACATTTAAAAGAATGGTGAAAGAGCATTATTTGTCTCTCTCATTTACTGGTTGGTTTTAATTTGTACGTATTTATTAAATATGTACATCTGACACTACCTAAGCATAATTTTGTCTAATTCAGTTGACCATGATTGATGCAAAAATCCGATGTCATAGAAAAACCATTACATTTAAAAGTTTCCTTTCAGTTTGACATGATAATCTCTATATATAAAAAAAGAAATTGACTGAATGACTGACTGACATATCAACGCAGGGCCAAAAATAAAAGGGTTGAATACTTCTTTTGATAACATATTAAGAAAGGAGTTTTAAAAATTCACCCCCTGTGGGAGTAAAACGGGATTGCAAAGTAAATATGAAACTGAGCTGTTTTTAAAGTTATTTATATTTATTTCACTAAAAAGGTTCTTGTTTAAAAGTCATGAAACACGTGTAAAATATTTGTTTTAAATCATCCTGTAAGGAGGTAAAATGGGATAGCAAAGGTAGCATAAAAATTCTAAAGATTAACACCGGTAAAGGTGGAACCGCGGGTCGATCGTTTATTTATATATATGCTCTAGTACGAAGTTGGGGCAGTTAGCTAGTGTTACAAGACGAAATAGCTTTTATGTTGTATATATAGTTATATTAAAGAAATACCTTTTGTAATGGGCACAATATAATTAGGTTTAACTTTTGTGCTAATTAGGAACAACTAAGAAACTTGTTACGCATATTTTTTAAATATCAGTAAACGATTAATTATTTTCTCATTTATTTTTGCAACATGAAGGTTTTATTTCTTTTCTTTTAATATTTTTTTCTCTTTGTGTTCGCGTAGATAACAAATAATTCCATTATGACACATATTTTTGTACGTTTACGATTAAAAGACTTCGTTGATATTCTACTTATTTAGTATATACCTATCAAATAAATAATTCACACAACATGTCATACATTGACCTGACGTCAAGGTAAGTTGCTTAAAGCACTTGGACTTCAAACAACTGAGGAATCAGAATTATGATACTTAAATATGTATTTAAGTATCAATTTAAATGTGTCTGACATACAACAAACAAAAATATAAATATAAATGCCCAAATACACATGTCTTCGTTAGTCCGGACTGCGTGTTCGGTCACGTACAATGTGAAGGTAATTTACCTGATGGTAGCCTTTAACCTACATTCCCAAAAATATGATGAGGATAATCATTTTTTTGGGAATGATGATGGAGCCGTAAGCTTCTATGCTACATCCCACATTAAAAACATAATAATTAGGTCGGTAGTCTGCAAGGTAGACTAGATAGATCGCGCTGTATGCAGACCTACAATCGGTCATAACAGAAACACTAGGCGAGGCCTATGCTATGTGGACGTACACGGCTGGCGTGATGACTGTGCTGATGATAGTGATTTTCTCTAACTCGATTTAACTGTGGATTAAGTCAGCGATAAACCTGCCTGGAATTGAATTGCTCTAACCACTGGCTTTAATGGTTTGTTAGCGCCGACGCCGGCAGCGGTTTCATTTGTGGCAATTACTAGTATTATTTTGCAGTTTCTTTTGGGTCGTACCATTGCA
This sequence comes from Heortia vitessoides, assembly GCA_020976665.1. Classification (NCBI taxonomy): domain Eukaryota; kingdom Metazoa; phylum Arthropoda; class Insecta; order Lepidoptera; family Crambidae; genus Heortia; species Heortia vitessoides. The sequence continues at coordinate 11,547,706 of JACJUM010002929.1, forward strand.
TGACCCACCTAGGTTCATTAACCTACAGTGAAATTAGTGATAAGACTCATCTGATGACGGCAGCCTAGTTTTAGGCAGCCCTAAATAAATTATCTATGTATTAGATGATTTGTTGGATAATCAGGGTCGTATAAATTAGCTAAAATTATGCGTTTAATTCCGTCCTCATTGGTAATACTAATCTTATTATAATTACTTTTTTATTATTATATTAATGGTTTGAAACGCTGAACTTTATATTTTTCTAAACTTAATAATGAGCTTTCACTTAACGTATCGTTGGTGTATAGTGCGAAATTTATATGAGAATTGTTTGGATAAAACTATCGGGAATCTGTCCTCTATTGTAAATAATAACGTATTGAATGTGCAAAAATATAACAAGCCACAGATTCAAATTAAAGAGATCAAACTTTCTCTGTTGTTGTACGCTACTTGTTTATTGCTATTGACGTCACTCACGAAAAAAGTATGGAACCGGCATTTTAGGTCACGTAATACATAATATAGAATACAGATACAGATCATAAATTTACAATTTTATTTTGGAAATTATAAATAAAGCGCATATTTATATAACAAAATAGTGTTATATTTGTATTTGTAATAGTAGAAAGTATATAAATAATAAACTAATTTAAAAAAAAAATAATTTTGATAGATGAAAATACCCTATTATGGGCAAAATTCCCGTTTTTATGATTATTATGTGCCCGTGTGTACATCGTCCGCCGGTTTAAACTTGCCATGCGCGGATTATTCGATATTATTAGTTTTGGGTCACCCATCACAAAATCAACATGGCAAAAGTTTCTTAAATTTAACGCGCCATGCGCGTTCCTTTTACCTTTAGCTGTGGGCTTTTGACATAACCTTTGTTATCCACCGTGAGAATCTATTGAAAAGTTTCAAATATGTGTTTCAAACCTTTTTGAACCATCCTTTGTAGAACAACTAAAATATTTTTGGACATGTTACAGGAAAAAAAGGCCGTGTGCCGGAGGCAAAATATTTGGTTTAGAGGGCGTTATCGCTTCAGATAGCCGGCCGGTAAGTAAACAACCATGAATGTCTATCAAACCAAATAAAAATGACATGGATAGGTCAGGTCACTATGTAATTACGTAACATTTATGAAAACTAGTTCAGTAATTTCTGAAATTATTTACACACTACAATGGTACGAAAATACAAATCCTGTTTACATAGTTATATTTCAGGTAATGATCTCATATCATAGTCGAAAATATAACATAGCCACAGTTAATGTGTAACAAAAATCAAATCTTACATCTTTTAGTAATCATGTGTAACATCACGACACAAATTAAAATCTACCGAAGGCATTTTCGAACAATGCCCCCAATACGCGAAGTGATTAATTAGAAAAGTTTAATATATATTCATACATTATGTATATACCAAACTCCGAACTGTGTCGTGAGGTAACAGCAGAGTAGAATAGTACCTCCCCCTGTACCAGGAGTCGTTACTCGTATATCCATCCGAAACCACGTAGCTCAAATGCACAGGGCAGGGATGGGCAGCAGCATCTCCGTTGCGAGAGCTGCGCTCTGCGATTGCCTTTCTTAGGGAGGCTTTTAACCAGCAGTGGACTTCCAATTGCTGGTATGATGATGATGAATGACTCTTCCCATACCTGCTGCCCATCCCCACCCTATGCATTAGAGCTACACTGTTATGGATGGATATACCGCCATCTGTCGGTACTGGTATCTTGGTCGTCTCTTACGACGCCTGGTACAGGAGAGGTACTATTCTACTCTGCCGGTAGTTTACGGCTCAAAGGTCGTTGCTGGTAAACACACTACTACTACCAACTGACCCTGGGGAAGGCCTTCCCTTATCGCATACTTACTGACATTCGGCCTTCGTTAAATTTGTATATATATAATTCTACTGTACGAGTGTACGTCACTGAACTCCTCCCAAACGGCTGAGCCGATGTGATGGTATTTTTATTGCGTTTAGGTGCCGTCCTATATGGTTTAGGTTTACAAACCAACCAAGCAGATGATGCTGCAGTCAGTATCTAAATTTTTTATCTATACTGCAACTAAACGACTAAATCGACTTGACTATTGTAAATGGATTCAAGTGGCGGCTATTATAATTATTTTTGTTCAAAATTTAAAAGATTTACTAATCAGCCTAGCAGATGGCGCCGATTGGAAAATTTGTTTTGAAATATCATGTAGAACAAAGTATGTCAGGTCAGCTTGTATCTTTATATATTTAGCGAAAACCGGAAGAAGAATATATATATATTTAGTGAATATAAATTTATTGATGTTCCTGAATAAAATCTGAACGCAAAGGATAGTTTAGTTACCCGGATGCTGTTGAAATAGGATATCTCTGTCACCGTTCGTTATTGGCGTACAGCTTCACAGCTTTTGTTTTTCCCTCTAGAGTTGCAGCCTTTGTGTTTCCCTCTGGAGTCCAGTAATGAATTCTTTGATGCAGATTTAAAAGTGTCAGATTTACATGAACACTTCTATACCCCTTTGGTTTTAACCATTCGGAAAATGGGAATGGACTCTTAAAGATGCTTGTTTCAATTGGATATTTACACCCCATGTAAACGACATTGTTTGTTACCATACACAATTTGGTTATGGATGTATGTAATTGGCTGATCTAAACATTATAGAAACGCTGAAAAATTATAATACATGTTAGTAAGATAGAAAAATAATAAATATTTATTTCCAACGCTATTAATTTACAAACTGAAGATTACTATATATATATATATATATATATAGTATTCTTCTATACACACATACATATATATACATATAAAGGACGACACGATATATATATAAGATATTTATTAATTAAAATAGGCCTACTTGCATTAAAAATATATTTGACTTATAAATAAACATGAAATTGTATTAAATAAATACATTATTAATAACATAATCTAATATTCTATTTTTAAACAAACTTATTAATTTAATTGATGAAAGTTGCTGACATTTAAAATTTTCATGGAAACAATACCTACATGCTTTTTATATATTAAAGTGATTGTTTTGATTTATATAAATTACAGGTTATAATGGCATATGTTATTAACTATAACCCATGAGGTACCAGCAGAGTAGAATAGTACCTCCCTATATACCAGGTGTCGTAAAAGGCGACTAAGGTACAAGAACCGATGTATGGCGCTATATCCATCCGAAACAATGCAGCTCAAATGCACAGGGCGAGGATGCGTAGCAACATCCCCATCACGAAAGCTGCGCTCTGCAATTGCCAACACGCTTGCCCAGCGTGGCAATTATGGGCAAAATTCCCCCTTTCTTGTAGAGGCCTATCTATGTCCAGCAATAGACTTCCCAATGGCTGGTATGATGATATAATGATTACCTATAATGGTAATGATTACGTTTATGAATTTACCTGTAACTGTATGAACAGTTGCCTTATAATTTATTTTATTGTATACTATGTACTATCTAATTATTGTTACTTATGTTTACAAACATTACGTATTACAATACGAGATAAGTAAATATATGCTTACGTAGGTGAAATTTAATACTCCAATTACTACTGACTCCTATTTTTTGATACCTTAATATTTGTTTGTCTTTTCTTTATATAGATTAACAAGTAGATACAACTAAAACAAACCTGTTTACGTGTAATCTGGTAAATAAATAGGTCGTACTCACAAACAAAATGGAAGGGCGACCACCTAACTTAGGGCCAGTGATCCACAATTGCTTACGAAGCGTCTCTTCTCTCCCCCCACCTCAAGATTGCCTAATTAATCTCCACCCACAGGCTGTTGGAAAAGCCTCTAATACTACACTACATTATACTGGTGTTCCATCACAGATGTGTGAGGCAGCTATGTGGTGAGCGAAGCTAACGAAAATATATAAGGCAATTTTAAGTAAAGAAAATGTATCTCTATAGTATTTCTAACAGTAAATAAAATATGCAATAAAAGGTATAATGATGATGAGCAATAACTTTTAATTAATCATCGTAATCATATCAGTCATGTAGAAAGTCCACTGCTGGTAATAGGCATCCCCGAGATAGGGTGAATTTCGCCTATAATTGTCGCGCTGGGCAAGCGTGTTGGCAATCGCAGAGCGGGACAGGTATGCTGCTGCCCATCCTCGTCCTGTGCATTAGAGCTACGCTGTTTCTGATTGATATACCACCAACTGTTGGTTCTTATACCTAAGTCACCTCTTACGACACCTGGTACTGGAGGAGGTACTATTTTACTCTGCCGGTACCTAACAGCATGAAATTGTGGTTAAATATGTTCCAATTATTTTTTTTACGAGTGTTTCTCAATTTACAAGTGTTTCTCATGAACTTCTAAATAAAATCTATTTATCTTGAGAACAAGTGCACAAATGTGGATTGTGAAAATCATAGAAACCGTCTTTGGAAATAAAAAATACCACAAATATGTAATCGTTTCCACCAATTCAACTAACCAGACCTGGAAATATTTGCTAGAAGAAACACTTCATAATTCAAGATGATACCTCAAGCTTGTTAAATGAATAATAATATATAGTTTATTATAATCCGCACAACAAAGGCATTCCTGACTCGCATCAACGACTCTCACCTTTAGCATCTTTCTATAAAGGTAAAAGTTGTACCAGTTTCACTATTTTTTTTAATATAAACCTATTGCTGGACTACTCAGACGTCAATTCCAGCGCCACCGAATAAGAGGGCAAAGTCGTTCGTTAGTGAGCGACCCTGAGCCCGTATTCACCTACGTGCCCCGCGGCGACGACCGCGCGTTAATTCGCCCCCGCAGGGCTCGCGGGATCTGAGTGAGGTAGTTTCACTAGAAAACTGCTTAGCTCATAGTGGAAAACTAACATACTCGTAAATTAATTGTATTATACTTCCGGATTTCTGTGTTTGGTACATATAGAGATGATAAAGAAGAAACATAGGTGTCGAGGTAATAAAGCGCGTATTTCTACAAGGTCGAAGGTTTTAATTGTTTATTTCTTTCTTGATTTAGAACGACAGTTTTCAGCTTCGTATAGTGAGTTTATTTCTACAAGATTATGCTTACTACATATTTCAATTAAGTTCCAATTTTCGATTTTAAGTTACAATTTTAAGCAAATGGAAAACATTAATGGAACAAGATTTTTCTTACAAGTTCTTTTTTAGCTCGTATGATTATACTTCTGTAAACTTAGTTGTAAGAGCCCCCTGCACCACCAAACTTGTTTAAGGTGGACCTAATTCTAATATTTGACGCTACTTTTATGCTCCCGTGGGTATTCCATGTACAGTATAATACTGTATTAATACTAAAGAGGATAGTCAAATTTAAAAATATATTTGCCGTGAGCTGCCGGCAGAGTAGAATAGAACCTCCCCCTGTTGCAGGTGTTGTAAGGGGCGATTAAGGTTCATAAATGCATAGGGCGGGTAGGAGCAGCAGTTTCTCCGTCGCGAAAGTGGCGCTCTGCGATTACCAACACGCTTGCCTACCGCGGCAATTATGGGTAAAATCCCCCTTTGTTGGGGAGGATAATGTCCAGCAGTAGACTTAGACTTTCAATTGCTGATATGATGATGATGAATGTTTCTTTTTTTTGATAATTTTAAGTTGCTTGTTATAGGTCTGCTTGAAATAAGTATATTTTGAGTCTGATATCTTGATTTTTATGCCTTTTTTACATACTGGTGTCATGTTCAAGTAGTGCCTAGAGACAGTATATCAAAGAAGGTTTCAGTAAATATATTATGACTGAGCAAGTGATAAATTGTTTTAAGAATAGATGAATGCTAAGTGGTGTGAATGGACCCGGTGATCTATGGGCAAGTTCCTCTGGTCGTCCCAAGAGCAATATAAACTATGTTCCTGAGTCTACATTGTACGTCGCTGTTATAATAAATGTTGGCATTCATTATAGTTCTTTGTCAGCAATTGAAATACTTATTGGTGTCATAAACCAATTTATGAAGCGATACATTTTTTAGAACCGGTTTTGCTAATTACAGATAAAACGCCAATTGATTCATTAAACAAATACATAAATTCTCACAACATCTCTTACATTGACCTGTTTCCGCGACAAGTCGCTTAAAGCACTTGTGTTACGGACATCAAACAACAAAGCAATCACTAATATACTTAAGTAGATATAATTAACGCCCAGACGCAGAACAAACATAAATATTATCATTTAAATATTTGTCTTGGATGGGGATCGAGCCCACGACCTTTGGCGCATAAGACAGGACCACTACCATCTGCACCATCCGGCCCGCCAAATTAATTCATATTCATGATAACAAATATTAATATTAATTACATCGATATTTGTTATATGAATATCGATGTAATTGGTGTCGATTAAAATTTTCTCAAAAATAGCCCAATTGGAAATCTCTTAGTAAGTCTTTAAAACAGTGATCATCCTACTCTTTTAATGAGTAGATAAATTCAAGCAACAAAGTTGTCCGGATTCATTCCGTAAATGACAAAATAGTGATTCCGAGAAAGACATTATTTATGCTTTCCAGTAACAAGTTTCGCTGGTCATCGTTGAAGTCTTAACAAATTCGCGGTGATACAGAACCTCCCACAATTTTAATATAAATTAAAATGTCATTAACATTTTTGCGAGAAAGACGACTCAGTCTATTTTAACATGGGTGGTAAATTATATTGTAGCTGTTATAAAGTATATTAACTCGTATACATAATTGACATTAGTATCGAAAATAAAAACTTACATAATCTTGTTCCTATTAAGGTTTACTTAATCCCTACATTTTACATTATTACTTTTTAGTTCCGTGACTATATATGTATATATATTAAATACTAAATACAGAGACTTAACTTGTCAAAAATTAATTAATTATTTTGTAAGCTGAAGATTCTACCAAATAGCAGTTTGCATTGCTGTGTTCCGGTTTGAAGTGTGATTGGGACGGTGAAATTACTAGGCATTGGCATAATATCTTCAAGTCACAAGGTTGGCAACGCGCTAGTAATATCCTTGTTATAATACGTGCGTCTTTAGACTGCAGTGACGCTTACTATCACGAAGACTGTATGTTTATTTATCGACCCATTAAATAAAAAAAAATATCTTTGAAAATTCGGTCATCGTGTAATAGTGCCAATGGGCGTATTGCGGTACTTAAGGAGACCTAGTTATAACCGATTACAAGAGTTGATGTAGGTATTATCTTCTATGAAGCACCTCCGGTGCCAGCAGCCGGTGGCTGGAAGTAACATTTCGTTAACAGAAGTGTTTGTTGATCGTGTGACTTTAGGAGGAATTGTTGAGATGTATGTATGTAAGTAGTACGGATTCTGAGGGTGCGGGAATCGTCGTCTCCGGGTTCTCGAACGTAGATTCATATCGCGAGTGACAATTGCGACTACGGGCAGTAGAAGTGGACTTCGGTCTACGCAGTAGTCATTACTTAGTAATATCTATATCATTGGCAAATCCAATTAGTGTGTCTGGTCTGGTGGTCAAAGTATCGCAACGACGGCTTCACTCGCATATCGGCGTAACCAAACTGTTGCTTAAAGTGCATGCCGAACACATAAGAAGTACTTAATAGTCATTAACTTCTCCTCTTTATCCCACTGGCACATTATCTGGGATTAATTTTTAGGGGAGGCCTGTTAGAGGCGGCGTAAGGCGTGGGCGACGTGGGCCACCGCCTAGGGCCTCGCGGTACGAGGGGCCTCGCGCCTCAAAAATTGTTATGCATTGCTTAAAAGACTTGCTATAAAGTGAAAATAAAATAAAAACATATATAAATCAAATGTATTGTGAAACTTTTTTATTCTGGCAACATTTGTTTACGTTGCGTTACTATCGCGAGTAAATCGCCAGCCGTCGCCGTCTGCCGAACAGTGCAGAGAAACCCGTGGTATTTGTTTACTTCCTTTACTAGGAAGCCCAGCTAAACAAATCGAATTATATCATTAAATGCGTTTTAAATTAACGATTAACAATTAACGATTTAAATTAAATAACTGCGGCGTGCTGGTGTGGATGAGAGCAGTGACTTTCAACCTTTAGAATTACATGAAGAATTAAATACAATGATCCCAAATTGACCCAACTTCATTAAAAATGTAAAACAGCTGCTGTCGTTCATAACAGAAAATAGCCTGAAAGAAATTTACCCAAATATTTACATTGTCATCCGAATTTTATTAACAATTCCCGTAACTACAGCCTCTTCTGAAAGAGGTTTTTCAAAATTAGAATTAATAAAAAAATATTTAAGGAACACAATGGCCCAGGGAAGATTTTCAGGTTTGGCTGTTTTATCAATTGAATCAGAAATGGTATCTGGACTGGATTACTATATAATCATAAAGTATTTAGTGAAGTTAAAAGCTGGAAACTTCTGTTCCTTTCATGAAGAAATATAAATATTTTTAAATATACGCTTTAAAAAATGTATACTAGATGGAGATAACAATACAACAATAAATGCAATCATTGGCTGCACTATTTGAATATAAGAGAGAAAAAAATGTAGTTAAAAATAAATATTGTAAATATTTTTTTCGCCAACCAAATTTAGCCATACTCAGATCAAATTAACAGCGCGGTTTTAAGTGATTCTTTGACGTCATTATACCTTTAAAAATAATTACCAAATGAAAAAATCAGAAACTGTCAATATTTTAAATTATGTTAACATGGTATTTTATCGATGCATATATCATTGACCCCTATGGTCTTATCGGCCCTTATACAGCATGAAAAAAATATTTAATTTGATGGACTGATTGCATAAATATGATTGTTTTTGGTCTGAAAGCATCCTTTGAAAGCCGATATTTAATTTATTGGTATTGTCATCTTCATCTTCACCTTCTGAATATTTACGATTTATTTACGGTTATTTTTCATTAGTACTAATCTGATTTGTATTTTTATGAATAAAAACTTGACAGTGTTAATGGATTTTATTTTTACTTTATAAAATCGGTCTTCAGGTCGCCACAGAAAAGGACCTCGCGAAATCTGTCTTACCCACATCAAAATTAGGTCTTGCCCCGCCACTGAGGCCTGGCACCTGACATACAATGACGCATACACTCGCGCTGTCAATATGCAATGTACAAGTTTTCGAGTCGATGTTCCAACATCCTGGGATGAGCACTAGCATTATCCTCGGGTGGGCACTAGACCATCCTGGGGTGGAACGCCCACCCGGCCCCGGTATATATACGCCTATACACTGGCATGACTACAATCAAGTCTATACATAAGATAGATAGGTCTATACTACATTCAAGTCTATACTACCTGTTAGATTATTCCAGCGCTTAAATTCATTGCTGGAATCGTGTGATCCAGGTATTATGTTTGAAGTCTGTTTCGAGTATTTTTTAAGCCTGAAAAGCTAATTTAATGGCGGAAGGGTCAATAGCCTTTTATCATATACATAAATACAAAAAAACTACATTTAGTATACACATTGTCCCGATATTACGTAATTGCTTGGAGGGTAGCAGTGTAATGGGCCATAAAAACTCTACAATTACGAATTTTAACTGCTATAATGCATTAGCCCAATCAATTTTTTATGAAGCCATAAACAAGTACAATCAGTTCATACGTTAATCCCAAACCTACCATTTATTAATTAAATACAAAAATTGATAATTAAAACTTAATCATTAAAAAAGTTGGATGTTGTTTTAGCAATTATTCTAAATATGTTGCTTAATGAAATCGGTAAAGCGACAGATTTCATCAGATTAGAACTGTTAGTCGGCCGATATAAAACATTGTCGAGTCCGATGGCGCATTCGGTTGTGTTCCTATCTTGTGCGCCAGGGGTCGTGGGTTCGATCCACATCCGGGACAAATATTTATATAATGAATATTTTTATGTTTTTTCTGTGACGGTGTTATTTCTGTTTTATTTTGTATTTAAGTTATATATTTGTAATATCCCTGTTGTCTGATATCATAGTTCAGTATCAGTTGACATAGGTGTAGCAACTTTTCTCGGAGTCAGGACCACGTAAGAGATGTCGTGTGAATTTATTATTACTTTTTATATTTATTATTATACGATATTTACAATGGATATACCTCCATTTATCGTTTCCTGTACCACGGTCACCTCTTAGATACCAGACAACAATTCTAGCTTAGGGAATGCCTCCCCCAGTGTCGCTGTGTGCCCGGTGACATCAAGTCAGTGTCGTACGACACTGAGTCAATACTGTTGATAGCATGATCCACTTCTTCCGACTGTTATTACTATTGTTTATACTCGGTACTTTATTTCATTGGATTCAAACAAGCATGCGTTCCATGCTACGATCTCGCATAATGATAATAAGAATCGTAACGCTCGCTCGTGTTACTCCAAGGATATCACCACCGTGCGTCGTCAACCGTGATACTTATTTCACATTACCTAATAACTTCACTAGTTTATACATACACTATACCACTACAAATGCGCAAGCGCTTTTATATGGCGGCAGAAATAGGTAAGAACTACTAGAGACTACCTAATGTCACGTTTAGGGCAAACATGTCAAACACTTTCCTATTATAGCGTGATTATAAAAATATATTTGTAACATAAACTCCATGAAATATTAGTACAATCATATTTTTATTTTTGGACGTTTTATAAACTGCCCCCAAAAAATGCAATGTTTTTCTTGAATATGTACGTGTTGAAAAAATATGTTGGCTATCTCGTTCGCTATACTTGGATGGTAACGATTAACATAAATCTATTCCGCTTCGATTGGCAAAACGGACTACATTATACTTTATCAAAAATTACGTACGATTTAAGCCGCCTACACAAGAAATCTGACATATGAAGAAAGTCATACATATATATAAGTATATACAATACAAAAAAAACCAGAAAGTCACGCTTCAATAGGATATTAAACGAAAATGCGAAAAATAATGAAAATAGGCAGGAAGCAATAATGGTAGTTTTCTTGTGAAAAAAGCGTCGGGCGCTTTGTTTCGTAACTAACATGTATCAAGCAACTAGCTGGCATTACTTTAAGAATTCATCTTTTGATGTTCTATAAAAGCATGTGTTCTTGTTTTATTTTTAATATATGAATTTTTCACTTCTCAGTTTGCTGAATGAAATATACTTGTCGAATTGTTTTATTGTCACCGGTTTTTAATAGTTTTTGAAGTTTAAATTAAATATGTCCGTTAAAAGTGGATCAAAATGTAGTCCAAAGAAGTCATCTACAAACATATAGATCCAGCATTTACAAACGTGTATTATAAGGGTTATAAATAGGCACTTTTACCTCTACTATTACCTCCAGAGGCTGTCCTCCATTTTTAAAGATTTTATCCGTATACATGCTTGGCATTGCATGTTGTCATGTCGCAGATTATTTACAAAGACAACAGACAAAAAACAATTATTAAGGATATCAAAAATATATGCCTAGCATGTTGAACTCACAACTCTTAGCGTAATACGACTTATTGTCATAAAACAAAAATAGAACTATTTTTAATCGATTAGATTAAAAAAGGATCATTCACAAAAAAGGCAATAATTAAAAATTTGAAAAGTTTATTCACATTAATAGTAACATTTAAATTTATAGATACATTAAAAATAATTGAATTCGTATTACCATACACAAAAACACAAACATTTTGCTACCTAACGGCCACAATGCTGTGGCAACGTGGAGACAGCACAGGGTCAAACAACTTAACCAAATACACTTTATGGAAGCCACTTTCAAACAAATACAATAACCTATCCAACAATATAATACTCTCCACAACTTGAGCCAAACACAACCTAACCAAATAGAATAGCACCATCTTCTTCCACAGCGTATCGATGTCGTGACAGAAAATCTGCAAATAACTGCTTGATAACGCATCGTACAAGTTCAAATTTAGAACGGCGTCGGCCATCTTGAAGTACTGGTCGAAATCGTCGCATTTTTGGGTGATGCGTTTCAATTTGCCTTCCGCTAATGGGAAGTCTGGTAAGTGCCTTTTAACTATAGCCTGCGAACAAAATAAAGATGGTGTAATTTGGACGTCTCCACTCCGCAATTTTTCTTGCTTAGAGGCGTAGTTACTTGGGTTTTCGACTTAATCCGGATCACAGCCATTGAAAGTACACTGCTGTATATACTTCCCCCGAGAAAGGGGGAAGTTTGCCCAAAGTTGCCGCGCTGGGCAAGCGTGTTGGCAATCGCAAAGCGCAGCTTTCGCAACGGGGATGCTGCTGCCCACCCTATCCATTTGAGCTATAGATGTTTTGGGTAAATTAATAATTCACACAACATCTCATACATCGAACCGACAAGTACTGTAAATCACTTATCTTACGGATATAAGACAACAGTGGAATCACAATATACTTAAATACATATACCCAGAAACAAAAAAAAAACAAATTTTTTATCATATAAAATTTTTTTGGTGTGGGGATCAAACTTATGACCTTTGTACGATGAACACGGAAACTACACGATTTATAGTTGTCTGTTTGTATAACTAGATTTTTAGACTTACCAGTAAGTAGAGTATACTTGTTTCAGACATTGTACAAGTAGTTTATTTATTAGACGATTCCGATGGCGCAGACAGTAGTATTCCTATCCTGTGTGCCAAAGGTCGTGTTTCGATCCCCATCCAGGAAATATATATATGATGAATTTTTGTGTTAATATTTAAGTATTATTGTCTGATGTCCGTAACATAAGCGCTTTAAGCGACTTATCTCGAAGTCAGGTCAATGTATGAGGTGTTGTTTGAATTTATTTGATAATTAAATTTTAGAGAACCCAACTGAAACCGGACGTCATGTATTTCAGCTAATGTTTACATTTAACAAAGCTTTCCAATTAGACTTATCCTCTTGCGTGTGTTGAAAATAATAGCACTGTTTATAATTAATGGGTCTAAAATTATGTTGGCGAAAACGTCATAAAGGAAATGGGTCTCATGGCGAACTATTTTGTATTTCGTACGAACAAACTTGTATTTCGTAGCTTACAGTTTGTCTTTTTTACGAATGAATACGATCTAGTAATTAATGTTTTCAATAAATCTGCTATTGAATATTATTAGTAGTTATTTATTAGAAGAATAATATTATTCTTGGCCGAGTAGAATAGTACTTCCCTCTGTACCAGGTGTCGTAAGGGGCGACTGAGGTTCCAGAACCGACGGATGGCGGTATATCCTCCTGATAGTGAAGCTCAAATGCATAGGATGCGGATGGGTGGTAGTATCTGAGTCGCGAAAGCACTGCAATTACGGGGAAAATACCCATTTCTTGAAGAGGCCTATGTCCAGCAGTGGACTTCCAAAAGCTGCGATGATGGTAACCACCTGAACTAGCGTAGTTCTAATACAACAGGTCGGGTATTGGCAGTATCCTGCACGTCGCGAAGCAACGCTAGCTAGCTATAAGAAATATGCCAAACAAAATTCAAACCTGTAGTAGAGCTCTATACAGCAAACTCTTGGAAGGCAGCTGTCTCTGATGAACCACTCTATCAATCGACTGTGCTGCCAGCATGCGAGCATTCCTTCCTAAGTTATAACCTGGACAAAAATAGTTAAGTCGTTACGCTAATGATAGTCCTAAAATACAGTTTGATTAGTATGACAGTTGTCAAAGTAACGTGTTCTCAAATTATTTTAATGGTATTTTGTCTTAATTTTTGGTTGGTCTTATACAATACGTTTTACACGCGAAACCGTTGTGATGTAAATAATATTATTTCCAAATTATGATACCAAATTGATACACATATTATGAGTAGTAAAGTGTATGTGTGTGTCTCTTTGTCCATCTCTCACGATGAAACAGATCGCCGAATTGACGTGTTTTTTAAGTAGAAATGGCTGAAGAGATGGAGTATGGTATCGGCTACATTTTGTCTCTTTCTAACTCCCGCACCTTCCTAAAATAGGGGGCTGAAAATTGTATGGACCTTTCCGCAATTCTCAAGATAGAAAGTAAAATATTGGTATTCGGGCTAACAAAAATATCCTGCATAATTTGTTTGGAAAGCAGTCCCTAACCTCTCAAAAGAGGAAGTTAAATTTTTAATGAGACATTTCGGAATTTTTACGGTTGGAAGCCAAAAATTAGTACACGGTCTTTGTTACCAAAAGCTCTTTGTTTGAAAAATACCTGCCTCATCTTTTTTATGAAAATCTTCCCACAGCCCCTAAAATATATAATGGAATTTGTATGAGACTCTCCGCAAAATTAGTACAGTACAGTCGACTAAAATAATATTCTGTTTCGTGTTCTGTATACTAAATCAGAAAAGGGGGGCCGTGTTACCCCGAATTTAACGCGAGGGAAGCCGCAATAACTTGTGAATAAAAATATAAATAACTCGTGCGACGCCATAACTGTGGCATCTGTCATTCTAATAAAACCATATTTAAAGAAGTATAGATAAATATGTCAAAATATGATAAGAGTTATTGAAAGTGCAAAACAAACTCGGAGTCTTTGCGTGATCGAATTGAGAAAGAGGGGCATAGAGAAACCAAAGTTATCAATACTGCTCAGCCTATTAGTAAGTTGAAGTTGAAGGGCAATAAGCGCGCAGAATAATGACTGATGGAGTTGTAAAGTTCTGGAATGCACCATAGAACCATGCACCGGCAGCGCAACGAAGGATAATCAGTAACACGGTGGAAAAACGATCTGACTAGAGCTAGGATGCCGGCAGCATACCACATACAAAAGTCCTGCATTGGCACCTCACTTTCACCTAATTCTACAGCCAACGAGCAGTGTTCGCATTGCCATGTTCAAGTTTGAAGGGTGTGATCATATTTTTTTCAAACACAAGGTTGGAAAAGCGCTAGTGCTATTCTTAAGATATTACGAGTGTCTATAGGCTGCAGTGACGCTTACTATCACGGAGACTGTATGCTTGTTTGTCGACTTGGAAAAGAAAAAATTATATATCCTATTGGAAATCTTGTTTTCTGCAGTGGTGTTCTATGATGATGTTTCTAATTTAAGTCCTCGCACAAAGTTTATAACTAATTAATACCCTGCCCTCGTTTCGCTTTGGATAGAGTTTTTTTCTATACTGCGATGGACATCATCATCATCATATCAATTATTGGAATGCATTGCCGGACACAGACCTCTCCGAGAAATGAGGATTTTACCCATAATTCGGATGGATATGCCACCATCTATCGGTTCCGGTACCTCAGTCGCCTCTTACGGCACATAGTAAAGGAGAAATTCTACTCTACTGGTACCTCACGGCTAAAACCTAACGGCGGTCACCATCGATATGTATCACCATACAAGCAAAAAGTCCGCGGTCACTTAAGTGGTTACCGTCGCCTATGGACGCCTGAAACATCAGAAGTACAATACGCATTGCCAGTCCTTTAAAAACTAATTTATTCCTTATTATTTAGATGTTTTGCTTTATCCACATTTGATGTGTTTGCAGGAGTAAATTTATCTGAAACCGCACCAGGCGGTACAATACCAGATGTTCCCATCTGATATTGTAACGCCTGGTGAGGTTTTATTAAACTCGAATATAGTAAAGTATTTAGACGCTGCCTACTTTACAACGAGAAACTAAAAAAAAAGTTTACGGCCAAGTTAGTAGCGAATATATACTGAAAAATTATTCTACCTTCTTCGCTGCGAGTCTCTTTTATAACCTAACAAATATAAAAAGGAAAGATACCAATAACAAAAGTATCAAAGGTATAAAGGCTACTGGAATAAAAGTCAAAGAACATGAATGGAAGAAGAGAATAATTATCATTATATATATAATGATGACATGACGGTCAGCGAAGTCTTAGTAATAAGGTTTCGTGTTCACTCTGGATACGTCACCCCAAAAAGCAAACAATAGGACACGAACTGTCTATTTTCGTTTATAGAAATATTCACAATACCTCTCAAATGTTCAGACATGGGAAACCCTTGCCCCGACAGCTGGTTGTCACCAAAGTCTTTTTGGAAGACATCGAACAGCTGAGCATCCACATCCTCAGTAAGAAGGTGGTAACAGCATGGAACATTGAACACCGCAGCCGTAGACGGTTGCTCCGAGAATATACGGAGGGAGTCAGGACCGAGGTTGCCGCACGTGTGTAGACCTTGGGACAATGTTAGTTACATTTCATCATCATCATCATACCAGCAATTGAAAGTCCACTGTTGGACATAGTTCTCTCCAAGAAAAGACGTTTTTGGCCCATAACGGCCCTTTTTTCCGCAACTTTCGCGACAAGGATGCTGCTGTCCATCCCCGCCCTGTACATTCTAGCTGTTTCGGATGGACATACCGCGATCAATCGGTTCTGGTACCTAAGTCTCCTCTTACGACACCTGGTACAGTGGCAAATGTTAACTAAAATTAACTATCTCGAGATGCTCCGAGCTTTAGAATACGGATTTGTCAACGACGAATATCTTGACGGCACTATGAGCCGAGGTCCGACACCACCACAGGATACTCGGGAATAATCCAACGTTGGCTTATTTATTCATGAGTGAACTTGCTCATCATCATCACTCCGGGAGTAACGGATTTGGCACCTGAGTATTTCAGCATTAGGCTAAGTCCGAGAAACCAAATAAACCCGTTGATCCCGAATGAGTTTGCAGTTCTTTACACCTACCAATCAATCTCACGTGCTGTGTGGCCAATGCTTCTTATCGACATCATTATAGTAACTGTCAAAAGTCCGCTGCTAGAAATAGGCCTCCACAGATAGGCGGAACTTTACCCATAAATGCCCCGCTGGGCCCGCGTTGTAGCAGTCGCAGTGCATAGCTTCGCGATGGAAATGCTGCCCCTTATGTCCACCCTATCTCGCTAAATTTACTGTTGTCTGTCGGTAACATGCGATTAATTCATTTATTGACCTCAGTTTATTAGTTACAAATTATGAATGCTATGGTTTTGGTGGATATTTGTTTCCCACTCCCACTAGATCAGCTGACCGGTTCTAGATGCAGTTCAGGACAAAGACATTGTAGAAAAATGAACGGTCGCTGTGGGATAGATTTGCTATTGTTTTATCATCTAAAAATACTACTTAGGTATTAGAAATAAAAAAAGCATACACGTGGAAATGATTACAATGGGGAATTGCATTTACAACCTTTATAGTATGGCACATAAATAAAATCGAATACTAATTCGAACTTAGGCTCAAATTAGCCTTTAATACGAACTAGAGTCCAACTCATCAAACTTTCTGCAAAACATACTATTTCTATGAGAATTCATGAATATTAGTCATTAGGGAAAAGGGTAGTACATACGTTGCTGCTAAAATAGATTAACGGGCGGGCACGTCCATTTTATGAATGTGTAATTACTGATGTTACCTTTTCTCAATGTTGTCTTATATCTTCCATCACTAAATGTTAGATATATATACATCAATAGCCGCAGTGTATACTATGTGTTACGGATGTATTACCCATGTATTTTTATGGAATTTTATTAAAACAGATAATACTAGTAATTTTTTATTTTTCAATGTAGTATTTTTAATATAGTTTTCTGGATTTTTCAATGCATAAAATCATTAAAAAATAAAAATATCGTTAAAATAAAAAAATATAGTATTAGTTAAATAGCACGTCAGATTTTCTTTTCTTTTTATTTTGTGTCTTTTTGTTCTTTGCATTACATACACACCTGAACTTATTTGGTCCTAAAGGTAATGGATTTTACTGACACATAGGTTCAAACATGTCGAGACAAGCGAAATGCTTAAATTACTTGTTCAAATAATTTCACTTATGTATGTAGATAACATAAATATATATAAAAAAAACTAAATTGAACGAACTCGTAATATTTATTTTTAAAAATCAGTCGGATGTTTTGACGTACCCGATGGCGCAGATGGTAGTGATTTTATCTTGTGCTTTATGTTCATATTTGTTCCGTGTCTGGGTGTTTTTGATATGTATTTGAGTACCAATTATATTAGTAATTACTCTATTGTCTGATATCCGTAACAAAAAGGATTTTAGGCAACTTATTTCGAAGTCAGGTCATCCCACGAGATGTCGTGTAAATTGATTTATTTATTTAATTTAGAGAAAAGAGCATGAGGCACTTAAAAGTCGCTTTTTTCGATACGAACAGCACGTAGTTAGACAGCCAGAAATCAATCCCTAATAATGTGTAGAGCAGTTTTATTAAATTGGTTTCTTTGATTATCTTCGCAGTTTGTTAATAGAATAATAGATATGAAATGCTAAGAAGAATACTTACCAGTTAAAAGATATTTTATATTTTTATGCGCAAGTTCTGGAAACATATTTTTGACAATATTTGCCATATCTGTATCCCTCGTCACAAAAGAACTGGCGAAACGGTGAAGATTTTTTCTATTGTTTACAGTCAGACTTTCTTCTTGATCATTTTCCACCTTTTTCGCTATAGCATGCCATTGTTTCTAGAAAAAGATTTTCTACATATAAAAAAACAAAATCTCACAAAGATCAAGACAGATTTAACTTTACAAACATTAATATTGTTTTATACCCTCTAGTCTATTGGGGAAAATAAATAAATGACAGACCCGATGGCGCATTCGGTAGTATTTCTATCTTGTACGCCAAGAGTCGTGGGTTCGATCCCCACCCAGGACTAATATTTATACAATGAATTTTTGTGTGTGGTTGTGTGTCTGTGAGTAAGATAAGTATTTAAGTAATATATTATTATTTTTGATTCCTCTGTTGTCTGATGTCCGTAACACAAGTGCTTTAAGCAACTTATCTCGGAATTAGGTCAAAGTATGAGATGTGTGAATTTTATTGATATTGAAAACAATGTCATATTAAGATTGAGACTAGCTTTTCGCCCGCGACTTCTTTCGCGTGGACTTGGCGTTATATCGGTCGTGGTCTGCAATGCCATAGCACGAATCTATAGGTTAATGACTTTTACCATCTAATTAGTATAAAAAAATACCTGTATAATTTTGACCCTCTCAGTTGCAGATGCGATGGTTTTGTTATCACAATCGATGGTCAGGCAAGGTAGGCCGTAGCCAAGAGATAGTGCAACAGGCAGATGCCCTCGACCGCCACCTGCTTCCACACAGCATGCTGCACCACAGGTTGTATTTAATGATGCTACTAAAGGAGACATTGTTTGAACCTGTAAGTAGACTTGAAGTATTGGATTCATCTGATCAGAAGCGGACTAATATTTTTGGGGCCTTGGGTAACTGCTTAGCAACATTGTTTACTTAGCCAGCATAAATTGGGATAGTATGTATTATGATAAATCCTCGATTATTCTGAAATTGGAAAGTATATAAAATATTATTATAATAATAAATCGTGGACTGCAGCCCAAAAGGCCCATATATAAATCCAGCTGGCGACCCATTTGTTCGGAACTAATCAAAATGAACTATCTAAATTAAAAAATGTTTAAGTACTAAAATCATCTTAAAATTTCAGACCGAACTTAAAATTGTTATTTTTTCCCTTTTTCTTTGCTTACAATAAAGAAAAGATAAATAAATTATGAAAGATGCAGGTTCCCGTCTGAAGCTATAAATTTATTGCTAAATGTTCGATGGTTGCGAGCAGTTACGTTATCTTAGCATTAGTCGTTAATAGCAATAGACTTTATTTTATTGATAATACCTGTGCAAGCATTGCCGCATTCAGTGCTTGCACAGGTATCAGTTCACGAAAGTGTCGTAAGCCTTCGTATCTAAAAATTTTTGTCCAAACTTTGAGCGAGTTCTGAGACTTTAGCACCATTTGATGGACCTGCGCCTGATTGCAGGTCATAACGGCCCCTTTAATTTAAAACCATAAAGTTGGTAAAGAGTGGATGCTCATACAAAACATGCGTTTCTTTGATAAAGAGGAAATAATTCCTCATAACGGATACAATGTAATGAATCGTATATGATACATCGGGTAGGAATAGGATAGGAGAGGTTTAGTCAGACACCTATTTGTTTTTAATTATTTATAGTTACGCGAATGTATTTTACAATACTGCGTTAATACTTACCTAGTGTCTAGTCTGTCTGTTTAGTGTCTAATATTTGTCGATTTAAATATAAAATCTACACTATATAAGAAAACCATACAATTTATAATATTTTGAGTTGACTTTCACAATTTAATAAAAAAACCACCACCAAGAAACCAAACAGACCCTCAAACAAACGATATTATCCCATAGATATAGAAGAAAACTAGATACCAATACCATAATAATTGTAATCCAATGTTAGTACATATAAATTGAAAAAATAATCAAAATATTAGTACATGCATATCAATGTAGATTAATAGGCACGAAACATATTTAAATTTAGCCTTTTAGTATTACATTTTATGGTACCTCATAGGTCTTTTTGCTGTTCATAAACTCTTTAACCATGATCCCTGCTTTTATATCACCACCCCAACTTTTAATACGATCTTGCAGTGTTTCCTTAGTGATACAATAGTCTTTGTTAACAGATAGATAATTTGATTTAGCACCATGGATCCATCTACTTAATTCACAATTCACTAAAACAATAACATAAAAAAAATACAAAAATTAGTTAAATCAATAAAAAATAATCTGTTCATATGATAACTGCCCAATATTTTAGTTTTAAAATCACACTATTTACGAGTAACTTTACGGAAAACTCTTAGTATGGTAGGCAACAAATCTGTAATTTTTTTAGTCAATTTTGAACACAATAGTTCTCTTCTATAAATTCATATTGAATGCGATTTTTTGACAGATTTGGGTAAGCTGATCTGTTGCTTTGTACATAAACAAGTATTACCTGATCACACATCAGGTTTCTGGTTACCATTTTCTATCAAAAACAATTTAAATCTATGTTTCTCATACACATAATTGTTCAATAAAGATCTAGAAGGTTTAAAAATAAAAGTTAAACAACAAGTTGTAAAGTTTATCCAAAGGTATTATAGGTATTAAACCTACCAACCTATGGTAAGTTATTCCCCTGCTACTTGATATAAAAAATAATAAAAAAGAATATGTTTTTGTTGGTACTACATTCACTAAAGCCATATGATTATAGGCATTGGATTGATCTTGTGTGAATTTGTTGACCTATTATTTATTTATTATGACTTTGTGTCCCTGCATAATGTACTAGTATAACTGGGCTTACTCAAAATTCAATGCCTTAGTGGCACCCTTGAGTGATCGCATTGGATCCATTCCAGTCTCACCAGCCCTGTAGCCCTCACAGGGCTGGGTAAGACTGGACTTGTTCGCACTTTACATGGCCTCGCATGTCCGTAAGATGTTCTCCCTGCTCCCAGAGACAACGCCTGCTCCTTCTGAGGTGGTGGAGTTGATGTAGTTTTTCCAAAAATAATGAAGTAGACTAAGGTGAGATAAGTATTAATTTAAATAGTATTGTAGAACCAATAATATTGTACCAATTTTTACCAATAATAGACTCACTTTTTACTTTGGGTAATACATAATAATAATATATTTTTTCATTCATATGATATGCAGTCTTGTAATTATATTGTATTATTATAATTATATTATTATCTTGTATTATAAATATGCACAAAACGAATATTTCCATAACAAACATCCTAACTCTAGTTCTCTATTGTACACATTTACGTCAGTGGATGTTTCTTTTTATGAGTGTGATTAACAAAGTTTCAAGTACTGTACCGTAAGTATGATTTTTTGTGCCACAATTTTCTTCTGCTATTTTCCAAAAATTATCAACAGCTTCATTTAAGTCCATTGAGTCCAAAGAATTCCTTAATTTGTCATGCAAAAGTGTCTCCCAGTGGGATTGAGTAAAGAATTCCACCATGTGACAATTTGCTAGGGGCAGTAACGGTTTGAGGAATGTGATTGTATTGTCAAGTTGCAGTCTTATCTTGGACATTGTCAACTTCCTAATCATTGCTTGATCTAAAAAGGTTCAGTTCAAAATAATAATTAAAAAAACTGTAAGAAATAGTTAATAAGGGGCTGTCCATTAATCACATATTTTATGCTACTAAATAAGCTGATGGATATGATGAACGAGTGATATGCAATAACTCTTTGCTTTATATATATATGTACATATAAAGCAAAGCTGACTGACTGACACATTAAAACACACAACATAGTTCCTTTTTGAAATGAATTTTAAAAATTCGCCCCATAAAGGGATTAAGCAGGGTGGGTTTTATTTTTTTAATTTTTATAATATTTTGTGTTACATTTCATTAGAATACAAATGATTATTCTCAAACACCTTCTGTTATTAATTTTTATAAACCCTTTCCCCTTCTTTTGGGCATGTGATTAATAGGTGACCCCTAACAAGAACAGATGTGAATTTTAAAAATGTTTAATTTTTACAACAATGTTTATTGCTCCTAACTATCATTACCATCAGAAGGAAACATCTGCATCATAAGGGTTATTTGATGGTATCTTCAACAGAGCACAAACTTTCTTGTATTGAGCCCTAATGTTCTCTGCAAGCTCCAAAATATCATGTTCTTCTGAATTAGTGCGGGGGAAAGCATCTATCAGCTCTTGTACTTTTGTTAGCTGAGTTGAGATTTTATCAGAATATTTTTTTTCAGCAATTTCATTTATGTTGATGTGATGTGTCACAATACCAAGGTAATATCCTGAAATTTTAAGTAATTTACTCAGTAAATAGAATATAAATAGAAGAGTAGAATGTTCAACCACATTAACCTGAGTAGCACTGCAGGTTAGCATTGCAGACTGCTTGTCTAACCTGTACTGGTTGTCTGATATGATTAAGATAAATGACAATCTCAATAATTTTTTTATTTACTTTATTGGTTGTGTATGAATTGAATTACCAAGCTCTCGACCAAGCTCCGCTCCTCTGTGATATCCTAAATGATAGCCTTCAGGGTTTCCTGCTTCTGTACCAGCTTTGTATCCCTCCTCATAACCTTTTTGGTGAACAATATTTTCACTTAGAAATATATCGTCAAGCGCGTCGTTGAAATCTTTTTCTTCTGCCATTGACCTTATAGAATTTAGTACCGCGTTCTCACTTAAATTATTTATAGTATATCATGTTTTAATTGAGCCAAGATATGTGATTATGTTTATGTTGTTCAATCACGCATGTGACATTGACACAATCAGTTTTGATTGGAATTATTTGGAATATTGAAAGTACTACAGTATTGTTCGGATTCTCTTTGGATAATATATATTATTTACTAAAAAGTACTGAGAATAAATATTTTCTTTTAATTAAAACTTTATTAATTTCGAACTTAATATGTTCCCTTCAATTATTATTTATACTGTAAAAATGAACATAAATTTTTCGAACATTTCATCGACTAATGAGTTGAAATCGATGTATGCCTAACTTGTGATTGCTTGTTAAAATGTATGTGAGAGTATATAGATAGAGTATTATAAGTATATATTACTTTACTAATTTTAGGGCAGTTCTATGATATTTATTAAACTTAAAATTACTGGGCTGACTATAATTAACATTTTGATTAATTTTAATATTTTAGACATATCTATTTGCTCTGTCATGTCTGTTTGATCAAGAGATGTTTAAAAAAAAATTTTAGGTGTTCAAGAATGGCAAGGTTTGATAATCTCTACTTATATTGGTTCAGTTTTACAAAATTCCGTCCCAGTTAGATATTTTTGGTAAATATGTATTTTAATAAAATGATATAATTATTATAATGAAAACAATTAATTCCACGTCTATTATTTTCTATCGTAGTTTATTATTGCATGACATTGTCAGCAACACTAAATGTGCCACCACATGATTTTGACATTGACACAAATACAAAAAAATCATTTCTCGTGAAAGTGAAATAAGTTTAAATTACTAGCAAAGTTTAATAAGAATTAAAAGAAATAGACATGTCTTCAAAAGAAATTAGCCTCTCAGAAGTAAAGAAACATAAAAATAAGGGTAGTTTGTGGATGGTGATTCACAACGAAGTTTACGATGTGACAAAATTTCTGGAAGAGGTGAGGATTTAAGATATAATATTTGTCTAAGACTATGTAAATATATTATGATTTTGGCATAAATGAGTCATGCTCAGTCTCCACATAAAATATCATAATCGGCTAAAGAGCAGAAAAAAAATTAATTATATAAAATTATTTTTTGCTTGTATTCTTTACAATTATTTGTCTTGCTTGATAAAAAATATAAAAAAAAATTAAACGAAATATGTCATGTAAATATCTCCTAGGTTATCAAGTAGTTAATATTATATTTAATTATAATATTTAGAATATTAGTATGTACTACAGTAATCTGTAAGTCTATCTATACTAAATAAATAAAAAAGCAACCTCACCCTCTCTACCGATAGCGCTGGAATTGTCTAAGTAGTCCAGTAATAGGTTAGTACGAAAAGAAACATATTTTTTTATGTAAAATTTTTTCAGCATCCAGGTGGAGAGGATACTTTAACAGAAAATGCCGGAATAGATGCTACACAGGCTTTTGAGGATGTTGGGCACAGTGAAGATGCTAGGTATTCCACTCTTTCACACAGTTACTTAAACTGATTATTTTATAGAAATTAATCATCCCATAAAAACGAATTACAACTAGATTGGCATTGAAATTATGTGGATATTCCCATTTCTGTTTTTATATTTTTTGATACTTTCAAACATAAGATCAAGTTCTGTTTGAAAACTGATAACTAATCTGTTGTAATATTTTAGATTATAAAGGTTTGCTTATAATTGAAAATCCTTTTTTTTTTCTTCAGGCAGTTGCTCAAAAAGTACAAAATAGGGACATTGCCAGCAAAGGAAAGACAAAAGACAGGAATACCTCGTAATTGGTAAGTTACTATTATTTCTATCATCAACCATTGGAATTCCTCTATTGGACATAGGCCTTCCGTTTGCCCATAATTGCAGCCCTGGGCAAGGGTGCACAGCTTTTGAGACGGTGATGGCTGCTGCCCTGTGCATTTGAGGTACACGGATTCGGATGGATATATACTGCTGTCTGTCATTTCTGGTACCTCAAGTCACCTCATGACAGCTGGTATGGTTTAGGGGGAGGTACTATTATACTCTGCTGGTACCTTGCAACACTATACATAGCTAAGCATAGCATTTAATCCCTTGCCTAGTGTATAAATTCTGTATCAAATTAGGCATAAATATTTATTTGTAAAATATGCGATATGATCACTAGTTGTATATTTTTTACAAAAAAATATCTGCAGTTGGAGCATTGGGTTAAATTAACTTTTTTCATTTGTTCATGTTGAAGTAGTTCCTATAAACTTACTTTCGTTGAATTAGTTGCAGAAAAAGAACTAATTATAATAGTTATTTTTTAAATACTATTGCTGTATTTTAAGGCCACAATATAAGTCAGTATAATAAAAAAAATGGTGTTGTCATTGAAATAAACAGGTTTTGAAATAAGTGTGTCAAGGTAGTTGTTACTGTTGCTTAGAGCTCTTAGCTAATTGTTTTTTTTTATGTAGAGTGTGTAGTTATAACTAGCAATTAAACTTTTTGTATGAAATATAATATTAAAGTAATATATTTAAATACAGAGAGATTCTGTTGTTAGGTATTTTCTGTCCATGTTCAAAATATTTAAGAACATTTTATTTGACCAATATAAAGCAACAGCAGAACTGTTTGAAATTATTTAAATAGAGTAGTTATGATAATCAAGATTTATTATAGTTAAGGTTCCTTGGCTTAGAGTTATATATACTTTATTGTGTATGGGCCCCCTTCACTTTAATTGACAGTGGGCTATACTCTAAACTGTTCCAAAACTGTTTTTTA
This sequence comes from Heortia vitessoides, assembly GCA_020976665.1. Lineage (NCBI taxonomy): Eukaryota > Metazoa > Arthropoda > Insecta > Lepidoptera > Crambidae > Heortia > Heortia vitessoides. Next base: position 11,573,594 of record JACJUM010002929.1, read on the forward strand.
CATACTACATTTTACCTGGTGAATACTGAAAGGAGTATTTACTAATATGATAATTATAGTTCTCTTTTCTGCTTATATCATGTTAAGAAGCGCAGTTTTATAGGCTCTTAAAATTATTGGCTTTGTTCTGGTTAGGTATAATGAACTATATGATCCACATAACATTTACGAACGATGTGCCGAGTCCATTAACAAAGATAAGTAACAAAATGTTGAATTACGGTTATAGAAAGATACTGAATACTTCTCTTTAAGTAAAATAGGTCATTTATTTTCGGTTATAGTTTGCAATTGCGAAATTCATGTTAAAGTATTGGACATCGATGTAGTAACATACTCTAGTAGAAATTACCTTAATTCGCAGTAGGTTAGAGAATTCGCAATGAAGTATTGCAGTTTGTAGGCGGTACAGAAAGTAAATGTAGATGTATTTTTTTCGAAATACTTATTTCTTTTTTTCTTCCAGCAAAAGCAAAGGTAGCAAGACTAGTGTCTCGACGTGTCCAAGTTGTTTATTAAGAAGGTTACTATATTTCAAGGATGTTCTTTCTGTATTAAATTTTTGTTGTATTTTTTTTTAACGTGTGATATCCAACAGTCCTAAAAAGGCCAGAACAGAAAAGACTTGGAGGACATTTGATGGATCCTCACCATCTTCGTGCAGGTGGATATTCTTTCAAGAATTACAGTCAACTTGGGTAAATTTATACCAATTAGGTTGGTTAACTGTTATTTGTTGTAGTCAAAAGTTGTTTGTAATTTATTAAACCCCATAGATAAATAGACTAGTGGGTAGACGATATGTCAGTCAATAATAATGAGGTAAAGTTTCCCTAAAATTCAATGTTACCCAAGTTTACTATAACACATTTTCGATATATATCTTGCATAAATATCAATACTAAACTTTATTTTAAATGTAGTAGGTCAAGACCATGCAAAGAAAAGTCCGAACCTAAAGTTATGGGAAGAGTCTCCTCCATTGTTGTGCCACGTGAAAGGTTAACTTATAATTATTTATATTTTCTTGGAAATACCCATTTTCGTTATTTTAAATTTAAACTATATTAATGTTTTTTATTGTTTCAAGGCGCCCGCGTGGGCTGCCATGCCAAAGGTACTACTAAAGGCTTGATTGCGTTTAAATATATCGTTTATTTGATTGTAAGTATTTCATTCATTTGTAGAAAAAGGAGACCGCAGTCCCCGCCTCAGCCAAGGTTCTCATTTTAATAATGGTAGACGGTAGCAAAATGTAGATATAAACATTTCATCATGATAGATATAGGTACTAAAAAAGTATCACAAATAATATCTCATACATTGACCTGACTCAGAGATAAGTCGCTTAAAGCAATTAAATATATGCTCAACACCCAGACACATAACAGACACAAATATTGATCATATAAATACATTTCCTGAATGGGTATTGAATCCACAACCCTTGGCGCACAATATATGGCCACCTGCGCCATCGGGCCCGTCAAGTAATATACATAATTAAAATAAATTTCATTATAAACGTAAGAAGTATTTTTGAGATTTTATTTCAGACAAGTATATCGTAAATACTTGTCTGAAATAAAAGGTGAAAAATCGTAACTACGAGTATTTTTATTGAGACTAACATAATAAATGTAATTCTTCATGAGTTCTTACTATAATAGCTATACTTAGTGATCGTTCAGACAATTCATAAGCATCGAGTAAATTAGATCCCTAGTTTTAATTATGACGCGTACAGATGTATGTACCCAGATAAAGATGCGTAGTACCGAAATGCAGATGATAAGTCGAAGTTTGTAATGTTTACATGTCAAGGAAACTAAATATGATAAAATGATACTTATTAAAAATAAATAATGAACAATTAAAATAATTATAGTCACAATTTTACGTTCCTTAAAATATATAGAATATTGGTGGTAAAAAAGAAAGCCACCTATCTGAGGGCGTAGTAAACTTAAGGCAAGTGATAATTTGTGTAAAATTGTCACTATTATAATTTTTTGCTTATTTGTCATTGATTGCTAGGATTGCCATGATCCACAATGATAACAATGATCGGTAATACATAAGTATATAAATTCACATATCTATGATATTTTTCCATATATACTTACATAGATATCTTTATATAAGTAGTAGTTGATAAATACTACTACTTATATATGTAAGTATAAATATAAATTGTGGATATTTTATGATTCCCTACACCTGTTTCTTGTCTTCAGACTTTTACTTACCAATTGGAAAAAAAACATGATAAATATGGAATGAATTACATATCATATACTACCTTTTTCTGCTATGATCACCACAATGCAGTAGAGGTAATGAATAGAAAAAATTAAACATACATTTAATTAGTCTCCACACTTTGTTAATTTTTATAGAATGTTGAAACTTTAATTCGAGATTACAAAGGTGTTTTGAACATTTGTTTCCAGTTTCATATTAAATGTTTGTTTTCAGTGGCGGCTATCTAAAATGGGCCATCCTAGCATTAGCCGGCGCTATCATCATTGGCGTGGCACTGAAGAAGTATGCAAGCTAAACGCAACCTTTAGGGTCCAAGCACTATACATGTTCCGGTTTAATCTAGATCAGTCCAGATATAAACCAGTTGATGTTGTGTATTTAAATGGTAGTAGAAATTATGTATCCACGTATAATACTCGTGTAGTTTGTATGTATTGATCAACATTTTTAGAAGATGTTCAATATGGTGCAAATGAATATGATAGTGTTAACCAATTTTTGTTCAATACAAATTGTATATCTAGTTTACGCGCAAATTGTCTATGTTCTATACTTAAAAGTGTGTTTATTATATTTGCGAAGTTAATTTAATTAACTGAATGCTAAAAGGTTGTTATCCATAAATAAAAGCAATTTTATACTCTTGTATTTTAGGTTATTTTTAGCTATGGAATTATATTTGTAGGAATGATTGCATTGCATATACTGTGTCCGAAAAATGTGATAATCTGATAATAAAATGTTTTACATTTACAAGTTTTTTTAATTACCTACAATCCATCTAAATAAAGATAGACATAGGTATGTTTTTTATTTTCCCACCTTTTTAAAACAAAGTTTGCAAATAAAAAAGCAATAAATTAAGAATAAAAATACCATTTAATGGTCCCCTATTAATCTGAAAATCGATTTTAACAAAAGCAGAGAAATTTCGATTTTGATGTCTAATAGCATACAATTAAATATTAATGTCGATTACAAAATTTTGTCCAATTGTGCAGGTTGATCAGTTGATTTGAGTACCTACGTAAAAACAGCCCAAATCTCATGTCATTTATTAGCAAAACGGTTTTTTTAGATCTTGATAATATTGACATTGTATTTCTTTTTAAATCGGGAGATCCATTGGTTGCCCACTAAAATAAAACAAAAAAAGGACATAGCACAGCATCTATTGCTTTTGATTTTTTCTAAAATATGGCTTATCGAAATAATAGAACGGGTTATACGTTTTATTATTTACCAAAATAATAATCATAATACCAGCTGTTAGAAGTTCACTGCTGGACATAGGCTTCTCCAAGTGAGGAGGATTTTTGCCCATAATTGCCGCGTTGGGCAAGCGTTTTGGCAATCGCAGCGCAGCTTTCGCAACGAGGATGCTGCTGCCCATCTTCGCCCTGTGTATTTGAGCTACACTGTTTCGGATGGATACACCGCCATCTGTCGGTTCGGTACCTTAGTCGCCTGGGGCAGGGGGCGGTACTAATTTACTCTGCCGGTACGTTCAGGCATTCAGTCAAAAGAATAATAATGAACAACATAAAATGTTTATAAATATATTTATTTAAACGTTTATTAAAAATCTATTCACGATAGCACTGGTAAGAATAGCTGTAGCCATTACTAATAAGTCTCCGACGTGGCTGTACGCCTGTCCAGCGTATGGCCCCATCTTGGCTGCGTACAGGATAGCGTGGTACACGTAATTTTGTTCATGCACGTTGTGGAACAAGTGCGAGTAAGGACCTGCGACAAAAGGTAAAATTCGATTACATTTTATTTCACATAATTAATCCTAAGGCCAATAGTTGGTATTCCGAAATATAGGTACTAATAATATTTACAGTTATTGTTTGTAAGACATAAGTTATAAGGAAAATAAATGATGTAGTATTATTCGATAATATGATCTTAATAATTTCATCTCTGGCAACTCAACCGACAATCAGGATTATCACTATTATGATTCTGTATATTATATGTACTCTATCTGCTCGTTATCAGTACCTTGGTTAATCATGATTAGTGGGTGTTAGATGGTCTTGCTTAACCGTCTTACGTAAGTACCGACTAAGCAGTGTTCTGGTGTATCGTATTATAACGAATTCATTAACTCTGATTGTGAAAGAGCATCCCACCTCAGGAGATCAGTATGCTAGAGGCAAAGCAAGAAACAAGTGAAAATACACAGTACCTCTAGCATAAATCGCTACATCGCCCCCTCCATGACTATTTTCAACCAGCCGTATTCCAGCAACCTGATGGTAATCCATACTGTTGGGTTCGTCGAGGCTGGGGTCCTTTCTTTTGACTATTGTTTGGTTGTTCTCATCTGTATCAGCGTAGAAGTGGAAAGAGTCTGGTCCTCCAGTGCTGTACGAGAGAGTGGTGTAGTTGGTTCCATCGAATGGCGATGCCTCGGCTATACCTGTAATCATTGAGTATGATTAGCCATGGTAGGTTTTATGACGACTTGACGATTTTTGAACATCAGATTCATTGAATCGACATCAGTTAATAACAATACAAGCAGCGCTCCGTGTTCCATTTCCCGTAAGAATATCTGCTCCATTTTTTCAAGCAACACACGCAAAGATTTTTGCGTGTGTTGCTTGCTTATAGCGCAACTTTCTATTAATGAGAGAGTTTTTGAAATCGGTCCAGTGGTCTTTTACTTTATTTGTTAAAACGTACAAAAATTCTATTCTTACTATTTTAGGTACGGTGTCTATTTTTAAGTAAATACGATACAGTCTATGTTATTCCAGAAAAATAGTGCTATCTATGAGGGGAGATTTTAGTAAAACCGGTTTCGTAGTTTTTAAGCTGATTCGTTACAACCAAACATACACATCTTTTCTCTTTATTATATTAGTGAAAATCAATCATTTCTTTGAACTAATAAAATTGCATATTTGAGATCAATTGAGATTAAAAAATATTTTATCAGGCTACAATAGAATTGAGATTCATTTATTTTATTTTACCTTGCCTTTGGAGGGCTTCTAGGCCAAACGTTTTAATATGTTGGAAATTTACATGGCAAGTGAATAATTTTCAAAGTAACGAGACAAATCATTTGTAACGAGACAAATCATGTTTATTTTTCTCTTTCGGAAAAAAATTCGTTACATGCCCTAATTTTTGTATCGTGAGAATACATTGAATAATCGGGACTCTATGGTCAGCTGGTGTTATAATTCGTATGCAACTCGTTAATAAAATTTTATACAACAGATAGGCATAGGCTTGATTTATCCAAAAATATGCCTTACCAAATATGTTGGATCCTCTTTTCGGATATCCGTTGATCGACAACGTGTGGGTGTGGTCGCTGGTAACTATGAACAAAGTCTCCTCTTCATTGATCAGTGACATTGCCGCTTTGACTGCCTCCTCCATAGCAGCTGCTTCATCAATGGCCACTTTAGCTCGACCACGGTGGTGTGCCATGTCTATATTGCCACCTTCTACCTTGAAAATAGGATGTTTGACTTGTAAGTTGTACACACCATCTTGTGTTGTGTCTAGGTATTTAGTCAGACAGCTATTTGTACCGATTCTACTAGATACAATTTAGGAAAAGTAGCTTTAATCTTAGGGTAGGATATATTCTCATTTTAATCCTAGGAAGATTTGTTGGTCGTGATATACATATATCATGCCTGTGTTCCATCGGGGTAGGTAGACTATGGGTCTCTACTGCATACGATCTTTGCATACCTCTCTCGCTTCTTTAAGTTATATTAGACCCTTCATACACGTTTGTTTATTCTTGGTACTTCTGACCTGGTCCTTTTTTAATGCATCTTTTACCTGGTTAAGGTATGTCCGCCTAGGTCATCCTATAGCACCTTTTCCATTCCGCTCTAGTTATTTGTGCAGTCATTCTAGTTTCATACAGGTTTTTTTACCTACTTCCCGAAATTTGTCCTATTCTAGAAACTAGCAAACTTTATTTATTTAAATTTATTTTTTTACACGCCTTATATCTTACTTGAAGGGCCCGGTAGCGCATAACACTAACGATAGTATCGATATTTATGTGCTGAATATTTATGTTTGTATCTGGGTGTGAAATATGTATTTTATCCTCTGCTGTCTGACGGATATCATACAAGTGCTAGAAGCGACAATTAAAAAGTTCTACGAGATAAAAAAAAAGAAAATGACCATGTAAAAATGGGGAATAAATGATGTCAAGAATCTACTGACCATAAGAAAGAATCCGTCGTCACTTCTTCTGAGCACTCTTATGGCTGCTTTCACCATTTCCGACAAAGAAGGCGTACCGTCGAGTTCCTTATTTCTCTGGTATTCATAACTGAGATGGCTGTCGGCGAAAATTCCTAAAATTGCAAGTATTTTTAAGAATAAATTAATCTTTATATTGTTACCGTTTACTACACATTGTATTGTGTACATGAAAAATGGACCAGAGTCGGATTTTTCATGCAACCATTTTTATGGCTCCGTCGACTTCATCGGTCTAGAGTAAAACCGGAGGAACAATTTCTTTAAAAATCTTTATTCTTAAAACCGTCCTCGCGTCCAGTTATTACCATCATCTTAAATGATCTATAAGGTAATTAAAAAAACAAAGATAATTGAGTGTTTGGTGCTCATAAGTGCACATGGACATGTAAATAAATATACTATTAGCGTTATTAAGTATGAAGATGTAACCCTTTTCTTTTTAAATTCCTTATTCATGATTTGTGTAGTAAAAAATATTTATCAACGCACTATATTTTATTTACATACGATAGTCTTATCGTGTTGGTACAAAAATGTGAAACGAAATGTTTAACTAATATAAATGTAGTTAATTTACTAACCCATAAGGTAATCGGTTTCGTTGACATTAATACTTTGTAGCTCTCTGTTATTAGACACAACTCTATATTTCAGTCCTCGATTCTTCTTGTCTTCCTTGTACTCTTCTATCAGATTACGACCATCTTTTCTTGAACACACCCATGGGTTAGTTGATGCGCTTCCGGTTACCAAACCATTTCGACCACCTCCTAAAATAACCTGCGAATAGTTGAAAGTTTCTAATAAGTATAATATGCATTCATACAACAACTCACACGTAATTGACTTCAAGGTAAATAACTTAACCACTTCAAGACAGCGTCACTTCATACGCGTTCACTACTCATAACAAAACTATTTTTAAGCTTTAAGACGCGGTTTATTTAACTTTTTTTTTGGTAACCAAAATATTAACAAAAATGTAAAAAAAATTAATAAACCGCGTTTGATTTCAAAAACACCTCAGATTTTGAAAACGGCAACTGGGATTTAAAAACAATAATTTGCTATTTTGAACAGAAATCCAAGATTTAACGTCTTTTAAAGCGTAGAATCCGTAGAAATGCATCTTGTTTGAAGACCTAGTTCGACAAAGCCAGAGTAAATCGATAATGTCTTGTAATTCTTGAGAAATTGTAAAAACTTACATGAAGGTTTTTTCCTGGTTCATCTTCAATAAGCTGCCGAGCAATATCTTTGCAATGTTCAGTGCCTGCTGGCATCATAGTCTCGCATTCCCAAGTGCGATCCGCGCTGTGAGCGTAAAGTGGACTCGGAGTGGCGTGCGTCACGCGCATCGAGGTCACAAATCCTGGAAACAATAAATGATATAACTTTATTGAATACCATCTGTAAACCGGCAAGCACTGTTCTGACAATTAATTTATATAAAATTAATTGGCAGTTGGTGATAGAAGGGCAAATTTTAGGGTTGTATGTAATATTAATCTCACATTATAAAAAAAATCCCAAAATTTAAAAAAAATGTTAGGGTTGGATAACCCTTATCATTTAGGGGTATAAAAATACAACATAATCAATACAGAATAATCATATAAAATTTCATAAGAATCGGTCAAGCCGTTTCGGAAGAGTATGGTAACTAACACTGTGGTACGAGAATTTTATATATTAGATTACGGCAGAGTAGAAAACTACCTTCCCTTTTACGAGATGTATTAAGAGACGACTGAGGTACTGAAACCGACAGATGGCGGCATATCCACTCAAAAGCATAGCTGCAATACTACGGGAATAGTTAGCAGCATTCCCGTCGCGAAGTTTCGTAATGCGATATTCACCACGCTTGCCCAGCGCGGCAATTATGGCCGGCAGTTCCCCTTTTCTTTGGGAGACTATCCTCAGCAGCGGACTTTCTACGGCTGCTATGAAAAACAAAATGATGTACTGGAGCCGGATGATCCGGAGCCTTATCTAGTCATATCTTCAATGTAGAAGTTAATAATATATTATTCAAACAACATCTCATACGTTGACCTGACTCCGTGGTAAATCGCTAAAAGAACTTGTGTTACGGACATCAGACAACAGAGAAATCACCAATATATTACTTAAATATATACATCCAAGACCCAGACACAGGATAAACACAATATCATCATATAAATATTTGTCCTGGGTGGGGATCTAACCCACGACCCCTGGCGAATAAGATAGGATCACTACCATCTGCACCACTGAGCCCGTTAAACGTACAGGTTGACTGACACTAGGAAAAGTTCTGCATGCTTACATAATTGGAAGTGCATATCGACGGAGAAGAAGTGCGAGTACGAATCCCGTCTAAAAAATAAGATCTAAACCTTATTCCGATTTTGTAGTAAATGTAATATGTTTTTTCAGTTGTTATAATACATGATTCAATATTTATATAAGATTACATTGATATTTAAATAGCTGTTATTCAGTGGCGTAGCGAGCTTTGCCGGGGCCCCGCATAAAAAAATTGTTTGGAGGCCACCCATATATGGGTGTAAAGATATTTCACAAAAGAAAAAAAAATTGTGAAGAGAGATATTTCTTTATCATAACTTTTCTTGCCTTCGGCATACTGATTTATTAAATAATTTATGGCTAATGATGAAGTCCCGCAGCCCGCCATAACGATGCAGTGTTGCTGAACGCACGCTTAAGGCGGGAAAAATAAGGAATTACTTTAAAGAATTTTGTCCTTTGTAAAACAAAATAAACTAGAAAGTTTTTTTTTTCCTTGAACATTTTGGGGGCCCCCATGGCCCGGGGGCCCCGTATAATTGATACGGCAGATACGGCGGTAGCTACGCCCCTGCTGTTACCTTTAGTCTTCAGATGCAAGGATGTTGAGTTAATTACAAACACCAACGTAATTAAAATGAGATATTTTAAGCTGTCTGTAAACTTTTTTCTAATATCTATTTTAATTAATAATTAAATTAATATTGAAGTTACTTGACCTATAAAAGTGGTTGGGTAGCTTATGACTAGTTAAAACATACAGTGGCCCAGAATAGGATTATGTTCTGAAATACCTCGACAAGCTACTTTTTATTTTGGAAAATTTATCGTTTTCGTAGCATAAAATCGATTCTATTTTTCATGCTAAGGGATGACGATGTTTAGGGGTCAATGAACTACTTTCGCGAGTTTTTTATTGTTCATAAGCAATCTTAACTACTCCAGTTAGTACATGTCCGTCGTCATACCTTATAGTCGGTATTTAATATTCCCTATTTTACATGTAGGTAAAGGACAAAATTAGTTCCCTAATGAAAAAGCGTACTTTTTAAATAATAAATAATTTGCCTCATTACCCCATCATCAAAGCCACTGAGAGTCCACTGCTGTACAAAAGCTCTTTCCAAGAAAGGAGGTTTTTCCCCATAGCCGCCCAGGGCAAGCATGTTGGCAATCGCCGAGCGCAGCTTTTGCGGCGGGGATGCTGCTGCCCAACCCGACCTATGTATTTAAGCTGCACTGTTTTGGGATAGATATACCGCCATTTGTCGGTTCTGGTACCTTAGTCACCTCTTACGACACCTGGTACAACGGTATTACCTCTTATATTGACGTGATATATAGCTTAAAGCAGTTTTGTTACTTATATGAGACTACAGAGGAATATAATAATTTAATCATCACAGACTGGTTAAGTCCTGGGTTCTAAAGCGCCGTCTTGTCCGTTATGTCAAAATGACCACAAATATTTTACACTCAGACACAAAACAAAGCCAAACACAAAAGAAATATACATCACACAAATGTTTATCCTGTGTGCGGATCGAACCTACGACTACTGTCACACAAGATAAGGGACACTACTGTATGCACCAACGGGCCCGTTAATTGGTTGAATCTTATACTAAGATCGATAATAATATCTCATCAATTAGAATACAATTTTTTTTTCCATAGACTTACCGGTCCTCTTTCCAGCAGCCAAAGCTTCGACCGCAAGTGACTTCAGTCTAGTCTCAGGCTCTAGTGACCTGGCGCAGTCTCTTCTCTTGACGCTGGCGTCCACTCCGACAGTGTCTTTGTTGACCTTTGACCCGCAGAACATTGCGGTAGCCGTGCACGCTGAGTCCGGGACTATCTTATCGGCGGAATATGTCTGTGGCATGAAAGTTTACGGGTCAATACATGTTTGGTGCATTAACCGATGAAAATTTCAGGTTTGGAGGGGTGGGAGACTCTACATCTTATCTTATGTTACTTTAAACGACATAAAATTCTTCTGGTTTCTTATTAAAAATAAATTTATCGCATTTCACATTTTGACTTATTAGTCGAGCTCCTAAACTCTTGACCAATTATATATGTATAATAAATAATAAGAAACCAAAAATAGTTTTAATTCAAATATGTAAGAAATTATGGTCGAATTTCGACAAACGGACGTCAGTGGTCGTCCGTCTACAGAAATTTGTCAATAAATTTAGATGTGTCAAAAATTTTAGCATATTGTGACACATAGATTCTAATACGTTACCCGAATCCGAGATAAGTAGCTTAAAGCACTTGTGTTATGAATATCAGACAACAGAGGATTATATAAATATAATCATTAGATACATGTAAAAAACACCCAGACACAGAATAAATACAAATATCCATCAAATAAATATAAGGTTTTTGTGGGGAATCCACGACCTTTGCCGCACATGATAGATCACTATCATCTACGCCATCGGATCCGCATTTACTCTGTTATCCGTAATACAAGTGCTCTGATACTTATTTCGGAGACAGCTCAATGCATGAGATGTATCATTCTTAATTTATATATCATTTTTAATTTTAAAATATGTACAAGCTCTTTAATGATCCAAATGTAAAATTATTTAGTTTTTGAAATTCGATTAGTCAAGGCAAGAATTACCTTCAAAAGCTGTTATATGTTTATTCATGTTATCTAAGTCTCACTAAGATATCTAAATCTTATTTCATACCCGGCTTATTTCAAATTATCAGTAATCCACGTTAATTTATGGATTTAAGCAGCGCTAAACTGCCTTTTCTAACTAAGTTTGTAGTCAGATCTCTTACAAAATGCTTAAAATGGCCAAACTTATGAGAAGTTAAGGAAGATATGCATATGTGGTAAAGATTGGTAATAATTTTTATAATTATTACAAGGAAAATATGAAATATTATTATTTAAGCCTTGGGTACTATGAGGTATTCATTTTTAACTAGCTCCTTCCAATATTGCTGGTATGAGAATATGCAACTCTATTTAAGTTCTAGCAACCCTACGCATATTAAAATATGTGAGATTCAGATATTGCATTATGTATAAAGCAACGAGTGGGCAGCAGCATCCGTTGTGACTACGAGCTACGCTCTTGTGATTGCCACAACGCCTGCTCAGCGCGGCAAGTAAGAATTTTCCCCTTTTTTGGGGAGGTCTATAATCAGAACCGGACGTTCTACGGCTGTCATGATGAAGATGTAGATGAATTTATAATATTCGATGACTGCCGGTCGCACAAGCCCGTTATCTTGACTTTAAATAAAATAAGTACAAATATTTTATTTGTTAAATTCTTTTCTTTTTGTGATTTTTTTATTTCATTTAATAATTGACGGACTCGAGGGCGCAGATGGTAGTGATCCTATCTTATGCGCCAAAGGTCGTGGGTTCAACCCCTACCCAGGACAAGTCTGGCTTTTTAACATATGTATGTAGGTGTACTTATGATTCCACTGATGTCCGATATCCGTCACACAAATGCTTTAAGCGACTTATCACGGAGTTAGGTTAATATATATGAGATTTTACGGGAATTTATTTATTATCTAAACTTTGCACTGTCACATCTACATAAAACTTATATATCCTTGCAATTGTGAATTGTCTTACAAATTAACCTCATTTATTGCATCATAATTTTAGTGCGCTCATCATTGAACCTTTTATGTATTAAATATTTAGGCCGAAATAATCATCTAAATGATATCATCTCTGTAACTCCGAACCGTTGCCTAATTGGTAATCATTATTAATAACAATTAGTTAGGACTATTTCTGTTTGAATTTTATTAACCACTCGCTTTGTATCTGTTGTACAAGAAACACATTACACGCACTAGTGTCTGAAACTAAGTTTTATTTATTTCGTCAATTCCTCAAGGAAGAAACCCTCTCACATCTGTATAACCAGGTCACTGGTGTATACAATCCTTATTTCAAGCTTCTATTAAAATGGGAAAAAACTTAAATAAAATTCACCTTTAAAAAGCCCATGTGTGGAAATTTCTCATAGACGAGGCGATGGCTCTCTCCTCCCTTGTAGATTCTGGTGGCAGTGATAGTGTTGGGACCCATACCATCACCCACGAACAGTATCACGTTCTTTGCCTGTCGGAGGTTCCATTTCACTTCGAGAGCTTCTTCTAGTTCATTTTTGGCTAGGTCTTTCCAATACTGTTGGTCTGAAAACATGCAACTCCATTTAAGTACAGTTTCGTCCGCGTTCGGTTGTAGAACTTTCGTACTAATTTTGCACCCCTGTTTTACCCCTTTGGGGGATGCTTTTTGAATTATTTATTTATTTAATATAGGTACAATTACAGATTGGTGTCATACATATTATATATATATATATACAATTATAATAAAATATATTCATAATTAAATATATATATTAACTAGTTAGTAACCAAGTATATATGTACACTACATGTTTTATGTTTTATAAATTTTTTTTATCAAACAAAACTTAATTAATGATAAGCTTTTTTCTACCACTAACAATTTTTAAAATTATTTTTACTATTAAACAGCAACATTAAGTCGCTTAAATCTAATTATTAAAAAAAATAACAATCTGAAATATATTTTATATTGAAATAAATAAAATATACGGGGCGCTGCCATAATAATAAATGATATTCACAAACAACATCTCATACATGAACTTGACTCTGAAGTAGGTCACTTTAAGCACTTGTGTTATGGACATCAGATAACAGAGGAATCACTCTTATAATACATAAATATATGTGCTTAACACCCAGACACATAACAAAGGTAAATATATTTAAATAAATATTTGTCCTGGGTAGGGATCGAACACACAACCCTTGGCGCAATTGACTTCTGAGTAATCCAGCAAAAAGTTTTCCGAAAAAAGTATCCTCTCACTTGCTACAAATATCAGTTCTGTTATTAAGTTTTGTATGGGGTTTCTCTTTGCTCGAATTTTTTTTTCGATTTTTTTTCGAAAAAATTCGTATTTTTGAGCAAAGACTTTATAGACTTTTAACAATACAGGTATACAATACAATTTGAATAGAAAATCATTATTATTCAAGGTATCGTATAATAAAATGCATTAAGCATAATTTTTTACATAAAAATACCCATAATAAATAAATAGCAAGAGTATAGAGGTTGCAAGTTTGTAAAAAACTTCGTTAGTTTTAACTCTCTTGCTTCGAGAAATTTGAAATAAGTTTGTGTAAAATAGGCCGTTTGTGTAAATTACTTATTTAATTAAATGTGACCTATGGAGGTGAACGGGGTTATCAGAAATTTGAATAGTATGCCATCTATATTTATAGATTTCTTTTGTATTCTCTTTAATTTAGGTGTAAGTAAGTAAAGAGTTATTGATTTTGAGTGTAAGTGAATGTAAACCCAGTGCCTAAAGTATAATTTGTTTTATATTTCTAATATTCCTAATATGCAATATATTCCGCTTTTGTCTTACATCCGTAACACAAGTGAGCGACGACGTGTGACGTTGACTACTATAATAATAATAAATATTTTATTGTACAACATACATAAAAATATATTTTAAAAATAATACAGTAATTATAAAGTTCAATGGACGGCCTTGGATGGATTGGAAGGAAGGAGTGAATAAAACAAAGAGGTAGTAAGAAGTGTAAATAAGATCGCTAGAAAAATATATTAAATATACATAATATAAATAGATTGCATTTAAAGAAATATAATTTGATATAATTATAATGACAGAAAGTGATCCTTCACCAACCGTTTAAACAGATACAGGGACTGCGTGTATCTAATATTAAGCGGGAGTGCATTTCACAAACGAACAGCCTGGACCGTAAAAAATACAATACGAAACAGAGCAGCTACATACATATATGGCAGGCTATGTATATATTCAAAGGGAGCAGGGAATAATTAGCAGTATCCTAGTCGCAAAGCTTCGCTTTAAATTGTCCCAAAGTAGTTATAAAAGGAGAAAGACCTCATACAAAGGTTGTCTGCATAGGTATCTTACTCTCACCTATTTCTACCGTTAAATGTGTATGCTGTATTGCTGTGTTCCGATTTGAAGTGAGGCAGTGAAATAACTAGGTAATGTGACAATATATTCAAGTTACATGGTTGGCCAACTAGTAATATTCGTGTGAATATTACACGGATGTGTCAAGGAAAAACTTGAGAGGTCTATGTTCAATAGTGGACGTCCTTTATTGTGAAGAAAAAGAAAAGTATTTAGACGACACATTCCCATGAACGCTGGGTTGTCTCCAGAAAAAAAAAAACATCTTTCAAAGGGGTACAAGGCTAAATGATACTTTGGAATTGTGAATCGGAACTAATTACAAACTATGCAAGCATTCTCTTATTCTACGCAATAACTAGCGAGAAACAGCTAGTTAGGTTGTGAGCGAAGGTAAATCTGCGAGTGGTGGCTGGTCTAAAATAAACACAGATGTTATCGATTCTCTACTTTCCATTCGTTTAACAAATAGAAGGATGCTACAGCTGATATTTAGTTTATACTTTTTTAAACTATTTTTAGAAGTAAAATAAACGATTTCACAGACAAATTCCATGTTGTGAGGCAAAGCGATACCAATGACCGACAATTTCCTCAATAACTCTAGGGCTGCCTGGTCAAAATTAGATTAAAAACATACTTTATTCAATAATGTCCACTTCTGTAACGATTATGAACTAAATAATTAAATTTATAAAGTATTTTCTTTATGCAGTATATATTTTTAAATTTAGGGTAGGTAATTATGTTTTTATGAGATAAAATTATCGAAAGAGCGAGTATCATATACGATAGATGGATAATCTGACAGACGTTCTCGTATGTTTGTTATGAAAAAAAATTGCGACTATAAATTACGATATTAACTATCCTATCTCTCAAGTTGGACCAAACAATATACCAGAAATTAAAAATAAATATTATAATCGTTTCAGTAGTTTAGAAGTTCATACTGGTCAATCACGATTATTTATATATAAAAATACTTATATAAACTTTGAATGTCATATTTATATCGACTGAATGACCGGAAAAATAAATTTCAAGTATCTAGTTCTAAATATAGCGATACTTCCATACAACTTTTCATAACCCTTTTTCGACCCCTTACAACCCTTATTTCGAATTAAAAAATAAGCTACCTATGTCCCATGTCTAAAGATTTTATGTGCCAAATTTCATCAAAATCGGTTGAGAGGTTTAAGCGGGAAAGCGTAACAGACAGGCAGACAGAGTTACTTTCACATTTATAATATTAGTAAGGATTATGTTATTTAAACAGTTTTTAAAAGCCTTTACCAAAAAGAATTCGCTTGAGTGTGGTCATCCTTGTGACTGGAAGATATTATGTTATATAACCCTGTGATATCAATGCCTTTCTTGGCTTGTATTGTTAATTGGAGGTAGAACAGGTTCATAACTTCTAGTTAAATATTTGTAATTATCTTTAGCTGTTGCTCAAGGTATTGTATCCAGACCACAATTATTTACTTTTATTTATTACAATAACCTTATAAAACATAGCCAAATATTTGTTTGGTATGTAAGTCACAAACTAATAGTTAATGTTAGCTTAATATAATTAAAAAGTATTTAATTATTAGTTGGCAGTTTATTGCATGCTAACGTCCGATTGTAACCTGTATGTTATTTGCATATATAAACTAAATGATTTTATATATAAACTAAATTAAGACAAAGTTTCGTTGAAATAGACACTGTAGTTTTGATGTGAATAAGTTACTAACTTCCATAGCTTCCCAAACTTTACTTATTATACTTATAATTGGCTGATGCACAGTTAACAATTTCTAACCTAACTTTTTAGCGAAAGTAAATATGGGTCACCTTTAAAACGCGGCTTTAATTGAAAATAAATTTAGAATTGTCATATAATTAGTATTAGAGTTGAATAAATATTAGTAATGATCGGGAAGCGCTTACCGGTACGATAGGAAGTCACAGTAGTGGAGAGATAAAGAACACATAATACTTTTGTCACTGAATGCATCATGAATACTGCCGGTGCCGCTCCGCGCGCCGACCTGTGAGCACTGATTGACGTAGCGACTACGGTAGGGTTGCCACGTGCGGCGTGAACGCGCTTCATTTATTCCACTATGCATGAAAAAATAGAACTCGCTCAAACCCTGCTCTTTTAATATTTTTTACGTATAAATTAACGTATAAAAGTTGAGGGGTGTATTAGTTAGCTTCGATTGGGTTGCAGCATCTCTGCAACAGCCACCATGGCGGTCCAGTGTGGCAAACATAGACAAAATCCCTTCAAATGTATTATTTTTTTTAATTTTGTTTGAACTTATCAATACAAAAAATGAAACTTTACTAGTTTAATTTTTTTGCTTGTCCATTCACCATGCAACCGTAAAATGTCCACTGCTGGATATATGCCTCCCCGGAAAAGGGGGAATTCGCCCAAAATTTCCACCCCGCCCAGTTGTATTTGAGCTACACTGTGTCGGATGAATATATTGACGGTTCTAGTAAGTGAGTCGCCTCTTACGACACCTGGTAAAGGCGGAGGTACTATTCTACTCTGTCGGGTACCTTACAGCATTGCTTTCGTCTTTTTTCCGGATTTGCTACGTTCAAAACAGAAATTAAAAAGAAGTCTTATTGTGACAACAGCCCTAACTATTTCATAACAAGTTTGTTTATAAGATAGCTAAAACATGATTAATTTCGTTGATTTCACGTGTTCGACCTTCCCAGTTCGTTTAGAGTAATATTTCAGCACACAATTACATTTTAAATGTCCTTAATACACGTAATCGTGACAGACATTTTTATTTAGCCTGATGCTCTTATCATTTCTTTGTTATTGACAAATAGCAAATTTTTTATTTGTAGATAATAATTTGAGTAAATAACAATTAAATGTCTGACAGTACGCTAATTAGCCAGGTCTTGTACCATTAATATTTTATTTTACAGATAGTAGAAAAAAAGCGCAGCTCCGTTAATAGCGCAGCTCAAATCACGCTCACACACCGCAAACAGTGGGAACTCTTTATTATACACTAGACACATATGAAAATAAAAACAACAATTGTAAAACCTTATCGCAAAAAGCGAGGCTTTATAATTCTTTTTTTTCTATATTCTTTCTTCCAAGCAACCTTTGGATAGAAAGAGCAAATAAAACATAAGAAATAGCTTGAGGTGTACATAAGATAGATATAGTTAGGATATACTAAATATATAAATTAATGACTTTATGTATAGGTGAATAACTTTTAGGTACAGATAAATGACTTTTATGTACAGATAAATAACTTTTATGTACAGATAAATAACTTTTATGTACAGATAAATGACTTTTATTGGCAGATAATTACTTTTATGTAGAGATAAATGACTTTTATGTTTAGATGAATGACTTTGATATACATATAAATGACTTTATGTACTGATAATTACTTTTAAACAGGTAAAGATAAATATTTTTATGTATAGAGGAATGATTTAACTAAAAATAAAGGTATTGCTCCACTAACCATTAAAAGACAAACAAGGACTGTAAGCATCTAATGCTTAGCAGAAGTGCATTTCACCAACGACCAGCCCATGCCGTTCGTTAGTGAAATTATTTCCGACCCAGGTCGGAAAAGATTTATTGGGAAAATTGGAGTGCATAGGCATTGTAAGACATCAGGTATCAGAGAACCTATAATTTTTTTAACTAATTTAAAATATCCTTAATCCTGCCAGAGAACCTGGCACCTGATGACTTTACACATGATCTGATTTGCGTAAACCAAAAATGAAACATATGCATAAAGTTTTAGTCGCTCAAGCTTCTCAATTTGGTCTTCGTTAAGGTAGCTGACATCCGCATAGTCTAAAATAGGAAAGAAAACTGTTTGGGCGAGATCAATTTTAGCAGCATATAGAAAAGAGTTACTCAATCTCTTCAAAGGCCGAGCAGATGCAATCAATTTTTGACTCACTTCTATTAGTTGAGCAGCCCAAGATAAGTCATTATTGAGAGAAGTAAGTACTCCAAAGTATTAAACTACGCTGTTGTATGGAACCAAAGTTCCTATAAAATCAATATGGGGAAGCGCGGTCCAGTTGGTACTAGAAATCACCCTAGAGCTGCCTAACACAGTGACTTGAGTCTTTCCCGAGTTCACCTTTAGTTCAATTGCTAATACCAGCAAGGTCTAAATTGGTTGTATCAATTGCTGAATAAAGTTCAGGGACCAATGCTACGTGATAAATTTGCAAATGATCTGCATAGAATTGGTAGGACGAGGCTATGTAATTCCCTTCACCACCACCACCGTATCAGCCATATATATCGACTGTTGAACATAGGCCTCCCCAAGATCCCATAATTGCCGCGCTGGGCAAGCGTGGTGACAATCGCAGAGCGCAACTTAGCTACGAGAATGCTGCTGACTATCTTCACTCTATTGTTGCCTCTTACGACACCTGGGACAGTGGGAGGTTATATTCTACTCCGCTGGTACCCCACGACGGTACATAATATATGAGTACCTATTGTATTTTATGAGGGTGATATTATCATTATCATACAAATATCATTATTTGCATGTTTTTTTTGTTGTTTGCATTTTTATATGTTTCTTATTCCAATTTTGTTTGTGACATTTGGGTAAACACTACGTTTGTAATTCATTTGGAGATTACTGTTAGCTACATATCGTTTTGATTAATTATATATTTAAGGCTAAAATTTAACATGACGGGCCCGATGGCGCAGATGTTAGTGATTCTATCTTGTGCGTCAGGGGTGGTGGGTTCGATTTCTACCGAGAGCAAATATTTATATGATGACATTTGGGTTTGTTCTGTGTCTGGGTGTTAAATAAGTATTTAAGTAGTATATTTGTGATTTAATCTTAGATTGACTTATGATTATTTCAATGACTTTTGTTTTAATTTTAGATTTATATAATATTATTTTATGTAAAACCTTAGTAATTTAAACAATATTAACAACAAATTATGATACCAAATACCCGAAATGACATAATAAATAACTCGTGCAACGTTGCTTGATTATATTTGACATTTTTATCGTTATATATTTGAAAGATCAATAAGATATTATTCATTAGAGCAGTATCTACTAGCATGAGTATCTTTTACATTGGTTGGCAAATCTTAAATAAAACATAAATAAACTCTCAGTAGTAATAGTGGAAAATCACTTACAGTTGCTTCTTCCGCGTGTAGAACCAATGATTTTAGAAGATTTTTGAGATAGTCAGTTAAATAATGTCATGGTTAGATTTATCAGTGAACGTGGTCTCCTAGTTTAGTTTATTTAATTAATTATTCGTAAATTTTATTTGTTTATTATCGATGTATAGAGTTTTTAATTGAAGTGCTAGCTAGTTAAGCTTATCATGCATGTAGAGTCACAGATTGCCAAGATAGTATAGATTTTTTTTGTCCTGTAATTATTTGTTGTCGGCCCAATAGGTATAATAACCAATAAAAAATGTATGGTGAAAGTGTAATTGCATTTTGGAATTTGCAGCATATGAATTTTTTTATTCCAATAACATTCAAAGTATTAAATTTGATTATTCCCTTTTAAGGCAATCCAAGCTCCCGCTCGTTTGATTTCGAATTTTTTATCTGTTATTAGCTATTCACGGTTTTTGCTTTCCGTTATCAGATCAATATGTTGTAGGCTAATATTTACTAATAGACTAGGTAATATAATCTGTGGTAACACTATTTTTGTAAATATTCATTTAAATTTGTTTCTAAACCTTTGCTTTTTATACCAACGAGAACAAATACAATATACCTAATTTGACTATGGTCGTGATGTCGTCGAGAGATTCCGTAACCAGATTTTATAGTTTGATCGATAGTGGTCTTAGAATGTGGACATGACACTATATTATCAAGTATAATTAACAATCGACTTGATTCAATTTGTTGTAATAAATCTAATTTTCGAAATCTAGCCGAAACGTTATCCATAGAAATAATGTGTTTAATTATAAATCAGTTATGGAAGACGGGCTAGGGATGAGTAAATATAAATATTTTATAAAAATATTCCTGTTTTCGAGGGTTGATGAAAGCTTTTGGCATTTTTATTTATTTTAAACTTATGTTTGAATAAGGCCCCACTGTGTTTAAAAAAAATGGAACATAAAAACAGAAAAAGACAGAAAAAGACACAATCGTTATCCCATTCCAATAAGTGACATTATTTTTAGTCTCCTGTCACCCTTCCCGTGTCCCAACTTGACCCAAATACCTAGGCATCACATCGGGGCTATCGGCAGACGAGGCCCGGCCCCGAACCCGAGGGGGCGCGCGCCCTTATTGATCCGAGACAGCATCCATTGCGCAGGACCGGGAAAGGAGCTCCCTTTAAGGCGGAGTAGCTTCAATTATTAATAAGAACTTAAGACAGAAGAGAAACTTTAAAAATCGTATGAGTGCCGTGAGGTTCCGGCAGTGTAGAATAGTACCTTTCTACGTACCAGGAGCGCTTTGCGCGTTTGCCAACACGTTTGCCGAGTGCGGTAATTATGGGCAAAATTCCCAAATTCTTTCCCAATTTTCAACTAGTGCCTCGCGGTATTACCAATGGGAACTACCCCATTCTGGTGCCAATAATAAAAGTACTCTGAATTACTTGTCAATACCTATACCTACCCACCGGAGAAATTCCCTTTAAAATCTACCTAAAATAGACAAAAAAAATTGAAAATTCTTATATCAGAAGTAACAGACATACTTTACATACTATTTTAAAGAGGTGTTATTTTGGTATTACAAACAGACACTTCAACCTTGTTTATATTTAGATGTAGGAAAAGATCAGTTCTTGACTGCACCTCAAACACAAAAGGATAACAAGCGGATTTGCAGATGAAGCGCAAACACAACTTTTGTTATGATATATAAACGTTGATGTATAAACAAGAATAATGTCAAGTTTTATTAAAATGCATTAAGTACTTTTTTCAGGAAACCGTAACAATTATTATATAATTAATAAAATTAAATATAAACGTAAGACGTCCACTGATAGACCTAGGCCAATAAGAATGTGGTCCATAATTTGCACGTGTAGTCCATTTGGTGGCAGTCCGGAGGGAAGCTTGACGATGGAAATGCATGCAATGAATGGTTGACTGGGAGATAATGCCAACTGGTATTAAGTCCGCCATTTGTATATTTTGTAATATTTTGTGCTTTAAAGTTCAATAAATAAATGCTGCTTAATATGTGCACCATTTTGCATTTGTTTTTTTTATTTGACCAGGTCGACCAACTAGCCTACAGTCTGCGAGACCATAATAAGCCTTTAGATACTCGTAATATCACAAGGATAATATTAGCGTGTTGCCAACCTTGTGGCTTGATGCTATTATCACATAGCCCAGTAATTTGCCTATATCGCCCTTCAAATCAGAACACAGCCATACGAACACTGCTTTTTGATGATAGAAATAGATGAGGTACCAAAGCAGACGATCTTCTACATGAAGTCTACCTCATGTACCATAAAAATTTATTAGTAAGACAAAGTAGTTATGGCAGAATGTTTAGAGATAATAAATATAAATATTTTATTAAAAAATCCCTGGTTTTGAGTGTTGGCGGGGCTTTACAATTAAAAGGCGAACTTTTTGATTTTTATTATTGTGGCCTTGCCCTTAACAAACTCGCAGGTTTCAATCAAATAGATACTCTTCCAAGCTGAAGTTGGTTCTTTGGAATGGCATTGTGAAATTACCATGTATTGAAATGAATAAGTATATACGTACGTAGGTGCGTGTGAACCGCCGGTTGCGCGGTAAACTGTGTTGTGAAAAGATCAATTATTAGAACATGGTAAGCATTACTTGTCTCATTCTTTGGCATTGAATGAATCTCATTCATAAAAGTCAGTGACGGTATCACGTTTTGTACGGTTATAAGAACGGAAGATAGTGAATTTGGGGAGTGCGTTTATTCTTAAAGGTATTAATTTCTGGAAGGATTCTCAATATGTGTACATTGAAAGATATTGGCATAGATTTGGCGAGCTTTTGAATTGTGTGAATACTTTTACTCAAAGCAAAATATTAAATGGACTATTTGATTTTATCAATTATCTGTGCACATTTGGGTGTATATATATTGCTAGAGTACCTTTGGGATAATTTATATATTCATAACATACATGTCGATCTTGAACTGGGATTATAAAAGTATTTAATTTATTTTTCAGGCAAGGATGGAGCTCCCAGTTTTGGATAAATTTTGTTTTATACTCGACTTGAAGATAGGATGTATTACCATGGGAATTATCAATTCTGTAAGTATATATCATCCTAAGAGATTTAAATTTTATTAGTAGACTTATGAGTAGGTAGGTCCATATGTTATAATGATTAATTATATATATTAGTGTCGCTTACTTTAGGAGTATTTCGTATTTACTTATTCCTTGTTGGTAAAATTTTATTTTGTCGTACTAATAACTAATAATCACGCTAAAACATTAATGTTTTAGCAGTTATTCAAGTTTAATGTGATGCATACCAAAGGATAAAACAATAATCAATTTGTTCCCATTGTTTAAATGATTAGATAGACATTATGGGATGGGCCATATCCACTATGGAAAAGCAATTGTTCGGTAGATGGTAACGAAATTATAGAATCACGTATATTTTTTGATATGCAAATTACGTGTTGTTTCACGTAACGGATGTTCCCATAGTTCGTAGGATTTAGCCAAACGTTCATCTTAAAAAAAAAGATTTACGGGTGGTTAGATACTACATTATCATTAAGAAACACGATAATACGGAGCAATGCGATATATATTAAATATATACCCAGTAACTGTGGATACAAATTTAATAATAATCTTAAACTTGACGTAAATGAGAGTTTCGGTAATAGAGTTATTACCGAAAGTTTATATACCTTATTAGAAAGATGAAAATTGATTTCTCGATTATTTAATCGATAAATTAATTTTTGTAAACTAAGCTATGATTCTTAGTCATCATGACATACATACAGGGTATACAGTAAATAAGTCAATGCTTTATTTCTACAAGTTACCTCACGTAAATGATGAAGTACTCATTAAAATTGAAAGCGGAATGTTCAAGGGGTTAGGAGAACATAAGCTGACAAAGTAAAGTTGCACGTTAAAAAAAGTCAGATGCGGTCAACACTCAATCTGCAATAAATAAACCGCAAGTTATGTTAAGATATAGCAGCAATTGTAAAACACATTTATGACTTTATATACATATGCACCAAACTTGGTAGAATAGTAC
Source organism: Heortia vitessoides (assembly GCA_020976665.1). Lineage (NCBI taxonomy): Eukaryota > Metazoa > Arthropoda > Insecta > Lepidoptera > Crambidae > Heortia > Heortia vitessoides. Next base: position 11,597,751 of record JACJUM010002929.1, read on the forward strand.
TCCCACTGCGCCAGGTGTTGTACCGACTGAGGTACCGGAGCCGACGGATGGTGATATATTCATCCAAATAGAAAGCTCAGGTTCCCGTAGCTAAACTACGCTCTACAATTGCTACCACGCCAATTATAGGCTAAATTCTTCTATTCTTAAGGTCGCCTAAATCCAGCAGTGGTCGTTCTATGCCTGCTATATTGATACATAATTTATTTCTGTTATCAATAGGTACTAACATTCCTGCTCGCCATAATCCTGATTACCTTCGCGGTGGACATCAAAGATGCGTCGGAGGCTCTCAAGCGGGACGAGGAGGCCACCATGTCGTCTGTGGTGTATACTATAGTGGTGTTGTTGGTCGTGCTCCTCTTTGTCAAGTTCGTGCTTGATATGGTCTTTGTCTATGCTGTGTATAAGGTGAGATATTCTGATTATTATTTAATCTCTTATGTTTTTTAAGGCGGATTTGATCTTTAACTTAAAACTTATCTTTAAGCTAATACGTACCTACACAATATTTGTTTTATACTAACAAAAGCTAACGTTTTCTTAATCATGTACTTATTTTTACTTGATTCTTGAATTCTTCTTCTTAAATTCTGATCTTCCCTCAGATATTATGTTAAGTAAGTTCAGTTATTTACATATACAGATCAACCCACACTAATGCTCGTGTTTTAAATTCTTCAACAATTTTGAAGTAATCGATTTGTGAGATTTTAATAGACAACTCAGATATATTAAAACGTGTTTTAATTTGATATTTTTATTTGGAAATGTAATTAAATATTGGCAATCCTGATTTAATAAAATTATTGATATTATTTTTTATAAAAATAGACACTAAAAGAAAGCTTAAAAAAATTAGATTTATAAATAAAATGAAGGATATTTAAAGTATTTTACTTGATGAGATGAAATGTTTGATTAACATCTACATTATTCAAAAAGGATAAATTATTACTTTTTTTCAAAAACTATTACTTTTACTGTATGTTATTCCAGGAGAAATGTGGTATCATGAAGAAGTACTGCATATTCTGGATCGTATTTCTGGTGCTCTTCATTATCGGCTTCCTCAAGAGTCTGTTCCACATGGACGCCGGGCATGTCATCGCTCAAATTCTGTTCTTGGGTAAATATAATCCGAATTGAAACATTTTTTACGGGTACATACTTGAATTACGATTTAAATTAAAAATGTATTACGGTATAGCAAATTGAAAACTTTAATAGTTTTCTGACCATGGATACTCGTACGGTCCTTCGTATCTATAGGATCCTACGTCTCAACAAACCTATCGGGGAATGCGAGCACAATCGGGCATTGGCACTGCATTATACAACGCAAAAAAACGGGCGGTTTTGTTTTTCTTTAAAAATTTTTCTTTTTAAAAATACGGTACTAAAATGATTTCAATCATTTGTACATGTTACTGGCCGATTTTAAAAATGCCGTGGTGTTATAATACTCTTAATATACACTGCCTCTATAATACGCTTTCTCGTTTAAGACACGTCTTTGGTAGGGTCCCTGGATAATCGTCTTAAGCGGGTTTATTTTTTTCATATCATAGCTTATTAATGAGTGGCCTCGCCTTACCCCACCGTAGTATTTTGATGTCTGACTGTCTTGTCTGATTCTAATTGACGTCGGAGTAGTCCAGCATTGAGTTAGACCTCAAAAAGATGGTCGGAATTATGATACTATTATCAGTACTTACCAATTTTTAAATACTGTTTGACTTTAATGCCACTTGGTATTGAAACAGTTCAAAGCCTGGCTGTGTGGGTACCTCATTCTTATCTTTTTCTGCTGTATTTTTTTTATTAGACCATTTGCCAAATATTATTACACTAATATAGAGTTCATATGCACTCACATTATAGGTAGCAACATAATCCTTATTTATCGATAATAAAATAGGATAAATAGATATATAACTATTTCCCATTAAACCAAATATCGTGGTTTTTAATAAAGTAAAATTTATAAAAATAACCTCTTTTTGGAGCTTAAGCCATGAACGCTATTCGAAATACGAACTAAATAGCAGCGACCTACGGTTTCCGGGAATAAATAAATAAAAAATAAAATAAAAGAATTAATCCTTTGCCATCAGTTATCTGGCAATGAAAGTGCAAAAGTCAAGTTAAAATTGAGTAAGCCGCCTCAGAGTTTATCCGGAACAAATTGATATTTAAATTTTATTTATATCTATTAATGACATATAACGATTATAAAAATAGTTGTAAATTGTTGAATTATTCAGTTTAAAAAACATATTATATTTGTGTTTAATAACTTTTCAGCCGAGAATTTCTATTACATCATCGTCATTCGAAGCTACCTGATATCAATCAACGAAGATGGAGTACTTTAAAGAGTTCCTTAAATTATATTATTAATTTAATAAGTTATATACATTCATTTATATGTTTATGCGTTGTATACTAGTTTACATTTGCTTTTTATACTCATTTATATTTAAAAGCTGAAGTTATACACAAATTGGAAATATATTTAATCTCAGAACAATAAAAATAGACTAAGGAGATAGATACTTTGTCATTACAAGTTTTCACTACTACATTAATTTTAAAGTTTTGTATTGAACTTTCAAACAAGAACAAAGCTGCGTTGAGAAATAAAATAATCAAATCAGTTCATGCAAAAATAGTGTTCCTACATGTCACAGACTCTTTTATATACTCAATATATATTTGTGTATTGGTAAGATGAGAAAGAAAATGAAGGGCATAGATCGTGTGAATTCTATAGAGTTGCAAGAGGGTGTAGCAATCAGGTCGCGTCAGGAGTGCCACTTACCCTTATTTTCTTTTTTAATCAAATAGCAAAGACAAAAGACCGTGCCCTTTTTGCTTGATTAATTTATAAATTATTTACAAATGAAGGCGATTCTAGTAAACTTGCTTTTATTAGACTTAGGAATGAAAGCTAGCTAAAAACGAAAGTGTTCCAATCCAAATATATTTATCCCATGAAGCATATTGTATCGTAGCGTAATTTGCAGATAGTGGTGTATTTGTATCGATGTTTATATAACTACTAGGATTGTTTGTACGGTAGCTAGAGATGTGTAACCATGAAAGTAAATAATTTAGTACCGTAGAATATTATCTTCAGTGCAGACTTACATACAATATCTCTTCAAGTTTTGACGGGTCCGATGGCGATGATGGTAGTGAGCCTATTTTGTGTGCCACAGGTCGTGGAATCGATCCCCATCCAGAGCAAATTTTTATACGATGAATATTTATATTTGTTCTCAGGGGGGGGGGGGTTGTTTATGAGTATCTAAGTATTATATGTGTAATTCCTCTGTTGCCTGATATCGTATGATCGTAACACACGTGCTTTAACCTACTGATCTCAGAGTAAGATCAACGTAAGAGATGTGTGAAATAAAATAAAACTACTGCCAAAAAAAACAGAGAATGACGCGTACTTTATAAGCATTGTTAAAAAGCTTGCTTCAAAGTATTAACGAATGTTGTATATGTTTTAAAGTATGCTACAGTATTCTCTGTATATAACTGAAGATAATGTTGTACGAGTAGTATAAAATATAGATTGCAAGAAGTCATATCGTTCAAATTACTACAAATATTATATCTGTTATTATGAGTATCTAGTTATAATTTGAAGACGGGCTGCATGAATGGAAGAGCAAAATGGGAGGAGGGGTGTTTGGCTTTTTATATTATATTTTAAAGATATGTTAGATCTATGAATATATCTCGATTTAAAACATGATTAATGTGTTTAATATTAAATATTCTTGTTTGTTTATCCGCAATCATACTTCAGAATATGAATAAAGGATACTAGTTTTTTATTTATAACGTGCCCCCGTTAATTTACATATTCACATAATATATAATGTATTATGGAAAGCCAAACCTTCAATACTATGTATGTGTGACATATAAGGATGAAGGACCAAACTACGAAGTTTATATGAGCTTTTACGTCTGGAAAGATGGGTTATACTATTGTTTGTAAGTTTTCGGACCATAAATACTGCATTGACGCATTGTTCAAAGCTTTTGTTAATAATATTTACATATAATTTATTTGTTAAGTTTTGATATATTAATATATATAAATGCATATACAAAAGGGAATGGATACAGGTTGTGATATTTGTTTGCTTTTTAAACGAGACATTTATGTATAAATAAATAATTGGGTGTTAATTTTGTAAAAATGTATGATATGGAGGAAATATTGATCGCTGTATCCCATAATTTTACATTATATTAGGGACTTGTCTTCCATTAATTAGAATAAGTAAACATCATTGTTTCTGCTTTCAATCACTTATTTACAAAATTAAACGAAGTTATTAACAATAAAGTGATTTCAAAAATAATTAAAGAGAACGATCCCAGGGACTTCAGATCTATTGAACTATGAACTAACATACGTATAAATTGTGATGTTTGTGAGATTATGAATTTTTGTTTTACGTTTATCAAACTGCCAAGAATTTGTTAATGGCGGTAAATTTTCCAAGACTCTTTTAAGGTCTAGGTTGGAAAAGGTTACTTAGTACATACTATTGTTGTCCAATAAATAAATATATTAATGAATGATTTTAGTATTAAACTGTAGTACTACACATTAATTCATTTGTTTCTTGCAAAATAAGCAAAGACTGGCGACCCTGGGATTGAAAATTTATTTTGTAGTGTATATATTTGAAACATGAATAATAAAATTGTTTATGTGAAAGGTAATCCTATACATATTTGGGTGATAGGTCAACCTAGTCATAATAATTTATGTTTGCTGTTATTATTAAATTACTATGTGAAACATATAGATGTCTAACACAATAATCTTTATTTAATAATTATTGTAAAAGATTACGCAATGTTTGTCCAATATTTATTCTTTACTACTAATCAGAATAATGAAATTTTGAAACTTAATGTTCGATATAGTTTCTATCAAGTATCGTAGACATTTTTGAATATTATATCAGTAAAATATCGTAAATCCTATATCATGTAATATCGTAATAGCGTTTTAAAATGTCGTACGTAATTACAACGATTGGTCGTTACATCGATATGATCAAATTACAGTTAATGTATCGATATTATATCTTTCAATTAGATAAAGCATTTGGCCACTTTCCATAATATTATAATATATAACATATATATTTATATTACAATTGATCAACTTCATGTATGTCCGATACATATTGAATGAGTTGTGAATGAAGTGGAATTTCGTAATCTGCACCAACTTCACTCTTTTATGAGACAATAAAAAATACGTAATTTATAGCTTTGAAATTGAAATAATATTGAATATAATTAAAAAAGTGGCCATTTGCTGGATCGTTTTTTATATCCTCTGCGTGTAACTTCTGTAGGTACCAAATAAAAAGATCGACAATAATACGTCCTTCGCTTTAATTAGGTCATAGTTATTGAGTCCAGTATAACTCTGTTCTCTTCACGGAAGCAAATCGTTGCGACTATTTTAAAGTATGGATATAATGTTTGTCGGTCATACTTAAGGCTTATTTTCTTTAATGTTTGGAAAAGATGTACTGGTCTTATCGGTATATAAAAATAATTTTAAAAAGTATAATTATCTTTTCAATATTTTGTTTATTGAATATAATAAATCAAAATACCCGCTTGCCTTTTGATACTATAATAACAAAACAAGCCGTGGAGAAATGTTAAGTGTTTTGATGATCCTAAGAATCATATTATTTTTACCCTTTCAGGGTAATTACAATAACTTCTTCAAAAAATGCAATATGCATGTAAATAAGCCACATCTTAAGTATGTCTGACTTACCATTTGGTATTTTTGTTTGAATTTGTTTGAAATGAACTGTTGAAAATTGTTCAGATTTTTATATATCTACACTTAATTGTAAATCTGTAATTTTCTATTTGTATATATATATATATATATATATGTATTAAGTGAACTGCATTTCTAAACGTTTGATACAATAAAATTATATTAAATGAAGGGAAATTAAAAACAAGGAATGTAATAAATATATTAGCGACAATAATACTATGTTTGGTCTTTAATATGATCTTTTTTAACCAGAACTTAGACTATAAAGCTAAACAAAATTAATATCTTCATATCTTATTGTGACATAACTTGTTTTTTCTTGTTCTCTTCAAATACGCTTACAACATTTTTTGACGATGCGTTAAATATTTAAATATGGCAAAATTCTTCAACCTCTGAACTCAACGTTTGTTTCTCAAATTTTTATAATCCTTAAACTCGATACATAAGGATTTATATAGTTTGATCTATAGCGGGGTTTCTTAATCTCTTTTTTTACGCGATTTTTATTTGCAAAAATTTGTTTTATATTTTTAATATTGTCTTTGATGTTTTGAAATGTAGTCCATGTAGCCATGACAGAGCGTATAAAATTTAATGTTTTCAAAAGGTTTGATTTGAATAATTATTTTTGTAAATTAAATAGTGTAATATTTGCTTCTTAATCTAAAAATATGAGAGAATCCTCGGGTTTCGGGTTTATCAAACAAAACATATCGAATCGACAAATAATAAGATTAATAATGGATTTTCTTGTATTTTTATTTCTAAAGTCTTGTCTATTTATATAACTATTTACCTGTCCCTTTAAGATGAATGTACTCGTTTGTATCTACTATAGATCTTTGCTAGAATATTTTATATGTATGTATTTTTTGACGAAGGCCTTTTCACATTGCCCAACGAGACAATATTAATTGTTAATGAATGTTTGGATTCAAATGGTACATTATTTAATACCGTCCGCGTGTTTGTAGAACTGCAATGGGCCAAATTAAAAGTAGAACATGCACCCAGAAATGCTAGTTCACAATAGCAGTATACCAGCGATTGAATATCCACAATTGAAATAAAATGAGATCGCTCACTATCATAGCAGCTAAAGAACGCTCACTGGCCAGGCGGAAGAAAGGGGGAATTTTGCCTATAACTAAATGAAACACCGGGTAGGCGTGGTAGCAATCGCATTGTCGTTTTCTGCTTCCCATCCCTGCCCAGTTGCATTTGAGCTACGCTGTTTCGAGTAGATTTGCCAATTGTCTTTTTTAGTACCACAGTCTCCTCTTATAACACTTAGTACATGCAAAGGGACTATTTTACCCCGTTATCCCACGAGGTTAAACCATCTATGCGGTGGATTATTTTAATGCGTACAATAATTATTTCTGCAATGTGAATAGGCCCGGAGTTGGTGTCTGCACAACTATCGATCAATTATAAACGCTTTAAATGTTGTAACAATTATTTACAATGTGAATTGAATTTAATTTTATAGAAATTTTGATGTTTGTGACTGTTGTACAACGCTTTGTTAAATGCATTGTGTATTTAAATAAAACGTTATAGCAAATCGTGTTGTTTCTTTACTTCCTACCCTGCCGATTTGTTTGTAAATATTTTCTGTAATTTTTAAACATTGTAAGCATTTGTTAAATACCGATAGTGAATACCATACTATATTTACTATACATATACATTTAATTTTTTAAGTCTAGAGCGTTGGCTGAATTTGTTGAAGTACAATTGTTCCACACAAGAAACTAATAGTCAACTTAACCATAGTAAAATACGTCACAGTGTAAAAGGTAATATGCTGAGTGCAGAAGGGATGAGACGTTCAATTATATATATATATATATATATATATAAATATAGTGTGAGTTTATTTATAAATCAAATAAACTCACACGACATCTCATAAGTTGACCTGACTCCGAGATAAGTAGCTTAAAGCTCTTGTGTTACAAATATCATAGATATCAAACAACAGAGGAATAACAAATATTATACTTAGATACATATAAATAACACCCAAATATAGAACAAATACAAATATTCATCACTGAAATATTTGCTTTGGATGAGACACAAACCCACGAGCTTTGGCGTACAAGATAAGATTACTACCATCTGCGCCACCGGGCCCGTCAAATAAAAGATTTAACTATGCGAAATTCAACTTTATTTATATGGCTATATAAATATTATTTGAACAACACCATTCTGAACTTACATTTAATAAATATTGTTTGACTAGATTACATAATCTACAGAATAAACTCTTAAACCTAAACCATAGATACATTGCAAGCTTACATTGGTTCATATTTATTATTTTTGATTTTTGTCACAATAGCTTGTATTAATTTTTAATAATTTATCTTAGACATGGCTTTTTTAAATACTCATACATTTGTGAAATGTGTCATCAGCATCATATCAGCTGTAGGACGTCCATTGCTGGATATAAGCAGATTTCCAAAAATTAAATAAACCTTCCAATAGGACCGGTTGTATGCGGCCTGAATGCAGCGTGATCCTGCGTGTCTAGGCAGATCGTTTATCAGCTAGGTAGACGTTATACGCTTGCAATTGGAGAGTTCTTACAATATATTTAAAAAGCTTTCAAAAATATAATAACAGCTATCATAAATCCATAGACATATCTTATTATATAGGTATATATATATATATATAAATTTCTTATATACTACTTTATAAGTTCTTTTGTCTGTTTCATAGCAAGCTTCCAATATAATTTTTATTATATCTAGTTATATATGTTTAATGGGCCCTTAAAATAATATCGGCTCGTTACACTTGTGTTATACGTAAATATGAAATTTTATATAATTAGTCAACTGACATGAAATGCAGTCTTTATTAAATATATTGATTTATACCCGTTTCCTATACATACATATAATACATAACATCTTTATATTGTAAACATGAACTATGATCAAAATGTAGTACAAAAGGGTTTGTATAATTTAATAATATTTCTTTATCTAGGTGCATCTATAGCGGCAATTCATAAATTGAGGTTATCTCTTCTTCTTGAATATATATATTTATATGTATATATATACATAATATTCCCTCAGAAGAGCTTACCTCAGAGGCAAGGGTATTTTGTATCTTGCGCCGCGTGCAGACACTACGAGAATGCCCTGCTAATGGTGTCTCATATAATGAGTTAGATCTCAAACAAAGGTCTGCATTGGTACCTTACTCTCACTTATAGCAATATTTCTACCGTCAAATAGCAGTGTTCCACTTTGAAGGGTGAGAGATGCAGATAAATTACTGGAAAATGTGACATAATATCTTCAAGTCACAAGGTTGACAATGCACTAGGGATATTCTTGTGATATTACGAGCGTGTCTATGCTGTAGTGACGTTTACTATCACTCAGGCTGTATGCTTGTTTTTCCATCTGGTTTAAGAAAAGACCAACAAAATAAAATGCTTACTTTTTTTTACAATTGTATACCTACACTTTTTAATATAGCCTGACTATAATGTTAGATATTTACATAGGAATTATGGCATTTGGCAAAATAATTTGTCATTTATATTGTTTACATTAAAAAGGTTTCACATAATTATTTTATACAATCATATCAAAATAATTTGTAAACACGTTTGACTAACCTGCAGATTGAGCAGTTTGGAAAAAGGCATATAGAAATAGTGTAAAATGTCAAGAAGTGATGAGCTTACGGCAGTCCGATCGTAAGTATACGTTCGTAATACGTTACATTTTTCGATCTCGCTAGTTAGAATACATAATTACGGTGTTTGATATCTTCCGGTGATATTGAACAATAAAAAAATAAATTCCCACGACATCTAATACATTGATATAATTCTCTAATAAGTCGCTTAAAGCACTTGTGTTACGGACATTAGACACTAGAGGAATCACATATATACTACTTAAATACATATATTCAACACCCAGACTCAGAACAAACATAAATATCCTGATATAAATATTTTTCCTGGGTGGGGATTGAATCGACGATCTTTGGCGCACAAGACGGCACTACTACCATCTGCGCCATCAGGCCCGTCAAGATATTAAAGCTAAGTGGAGATGAATTGAGTGAACTTAATTTTATTAGTTTTTAAATAGTCCGTCTCTACTCCGCATTGCCCTCGTGGGGTCTAAAGTATATGTAGAGAAACATGGTAGATTCGAGATATATGTTCTCGTCCTTACATAGGAGTCGGGTCGGTGTCAGCTACAAAAGGCAGGTCATGTCGAGGTCGGGCGTAGCCCCGCGGTACTGCCCTCATATAGGGATGGCGCTGCCTCCGTCTTCTTTGACGGTCCTGTATAGCGTGTTTACCACCATCAGGTAGTAAAGAGAGTAAACTGAAAAATAAATAATAGTTCAATTAATATTTAGTATTAAAATGTTGTATAGGGCAGCAATAAACATCTGCTGATATTTTCGAAGTATATCTTTGGGTTTATTTTTGTTGTTTTTTGGGCTAACTCGACTGGATTTCTTAGACGTCAGATCTGACCTGACTACGTGATAAATACCTTTAAGCACTTGTGTTACAAATGTAACAACTATAATAATACTAATATAATAACTAAAATATATATTTTTTCTATCCAGGCACAGGACAAACACAAATGTTCACCATTTCTATGTTTGTCATGGGTGGGTATCGAACCCACGACCCTTAGCACAAAATATTATTTATAATGATTACTACGATCTGCGATATCGAGTCCGTCAACGTTCATTGACTCTTATTTTCTTCACTTATATATCATATAAATAAAGAAGGAAGGAAGGTACCTTACCTAAATTAGTGTGATGAGGTGATAAGAATCAGGCTATAATGGGTATGTCCTGATATGCATTGCGAGCACTAAAGTGTGATGTCAATATAGTGTACGATGAATTACAAATATTTTCACTCAAAATAGCTGTGATAAGTCGCTTTAAGCACTTGTATTACGGATATAGATGAAAGTGATGGTGATTGAAAAGGTAAAAAAGAGGAAAAGTATGACAAATTGGAAAATTGCGATAACATAAAATTTGTACAAGTGAAAGAGTTTTTGTGCCTTATTCATACTTCTCATTCCAGACAAAACACTTCCCGTTTTGTCTGGAATGAGAAGTATGAATAAGATATTGGATGGAGAGTAAAAGCTGGAAATAGTGTTACATGCTTTTATTGGCAGCCAAAATGTGTCAAAAAGGCACTACTGGCTGTTCATAGAGGTGTGTTGGTTCCAACATTGAATTATCGTAGTGATTGTAGGGTATGGCAGAAGAAGCACGCAAGTAGAAGAAATGCTGTTGAAATGAGAGCACTTCGAAGTATATATAGTGTAAGTTTAAAATGGATCAATGTGGTGTAAAAGATGATATTGTGACAACAATAGATAAACGAATGTTCATGTAGAAATAATAGATGAAAGAAGAATGACTACACATATATAAATAGAGCGAAAATAAACGGAAAAGTTGATATAGGTCGATCGAGGCAAACATATCTTAACCAGGTAGAAGAGGTATTAAAGAGGGGCCAGGTCAGAAGTACCAAGAATAAACCAGCGTGTATGAAAGGACTAATGCGAGTAAGGGTAGCGAGAGAGGTATGCCAAGATCGTAGCAAGTGGAGATCGTTAGTAGTCGTTCACGACCCCCGTTCTTACCTGCACCTGCCAGCATCATGATGACGACGAGTGCAATGTTTCCACCTGACTTCAAGAATCCACTCTTCTCCAGCTCCGGACTAAAGAGGCATGTCACCACGGCGATAAGGAATAGGCACACTATGAACACCGAATTGAAGACCAACGAGAGCTGGAGGTAGCCGGGCCGTCTCTGGAGAAAAAAACTGCTTTTTAACATTAGTGATTTGAGGTATAAATGTACTAATTAATTTAACGACTTATACATGAGGTAGACCTCATAAAGGTACTTCACTCTCACCTATTTTTACAGCCAAATAGCAGTCTTCGCATTGCTGTGTTCCAGTTTGAAAGGTGAGAAAGACAGTGTTGTTAGTGGATGGTGAAAGAGTCATCATATCATCAAGTCGCAAGATTGGCAAGTAATAAAAATAATTTTAATGAGATTGATAAATGGTGTTTTAATTATTATGAACCATGAATTACTATTACAATGTAACTTATTATTTTCGTCAGATTTGTAATCTGTGTGGCCACTTATAAACGGACTGCCGTAAGCTCATCACTTCTTGACATTTTACAATGTTACTATAGGCCTTTTTTAAAACAGCTCAATCTACAGGTTAATCAAACGTGCTTACGAATTATTTTAATAAAGCTAGTGATATCCTCGTAACATTATGAGCGTTTATAGGCTGCGGGGACGATTGTATGCTTGTTTATCGATCTAGTCTAATAAAAAAAAAGAGTTTATCCATCAAACGTCATAGAAACTGAGGTAAATTATTATGTTGTTAAACTAATTGCTCCTACGTATTTCCTGAGACGCTCGGCAATGATCAATAACCCTGAGACAACAGTCAAACATTACTTAAAATTACTTCTAAAACAAAAAAGAGTTTCCTTATGCATAAATTTACGTAATTATGTAAAGGCTGTAACCGCTTTTGAGAATTTCTTTTCGAACTTTCTTTTCTTTTCTGTGATTGATAGAAATGATAAAATTCACATGCGTGCTGACCGTGTTGGTAATTTGTATAATGTTCGGATGAGTAAAAATGCTGTCAATGTAGCTGCCACCCCAGAGACATTTATAGATATGTGGCACTAGCGTCTTGGACATCTCAATGAGCGTGATTTGAAAGCCATGGCAAAGAGCCATGGCGGCTAAACGTATCATGAAATATTTAAAAGGTACATCTGACTACGGTTTAGTTTATGCAGACTGGGGAGCAAATGCCAAAGATTGTAGATCATATTCTGGATTTTCATTTGTTTTAGCCGGTGCCCCGATCAGTTGAGAGGCACGTAAGCAACGGAGTGTTGCGCTATCGAGTACTGAAGCTGAATAGATGGCACTATCCGAAGCTACAAAGGAAGCCATGTGTTTACGTGGTATTTTGAGTAACGTTGGTATTGAAAGTGAGTGTGTGATGTTATTCAACAATAATCTGGGTGCAATACAACTTGCTCAGAGCAGAAACTTTCGTTCTCGCACAAAACACACAGCAGTGAGACACCATTTTATTCGAGATTGTGCGAACAAGGTGTGATTGATTTGAAATACCTAAGTACTGGTGAGATGGCTGCTGATGTTTTGACGAAAGACTTGAGGGGATCAAATCATCATGATTGTTGCGTAACCTAGGTATGATGGATGAGAGTATGCGAAGATGTAAGACAATACTCGCTTACGACTTCGAGGGGAGGTGTTAAAATAATACAATGCGTTGTCATGAGCTCCTCTTATGTTAAATTATATGTGGGTACTAAATAAAAAACCTTTCTATACGTGAGCACTGTCGCGATCCGAGCTCCGAACACATAAGATTGTCTCCCAATTTGCTAAAAACATTTCCCACATTGCTAAAAAGGACTGTTGTTATTCATAACCCTTCATTTTTTATTGCTTAATACATTTTTTTTAAGAATTTGGTATAAAGTTTGTAATTATGCAAAATTGTTTTATTCTTAGATTGATTTGTTAGTATTTTTAATAATCGTTTGTTTTAACAAGAAATATTAATTTCATTTCGTTAACCAATTCGCTCTAATACCATTAATTCTATTGTTTTAGAGGTATTACGACTTATTATCAGTTTATCGTGAAATATCTTCAAGTTAACATTTGCGGTACTTACTTTTTGCACATTCATAAAATGACATAATCAACAAAATATAAACACTACGAACATTCTTCCCTACTTAACGACAACATATTAACAATTACAATTTTGGAAGTGTTGTTGGAAACGTATCTGGAAATATTCTCAAATGTATCAACATTCTTCTAATTAACGTCTATAACCGCACTTTAGAAGACACGTTAAGCTATTGAAGCTGGTTGTATTTTGCGGTCCTTCAAAAAATCTATTTATTCGCATCGGGTTAACGTAGTGCTTTACCCTGAGATCCTTATGGGTACTCATAGTTATTGGACCACTAATACCGCTATAGTTGGGACATTGAAAAGGAGCCATCCTTTTTAATGTTATGTTTATAAGAACATTTTAAAGTTGCAAATTGAAGAGACAGTGGTAATTACATACCATCAAGTGCACGGCTTGCACATTTGCTTTTTTTTTCCCAAAGAAAAGCATTATAGGTGAATCAAATATCGCAATAATCTATCATCGATTCCGTCATTAATCGTAACCCTGATTAATCATTCACTCAGGTAAATTTATTCAGTACAGAAAATTTAAGGATAACTCTTAAGTATGACGTAAGTGGTTGTGGGTCAGTCTTGATTATGCTAGAAATACAATCAATAGAGGTCAACGTACAATGACTAATGCGAGTGAGGGAAGAAAGAGAGGTATGAGGTACAAGATCGTAACATGTTTTCTGCCCACCTCGATGGGACACAGGCGTGATGTATATTTGTGAAAAGTGAATTTCTACGATATTGATTGCAAGTCATGTGAAAATGTAATATTTGGTCTTTTAACTCTGTATAACACATAAAATAGAATTAACTTTTCATCATGATCGTATCAACCTTCACTGCTGGAAGTCCACTGCTGGATATAGGTCTCCCCAAGAATGAGGGTTTTGCCCATAATTGTCAAGCGTGGCGCGCTTGTCAAGCGTGCTGGCAATCGCTTTTGCGACGGGGATACTGCTGCCCATCCCCGCCCTGTGCAATTAAGTTATTTTAGATGGATATTCCAGCATCTGTCGGTTTTGGTAGTGGAGTGGAGATGCATTAATGTATTTTTTCTATTATATGGCAATATTACACACACATATACATATTTGGTTATATATGGAGAACATATGGTTTCTTTTATTACATAATGGCGAAGGATACAGTTCAAATAGGCATACTCGTTTGTCCACATTACGTCGTATTGTTCCACATTCACTATACGGAATAACACTTGTCTAGGCAAATAATATTCTTAAATGGTGAAAATATTAAATGGCGGTACATTATAACAAGTCCAAACACACTGTCAATTACATGAGCAGAAGACTATATGTTAATCTACATTATATTAATAGATAAGCAGTTGTAAGTATTGCATATACTTTTTGGCAGATTGATTAAGATTAAATTGCTTACTGATCAAAAAGATGAAACAAGAAGAAAAGATAATAAAAATGGCTAGGTCAGAAATACTTAGAATAAATGAGCGGGTATGAATGGACTAATGTGAGTGAAGGAAATGACAGAGGTTTGCCAAGATCGTAGCAAGTGGAGATCTATAGTCTCTACGTATCCTCATGGGACTTAGGCATGATGTCTATTCATAGTTTCGTTAGGCGGATCGCTAGGCAGCGAAACCTTCATATAATCGTATGGTTGGTGTAGTGTAAACTCCATAAACAAAACAAGTAGTTCGAGATAAGGGTTTGTATAATAAGGCTCGGTGTTGTAAACGTCTATCATCAAGCTGGCCGCATGCTTGTTAGCCAAGATGTGGTAAAAAAATGTTCATACCAGCATAACTCCGACTCCAGCCACGATATTGCCAATGGTGCTCAGCGTCGAGAACATCACCATGCTCATAGATATCACGTTGTCTTCGGGCTCTCTTGACTTATGATGTGGTAAGTACCACGCACCCGCTGTGATATTGCCCAAGCACATTAGCTGGAAAATTTCATCATCATCATTACAATCATTATAAGTCCACTGCTGGATATAGGCATCCCCAAGAAAGGATGCATTTTGCCGATATCTGCCATGCTGGGCAAGCGTGTTGGCAATCGCAGAGCGCATTTGCGATAGAGATGCTGCTACCCATCCCCATCCTATGCATTTAAGCTTCACTGTATCGGATTTATAAACCGCCATCTGTCGGTTCTGGAACCTTAGTCGCCTCATACGACACTTAGTAAAGAGGGAGGTACTATTATACTCTGCCGGTACCTCACCACATAAAAATGGGAAGGACAAGCTGGAAAATTAATGGTCTTCGATTTCAGAATTCCATAATAAAGTAATTAGGGACTATTATTTAAAAAAAATAGCTGTAGCTGTATTTTTAATCCAGATCTTTAAGACATATTTAACATCCGCCTATCCATAAAATGAAATTGTTTTCAAGAAGTGTTTAAAAAACAGAGAAATCTGTATAAAGACCATGAAATATAAAATGATAAGCTACAATATAAAATCAAATTACAGACAGATTGGAGGTGCCGTTGTGACTTTGAAACGCGTTATAGGAGTAGAAGTAAATTAATATTTAATGTTTCCGAGTAAGCTTTTTTTAGTTCGACTTCGTTTATATTCAATTATCGTCAAGATAATCTTAAGTATTATAAATAAATGAAATATTTATAAACTTCGTAAGATATATAAAATTTAGAAAAATTCGAAAATTCCTTGTTTGAATTTTTGGAATTAAATTTTCAAACATAAATTGCCACGAACAAAAAAATATGTAATCTGATGTAGGACTTTGCTTCTGAGTAAAAGAGTAATTATAGGGTGTAAAGCACCCAATTTAGGATAGATATGTGGAAATACTTACTGTGGACAGTAGACATAAGATGTAAAATCCAGTTTTAATTGGGACGCAGCCGCAACAACGGTTCATCATTGGCAGCGGCATGGCTTTACTGAAAAATAAATTAAGAATAATTATTTATAAAAATACTAAATTAATAAATCTCTTTAAACACAAGCACGATTTATATCACAAAACTGGTTCAAAGCAGCTTCTACTGCTCAGTTAGTTAAGTTACTTATTATAGTAATTATTTTTTCATTGCAGGAATTATAACTATTTTCTAACACGTCTTATTAGTTTAAGCACGAAAACAGTTCATTAAATAATATCGGGCTATTAAAAAGTTGGTTAGGACAATGATAGAACGAATTAACATCTGTTGAATAAACAATTTTCCGACCTAAATATATATTTAATCGTCTTATCCAGATAAGAGCTTTTCTCCAGATAAAATGTAACTAAAGAAATTTAGATGGGGTTAATATAAATAAATAGTTTCACATCAGTACTTTATAGCTCACTATATATAATCTGTATTTTTTTTATAATGTTAATGTCAGATACGAGATTTATGTTTGTATCGCCAATATGTATTTAAAAAGTAGGTAAACTAGTTTTTTATGAAGTTTCCTTTCCGGTGGCTTGTGTAAAGAATCTGCATTAAACTTAGTTTTCAGACCCGTCTGCTGCCGCAAGACTAGTTTAAGGTAGGCCTAATTTCATTGCTAGATGACTCATATGACCTCATGGGGTCATCAGTATTATATTACCGAAATATTATTATTTTTTTATTTCTTTTTAACAATTTACAACTGCTTGTAATACATCTATTTAAATAAAGAATATTATGAATTTGTAACCTTTTGGATATCGGAATAAAGGGTTTATCATTTACTCGGAAAGGGCTATATTTGACATTTGCAGTTTTAGTTGGTGTGGTTCCAGTGAGACTACCAATAAAAAGAATTAGTTGAATATATTAGATCGGGCAAACAAACTAACAATGGCACCAAAAACAAATGAATTAGCGTTATTTAAAGAAATGAAATCTTGCAAATGTTCGAAGAGCGATTCTATTTCAGTCGAACTGGCGTCGAGAGGACAACTCTTTCATACGTCTGGAATGTGAGACGAATAAAATATTCATACAGCGAGCGTGATATCAGTAAAGAATTGGGTCGGCGCTATAAAACTTGATGAATGGACGATGATTACGTACCGGTCATGTGTACATATTTAATAAGCGATTAGTATACTCATGAAGAGGATGGTGTAGTAAGGTCTATGAAATTAAAACCTTTTTTAAAGAAAAGATTATCCCTTATCTAAATTAATTGTTTAACGGTTTCGACAATTTGTAGAAGACTGCTCTATCAAAAGTAGAAATCAAATATTTATTTATTGAAATAGATCTTTCTTAGGCATTTTCAAATCGACAAAATAAAAAAAAATCGATTTTATAATACTAGTCTGCCGGCACCAAACGGGTCTTCTAACTAAGTTTATAGCAGGTTCATTACGCGAGCCACCAGAGAAGAAGCTGCAAGAAAAATTGATGTTTGCAATAACACCTAATGGTAGGTATTATTGGAACCCATATCGGTGTCGGCGCTAACAAATCGTTGTCTTAAATATATATCCATTATATATATACATCATATCGGTATAAATGGGTATTTTTTTTTACCAGGTGATGAACGTTTCTTTTTTTAAATAGATAGAAAATATGTAATAACATTGAGTGTGGTCTGTTGGTGGATAATTGAAAATAAAACAATAACACAAAAAATTAAATAAGAAGTGTAAAGTAATTGATTCGTTTACATGTAAACAAATTAAAACCAATTAAAATAAAATTTAGAAATTTAATATACGTCACTGACACACTATATCATGTTAACATGGGAAACTAAGAGTAGAGCAGTTTATAAAAAAACACAATTACATAAATGTCAGAAAAGAAAATTACCTATAATTTATCTAATTTGAATGAAATATGAATGAATGTCACTTACCTTTTCATTAGCTCGAAATATTTTAAATGCTTGTTGACGACTGTAAACTAACAAGCAATAAGGTCTCGAAAACTCAAAATGATTGCACAATATTTCGAAAACCTGATACCATAGACAAAAGTTTAAAAGTTAATGTAGTTTAACACCAAAAAATTCCAACGTTATTTCGTTTTATTTACCAGTAACAAAAACACATAATGTTTATTCAACTGTTCGCGTTGATATTTACGCTCCGCTGAACTGTTCGGTCACTCCATTCGTTCACATGTTCTATATTTACATACAGTTTAATATAAAATCGGTGCATGAACAGATTCTATTTATACTCGGCGACAAACTCGAGTATCTAGAAAATGTCAACTCATTGTCGCATTTGACTAACGTTAATTGCTTTTAATTGTTAATTCGCAAACATTTATTGGATCCACTTCTATATAATGCTTTTTTTGTCACAAAGTCAAACACTAAAACAAATTAAAGTTTAAAAATATGAACATATAAGCACGCCACACCTGCAAAAAAAATAAGTGTCACTTATAAAAAAAACAAAAAGCATGCGGTCGCGTATAAAACATTTTTTATACGTAGCGGAATTGTTTAGGTTCAGACAGAGCGTGTTTACTGGCGGCGGGCTGTGATCAACTAGCGATGTGGCGTTTCCTACATCCGTTCTTTGATGAATGGCCATGGCCTTGCCCACTAGGTATGTATGTCAGTCCTATCATCTGTAGTCTCATTTTTATTACTTTATTGACCCTTAAATTAGAATATATGTGACTTTTATACAAAATTTATTAAAATGCATGTACTATATATAATTGTAGTGTCACTGAGCATGTAAATTGAAAAAACAAGGAGGTTTAATTTAATTGACCGTATCTATTCTACTTTTTAATTGGAATAGTTGACATTATTGCGTTTTTTAACTTCAGTTTGTTTCTTCAAATAGTGCATAGAAAAGGTATGATCTATTAAAGAAAACAGATTTAAGTGCCTAAATTTTTATTTTTATATTACCTAAGAATTATACTTTCTCCTACACCAAAAGTTGTAAGAGACACAAGTGTTTCCAGAACCGAAAGATGCCATATGTTTATCCCTTCGAAACCGTGTGGTCCAAATGCAGCAGTGTCGGTCGGCCGATACATTCCCTTCGCGGAGCTATGCTTTGCGAATGCCACCACACTTGCCCAGCGCGGCAATTATGTTCCAGTAGTAGACAACATATGGCTGCAATGATGATGAGACTTGATATTTATAGCAAAAAGTTCGTCTGTAATTTCTTTCGAAAAATTAGGAGTCAAAAGAAAGCAAGGAATGTACATCAGGCAAATGTAACAGACGTTGATTTATAATTGCATATTTATTATAAAAAAAAACTAAATATTGTCAAACAAGTTATTGTCTGTGTCTCTACTTTCTTATATTAAGAATGGTCTTTTGATATCGTTTTCATTAACATAATAATTAACAATAAGAGGCTGCATCCGTGTTAACTCGGACGCGCGGATTAGACGTTGCTGTACATATATATATAAACACAAGTTCTTCATTAGTTGCTGATCCATCTTCTTTTGGTTGTGTTTATTTTAGTAGTGAGAACCTAAATTTCAATCTAATTATGTCATTAAATTTAGTTACAACTGTAAAATGACTTTCCTAATAAAATAATGTTCCATTGCGCTCATGAGGGTCGGATCAATTAGAAAACCGCCAACAGTTCACTTGTTTTTGTTTGCATTAGCGTCAGTGTCACGTTTAGAAATCAACTATCAATCGCAAATTCATAATTCGAATTATAAACACTGATGAATTCTGGCGTCATTGCTGTTCTATTTTCCCCTCCTCTGTTTGAAGATTTACATATAGGTAAAACACGACTACGCTATAAAGTTTCATATGGTTTTCATTGTCGTTTTATAAATGATAAAGATATTAAAATTAAATGCCTTCAACACAAATGGCCAGACAGTGTATTTTTTTTCGACATTCGACTTATTTTCGGAATCAAGTTTTTGCGTTATATATATATATATATATAATATTTTTTACAAGCATTTAATTTTGTAATACTCGAGTATATGAATGTGATTGTTTGGTCTTAGGTAAGCTTATCTTTGAACGCTGTGTTTAAGTTAATGAAAATGGTTAACAGATACGTGAAGAATATAAAACTTTTTCTAACAAATCTGAGCTAGGACTGTTAATAATCGAACTTTATCTCCTTGCCTAAAGCGAATTTAGCGTCACAATGCTATGAGACCCATGTCATATATCCTAATAACATGTTTAGGAATATTTGTTTATACGCTAAGTGAAATATCTCTAAAATTACCATAGTTTATATAAGAACAATAATGATAGTATTTTAGTCAACATTTTGTGTTTCTGATTTAATGTGAATTGCATTATTTAAAAAAAATCGACGATATTTGCAAGAGCACTCTCTAAAAATTAAATATGATTAACACCTAGTAGTTGTTATTACATATTTGAATTATGAATACATAAAAATTGCTGCACTATTAAAAAAAAGCGACATTATTTTACTAGAAGACTAACACAACTCTAAAGGAACTTAAGATCGAAAATTTATAGTAATAACTATGTACAATTTTTTTCGGTCGATGTTTTGGAAATACACCCTTACAAAACTTTACGTTCCATTTTTAATTTTTTTTTCTTGTAAGGAGTTGTTCCAAAATATGAAGTGATATAGGTCAACAACCTAATTTGGGTGCGTTAAATGTCCTATAAAACTGCCATCATCCCGAATATTATGTAGAATTACCAAGGTTTTGGTTGTTCTATTAATGACCGTTGTGACATTGAGACGGCTTTATCGATCCAAAACCGACCCGACTGCGGTGTACCTATCACAAGCTAATTTATAACCAACTTCTAACTTGTGTTCCTACTGTTTTTATATTTCCTACAATACCTACAGTGGAGACAGAAAATATTATCAATTATTGAACTACCATTATATATTGGAAATGGTTTTGTCTTGTGCTTGTATTTTGCTTAATAGAAAAGGACGGTAAATGATTTACACGGAAACGTTAATTTTGTAGAAACAAAAGTAATCATCATGTTTTTTTAGAATACAAGAAATATTTCTTTTTAAACTTACTTTTTTAAAGAACGTCTTGTTATTATGTAAGTGCATTATTACTTAGTTTAAAAGTTAGGTACGCAAATATATAAGTGATTTCATATTATCGATATTCCACCGTAAGTATATTATTGTAGTTCTTGTGCGAACAAAGATCTTAAACGTATACTTCTGAGCTGGTCTAGTATGTTTAAATTTAAAACTTCCATCAAAACTTTCACATTTATAATATCAAAAGATTTATATATTTTTATTGCACATCAGGTTTGATTTATTATTATTGCTAAGCGTGCAAATATGAGAAATTTAATCTTCGGGAGCAATCTAGCTCTATTTACATAAAACAAATTTTATATATCTGTGTATGCATACTTGATTTGCACCCACAACATCGTCCTGTGGACTTCCACGTTATATTGAGTAAACACGGGAACAAATTCGGGATCAAAAAGGAGTCACTAGTAAAGTCGTGAAAATGAAACGAATAAGGACATATTTTATCTTTTTTATTAAATATATTATATGACAAAGTTTTGCTTTTAAATGTTTTATATCTCGAGGTTTTCATACTGAAATTATTATAAACTAATGACTTGAGTCAAACTCTATAAAAAATATCACTATAACATTTTAACTGTTAAAGCTACGAATAAATATAATTCAGTCATATAATACCGTGTGGTACCGGCGGAGTAGAATAGTACCTCCAATTGTATCAGGTGTAGGAAGAGGCGACTGAACCGAAAACCGGAACTAGCATAGCTCAATTGCAACAAGGCGGGGATGGGTTGCTGCGTTCCTGTCGCGAAGCCACGCCCTCCGATTGCCAATATTCCCCTTTTGTTTTGGTGAGACTTAGGTCTTACAGTGGACGTAATACGGCTGTTATGACGAATATAAATGGATGAACTTATTTTATCTATTACTTAGTCAACAAACAAGCATACGGGCCGCGATAGTAAGCGTCACCACTTCCTATAGATGCTCTGCTCTTATTAGTTCAATATTTAATATTAGACTGAAAATCATATTTTACATGTATATTTGTTAATTTATTTAACTTTTTGCACATATATATATATGGCTAGCACCATGCTATTATCTAATAGCTAACCATCGGCCAAAGCAGAAAAGGGATCAAAGCGGTGCAAAAGCATACAGCCCGTGTGATAGTGAGCATTACTTGCCTGTAAACACTCGTAATATCACAAGGATATCACTAACGCGTTGGCAACCTTGTGACTTAAGGATGTTATGCCATTGCCCAATAAATTCACTACGTCTTTCACCCTTCAGACCGGAACACAGCAATGCAAACACTTCTATTTAGCGTAAGGAATATGTTAGAGCGAGGCACCAATGCAGACAATCTTTTGTATGAGATCTATCTCATAACGTGAATATTCCGGTGTTGTCGAATACGTAACCATTGAAGAAGAGAACGGGAATGTAAAATATGATCATATTTCCGTAGGCCAAAGATAAAGCAAAGATGATTGTATAATAGGTTAGTAACCTCCGACGAACCCCTACAGGTTGGCTGCGGGTTAATTCAGAGCCTCCTAATATTAGAATCCAGAAAGCTGTGAAATGTGAAAGCTCAACACGGCAACGCAGTACTTCACTGCGAAACAAAGAGTGCAGCTATATAAGTCGCAAGTCCGTTCTCGCATGGTGTACTGCTCTGTTCAGGAGTACCAAACTACCAGCTTCCACTCTTTAACTAGGTCCAGAATGGAGCTATGAGAATTATTGGCGATGCCAGGCTCACAAACGGTATGAAGCTCTTAAGTTTAAGGAGAAACTTTGCCACCTAATGTGTGTTCTACCGCTTGTACAATGGTCTTTGTTCTGAGGAATTGTTTGACATGATTTCAACTGACAGTTTTTATCACCGTACCGGTCGCCATCAACAGGGTGTTCTGCCACAGACTTTGGAATCAAAATGGTTGTCGTATCTAACGGTTTCAAAGGCAGTTCCTGCCATGTGGGCTAAGGTTGTGAAATGAGCTCCCTGTCGAGGTTTTCCCATAGAATTGCAATATGGGGTTCTTCCAAAAAGAAGTGAAGGGAATTTAAAGGGTCGGCAACGCGTGAATGATACCTCCGTGTTTTAAACATCCATAGGTTGCGGTAACCGCCTACCCTTATGCAGGTCGCATTCATGTTTGCCACTTTAGTGGTATAACAAGCATACAGATAGTAAGCTTTACTGAAGCCTATAGACGCTCGTATTATCACAAGGATATCACAGCGCAATGCCGACCTTGTGACTTTAAGATACATACATACTTACATCACGCCTGTGTCCCATCAGGGTAGGCAGTAACTTCCAGGATCTTCACTTGCTATGATTTTGGCAAACTTCTCTCGCTTCCCTTGCTCGCATTAGTCTATTCATACACGCTCGTTTATTCTTGGCCCTTCCTTAATACCTCTTTTACTTGGTTAAGATATGTTCGCCTCGGTCATCCTATACCAACTCTTCCATTCATTTGCGCTCTATAAATTTTCATCCATCAAACACACCTCGATAAATTTTCTTTTATTTTTTCTCTCCTAAAAAGATAAGACTAAGATTATATTATATTATGCACATTAACCAATAATTTATCTGTCTCTCCTACACTTCAAACCTGAATACTGCAATGTATAATAATCGACGTTAGAAATGAGTAAAAGTGAGGTACCAACGTAGACTAACTACCTTTGTATGAGGTAGATCACATACAATGGTAGTCTGGATTCATACCTCTAGTGGCTTTTTTGACTAACTATCTTTTTTACCTACGTAGCCTTTCCAAAACCACAAATGTACCTTTATATATAAACAAAAACATGTATATATGTGTACGTATAATTCTAAACTTACTCGGTGTTACTTCAATTATAGCTAATAGATTAGCAGAAAATTAATGAAAGTAAACGCACACAATTATCACCGTAGATTAATGAACACATAATAACTGGGAGATTGGTGGTTGACAGTCTGACTGGGAGCGGCTGGGGCATTTCATACAATAGTGATGATATTTAAATGTTTTTACCAGGCCAATTAACTTCACCATCATCATAGCATCAGCAGAAGTCCATTGCATAGGCTTTCCAAACAAAAGGGGATAGTTGCTCACAATTGGCGTATTGGGTAAGCGTCTACTACCCCTGAGTATTTTATCTACGTTGTTTCGAGTGGATATACCGCCATCTGTCGCCTCCAGTAGCTCAGTTTCTCCTTACCTCGCATTATTTACTTCGTCGCAGATTATATATATATACACATGTCGAATTGCCTTTTGGTAAATTCCAATCAATTCAATTCCTACCTAGGAATTCATTACAGATTTTTTTACAGTAACTGTTAATCATTTACTGTATGAATCAACCTTGATATAAAGTTATTTGTATCCTACATCTAGTAATATAAACGATGAAGAACATGTGTTTGAACTCTGCACTGACAGTTTTCTGGCATATACGTAATAAACACAAATTGTACAATCAAATCTATTAGTAGAATATTATGGAAAATCAATATTTTGTTTAGTCAAACCCTTTCAGCGATATATAGCTTCCATCGATGATAGTTTGACGATAGTGTCAATGATGTCATAACGGAAAATCACTAGCTATCTGTTTGTAGTATAAAAATACCTTTTCTTTAGGACGTCAATACCACCTTAGGATTAAGCCCTCAACGAGCGGCCTCTGAAGCTGGACCTCGGCTCGGGTAGCCAACGTGGGGGTCAATTAAGATAAGCAAAAGAGGAAGACTGCTCTAGCGCTTTCAGTTATCGCTCGAAGGGCAGGGACTCCGATCAACGCGGTGTACTGTAACTGTGTTTGGAGGGCACTTTAAAAATAATGAGTGGGTAGTGTTTGTAATTGTGGGATGCCATTGAGAAAGTGATAGAGGGAGACATTTACAGTAGTTATTATCCGGCAATATTCGGAAAAAACCTCCTTTTTTGGAGAGGTTTATATCCAGCAGTGGACTTCCAATGGCTAGTATGATGATGATCATGAGTTTCGGGTAAAATATACATCTGAAAGTGTGTATGGTACTTAAAACAAAAAAGAGTTTACTTATTTTTTAAACAACACATATACAAAAAACACATACAAATGTTCATTACGTACCTATATCTCTGTCCTGGGCGGGAAACCACGACTCTTGGCGCATAAGATATAAACACTACCGATCGTCAATACTATTATCATTAAAACCTGATTATTTAAGACTTTGTTAGTATAGGTTGCATGGTGTCTACATCCAGCCCGATCCTGTTCTACTCAGACCGTTTGTCTACCTTTCAGGTGGATGTCCTAGTAATTAATAATTAATGCGGTAATTCGATAATATTTCAATCTGTCGCGATAACTTTTAACATAACTAACAGTTATAAATGCGGCTACCTTTTAGATCAATACCTATATGAATCATGGTGAAATTCCATAGCCATTTTTAATTCCAAGTCACTATATATATGTATACAATATTTCCACCCACGAATTCGTCTGCGTGGCTTTCTTATATCGTCTCCCGCGGGTACATATCCGGGATCATAAGTAAGTAAAGAGCACTAGTAAAGTGGTGACAGCGTTAAAAGTATGTATAACTTTTTTCTAACCACAGCATATACAAAGTTCAATGCGTATAAGGCCGTACGTCGGTAAATCGTCGGTAAACCTTTATCTTTATATTAATCTTGAAAACACATGGCTAACGATCATCAGTGTATTAGTAACGCATTGTAGACTAACGGCGGCTGGCGCGTGGGACGCTCTAATTTGGTACCGCTATCTCCCCGTAGAATTGCAGCTACAATTACATTACTCAACTTTTGTTATAAAAAAATTACAATGAATTTTTCTTTTAATTAATTAAAGTGTACTATTTTATTATTCAAAAGAAGTAACAACATAAACACTTTTCCTAGATGTAGTAACATTTAAAATATGTGTCAGCTGTGGCTAGTGATCGTAAACTTTTTTTGATGTGTATATTTGGAAACTGTAATGTATGACATCTCATACACGTCAGAGCATTCTAATAACAAATAAAAAAAACAAAATAAAATTGAAACTGAATTGAATATATAAATATTTACACGGCATCTCATACTTTGACCTGACTCCGAGACAAATAGCTTAAAGCATTTGTGTTACGCAATTCATTCGATTTCGACGATTTATATAAATAACACGCAGAGAATAAAAACATATTTTTATCATATTATTATATGCTCTGAGTGGTATCGAACCCACGGCCTTTAGCATGATTAACGGATCACCGCATAAAGTATTACAACCTATTTTAAATAGTTTTAATTCGTAAACTTTTTAGATTTGAGTACTATCATATACTTCTAATTTTTTTTTTGTATTATAACAATTATTACTAAAAATTATGTCCAACTGTAATGTGGTTAATTTCTCAATTTTAGCGTGTAGTAATTAAATTGGGAAATAAAATACGCAGTTGGCCAGGTTTTACAGGTTTGTTTTTTTTAGGTTTGGCAGGTTTACAAAAAAACTCGAGTTTGACATATTTTGTATACGTAGTGTGGTGTATAGTCACTTTTAAATTAATGATCAACATGCTAATAATGATGAAGAATTAACCGTATTATTCCATACCATGCGGTCTGTATACTCAGCTCTCACGATAGTCTTCAAAGCAGATTTATGTTATTTGATTTCAAAGTGGCTGCGGTTAGGCCTAATTAAATCATATATTTAAATCATATATTATTGATGTTAGAATTTTCGCCTCAATATTCCTGTTTATTTTGTAATAAATCAAAACTCAGTGGTTTTTATCAGAATCTTATGATTGGTAAACAAAAAAATCCAATTCATTTTTTAGGTATTGCAGTCACATAAGATATGCATCAGATATATAGAATTAATCACGTGCATGATACTTCTCGGCAAGGTAAGCTGATATCACTGATTCATATTTGTTTTATCTTGATAATTTTGGTTTTTCTTCTCCTAAAACTTTCTTTATTTTGTCCACTTTCACTAATCTCTTTAGATATGAGTGTCGAATTCAAACGTACAGTTTTAAATTATTTTTAGGAACTTCTTCAATTTGATCCGCGTTTGACAAATGTTTCATTAACGTCCTTAATATGAGAAATTCTTATTATGATTTAATGCATTCACTTCGGACGTTTTGAACAGCATTTATCTTGCTACTAAGTATCTTTTACTACCATTATTTACCGCTGACCACTACTACCAACGAAGGAACTTGACCAACATTAAATTAATATTGCCTTTTAGGAAATAAATTTAGGTACTATGAAAATCAAGCATAATGCATTATTCTATTTACTTTTTCCTTTTTCTCCTTGGAATACATTTGGAGAAGGATAAAAGACATACAAATTGTTCTGAAAGCTGATATATGCCTGAATATCTTATTTATACGTGTGCATAATATTGAACAGGAATATCTATATAATAGCCTTCATTAGTTCTGAAGTGAAGACTTCTTAGCAATACTATTCTATTTTATTTTAAACAAATAAACATGTTCCTCTTGCATTAAAAAAAATATAGCAACCACCCAATGGTATATATACTGCGTCTTTAACATATTAATTTATTTTTGCGTTAACGATTAGTTATTTATCTCACTTATTTCTAAATGAATCATAATATTTGTTGAATTATTAGAATTGTACTAAAGTAATCAAAAAAATCACCTAAATAATATATTTAAAGAATTTTAATGTAAGTTATTTTAGTTAGTTTACCAAGTAACAAGGTAAATAATACTATGTCTAGTTGGTTCTTCCGTATTTGTATATCTCACAAATATTTGCAATACTAGTAAATCAATAAGTTTGTTTCGTTAAAGCACTAGCAATAAATATTGACCAATCTTCTTCTCACTTATGATATTTGCTGACATAATGGTCAACACTGAATAAAATTCTTCACTTGTGATAGAATTAAACTATCAAATAACATATTATTAGTTCATATACAGTTTTTTGCTGATCCAATATACAGTATTGATAATCCCAAGTGGCATGATCTACAAGTTAATCAACACGAACACAGACTAAAGCTAACTACTAAAGCGATGCAATTTTATAAGCTAAATATTGAAACAAAAACAAAGTGACAATAATGTGTGACAATTAATAAAAAATACTCAAATTATAATAGTTATATATACACAGTCATACGCACAACATATATTATTATAATAAATTTCGATACGTTATTAAAGAGGGCTTAATTTGAATAAAAATATTTATAGTGAAGAGATTTTGTAAAGCTGACATGATGGCAAATCATACAAAAACTGACACGCGAATCTTTTTAATGAACGATATTCAATATATTTATATTTTGTATTGCTTTATATACCATACCTATAATAAATTCAAATAGTAAAGGTGTTGTTTTCTATTTACTTTAAAATACTATTATTTACTTAGCCTTCATAGATTAAGTAACTTTATACTGTAAATATTGATTAAGCTGAAATATATTAATTATTACTATACTATATATTTATTTCGTATAATCATAAAAAAAGTATACAATCAATCAATAGTGACATCTTGACTAGTATAAATTTACATAAATTCGATTTATAGGCTCAACCGATGGCACACAACATTTAGTATGGTGATACTGGTTTTCCCCAGATAACAATAAATTGGATTCCCATACATATTTCCATTATTTTGAGATATTAAGCATTATTATCTCTAGGCAATCCTATTAAAGCATTATATGAGTATACGTATTCCAATCAACGTCTAATTTTTTGCTTTCTCAATTCATAATTTCTGAAAGCCTTATAGTAATAGTCCTAGCTAAAGATTCTCTTAATTTTGCCTTCAAGATTATAATAAAGATTATGGTTATCAAAACTACGTGGAAAGAATTGATCACACAAAATGTTTCGACAGCTATCGGATTGACGTTGAAATATGCAAGTATGTCAGTAAAAAAAATTTGCAAAGTTGTTGTCATCAAGAGAAGAAATGCCACAGATGCTGTTTTTATCATCTCACTCCTATTTCTTCTTTCGCCTCTTTTTTTTGCGACGTAAAATATTCTTATGTATATCAAAGTATTTAGGAAGACAACAACGAATTTAATGTAAGTGTATACCTGCATATACATTCTAAATTCATTAATATATAATTGATTTAGTAAAAATATTGGTACAAGACCAGAAGGCAAACAGCAAAACCAGACTAATGTAGAAGTAACTAATAAGCTTAATTGTTTGTCGGAAAATACTGTTATAATTTTATCGTACAAGTTTTTAGTGAATATGAACGTCCATATAACTAAAACAAAGTCAACGTAAAAATATATCATGAAAATCAAGTCTTTCACAATATCAGCACGGTTTCTTACATCATAAAATACTAAGTATTCACTGATAGTGACGATAATCCTCGTGAAAGTCATTTGTGCTAGAATTTTCTCGTCTGTCTTTCTGCAGATCTTGACAAGTATGAAGAATACTATCTGGCTTAAGAAGCACACACACGATACAGCCAGCCCGGTGAGCCATAACACTTGGTAAATGTTAAGAAATGTAACCACTTGAGCACTAACCACTTCACTTTTGTTCGACATGTCTACTTCGATTTATTAGCAGCCTTCTAGCGCAGCTGCATCGAAGCTTTTATCTGCAAAAGCAAATTAAGAGATGTTGTTACTTTTATAAATGTTTATGTTTAGCATTAAAACACTCTGCGTTGCTATCGTTAATGACGAGATCCACTCGTACATAAATGATGTACTGTACACGCCTGTTGTTTTATCGGTGTGTCTGGTTTGTACTTATCTTGTTTTTCCTTTTTTATGTGAAGTACATATTGTTATTTAGTTATTATTGGAGTCTGGACATTGCTAATTAAAAGGTATCTAAACATATTTAGTTTGGTACTTGACGACAAAGCACTTTAAAAAAAATTAGAAAAAAACAGTTAATATAAATTATCGTATCAGACATTGGAGTCCACTGCTGATCACAGGTCTCCACTAAAAAAGATTTGCTCATAAATGCTACGTTGGGCAAGCGTGGTGGCAACCGCAGACCGAAGATTCGCGAAAGAATGCTGCTACCTATATCCAACATGTTACATTTCGGATGGATATACCGCCATCTGTAGGTTCCGGTCCCACACTCGCCTCTTACGACACCTCGTACTATTTTGCTTTCAAAGAATAAGGTTCTTTTGTTGGTTCGACTGTACCGCCAATGTTCAAAGCTTACCGTAATATATTTTGTAATTTCCAATAGCCCGTTATTCCTCTCTTGAGCGCCAAGTGCCGTGGGTTCAATCCTCACTAGGATAAATATTTATATAATGAATATTAGTATTGGTCCTGTGGTTGGGTGTTAAATATGTATTTAACTATTGTGTTGAGATTCCTCCTTTATCTTATCTCGGAGTCAGGACAATAATTCAGACGTTGTATTATTGTATAATTATTATAATAAATAAAGTTTATTGATTAATTATTGCATAGTTCAAATGCAATACGTTTATCTAAAATTTTCGAAATATATGAAAATCTCTTTAATATGTGGACAGGTGGTAATCTCTTATATGTTCACAACTACTGTAGTTGATACGCTGATACATATCAATACATTCATTGATGTATGTTATGTGTCCTTATTTTTTTTCATGAAGTGAAAATAATATTTAAATGCGTAGACGAATATAAGAAGTGGTGGATTAGTTACAGGAACTGGCAGGTGGTGGTACCATCATCATCGTATCAACCATAGCACGTCCACTGTCGGATATAGGCCTCTCCAAGATTACCAATAGGATCGGTTGTATGGGGCCTGCGTACAGCATCGTTTAGTTGATGTCAGAACGTCTATCCATCTGTGGGTGGGCGTATTACGCTGCGCTTGCCGGGACGTGGCTGTCCATTTCAAAACCTTACAGCGCCATCGGCCATCGGTTCTGCGTACTAAGCGCTCTGCCCTCTGCCTCTTCAGTTTGCTAATCCGACGGACTATATCGTTAATTCTGATTGTCTTAGAGGTTTTTCTACTCCTAATTCGATCGCTGACTTTTGACTAGAGCCACTGTGACATGTCGGATGAAAGATGTTTTGCAGTCCTCATACCTCATGATTTGGATGCGACGAAGTCTGCATGTGTGCATGAGAGACTTGTAGGCAAAAACACCGATGTCATCGTAGGACTGTTGGTCAATATCCCGGTAATAGAACAGGTTGCCAGACTTTATGGTCACTGTGTCGTCACTTTCTCTTCCTACTTTATACCCCAAAATATCTAACGCATTTTACTTAACTCTTTCTTCAGCCCAATAACATTCGCCATTAGGTCAATGAACTGTTTATTATAATAATAACAATATAAATATATTTACACAACATCCCATACATTGACCTGACTCTGTGAGAAGTCGCTCAAAGTAAAACGCAAATATCATCATATACTCGTAAATATATGTCCAGGATGGGGATCGAACCTACGACGTTTGGCGCATAAGACAGAATCACTGCCATCTGGTCCGTTGGGCCCATCCTGACGTTTGCGACAAGGATGCTGCAGCCAATCCCCACGCTTAGCATTTAATCCAAGCTGGTTGGATGGATATACCGCTATTTGTAGGTTGCGGTATCTTAATCGCAGTATGTCCATGCAAAACAGTGAAGCTTGAATGTATAAGACGGGGATGGGTAGCAGCATTTTTGTCACGAAGCTACGCTCTGTGATTATAGATGAATTAAGTGCAAAACTCCTCCTTTCTTGATGAGGCCTATGTCCAGTAGCGTCCACACGTCCGTGCAGCGGTATAAAGATTAACGTTTTATGTAGAAAACATGACATACAAAAGAGTGGGCAATTTTGTTTTTTTATCAATTTTTGACGTCGTATACATTCATTGATTTGAAGAAATAGATATGAGTGTAGAGTATAAAACTCATCATCATCATCACATCAGCCATTGGAAGCCCACTGTTGGGCATAGGCCTCACCAATAAATTGCATATTTTGGCCATAATTGCCATGCTTGGCAGACGTGTTGTCAATCGCATAGCGTAGTTTCGCGATTGTCCATCCCCTGTGCATAGGCATGGAAATACCACCATCTGTCGGTTCTGGTACCTTAGTCGCCCCTTAAGATGCATGTATCGGTAGCGGCGACTAAGGGGGGAGGTATTATTCAACTCTGCCTGGGTTAAATAATAACTCTCCCTATGCCATGGTACAGGGGGAGGTATCATTCAACTCCACCGGCATCACACGGCATAGATCACATAAATATAATTGGCTTACCTTTTTGTGATACAACTGCTTTTCTAACGGCTTAATTTTTTATGTGTTCGGTGTTTAACGTCTAACATACCACTTCTAATATTTATGTAGTGAATGCGTAAATATTAGAAAACATTTACAACTAATAATTTTACGCATAAATCATCTTTGTGCTACATGTTATGCAGCATGATGACTTTATAACGGTTATCAATCTTATATTAGAATTCTATTTTATCGATAAATATACGACTAATATCGTGCCTCCCTTTTTATTTCGTTGAGATGACGTTTGCAGCTGTATCAGTTCACCTATTATATTTTTTTTTATCGGACCCTGACTTATCATTCGAGCAAAAACCTTGTTACTGAACTCATGCTTGGCCGAAATATCATTTATTGCGAACAAGCATGCAGTATTAGAAGTTCCTCCTTTCCGGGGCTGCGGGAGTACAGCCTCGTTGCCCATACGAAACGAGGTGTAATCACCTCCGTTGCTTCGGATTTTTGATCACCTCCGGCGACCAGCCGCAGCCGCTCTAGTACGCTCGGGCGCATGCGCCTCGTTACTGCGGGTGGAGACTGCACTCCCTCTGCGCCTCTGGCTGTTATATTGCCATGGTACTTGTCTGCCCAATACTAGGGCAGACAAGTACCATGGCGAAGGATTACGGCAAGTAGGGGTTATCGCAACGTATAGAAGTTGCATCTTACAAGTAGTTACGCAGCATGTTAGCATGAATTTGTAGTTTTTTATCTCTGGCACACATTGTCACACATAAAAAGTGTGTTATCATTAATTATGTATTTTAAATAACAATACTTTACATGTAATTGTACGATGTGCATGATTATTAAAAAGAAGACATTTTGAAAATTGTGTTACCTTTTCCTAATAATCGCATTGATTTTTGTTGTACGTACGCGCAGAATCGTCCGTACGACTTTTAAATTACACTCTGGACAGATCTTAATTATCGAGACATATCAAGAAAAATAAGAGTTCACAGATTGTATTAATTATAATATTTTACTACAATAATTTTTGTATAGTAAATGAGAGAGACTACAAATCTTATGAAAAAATAAATAAGGTATTTGAAAACTATCATGTTTTAAATATGATGTACAAAACTTAAAAGTGTGACCTGCCCTTTTTTACTTTTTATAGGTTCTTAATATCTTGCTTATTGTATTTTCGTATCTCTGTAATACAAATATGTATATATATGTAGGTTATTTATATTTTTATAAAATAGTTTGGTCGAAAAAGTCGATATAGCCTATTTTTTCACATGTATCCCCAAAATATAGCAACTTATTAGCTTATTATTTTTTGTGCTGTTGTAATGTGATAATCAGTTATCTCATCATAACTACTGTTATTCTTTTCAACTAGTTATTTTTTTGTGGAAATCAAAGCATCCAAGATTAATAATTCTATTAAATAATAAAACGCGGGAATAATACGAATTTGATTTATTCATAGTTAATTACGATATGAAATCATAACAATGTTAGGTCACAATTTGTATCAGTCTTTTTGAAACAGTCGTCGCTAGAGATTCTTTCAGTTTAGTTTTAATTCTTATTATAAAAATAATAGTTATTAGAACTACATGAAATGAATTTATGATACAGAATATTTCAACAACTACTGTTTTGATTTCTAAATACGCGAGCATGTCAGGAACGAAAATTTGCAAAGTCGTTGTCGTCAATAAAAGAAACGCTACACAAGCAGTTTTCACCGTTTTACTTATATTTCTTCCCTGCCTCTTTTTTCTAGCAACGTAAAATATTCTTATGTAGATCAGTAAATTTAGAAAGACGATAGTAAATTTTATGTATGAATATACTTTCATGTAAATCCTGAATTCGGCAAAGTATGATTGATTCAAAAAAAATATCGGTATAAGACCAAAAGGTAAACAACAAAACCAGACTAGTAAAGAAGTAGTTAGTAAGCTTAATTGTCTAATTGGAAATACTATAATAATTTTATCGTACAAGTTTTTGGAAAATATGAACGTCCATATAACCAAAACAAAGTCCACGTAAAAATATATCATAAAAGTTAAGTCTTTCACAATTTCACTACTGTATCCTACATAATAAAACACTAAGTATTCACTGATAGTGACTATAATCCTCGTGAAAGTCATTTGAGCTAGAATTTTCTCGTCTGTCTTTCTGCAGATCTTGACAAGTATGAAGAATACTATCTGGCTTAAGAAGCACACACACGATACAGCCAGCCCGGTGAGCCATAACACTTGGTAAATGTTTAGAAATGTAACCGCTTGAGCACTAACCACTTCACTTTTGTTAGTCATTTTTTACTTCACTTTATCATTAACAGGTATCTAGCATAGATTAGTAGCTGATCACTTGATTAAAAGCTGACCCCATGCGATTACGTAGAAATACAGGCAACTTCACTTTCATTCCACATTTTTCACAGCCAATAGTTAAAGGTATTCGAAGTCTTTTAGTACAACAGCGTTTCTGTATACAGAGAAAAAATAAATGTTAATTCTTTTATTACAGTACAAGATCTCTAAGCCAGTTCTAGTACTCTGGTAGTGTTATTATGACGTAATCTACGCGGATATATTATCCGAGTGTTTTTTCTTGTTCACCTGGCACGGTTTTATCTTTTGAGACTTTGTAATTATGTTATTTACTTATTTGGAAGTGGGATCATCAAATGGATGCCCATGTAGTGATTTAGTTTGACTCATTGTAATTGTATTTGCAGCATATGCCGTGAGTAGAAAAAGAGTTTGTTTATAGTTACATTTAGATAATATGTTACAACTGTTGGTTATTTTTACAAATTGAACTACAAGGTTAAAGTACCAGCGATATTGAATCGTGAATGTCTGAAATAAAATACTTGAAATTGTATAAAGCAAATTCCTAATAGACAATATGCAACAGATTACATGAGGTAGACACCATACGAAGTCGGCCTGCATTGGTACCTCACTCTCATCTATTTCTACCGCCATAATGACAGTGTCCGTATTTCCGTGTTCCGGTTTAAAGAGTAAGAGAGTCAGTGAAATTACTGGTCGATGTGACATAATATTTTGAAGTCGCAAGCATCTTAAGCGCGTGTGATAACCTTGTGATAATACGAGCGTATATCATATAGAACAGCTTAATATCTGATAATGTCCCATTATATAAAAATAAATTAACACACCTATTAATATATGTTTCACATTGATGAACTGTATTTTAACACTGCACTAACCGAGCGACAAGTTGAAATGGCGGAAAGCAAAACTGACTAAACTGAAATACGAAATAACAAACCCTTTCCTCTTTTATTGTGCATAAACTTACTGATTCGACGCCGCCACAAACTCATTAATCATGAGATTCGTCACACGGATGCTTATGGGATATTATATGACACTAATATGCATGCAATAAATCGAGGCTTCGTCATACTGCCGATTGCAGTCATGCATTTCAAATACAAGTCCATCCGTCGTGCAATATCTTAACTGTTAAATATTGCGAAAATGTATGAGGAGAAATTTTAAGTTTCTATAGGAGTTGTCAAGATTTTTTAGGTCCAGCATTTCCCTAATTCATGTGCTTTTTTGTTTGAGATAGGATTAATAAATCGTGTTGATCATCATTTCTTAATTGAAAACCGCATTTTAAGTAATGCTGCATGGCTGTTCAAATAGGATATTTTTACTAAAGTCTAGCACAGAAAAAAAATCGTAGCCAACTTTGTGACGGAAGATGTTATGTCACATTACCCGGTTATTTCACTGCCTCTTGTCCCTTCAAGTTGTAACATAGTAATGTGAAGATTAACAAGAAGCTATTTGACAGTAGAAATAGATGAGATTACTAATCATTACGTCAGCCATTAGAAGTCCACTACTGCACATACATAGGCCTCCTCAAGAAAGGGGGAATTTGCATATGTTGCCGCGTCGGGCGGGGTTGGCAGTCGCAGTTGGCAGCTTTCACGACGGGGATGCTGCTGCCCATCCTTGCACTGTGCATTTGAACAACACTGATGGATATACCGCCATCTATCGGTTCTGGTACCTTAGTCGCCACTTACGACACCTGGTACAGGGCGAGACAAAGTCCAGTATAGAAACAAATTTAAAGAGAAATCAAAGCGTATTACTTCGAATATATTCGAAATATAAAATATCGATTATATAAGAATCATCCTAATTTTAATTCTTTATTAATGGTCCGATATGTGATATTAAATGTTAAAATATCAATTATCTATTACTATAATTTTGATACAATAACTTGATTGTTACTCACATAGACAGCTGTATAATGTAAACATCTCAGGTCGTAGACCAAGCTTTTAAAATATATTACAGTGACTTGATCAAAGAATGTAAAATTGTTTCAATTAGTTGTCTTGTTTCATTGCACATGTTTAAATCAAACTACGTATCAAAATAATTAAGACTCAATGGTTGCGATATTAAATAAAATTTAATTTATTTACTCATAGATTTGTTTTTAAATGTGTTAAGCTGTAACTATTGATCGATCATTATATTTTATAGTTATTCTTTACATTTTGAAAGGTGATATGAAAATATAAAAGTAAATGTATACCCACGAATCTGACAATATGGCACTTGGATCTCTATTTTTCAAATCTAAATATTTATAAATGGAAAAGCTGACTGACTGACTGTCTTAAATATCAACGCAAAGCCAAAACTAAAATGGATAGAGACTTAAAATTTTGTACAGAGGTTCCTTTTATAACGTAGAGGCGCAATAAGAAAGAATTGTTGAAGATTCATCTCTTAAAACGTGGCTGCAAATCTAGTATAACATTTTGTTGTTTCTGAAGTTATTCGAAAAATTAAGTATAGAAGTTCTTCATTAAAAGTCATGTAACACGTGGTAAATACTTTTTTCGAAATTCATTCCTTAAGGGGGTAAAAATGGGAATCCAATTTAGTAAGAAAGTTCTACAACTTAACGCGGGTGAAACCGCGGGGAGCTGCTAGTTGAATAAAAATAACGTTTATTTAAACAATAAATAAGGTTAGGTACGTTATGATTGAGCGCGTATAAATATTTATTTATTCGCAACTATATTTTCTGTAATTGTATTTAATGCATATACTGTAACTTTTTTCATATGTTTATATATTTTATGTTTCGTTGTTACTTACATGATGTATTCTCCTGTAATTGTTTACTACACATAAAGCGAAAATACTTGTATTGTATCTTAACTGATGAATTAGAGTATGCATGTAGGAGAATCAATAAATAAAATTAATAAATTAAATTTGTAATTAATATAAAAATAATTGATATAAAACATTTTTACATCCACATTTAATTTAATGTTCGCATTGCGCATATATAATTACAGTTAATCACGTAAGTGTAAAACTATGAAACTACCTCTAGTTTCAATTGTTATTTTACTTTAATCTTAAGCAAAATTATAAATAAAATACATTCGCCATAATTTCTACGAGAGCTGCGTAACACGATATAGTATAATAATTCTTTCAATTATCTATCTTTATACGAGATTTGAAATTCCACTTGTACTGTTGCCAAAAATAAACGTTCATTTGCAACAATTTATTTAACATTAGTTGTAAATTTAAAATAAAGCACAAGTCATGGCGAAAACAG
Organism: Heortia vitessoides; assembly: GCA_020976665.1. Taxonomy (NCBI): domain Eukaryota; kingdom Metazoa; phylum Arthropoda; class Insecta; order Lepidoptera; family Crambidae; genus Heortia; species Heortia vitessoides. The sequence goes on from JACJUM010002929.1 coordinate 11,636,334, forward strand.
AACATTGACACAAAAAAACAAAACACTAGTTGCGTTTAGTTTAGTATACAAAACAAAGAAATAAACACTGACCTTTTGTTATTGATAAAAATGAGATGATACGTCCCAAGCAAGCTTCTGTATATGAATGCTCAGCACGTCGATATGTAATTTAATTTTAGATTCCTGTTGCGATCTTACATAGACATATTTATGTATGGAGCAAAACGACCACTACTAACCGTAGATTGCTGTGTTATGGGGCACCCAACGTAGGAAATTCAATTAACTTTATTAAGCTCTATGACGCTAAATTAATAATAACGATACACTTCGCGTAGGTTGCCATAACTGTCACCAAAGATTAATGTTCCATTAGACTACTTAAACAGATACCACTTTCCCAATACACACCATCGGCTCTGTTCTCCAATCATTAAATAATTTGCAACCTCATAATAATACAAAAATTATCTGTTTTATTATGACTGCTTTTATCACACGTTGATTTCATTTACTTACTCTTTCTTGCATTTAATTTGATAAAGTTGTCTCCAATTGAACATTTGTTGAACAATTGAACACAACATTGCGTTTTTAGCCTTTTGACGGAAGATGTTATGTTTCACTGCTTCTTGCCCTCTTAAACTAGAATACAG